>JAQQTO010000047.1:12090000-13290000 GCA_029884595.1 Ormosia semicastrata | reverse complement strand
TCTGTGCAAAATGAAGAAATTTGTGGTATTTGTGATGAATTAGGACACTCAACAAATGAATGTCCAAAAATTCCTATTTTTAAAGAAGTTGTGCATAAGTAAGTAAATGCAATGAACAATTTTAAAAAACCATTCACTTCTTCTTTTTCAGATACATACAATCTGGGATGGAAAAATCACCCGAACTTCAGTTGGAGGAATAGCAACCAGGCACAATTCATACAACCACCACCTCCTCAGGTACAGTAAGATTCTCAAAATCCTCAAGGATATGCACCCTATGTCCCACCATATAGGAAAAACCTTGAAGGAACATTGCATGCATTCATGAAAAAATAAGAGGCCATCAATAACCAAAACACTCAAGTCATGATTGACATGAAAGACACTCTTGCTAAACTTTCTTCTGCACTTGCCATTCATGAGAAAGGAAAGTTTCCCTCTCAACCTCAACCAAATCCCAAGGGTCAGTTTAGCCTAAATGAGGGTAGTTCAGAAAGTCAAAAAATAGATCAAGTCAACTCAGTGATAACTCTTAGGAGTGAAAAGGTTGTTGAAAAATAAATTCCTGAACTTTTTGAGAAAGATGATGAGTCAATTCCCAAAGATGAGGAAGGGGTTGATAAGCCACCTAGTCAAAAGGACACCAAACCCTCTCTTTCACCCCTATTTCCTCAAGCATTAAACAATTCAAGTAAAGTGAATCATAACAGTGACATTTTAAAAAATTTTAAACAAGTGAAGGTCAACATTCCTCTGTTAGATGCTATCAAACAGATTCTTTGTTATGCCAAATTTTTGAAAGACTTGTGTATTGTTAAAAGGAAACATAATGTGAAAAAGAATGTCTTTTTGACTGAACAGGTAAGCTCCATTATTCAAAACAATAATGAATTGAAATATAATGACCCTGGTTGTCCTACAGTTTCATGCATTATTGGAGAACATAAAATTGAACAAGCTTTACTTGATCTTGGTACTAGTGTTAATTTGCTTCCATATTCAGTTTATCAGCAACTCAATCTTGGTGAGTTAAAACCAACTTCTATAACTCTTCTACTTGCTGATAAATCAATTAAAATTCCAAAAGGAATAGTAGAAGATGTGTTGGTACAAGTTGATAAATTCATATATCCTGTGGATTTTATTGTTTTGGAAACTGAACCTATGGTTGATAGTTCTAAGTCAGTTCCTGTTATTTTGGGTCACCCATTTTTAGCAACATCTAATGCTTTGATAAATTGCAGAAATGGAGTGGTGAAGCTAACATTTGGAAATATGACACTGGAGCTTAATGTTTTCAACATGTGCAAGCAACCACATGAAGTTTATAATGACAAGGAAGAGATTAAAGGAATTGAAGCCATTATAGATGATCATCTTCAAATCAGGAGTTCTTTTGACCCATTAGAAATTTGTTTAATTAATTCCTTTGATTCAGGTACACAATTAGATGATGATATTTTTGAAGTATGTTCTTTACTTGATTGTTCACAGGTAATGGAATACAAGGGATTGAAGCAGAAATTCGAAGAGATAAAACCCATGAATGATGATACCCATGAAGAAGTACCCACATTGGAACTAAAGCCATTACCTGATGGGTTGAAGTACACATTTTTAGGAGAAGAACAAAGCTCTCTGGTGGTAATTTCCTCATCCCTGACCAAAGAACAAGAATGTAGGTTGATAGAAGTACTTAAAAGGCATAAAAGTGCAATTGGATGGACATTAAAGGATATAAGAGGTATTAATCCATTAATTTGTACACATAGAATACATTTAGAGGATAATGCTAAAACATCTCAACAACCTCAAAGAAGATTAAATCCACACATGAAAGAGGTAGTTAGAGCTGAAATTCTTAAATTACTTGATGTTGGAATTATCTATCCTATCTCTGATCGCCAGTGGATAAGCTCTACACAAGTTGTGCCTAAGAAATCTGGAATAACAGTGGTTGAAAATGAAAAAGGAGAATTAATACCTACCTGAGTCTCATCTAGTTGGCGTATGTGTATTGATTTCAGAAAATTGAATGTAGCCACTAGAAAAGATCATTTTCCATTGCCATTTCTTGATCAAATTCTGGAAATAGTACCAGGACATCCCTATTATTGTTTTCTTGATGGTTATTCAGGGTATAATCAAATACCAATTGCATTGCAAGATCAAGAAAAGACCACTTTTACTTGCTCATTTGGCACATTTACATATAGAAGAATGTCTTTTGGTCTTTGTAATGCTCTAGTAACTTTTCAAAGATGCATGTTAAGTATTTTTAGTGACATGATTGAGCATTATTTAGAGGTTTTCATGGATGATCTGACATTTTTTGGAAATTCTTTTGAAAATTGTCTTGATAATTTAGAAAAAGTTCTTAAAAGATGCGAAGAAAAAGGATTTGTATTAAATTAGAAAAAATGTCATTACATGGTTACCGCAAGAATAATATTAGGTCATGTGATATCTTCTAAGTGAATTGAAGTTGATAAGGCCAAAGTTGAATTAATTGCTCATTTGCCTTCCCCAAAAACAGTCAGAGAAGTTCGTTCCTTTTTAGGACATGCAGGATTTTACAGAAGATTCGTAAAGGACTTTAGTGCCATATCTAGACCTTTATGTAATCTTCTAACAAAAGATGCATCATTTGATTGGACTCAAGATTGTCAAAAATCTTTTAAAAAATTAATCGGTCTTTTGACTTCTGCTCCTATCATGCAATCTCTTGACTGGTCTTTACCTTTTGAGTTGATGTGTGATGCTAGTGATTTTGCTGTTGGCACTGTTTTAGGTCAAAGAAAGGAAGGTAAGCCTCATGTAATTTATTACGCAAGTCAAACTTTGAATAATGCACAAATGAATTACACCACTACTGAAAAAGAACTACTTGCTGTAATTTTTGCATTGGACAAATTTTGAGCTTATTTAATTAGTTCTTCCACTATTGTTTTCACTGATCATGCTGCTATTAGATATTTAATGTCTAAGCATGATGCCAAACCTAGGTTGATACGGTGGATTTTGTTGCTTCAAGAATTCAACATCACAATAAAAGACAAGAAAAGAGCCAAAAATGTTGTTGCATATCATTTGTCAAGGCTGACAACAGGCTCATTTTTTGATAGCACACCTATCAATGATTCTTTTCCCGATGAATTTTTATTTTCTGTCAATTCTATGCCTTGGTTTGCTAACATTGTCAATTTTCTTGTAACAGGTAAGATGCCGCCTCAGTGGACACACCAAGACAGAAAAAAGTTTTTGATTGAGGTGAAAATTTTCTTTTGGGATGACCCATATTTGTTTAAATATTGTCCTGATCAAATCTTTCGGAGATGTGTACCCGACAATGAGGTAAGTAATGTCATTAAATTTTGTCATTCAGAAGCATGTGGAGGTCATTTTTCTTCAAAGAAAACAGCTGCGAAAATCTTATAGTATGGATTTTATTGGCCCACTTTATTCAAGGACAGTTATACTTTTTGTAAAAGTTGTCAAAAATTGGGGTCCATTTCTAAAAGAAATATGATGCCTTTGAACCCTATCCTTGTCATTGAAATTTTTTATTGTTGGAGAATTGATTTCATGGGTCCATTTCCATCATATTTTGAATTTGTGTACATTTTGGTTGCAGTTGATTATGTCTTAAAATGGATTGAGGCGATTCCATGTCAGCACAATGATTATAAAACTGTTCTAAAATTTTTAAAAGAAAATATTTTGAGTCAATTTGGAATTCCTCGAGCTATCATCAGTGATGGGGGAACACATTTTTGCAATAAACCATTTGAATCCTTAATGAAGAAATATTGCATTACCCACAAAATTGCAACCCCTTATCATCCTCAGACAAGTGGACAAGTTGAATTAGCAAATAGGGAGATTAAACAAATTTTAGAAAAAATAGTTAACCTAAATCTTAAAGATTGGTCTTTAAGACTAAACGATACACTTTGGGCTTACCGTACTGCTTTTAAAACATCTTTAGGCACGTCTCCCTATCAGTTAGTTTATGGAAAACTTTGTCATTTACCTGTAGAATTGGAGCATAAAGCATTTTGGGCCATTAAAGCTTTCAACTTAAGTTTTGATGATGCTTCCAAGTTATGCAAATTGCAATTGAATGAACTTGAGGAATTAAGAAATGATGTATATGAAAACTCAAAGATTTACAAAGCTAGAACAAAAACTTTTCATGACAAATCAATTTTGAGAAAAACTTTTGAAATTGGTCAAAAAGTTCTGCTTTATAATTCTCGTCTTCACCTATTTTCTGAAAAATTGAGATCTAGGTGGATTGATCCTTATATTGTCAAACATATGTATTCTTATGGGGCCATAGACATTGAGAATCCTAGGAATGGTATTGTATTTAAGGTCAATGGATAAAGACTCAAACCATTTCTAGAACATCAAGTTGTTGAGATAGAATCCATTTCTCTTTCTAATCATTGCTATGAGTAGAATTTATTTTAATGTTGTTTCTTTTTTTTTTTGCAGTTCTTTGTGTTCCCGGTTAAATGGCGGATAACGGTACTCTGTGACTCTCAAGTCGATTTGTTTTTCAGTTTCCCATAATAACTGATTTCTTCTTCTTTTAAAATGGATGTCATTATCTCAAATCTAAGAAAACATTTTCCTTATCTCCCTCTAAATGCTCTAATAAAAGTCTATGAAGCTAGGTGTGAAAGACTAAGACTGTTAATGTATAAGGACATCCCAGAAGATATACGCTGGATAATCGAAGCAAAGGTTCGTTTAGCTGGTGAAGTTTCAGATTCATTTGTCTCATACATGCCTGGTCTCGGTAAAAGTTCATTTTCAAAAAGGAGAAGAACAAAAAGAATGAAAGTTTGTTACAAGTGTACACGATGGAATTGTAACACGCGATATCGCTCTTTGGGGATAGTTTCTATAAACAGAGAAGATAAAATATTCTTCATTAAGAATGGACTGAGTAAGGAGTCATTAGATAATATCTTATTGACTCTTGAGACGCATTCTTGTGGAGTTGTGCAGAATGTGAACTTTTAGTTTGTGGAATCTCTTCAGGGACGAGCAAGAGCGTTATAGTCTTGGGAACCTGACTTAAAAAGACCCTGTTTGCCAATTTATAAGAAAATTGGATAGGAAGCTTATCCTCGACTCATAGAAGGCGTTTAAGCCGTTTCTGGACGTGAAACCAGAGGAAGATGTGAGCCACAATCATAACAACATGTATATATTGTCTTGTACATCTTCAAAAAAAAGAAAAAAAAGAAAAAAGAAAAAAGAAAAAAAATATAAATAATAAATAAATAAAATAAAATAAAAAGAGGGCGAAACTTCGGTTGTACTTGGTCTTTAATTAGATTAGGAGCCCCTGTCAGTGGCAGACCCGTCATTGACTCGGGTGGACCTTCGCACGCCGGTTGGTAAATAAGGTTCATGTGCCATGCTCTGTAGAGAGCCGCGCAAGCATTCCCAGGTTTTAACCAGAGGCTCTGCTTGCTAATGGACAGAAAAAAGCGTCCCGTGTTTGCATTCTCGCGTGACAATGCCTCTGAGCTGGATCATGTGATTTAATGTCATGGGCTCTTCAGCGACCTCTCATTAGCTGTGGTCGTTGGTGGTAGCTATCAGATTTACGCACTTTAATTAGTGGCGTCGTAGCTCAATCCAAAATATCCCACAAGCGAGAGGGAGAAGAATGCCCAGATTGGCTAAGCTGTCTTGGTATTACTGCACTTATGACGCGCAGTATAAAAATCTGCCATGAAACCTATACATAAAGGTATGTAATCATTTGTTTTTATTATTATTTTATCTTTGTATGATTTTGTTAAATTTTGGTTTTGGACAGACGATCCTTTGGATGGGATTCTTTGGAGGTTTCTAGACTTCTTTACCCTGATGGTTTTCTTGAAGTCTAAAAAAAAATAAAAAATAAAAAATAAAAAAATTTAAAAAAAAATTCTTAAATTCAAACTTTTCTAACAACAGCCAACCTACCTATATAGGAGCTATTATTACTTTTTCTATTCTCTTCCTTATTTAAATACTTTATTTTCTTTACTTTTCTGTAAGTGATAATCATCCAAAGAGAGTGAGTGTAGAAATAGAGTGAGCTTTATTCTTCAGTTTGTAGATTTCCAGTATCTGTATATTTTGTGGGACAAGTTATGGGAAGGGTTTAAAGTTTGTAAATGCAGCAAGCACTGTTGGTAGAACACTTGCTGCGAGGAACATTCGTGTTGTATATGGGGGAGGTAGCATTGGGTTAATAGGAGCTGTATCACTTTCTGCACATATAAGAGGTGGTCAAGTTTTAGGTATCATTCCTGAACCTTTAACTCGAAGGAACATCATTGGACAGATAATTGGGCTAGAAATTCAAGTATCATCTATGCATGGACGAATGAGGACAATGCTTGAAAACTCTAATGCATTCATTGCTTTACCGGGTGATTTTGGTACTTTGGAAGAAGTTTTTCAAATTATTTCTTGGGCCCAACTGAACATCCACCATAAACCCATTGGTTTGTTGAATGTTAATAATTTCTTTGATAATTTGTTATCTTTTGTTGACCATGCTGTGGAACAGAGCTTTATCACACCTTCGGCAAGACAACTCCTTATATTTGCTTCTACTATTGATGAATTAATTGATAAATTACAAGCTTTTGTTTATGAACCTGAACCAGTAATAGCTCAGATAGATTGGTCAGAAGGCAGCAACAAGGGAGGCAGCAAGGAACAAGGGTGTGATCTGGCACTTCATCTTTAACTTTCCTTTATCTTTGGTTTTATTTATCGTCCTTTGTTTTTGTTTTAATTTGTGTAAGGTTTCTCTTTTCAGTAATTGTAACAACAGGTACTGTCTTCTATCCTTTACCTATCTATATTTTTGCCATTGAGGACAATGTTATGATCTGGTTGGGAGGAAGGATAGTTGAAAAAAAAATTAAAATGTATATATTATGTTCATCTTTAAAAAAAAATAAAAAAAAACAAAAAAAAATTAAGAAGTGTGTTTGTTAATATGTTTGTTGTGTTTACATGTTTGTCAGTAATTTATTAACAACAAAAGTAATTAGGGATGACAGAGTAAGGAGTAAATTATTTACTCTTGAGACGCATCAAAAATTGGTGGCAGAGTAAGGAGTAATTGGGTAGACAACTAGTTTGTGTGGAAGTAGCAATTCAAATTCAGGGAAATTTGCATGATTGAGTAAATTGTCTTCTTTATTAAAATTCACATGCTTGGTTATGGATGTTGAATTGGTGGACTGAGAATGATAGAGTTATGCCTTGTGAGATTTTGAACCTATTGATGAATGGATTGAACATTTGTACCATTCTCTTCTTTCTTGTGTGAATTTCACTCATGGAATTGTTACTCTAGAACTTGTTTTGATTCTTTTTGAGACTACATTTTCATATGCATACATAAATATGATTGAGACATTTTTCTTGAAATAACTACTTTAATCAAATAGCCAACCTTGTTTAGCAGCATATTGTCTCAATATGATATCAAGCACTCTTATGACTTCTTGAAAATTCTCTGATTCCTGCCAACGTAAAGCATTGGAAATGGCCTATTTCCCTTTGTTTAACCCCTTTGAGCTTATTTGACCATTCTTTGTTTTGAACTCATTATGTGCCTTAAATGAAAAATCATGTTCTTACCTGACCTTAGGAAATAAGAGAACATTAGCTTTATCATTTGATGAGTTCTTGAACAAGTGTGGGGAATGTGTGTAAAATGGTTTAAAAAAATGTATATATGATGTTCTTTTTGTAAAAAAAAAAAAACAAAGAATGGTGAAGTAAAAAAAAAAGTCAATAAGGCAATAAAGGAAATGAAAAGAATATGTAAAGGGAATTTGTATTAGGTGGAGTTGGGATGAACTTTCATGCTTGTTAATTGAACTCAGCTCTCATGCTCTTTTATTCTCTGGTATTTAACTTGTCATATCCATATTACCTCCTCCTTTACCTTGACCCCATTACAACCTTGAATAAAGTCCTCATGATTTGTGTATGCATGTGTTCTGAGTAGTGGAGAAGTAGAAGATAAGCAAACTTATGGTAGTGCAATTTTCATGGGTTGAATTGAGTGAAATACCCACCTTTTAAATACTTGAAGGATTGAGAGTGAATCTTGTGAAAATCTATCATTCTTGACTCATGCTTTTCAATTGAAATATCCTTACTTGTTGATTTGAGATGTGAAGATATATTACCTCATGAATGTTTTGATTACTTGAATGATTGATTGCTCTTCATTTTTAAATATTATTAGAAATTGAGTCTTTTAGAGTGTTTAGCTTTTGAGTCTGTTTCGTTTGTGAGTGGTCTTATGTGTTTTGCTCAAGAGTGCAAAAAGCTAAGTGTGGAAGAATTTGATGATCACATATTTGATACATTAATAAACTTTCATTCTTAGTCATTTACACTCTCTATGTACTTAATTGATTGAGTTTTATTATGTTTTGTAAGTTTGGACTCAAATTGGATTTAATTGAATTTTTCAGCATAATTCATGACTTACATTATTTTTGTATTTAGGCCATATCTTGGGCTGTAGGTGGTCTTTGGAGGTGATTCTAGTGGCATTTGAAAGATAAGAGAAAGTTCTACAACTTTCAAGATACCTCAAAGGCCCAATCACACGAGTAGATAACTCAAATTGGGATTGAAGTAAGAACTAGAGTGTTGTTCCTAACAGCTTGACCTATGTGCACTGTTCATTCCATATTTCAGGGCTAGAGGTTGTCAAATGGGCTGAAACTTGATATTGAATACTTGAGACCTATATCTACAACTTTCATGTTGAACACTTGTCAAGAATCGAAGGTCTAGTAGGTGATATTGGGCTTGAAAGTCAGAACAGAGGTGCTGGAACTGGGCTTGAACACTCTACAGTAATTAGCCCATATCTTGGCCTATATGTAGCCAAATGATGTGATTCTGATGTCCATTTTGAAGCCAAGATCAAGCCCTACAAGTTAATGAAGATCACGTTTGCTCATTCTGACGTATTCAATGACTTCAGAGCTAAATGATTTCGGAGACAAGGAATCTCCATAATTTTTCACTCACCAAAAGTCATTTGGCATTTTCCACTCATCCACTCACTAATGACTCAGCCCCCTTGTCATTTTGTATTTTTAATCCTCTATAAAAGGGCGCCTTAGCAGATCATTGTGGGTGTTAGGTATTAGTTACCAAAATGATGTCATTTTGTTACTAAGTTTTCTTATAGTAATTTTTCTTTGTTCTAAATTAAAGTCACGTTCTTCTTCTTCTTCTTCTCTCTTTCTTTCTTCTTATCTATGAGTAACTAAGTTTCATTTTACTTGGGTGAAAGGGTGAAGCTCTTGGTAATAAAATAAGGTTAGATTTATTCTTCTCTTGTGCTTAAATGATTTATATTTTTTAGTAACCATTATACGTGTTATATTTTATTTCTTATAATTTAGAAACCATCTTTGTAAAGAGGAGTTCTTGATTTGTTGTAGATAAAATATTGACACAATGAATGCTTTAACCCATTTATAAGTGGTGGTAATATTTTTTTGGAAACATAATATAATTACATATATTATTTTAAATGGACTTTTAACATTGTATTTTCTGATTGGAACCTCCATGTTGCGAGGATTCTAATTGAGTTATAAAAGGAATTCATTTTACCTTTATTTTATTTACCAAGAGTGAATCTTTTAACCCAAGTAAATAATTTTTATTGTAGTAACAAAATATTTACTTCACATTAATTAATCTTCAACAATTCCCTGTGGATCGACCTCGGACTCCTGAGAGATTTATTACTTGAGACAACCTGCACTTGGGTTCACAATGCAACAATTAATCCCGCATCAAGTTTTTGGACTTGGTTGAGAAAAGTGTGCATCAACTTATAACAAAATAAATTCAACAGGATAGTGATCTAATACAGCACAAACAATGGTACAAAATAGAAAAATTATTTATGCTTTCAACGTGTCTTATTAAGACTAAAACATATTAACACAATATGACAACTATAGGGAGTTCACTATATTACAACATACTTTAGGAGACTCAACAATGTCCTTAATAAGTCCCAACAAGCAACAACAAAGCGATGACAAATACAAAAGTTAGGGAAAACCATGCATTAAAACATTTATTATACTTAAGCAACCATAATTGTATTGATTTTCCCTTCTTCAATTAGTTGGACAATTAATTGAACTAGAACCCTTGCATCATTGCAATTCCGCCTAAGGGTCTCAGATTATAATATACAAATCTCTCCCACTTGATAAAGTAAAATGGTTGAACCAATATTTTCATAGTTTATGAACAAGCAATATTTTTCAAGATTTTTAAAATAAAATTTAAACTATTTTCTCTATCACACAAATGATTATGCCAAATAATATCACACCGAAGGGTATGTCCATTACTTACACAACCCAACATTAATTGTAATTCATTCAACATTATTATTATTTTTTATTTGACAAAATTACATATCCAAATTATAAAAAAATTAGTTTGCTACAGAATGCCCAATTATCTCATTCGTCAAGTTTCACAAAATAATACAAATATTCAAGGTTGTTTAATTCAATTCGATAAAATACTTGACAATGAGTAACATAATATATATGTCACAACAATTTGAGCTACTATGTCATTATAATACCGCCTAAGGGTCCCAGATTACAATGAACAAGCAAACTCTCATAAACCATTAAATATCATGTCTCTAAAGCTAGTATCGAGAGGATACTGAAAACTCTAAGGGTGTGATCATTTAATGCATTCAACAAAACATCAAAAGTCAAATTAATAAAGACAAACTGATAGGGTAAGTGCATTATTAACATAATTTTCAATGAAACACAATAACATTATTAACAATATAACACTTTATCGTAATTGGTCCTGCGAAAGCAAGCTCACAACTATACAAAATGTTCAAAACAATTATAAATATTCTGGATAGAACTCTTAGAGATAAGATCTCACAAGATTTACAAAACACAATACTAGTCTTATAATAGGTGAACACGCGACCATAAGAAACTACAATAATCAATGACAAAAATTGCTCATAGAGTTCCAAAATTTTCATGCCACATCAATCAAATAATTTTCACACTCTCATACATAATTGCATATTCAAAAAAATAGGCATGAAAAGGGAGAAGAAGACCTTAAGAACAAATTTCTTCACTTATGCAATTATACAATATGCCAATAACCATATAAGTTTTATAACTAACCTCAGATAGTGTGTTGTTCATCTTTGTGTGTAGAGCCATCAAAAGTGGATGCTAACTTAATAGGATTCAAATCACTAGAACTTTATATAACTTTCACAAATGGCTCACAGAATAAACTTACAAGATATATAAAACTTAATCATAATAATGACTTAATATAAACTTGTCATTTCCTTCAATATTTCTTAATAATCAAAATTATTTTAAATAATATTCTCATAATTGTCATATTGAAAGTAATTTATTTAAATTTGCAATGACACAATATACAATAAAATTAATCACATACAATTGTATTTTAATTCTTAATAATATATATCAAAGCACTTTAATATTGTCAATGCACAAGCGTCCAATACTAAAATAATTATATGCAACACATGATACATTATCATGCTCTTATAACAAAAAAATTATTTCAAGAATAACTCCCAATATTAGATTGAACAATTTACAGAATTCAACAAGCTCAACTAATATAATTGACATCAACATTTAAAGAGGAGCAAAATATATATAAATAAATAAATTTTAATATGTCCAAGCTTATTTAAATAGGTCTTCCATTTAAAAAAAAATTCTAAACAACAATAAAGGGCATACAATCAATATGATTTTCTTAGCATCAAAATAATATATTTATCGATATCAATTAGGAATGGCAATGGGGCGGGACGGGGGCAGATAGTGCTTCCCCCGCCCCCGCCCCCGTCTCATCACAAGTACTCATTTATGATCTCCACGGGTAAGCGAGTATCCATGCAGTAGTTAATAATTTAAAATAAAATTTTAAAAATTATAAAAAAAACATAAAGAAAATAAATTTTAACACTATATACTACAACTTTATTCAACAATCTAAGATTCTTACAAAATTAAAAGAATATTATAAATAACAAATTAAATTTAATTATATTTTGTAATAATCAATTTACATAAATAACTATTACATAAATAGTATATATTTTTTTAACAAGTTTTATCATTATGGACTCATTCAATAAAAAATCATTTCAAAATAATAAAAAGATATGTATTTTCATCTCATCTCAAAGAAAAAAAAAAAAAAGAAAAAAAATATATGATACATATTAAATGAATAAGTATATTTAACGGGTTTGTGGGTACCTGCGGGGTAGGCACTATAATCCCCGCCCCGCCCCGCCCCCATTTATTAAATGGGTACCCATCTCCCGTCCCATCGCAAGTAATTCCCGCGGATCCCCACGGATACGGATAATTTTGTCATCCCTAATATCAATACTCCTTATCATACAAAATAAAATATCCAAAATTATCATTTTAATTATAATTCTCACTTGTCTATTATATGTAGTGAAAATAATTTCAATAATTATCAAGTTTCATAAAAGATAATATTCAATATCAAAGTATCCATAACTATGCGAGAATTAATTACAAAATTTTATTCCATGATTTTGATGAGACATCACGTGCTTAGAACATGAGGAGCTACTCCTTTATTCATTTAGTTATTTATCCACGATTTAAGTAGTAGGTATGAGCAAAATTAATCAAAACAACTCTAAATATACCAAATGAACTCTCAAATTTTAATTTACACAATAGTTTATAAAAATGCAACAATTTCAACATATATACAATACTATACACTTAAAATAATCCCAAAAAAATTATTTTGGTAATTATTTAAACAAACTCTCACAAATTTAAATTGTATAACAATCTAAAAAATATAATAATTTCAATATAGCATATAATAACCAAAAAAAATTATTTAAGCACTCAAAGAATATCACATGTGAGAGTATGAAAATTATAACATCTAATTTAAAAAAAAAATTCAAAAGGCGAGTTCTGAGATTATCCAATTTTATATATATAATTCGAGTCGAAGAAAAAACAGTTGTGACCAATTTTTCTAATACCACGCAGCAACTATTCTCATGAAACTTTGAAACCATTTAAGATTCACCAAAATTACCAAAATTAATTATTAGCATATGGAACACATTCCAAAATCAATTGGGAATAATAATAATAATAATAATAATAATAATAATAATAATAATAATAATAATAATAATGTCTAAAAAAACCAAAATCATAAATGATGTTCTTGTATGATTGAAAAATTGCACAAAAAAATACACGCAAATTACGCATTAAAAAATTACCAAAACTTCAAACAACGGGAATCGAAATCAATTTTGGGTTTTGATTAAATTTTTTTTAAAAAAAATGTTATTGAATTAACCAAAATTCGCATTCTCAACAAGAAGAAATTTACAACCATACTTAGGATTAAATTGACTCTGATACTAATTGAAAAAATTTTGTTTCAAACTAATTAACGATATATCAAAATTTCTAAATTCATTTAACCCCAAATTATGACATGTATAAAATATAATATACAAGAGATCGAATTATAGAATCACCTGAAAAAGACAAATATGAGCACGGTCATGTTCGATCTTTAAAGAAAAATCGCAAATGGTACGTGTATATAGAAGAAAAAAACTATCCTCATTCCTTATATGCGCAGAAAACCATTGTGATCTCAATGAAACAACCACAATACATATAAGATGAGAATAAGAATCTCTCCTTGTGTTTACAATATCAGTTAACCTACCTACTATAGAAAACCCATACACAAGGCCAACAAACCCAAAACAACATTATCCATATGAATTTAAGTGCATATAAGAGCTCAATAACAAAATTGATCACAAATGAACTAAACCAATAAATGTTTAATAACATTTGATATTCAATTAATCTAAATTTTAAAAAATTAGTGACTATACTAGTTCACACATTAAAAAATCTATCATATTTTCCATAATCTTATCGGTTGAGAGTTTTGCGTGGGCAGTGGAAAAGAACAGGTCGAATAACACAAGGATTTGTTGTAACCCGTGACCCTCCTCTCTACTATATTGTTTGCGGGAGTGGAGGGACAAATTGCCTTTTTCATGGGTCAAAGCGTCCACATATAAGGTAAGCTTTTTTTTTTTTTGGTGAATCACATAAAAGGCAAGCTTTGCTTAGCTAAATGTTGACTGCTAAAAAGGAGCCTAATCTAACTCTACAGTTTTCAGGTTAGAACAATCTCTAGGAAAAACGAACAAGATAGGAACCGGTCGCAAATTAGACCAACTGAACTAAAATAAAAAGAGCCTGTCTAAGATCAATATTCTTAACCATGACTATTCCTGGGACAAATAACAGTGACAGCACTTCCAAACTTCAACACCTTCCAACATCTCTACCAACAAACAACCTATCCCGAGTCCTGACCATGTATCTTGAACAAGGAAATATAGTGAAAGGGGATATGTTGAACAAGCAGACCTGTATAAGAGTGATTTAATCACTTAAAGAAAAGAAAACTCTCTTTCCACTGTCTAACCTCTTCGAAATTTTCTGTACAACCAGATCCCATAAAGAAGTAATAGACAGATTTCCCCCAACAGGAACTGCAAAATAGATGAGGTGCCCCTTTAAAAGACCGCACACTCTAATATACAGCAAGTGCTCAAAACTGAATCATTCGGCAAAATACTTACTTAAACTAATGCACAATCCTGAAGTGGCCTCAAAGAATGGTAACAAGGAAAGCAAATTAAGGAAATTCACAGTCCAAATAATTAGCAAGTAACAGCCTAGTCCAATGTCACAGTACAGTTGTACAAACTACTAGTCCGATAAGTGAGTAAGTGAATACCCCGAAGAAGAAAGGAATGAAGAGAATGGCAACAGACAACATCACCATATTAAACTGGTACATGCAACTCAATGAGCAAACTGAGACGATTTATCAATTTGATCAAGACCACAGTCTCCCATGTCACTTCCAAATAAGGATTTCATGCAATTTAAATAGAAGTTGAAGCCTCTAAAACTCCCTTTTTGTCTGTACGAAATTATAAATTCAGATAGCAAGTTTAAACCTCACTTTGATATTTTCAGTAAGCACCTGTAGCACAGTCACAAAGTTATCAATAATTTCATTACACAAAATTATCAAATTTGTTGAATCGTTTACCACAGAAGAAACATTGCTAAGATTCATAAATAGTTAAATACAGCTCGAGACTACCAACAATATTAGGGAATGAACAGATATTTTAGAAAGGACAAAGAAAAAAGGGAATGAATGGAATCAAACTAAGACTTTATGTATAGAGGACCAATAAATATGAACATCATGCTGTTGTTATAAAGGAAAATCAATGCTGGTGTGGTAAAATATCAAAGCCATCATTTCCATTCCCTTAATGACAGCTGAAATCCAAGTATTAAGTATCATTCATATCACAACACACAAATTCCAGTCTAACATGGTGAAATTGGTATTTAAGTATCAGTATCACTGTATCAATGTATCATTGTGTCAATCACTACACACAATTTCCAGCCATATATATTAGATTTAAAAATTTAAAAAATCACTTCTACAATTTCCACCGATATACCTTGGGATTGTATTTTTATTGCTAGCTTGTAATGCAATTTTCTTAAGATCCAAGAAGCAAATCCAAAATGGATTTTGCTACAATTTTGTTGGAGTTTTGGAGAAACTTCTTAATCAGATTTACCAACAGGAATTGGCAATTTTAAACATTCATTCACGATTTTTACATTATTCAGAAACAATCTAATAAAACGGAATAAAAATAAGAAAATTTGCACTGCTGTCTTATCAACTTCTTCAAGCCTGTTTTGTACAACTTTTCTGGAATACTTACTAAAGATCTTGTTGGCAGCTAAATATAGGCATATGACACAGATATTTGCACAACATAATAAAAAATAAAAGAGACATATTAAAAGTTTATTGCCATTCAACTAACAAAAACACATGTGGAAAGAAAACGCTTAGTGTTCATCAGCATCCTTATTAATAGCTTCTTTCTTCAATCTTTAGCTAAGGAAAACTAAGGCCCTTCCCATTAAATTTCAGGTCCATGTCTGTGTGATTAGCTTATGTCATTATGGCATTTTGCTTATCCTTCAAACAAAAAGCATGATTCTCACTGAAAAAACGAAAAAGAAGCAAAAGTTTCACTCTGATTGATCAGATGTTCTTAAAGGAGAAGACAGACAGGTAAATGTTCTATTGGAACTATACAAAAAAAATTTCAAAGTAATAAATCTCCAGAATTCTGAACCAGCTGAGAAAACAAATGCAGTTATTTATCCACATTCTCCTAAAAATTTGGGGGGCAAGATACAAATTGCAATTATAAGTGTGCCTCCATAGAGTCAGAGCATAAAAAGAATAAATAATACAAAATAAAAAGGTAAAATTAAACAACAAATAGGCACATTTTGAAGATTGACTGCTAACGAATCAAAGTGCCATAATATCAATTAAATAGTCAGAAAGACAGTTTGCTACAATAAGCAGTGTTTGGCAAGGGTATTACTATTCACTTGTCAGACCATCTAATGGTCAAAGCTTATTTCCTCGTGCGCAACTATAGGTCTAGATTTCCAGATTTTCAACAAAATAAAAATCCACCAAGTTGTTTGCAATTCAATGGATTTGAAGTTTCTAACCTTGAGATTCACCAATAAGGTTTATGTGATTCTGCTAGCATTTTGCTAATCACTTTTCCTAGCCATCTAAATGCTCCTAATGGTATCATAAGTACAGTTTTTGAGCTCAGACTTCAGATAATGAGTATAGCAGAAAATAAGAGCACATAAAGATGCTAACGTCCATATATCTTTAGAGCTTCACCATATCACTAATCAGTGGCCTTGTAACAGAAAATAAAAAACATGGGATATAAGACCAGAAATAAGCATTCAACTAATTCACAAAAACATACATGGGCAAGTAATGATTAAATAATGGTGCTGATAACTTCTTCCTGTGCCCATCCCACCCTAAAACAGGATAGCAAATTCTACATAGTTATATGAAGATTCATCCAAAGTAGTGAATATAAAAAATAAGCAGGTTTTCAATCTGTTACTTACAGATTGGGTTGATCAACAAATTATCATAAATTACTACTACTAATAATTACATATTTGAATGATAAATTCACATATAAAATGGTTTAGGAATGATGATCAACAAATTTAGACACATTACTAGTAATTATATACGTGATGGAAGCTTACCTGCAGTTGGAGATTCTTGGAACTAAAGTAAGTGGGATTCCAAGTTTTGGAATTAGTCAATAGAGCCATAGACCATGGAAAGAAGGGGAGTTCACAACTTAAATAAATTACATTGATCTGAGACATCCAACACAAAGGTTTTGGTTGCAAAAGAAAGGACAGAAGTGGAAGGGAAAGTAGGAGGGTGTGGATGGAAGATGGAGAACTTTTTCTAAAAGAGTGGGACTTAATAATAATAATAATAATAATAATAATAATAATAATAATGTATTAAGCCAGAAATCAGAAACAAAATGTTGCTAAAAAATAACAAAGCTTTATTGTTATTGCAACAATTAACAAAGCGAGCAAAAATAACTAACATTTTCGTATATGTTGATAAGTAAGTATTGTTAAAAGCCTATCTTGTAATGGTGTTAAACATAAGAAATGAACATTCATTAAGTGCTTCATCATCACTCACAAATCATACTTCTCTGAAACTATGTCAGATATACCATGACTATAATAGAAGAGAAAGTTCGGTGAAGTATCTAATATTAATAATGTATACACTTGGCCCCTGAACTTAAGAGTTAATTGATCATTAACGGTATAATGACTTCATTTCAGTCCCATTGTGGTTATTCATGAGCTCAGAGCTTTCACTAAAACAATGCACATAATGAGGAAATAGTAGCAAATCAATAAAACTAAAAGTATAAGTTATAAGTTATAACCATGACAATCCATGTCCTGATAGGAAATTGCATCAAATTATGGTTATTCATGTAGTGCTGACATACATCAGAGCTTTAACTAACTTCACAGTTTTCATGAAAGAAGAAGAATCTGACAATAAAAAAACCCCACCTAAAACTTACCCATGACAATTCCTAATCCTGGGTCACAAAACAGAAATGACTCCAGCAGAATGGGAGCTCTCCCACACTTCAATACCTTCAACATCTTCTCTACTAACAAATAACCTATCCCCACCACCTTCAATCTTCTTGATAACCCCTCTCTCTGAATCCTCCCT
Source organism: Ormosia semicastrata (assembly GCA_029884595.1). Taxonomy (NCBI): domain Eukaryota; kingdom Viridiplantae; phylum Streptophyta; class Magnoliopsida; order Fabales; family Fabaceae; genus Ormosia; species Ormosia semicastrata. The sequence goes on along the minus strand of JAQQTO010000047.1, from coordinate 13,271,586 downwards.
TTTATCCACAAAATTCCTCCTATACAATCCCTCACCCTCATTCCCACTTCCTCTCTCAACAACACCCCCACTTGTCACCTCTTGCACCCTGGACCAAACCTCCAACCCTCCCTCTCTCCCTACAAACACTTGCCCTCTGTAACAATGCACCACCACACTGCTTCCCTCTCCACCACTGCTCACCAAGCTAGGGTTCTTCTCCTTCAAATAAACCCAAGGATCATCCCCCAAACGCCGCATATCCGCCATCGCCAAATCCCCCGACTTGGAACACAACTTAAACAGTGCCAACCCTTCCACATCAACATCCACGGCAGCAAACGAATCTCCAAACCTACTACTCCGACCCGCACCGGGCTCGTTCGTCTCCCAAACCACCTCGCCGGACCTCGGGTCCCACAACCGAATATACCCGGAGTACCCAAACGCCCCGCCGACGACCGCGCTTCCGACGATAACGCCAGTCGCCGGCACCCACGTCAACTTCCTGGGAACCATGTGCTTCGCCTGGTTCCCTGATTGCCGGCCTAACTGCGAAACCACCTGAATCTTCGTCTTGTCAACTTCGAGGATGCAATTCTCTTTGTGTGGACAATCGAACGAGGCAAAGACGGAGTTTTCCGAGGCGGTTATCGCGTTGACTCGCGCCTTGAAGATCCGAGGATCCGACGGGTCGTTCCACTGGACCGATCCGACGTGGCGGCTGCCGGAGAAGTCGTAGAAATGCAGTCCGGCGTCGAATTGCGATCCGACCGCCGCGATCTCCGGCCAGACCCTGCAGATCGAGTCGATGTCGTCAAGGTGAGTGCGGAAGGTTCCGGCGTGGAGGAGGTTCCAGTCGTAGCTGGAGACCTGCCCGCCGTGGGCGATCCAGACGGAGCCGTTGTCGGCGACGGTAAACGTGGACGGGAGACCCTCCGAGGCCGGCCGGATGGATCCGACGACGGATGCGTCGATGCCGGAGAAAGGCGGCGGCGAGGCGGCTGAGCGGAGCTGGGAGTCGATGCCGTAGAAGAGGGCCTCGTCGGCAAGCTCTTGCTTGGAGAAGCCGTGCGCGGTGGAGGGGAGGTGGTTGGTGCGAAGGAGAGAGAGGAGGACCGAGAAGATCTCCGGGTCACGGTCTATGAAAACCGGGTTCGGGTCGTTGGTTCCCCGGTTCGAGAGTGCGAAGAGGAGGGAGTCTGGACCGCCGGACCGGATGGTTGAAAACGTGGTCTCGAAGAGCCGTCCGCCGACGTTGAGCTTGATGCGGTCGCTTGTGTGGGACTCTGCCGTGGCGTGGGAAGTGCTCTCTTCCTCCATTAATTTCATATCGTCGAGGTCCTTCTCCCTTTCACCGTTTTGTTCATTGTTCATTTGTCCTTTAGATTTTGTTTTTGGTTATCCTACAAAACTTCACTTAGTTACGTTATATTTTGGTAAACAAAAGTTGAACACAACAGGGTTAACAAGTATTGGAATTTATATTGGCAGATCACCTGCTAATAAGGAAATTAGATGGATTTGAAGTTATATTAAACTGTTATTATGAGTGGAAGGTTGAATATTAAGTCAATCTTGTTGGCTGAATACAAATTATTTTTTATATTATAATTGAATAACAATTTTGTAAAAAAATTAATTAACTTAATATTACAATAATAAATTAGAGTTTAATTCATTTCAACTTTTGTTTATTTATGAAAAGATTTTACACTCGTTGTGTAAATAATAATTAATATATTTTCATGAAATATTGTTTTCTAGTGTAATGTTGATTAAAATATTTAAATATTACATAATAATACATATATCATAATAAAAAATTTATTTATAAAAGTTAATTAATCTACATTTCAAAAAATAAACTATATTTAAATTTATTTTGTTATATTTTTTCATGTAAACCTTACACTTTTATATATATATATATATATATAAAATCTCTTGAGCTATGTGGCAATCCTGTTATTTTGGTATTAAAGTCTTGTAAGAAGTTCTAAGAGTCGAAAGCCTAGGAGAGTGTAGATATTTAGCAATTGTCAGTCGATGGTTTATGCATTGGTCAGTCGGGTGTTGCTTGAGAAGATGTGATAGGTGGTCTTGTACGTAAGGTTAATAGTCTCGGTAAGTAGAAATTCTTAACTATATCTAGGATACTCAGAACTTTAAGCGAAATCTTCCACCAGAGCAAAGCTCCTAGTTTAGCGTCAACATCATTTTATTCTGCATCCTACAACTTAGAAGTAGACCAAGATCAGGTTCAAAACAATGAGATAATCATATCAAACATAAAAAACTTTCTTCAAAACTAGTCAATACTCCCTGTTCAATCAAAAAAAATATATAAGTCTAGCCCTTTTACGTTTAGATCTAAAGAATCTGTTCAAACTTTTGAAGCTACTTACAATCTTTGAGAAACATGTGAATCAATAAATCTTTTAGCATATGAGTTAATAAATCATCACACAAAACATGGATATAAATATATGCACATAGGTTTAATTTAGATAGCAGCTAAAGGTCTTCACAAATTAGGGATCAATAATTCATTCTTAGTTTTGTTAAGGGATAAAAGATTGCAAAAGTTAAATGATTAAATAATAGCAAGTGAAAACACTAGAAGGTATTTTCCATGTAAGAGTTACTCACTTGTCAATAATTTACAAAGTTCACTATAAAGTGTCAACTGAAAATCAAAACTTTAAAGCATTTAAACAATCTCCAAGGCATGATATGGTAATTACGGAAGCAAATATTCAAAGATCATCAATTTTGACCCCCTAAAAGGTTAACTCATGAGGAAGCTTTGGCCAGAATGCCAGAAGATTGGGTATTTCCATAAGTAATACCCCTCAACCCATTCAACATACAAAAATAAGATCAATAGTCCAAGATGGTGAAAATATAAGGATAAGCATGCTTAGATCCAGATCCTCAATTGCTAGATCAACACCTACCATACCAACCTCATCTAGATATTTAGTAGATGGGTCTTCGATCAATATAAATTTGACAGGAGTAAATTTTGAGCCTAATGTTCCTCAACCCATTTATCAAGAAATTCATAAATCTGATTCTCCATAATACTCATCAACCAAATTTCAAGTAAATAATGTCATAACTAGAGATTAATAATTCGAAATAGATAAGAAATGGATATTTTGATGGTCCTTATAACAAAGATAAGAGAGATTGGTGCTTTGAAACATTTAATAAAGAACAAACAATTAAATATAGGAATGAATTTTATTCTTTCTTAGAAGAAAAAGAGATCAACATATATTTCTTTGCTTGGTTTGAAATGTATTGTCAACAAAACAATATAGAAAATCTTTACATAAAACCTATAGAAGTTTTAGTAAATACTAGAACAACTACTACTTGAAAAACAATTAATGAAAAGATAATTATATTCAAATATCCTCCTTTAGAAGCTATAAAAGTAATGACAAAGAAAGGAATAAAGGTAGACACATCCCTTTTAAAACTATAACTAGATCATTATCCCAATCAGTAGAAAAAAGTGATATTTATAAAATTTATCAACAACTTAATTATTCCAATAAGATGCTCTACACTATGTCTTGATATTTAGAAATAATAGAATGCCAAGTAGGAGAAAAAGAAAAAATAGCACCACAAAGTATTAATAAAACTTAGATCCAAAAGGCATATATATATATATATATATATATATATATATATAGAGAGAGAGAGAGAGAGAGAGAGAGAGAGAGTCAAATCTAAATGAAATAAATTTAGGATCAAAATATGAAAACTCTATTGAAGAGTTTAAGAAAAAATTAGAAAAAAATGACTGTAGGATCAACATCCATATCTGAACCCAAGATTCAAATTTTGTCAAAAATAGAAGAGAATGAATTGATAAGCATACAAAATGTAAGTGTTAATAAATTAAGGAGAGGGTCTGCCCCTCTTTCAAAGACAAGAAACTATTACTCAAGACCGACCAACATATCTGGATGTTCAATATAAAGAAAGGTCATATCATGTAGAAAACTCATACTTAAGTGAATCAATAGTAGAATGGAATATAGATGGAGCAAGTGAATAACAAATTTTATACATTCAACAAATGACCATGGTTGCAACAACCTTTAAGGGAAGAAGAAATTTCATAAGAAAGCTGCAACATTGTTAATAATGGGTTTCACAAGACAACTTAAGGGTTGGTGGGAGAATGTACTATCCTCAGCCGAACAAAGTGGAATTATGAATGTAATAAAAACTGATCAAAATGGATCCACAATAGAAGATGTTGTAACAACACTTCTATATACTATAACAAAACACTTCATAGGAGACCCTTTAAAGTTCTAGAAAAGAATAGCAGATCAAATTGTTAATTTATGTTGTCCCTCTATGTCTGGCTGTAGATGATACAAATATATGTTCTTATCAAAACTTTACTTAAGAAGTGATGCCTCTACAGACTACTAGAAAGAGCGATTTATCTCGCTAAACTTCCAAAGCTGTTTGCAAAAAAAGTTAAGATCAACATTGGAAGGCAAAATTATGGAAGTATTCTATATAGTCAACTAACTTTTGGTCAAATATCAAACTACATAATAGAAATAGGTCTTCAAATTTGCGTAGTCTTAAAGCTTCAACATAAGATCAAAATTGAGTTAAGAAATGTAAGAAAAGAATTAGGATCATTTTGTCAATAGTGGAGAATAGAAGAAGTTAAAACCCCAAGTAGAAGAAAGTCAAAATTAGAAGAGTATATAGCCAAAAGATCAAGAAAGTCTAGAAAATTTTATAAAAAAAATCAGAAAACAAGAATCCACAAGTCAACCTAGCTCATTAGAGAAATTAAAACAAAATCTTCTAGATCAAAATGAAATGTAGTTTGTTACAAATGTGGAAGAGTAGGACATTACAAAAAAGGCTGCAAAGTTGAGCAAAAGATCAACAGTTTAAATATAGATGAAGAATTAAAGAGAAATTTAATCCACATACTAATAAATGAATCAGAATCATCCTCAAAAGACGAATATAGTTCACAAGATGAAGAGTTTATAAATCAAGTAAAGGAAACTTCCTCTGAATCTGAAAGCGAAGAAAAAGAAAAAGAGTGTACAAGATTAAGACTAGAATTATGTGATTGTTCAAAATGTGACAAAATGATTAATGTAATCACAAGAGATCAAGCCTAATCATTAATAGCTATAGTAGAAAAGATGGAAGAATCCTCAATTAAACAAGACTTTATTCAACAAATAAAAGAATTCTTAGAAAATGAAGATGAACAAAAAGAGGAAGTTCAAAAAATTGATATGAAAGAAGTATTTGATAGATTTAAAAAAAAACCCCCCCCAAAAGAAGAAATCACCTTAACAGTCTTTCAACAAGAGATTAAAAATTTAAAAGAAGTTAATCAACTAAAGTAAAATGACATTGAGATAGTGTTCAAAATGTTAAATTTACAAGGACAAATAATTGTTTAAGAACAACTAGCAAGTTCATCAAACAAAGAATCTAAAGAAGATCCATACATTAATTTGTTAAGTCAAATACTTATTCATAAATAGCACTGTCCAATAAAATTAATAGTTCAAGATGAAATATTTAATCTTATAGCACTAATAGATTCAGAAGCAGAAATGAATTGTATTCAAGAAGGATTAATACCTACAAAATACTATGAAAAAACTAAAGAATCATTAAGCAACACAAGTGGATCAAAATTGTTCGTTAATTACAAATTAAATAATGTAAACAATTGCAAAGAAAAAGTTTGCTATAAAACATCCTTTTTATTGGTAAGAAATATTTTTGAACAAGTCATCCTTAGAACTTCATTTTTATCATTACTCTATCCATTTTCTGTAACAAAAAAAGGATTAGTTATTGAAGTTCTAGGGAAAGAGATTTACTTTGAATTTCTAAAAACTCCTAAAATCAAATAACTAGATGTTGTTCAAGAATCAATGATCTAAAAAATAAACCTAAAACGGAGAAAAACAAAATAGATCAACATGTTAAGTAAAGAAATTCAATATAAGAGAATAGAAGAACAAATAAAAAAACCCCAAGTTTAAGAAAGGATAAAAAATTTACAACAAAAATTCACAAATGAGGTTCATAGCAAATACCCAAATGCCTTCAAAGATAGAAAATGGTATGTAGTAACATTACCGTATGAAGAAGGGTTTCAAGAAATCAATATGCCCACAAAAGCAAGACCACTACAAATGAATCAACAATACCTAGAATTTTGTAAAAAAGAAATCCTAGAATATCTCGATAAGAAGTTAATAACACCCAACAAATCTCCATAGAGTTGTGTAGGATTCTATGTTATGAATGCTTCAAAAATAGAAAGAGGTGCTCCAAGGCTGGTAATCAATTATAAACCTTTCAATAAAGTGTTAAGATGGATAAGGTACTTGATCCCTAATAAGAAAGATTTAGTCAACAAAGTTTATAATGTTACTGTGTTTTCAAAATTTGATATGAAATTTGATTACTATTAGATAGAGGTAGCTGAAGAAGACAAGCAAAAACTATGTTTGTAGTACCCTTTGGTCATTACGAATGGAATGCAATGCTCCAAGGATTAAAAATGCACCAAGTGAATTTCAAAATATAATGAATAACATGTTGAATCCTTATACAAAATTCATAATAGTATATTTGGATGATGTACTAGTATTTTCAAATTCAATTGATCACCAATTTCTCAATATCATTAATGAAAATGGATTAGGATTATCATCAAGCTTAGTATAATACAAAGAAATGGATTAGGATTATCATCAAGCTTAGTATTATCATCAATCTCAATATAGATCAATTTCTCAATATCATACAAAATGTTGATAAGTTTCCAAATGAAATTGAAGATAAGAAACAACTTCAAAAATTTCTAGGATGTGTTAAACAACTTTATTCATAATATTAGGATAATTTGTTCACCCTTGTTCAAAAATTGCGGAAAGAACCCCCAGCACGGGATTCTACCATGACAAATACAGTTAAACAAGATAAGAAAGTTATCAGAAACATTCCTTGTTTAGGACTCCCTAATCTAGACACCTCTTTAGTTGTAGAAACAGATGCGTCTTATTTGGGATATGGGGAAGTACTTAAGTAGATCCTTTCTGAGTCCTCAAGAGAGCAAGTTGTTACCAAGTGGCCTCAATACTCAAGAGGGGGGGTGAATTGAGCAAGTAAAACAAGTTCACAAATCTTTCGCAAATCGTTTGATAACTAATTTTCGTTGAAGCTATTGAATGATTAGAGATAATTGGATGAATGAGATAAACATTTTTACTTATAAAAGTGATAGCCTAAGGAGACAATATCCAAGCAATTTAATAAAACAGTACACAAAGTAAAGAGAAGGGTTTAGAGAAAACAAACACAGTCGTTTATCCTGGTTCGATCACCAAACCACTTGTGATCTACGTCCAGTCCCCAAGCAACAACTTGAGATTTTTCACTATATCTTCAAGTTTCAATGGGTGCTTGACAACTACTACAACCTTGAGCACTCAAAACTTTGGGATACCTCACCCTAATGGTTGAGCCTCTGTTTTCCAAGGGATACCTCACCCTAATGCTTGAGCCTCTGTTTTCCAAGGGATACCTCACCCTTTTACAGTTTGGAGGGATGTCTCACCCTCTCTACAGAATTTACAAAGATTGAATAGATAGAAACTCTCTTGAAAGAGCAGATAATACAACTGAAAATTCAACGGGTATAAGATTCACGGTTTACGCTTTCAAAAAGAGAGTATTAATGGAGGAAAGGTTGAAAACTCATTTTTAATGCTCAACCAAGGTTTTTCAGATTGATTGTCTAACCCCCATAAATGCCCAACAACTTCTATTTATAAATCATTGAAGATTAGAGCCGTTGGGAGGTGGTTGGAGCATTAAATGTTATATAACTATCCGTTAATTTTTGTTTCTGGAAACCTCTCTTATTCGAATAAGAGATTTCTTATTCGAATAACGCTTGAAATAGCTTCAGCATGTTTTCCTTTGTAATGAGTTATTTGAATAACACCTTGGTTATTCGAATAACCAATTAAATGTTTGGCTTCTGAGAAAACATATTATTAACGTCCTGATTATTCGAATAACCAATTAAATGTTTGGCTTCTGGGAAAATATGTTATTCGAATAACATTCATGTTATTCGAATAACTCATTCGAATAAATGAGCTTCTGAGTTCTCGTTATTCGAATAACAACATTGTTATTCGAATAAATAATTAAACGTGATTTTATTTAAAACGCTTGTTATTCGAATAACAACTCTGTTATTCGAATAACCAATTAATAAACTGACTTCCAGGAAATGTGTTATTTGAATAACACTTTGTTATTCGAATAACTTATTCGTGCCAAAACATTTTTGAATCATTTATTCGAATAATGCATGGCTTATTCGAATAAATCCTTTCCTAAATGATTTATTTGGAACCTCTGACTTGTGTTATTCGAATAAGCAACCCTTTATTCGAATAATACATATGAAAAACATGTTTTGAGCCTTTTTAAATGTTGCTCTTGATTCCATATGATCTTGTAGGTTTATGGACACGAAATGGTTGATTCTTTGGAAGTTAAAAACCATATTGAAGCCTTGAAAACTTGTGTGCTATTTCGAAATGCAAGATTAAGCTATTTGTGAATCTTTATATACCTTTACAAAATGATTGATGTCCTAAAAGCTATCCTTGATAATCTTGAACTTGATCTTGTAACATCTTTAATTTTGTTATCATCAAAACACATTCTTTATCAGATACATGCCAGTCACATTCTCCCCCTTTTTGATGATGACAAACAACCATTGAGAAAAGAGTTAGTTCATTTGTAAATTGGAAATCATAGAATTAATCATGGAGACTTACTCCCCCTCTAGTTTGTAAGAGGAGCATAAATTGTCAGAGATAAGCGCGGCTCCCCCTTTCTTTTGGAGTCTCTTATCCTTTTCAGATTAGTCTTTCTGATCTGTCTTTTCTCAACACAATCTCAACACAATCTCCAAAATCAAAAAATGTCAAAAGTGATTATCTTTATTTTTAAGCACAAATGAATAGAGTTAACTTAACTTTTAACTTGTTCTTGTTCTTTTAACTTGTTCTTGTTCTTCTCCCCCTTTTGTCATGATCAAAAAGATGGGGCAAGATATGCATACATTCAAAACTCACAAGAATTAAACAAACACTTTGGAAGGCAATAACAGGCTCAAAGAGTGCAAAGTGAAAAATATACACCCAGAAAGCATACTTTGTAAGGCAAGAAATTCAAAATTATTCTTATTCAATTATGGCAAACATAGTTAAGATTTACAAGTTCAGATATTGATTATGTCAGAGATACATCAAAAACATAAAAAATAAAACTAAAGTCCTATGATCAAAAATAAGTGTCTGGTGGAGGAGGAGGTGAGTCTGGTGCAGGGGCAGGAGGTCCAGTTCGCAGGGCAGCAAGCTCGCGTTCAACACCTTCTATTCTGTCGAAGAGAATAGAAAATGTGTGTTCCATGTAAGCATGATTGTTGAGCAGAGTGGTCATGATGCTTTCCAGGGTTACTGGAGCAGGAGCAAGGGCTGCAGTAGGCTAATCAGCAGGAACAGGGGCATCTGCAATATCTTCATCTGCTGCAGCTTCTTCCAACTCATCAGGGTATACCCACCCTCCAATATCGTCCGGAACCATCTTCATTTTCTTTAGAGTAAATTCCCCAAAGATGTTGAAGTGGTTCAATTCCACTGTTCGTTCAGTCTGTCTGAGCAGGGAGTATTTCTTAAGAAAGGCTGAGATGATGAGAGCGTATGGCAGGTCAGAGTTCTTGGTGGTCTTGACCTTCATCATGTATTTTCCAATAAAATTGGGCCAGTTGATCTTCCAATTTTTCTTTAGTACCCAGAGAAGAAAAATGTCATCCTCAGTCAGATAGGCATAATTACCTCCACGAGGAGCGAGAATGTGAGCGTATGAGTAGTGAAGCAGTCTTTCCTGGCTTTTCAGTATCCCACTCTTTAGACTAACCTTGGACCAAGCTGTTTCAGGTTTCACCAGTAGGGACACAGCTTCTTCTCTTCTATATGCTTTCACGTAGGGTCTGCTATCTGGCTCTACAGCAGCCCCCGTGGCATCTAGTTTGAAGAAGGTCATCTAGTCAGTGGGAGTGATGACAATTTCCTGGTCCTTCACTTCAGAAATGAGATTGGGACCGTCTAACTTCAGGTTGTAGTAGAACATTTTCACCAGGTCTGGGAAAATGGAGTCCTTGTAGCTGCAGAGATCTAATATGCCCTGATGGGAGAGATCATCGAGGAAATCAAATCCTCCATCGTCCTCAAAGAACTGACGATCCATGTATTTGGGTTGAATTATGTCTCTGGTCCAAAATTCCTCCCTGAAGCGTTTGAGATCATCGTTATTGGATGAAAGTCTTCAAAGGTCAATGGGGTTGTTGGTGGGAGCGGTCTTCCTACATGGGCGTTTGGAAGAGGAGGCCATGATTGAATTTTGGTGGGTGATGGAGAGAAGGAAGAGATGGTGGATACGAAGAGGAGAAAACAGAGAAGGGTGGGAAAAAGAAAGCGTATGAAATGACAGAGGATGCTCGTGAAGTCCTCTTATAAGTCACGTGTTATTCGAATAACAGGGGTGTTATTCGAATAACAAGAAGGTACCTGAAGCGTCTTGGCTCACTGCCAAGCGTTATTCGAATAACAATGTTGTTATTCGAATAACAGCATAATAACGCAGATTTTTGTGGGATTCTGTCATTTGTTATTCGAATAACATATGTTGTTATTCGAATAACATGAAAATGGCTTTTGCCACTGACATGCTTTATTCGAATAACCAATTGGTTATTCGAATAACCAATTGAAAAATACATCGTGATAACACATCCTGTGAGGTGTTATTCGAATAAAGGAATCCTTATTCGAATAATATAAGCGTGTTAGAAAAATAACTGGGCTTTGCTGACAGGTTTTATTCGAATAACAGGATTCTTATTCGAATAAAAGGCTTCTTATTCGAATAAGGCATACGAGAAAAGACAGTTTTATGCAGCAAATTGTAGAGGATCAATCCTTCTATCATTTATGTGATTCAGAGACATGCCAGTTTAATTACAAACAATCATAGAATCAACTTTAAATCATTCAAATCAATTCCAGAACATCTTAAATCAATTCAAATAATCATACAAGCATATCATCTTATCATATTATGTTTCAAAACACTCAATTTTGCAAGAATGCTATTTTTACCAAGAATTTCACCCTTTTTGGTGAAATTGTGAGGTTATTGAGTTGCTTGGGAATCTTGATCACGAGGGAGCACCTGCAAAACAACTTAGGGGAAATCTCCGACGCTTAAGTTAGTTTTGGATTCAAATATGATTAATAGCTCAGAAATTATGCAGCAAAATGACATGATTATGCAGAAAGCAATAAGATGTGATGCAGTAAAATGTCAATTTATGCATGATTGATCCAAAATACCAAGTTCATTTCTAATATAGAAAAATGCTTCTTTTGCTAGGGGTTTAGTGAAAATGTCAGCTAGTTGTTTAGTTGTTTCAACAAATTCAAGTATGCAATCACCCTTTTGAACATGGTCTCTAATGAAATGATGTCTTATTTCAATATGTTTAGTCCTAGAGTGTAAAATGGGATTTTTGGACAAATTAATTGCACTGGTGTTATCACACCTTATGGGGATGTGATCAAGCTCAAGACCATAGTCCAAGAGTTACTGTTTCATCCAAAGGACTTGAGCACAACAACTCCCAGCTGCAACATATTCAGCTTCAGCTGTGGATAATGCCACACTATTTTGTTTCTTGCTATGCCACGAAACTAGTGAGCTTCCAAGCAAGTGGCATGTCCCACTAGTGCTCTTTTGATCCATTTTGCATCCAGCAAAGTCAGAATCGGAGTACCTAATAAGGCTACATGAGGCACCTTTAGGATACCATAAACCCATTTGTGATGTGCCTATTAGATATTTCATTATTCTTTTAACAGCACTTAGGTGTGATTCCTTAGGATTAGCTTGATATCTAGCACACATGCATACACTAAGCATTATATCAGGCCTACTTGCAGTAAGATAAAGGAGTGAGCTAATCATACCTCTATATTTTGTAATTTCTACCGATTTACTTCATTCATCCTTGTCCAAATAGCAAGAGGTGCCCATAGGAGTAGCCATATGCTTGGCATTGTCCATTCCAAACTTCTTGAGCAGCTCCTTGCAATACTTGGATTGATTTATGAAAGTTCCTTATCTTGTTTGCTTGATTTGGAGACCAAGGAAGAAGTTGAGCTCACCTATCATAGACATCTCAAACTCACTTTGCATAATATTTGAAATTTCTTTAGAAAGAGAGTTGTTAGTAGCTCCAAATATAATGTCATCAACATAGATTTGAACTAGAAGTATGTCATGCATTTTGTGTTTTATGAAAAGGGTAGTGTCAACCTTGTCTCTAGAAAATCCTTTTTCTAAAAGAAATTTGCTCAACCTTTCATACCAAGCTCTAGGAGCTTGTTTCAAGCCATACAATGCCTTTTTCAGTTTAAAAATATGGTTGGGCATTTCAAAATCCTCAAAACCAGGAGGTTGTTCCACATACACCTCTTCTTGTATAAAACCATTTAGAAAGGCATTTTTGACGTTCATTTGATAAAGTTTGAAATCCATGATGCAAACATATGCAAGTAACATTCTAATGGCCTCTAGTCTAGCTACGGGAGCATAAGTTTCTTCATAGTCTATGCCTTTTTCTTGATTATATCCCTTAGCTACAAGCCTAACTTTATTTCTTATTATTAATCCCGTTTCATCAAGTTTGTTCCTAAAGACCCATTTGGTGCCAATTATAGGATGATCATTGGGCCTTGGAACTAATTCCCAAACTTGATTTCTCTCAAATTGGTTTAGTTCTTCTTGCATGGCCAAGATCCAATGCTCATCATTAATGGCCTCATTTATGTCTTTAGGTTTAACTTGAGAAACAAAAGCTAAGTGATTACATGCATCTCTAAGTGAGTTTCGAGTGATTACCCCTTTTGATACATCACCTATCACCTTGTCGAGAGGATGATGTCTTGAAGTCCTCCATTCCTTGGGTAGATCCACGATTTCTGAATCTTTTTGCCATGAGTGATCAAGAAGTCTCTCTTCTTGCTTCTTGGACTCTTTCTCTTGATTTTCCAAGTGCGTTTTTGCCAAGATTTCCGCAACATCATCAACAAGCTCCTTTCTCAGCTCATTTGGGTTAGTTTCATCAAATGTAACATGTATGGACTCTTCTATGGTCATAGTTCGTTTATTATAGACTCTAAAGGCCTTACTATAAATAGAATAACCAATGAATATTCCCTCATCAAATTTTGCATCAAAATTCCCCAAGTTATCTATTTCATTATTCAAAACAAAGCATTTACATCCAAAGACATGAAAATGTGACACATTTGGCTTCCTTCCTTTGTACAATTCATATGGGGTTTTCTTTAAAATTGACCTTATTAGGGCTCTATTCATAACATAATAAGCGGTGTTAACCGCATCCGCCCAAAAGTACTTAGGAAGGTTGGCCTCATTGAGTATAGTTCTTGCCATTTCCTCTAAAGATCAATTTTTCCTTTCTACAACACTATTTTGTTGTGGTGTTCTAGGGGCAGAAAAATTATGCTCAATGCCATGTTCATCACAAAAAGTTTTAAATTCATGATTTTCAAATTCATCACCATGGTCACTTCTTATGGATGCAATACAAAACCCTTTTTCATTTTGGATAACTTTGGCAAGTTTTCTAAATGATTGAAAAGCATCATTTTTGTGGGCCAAGAATAATGTCCATGTAAACCTAGAAAAATCATCCACAATCACTAATGCATAGTAATTCCCACCAAAACTCATAGTTCTAGAGGGTCCAAAAAGATCTATGTGCAAAAGTTGTAAAGGTCTAGAAGTTGAAACTATGTTTTTAGCTTTAAAAGAGACCTTTACTTATTTTCCCTTTTGACATGCATCATAAAGTTTATCTTTTTCAAATTTGAGCTTTGGAAGACCAATTACTAGTTCTTTAGAAACCAATTTGTTTAAGTGATCCATGTGAATGTGAGCAATTCTTCTATGCCATAACCATGAATCATTTTCTTTACTCATAAAACATTTAGCATCATTTGAGGAGATATCATCGAGACTAATCATATATATATTATTGACCCTATGACCAACAAACTTAACTTGCTTATCATCCTTTCCCTCAATTATGCAACAAGATGAATCAAATATAACTCTATTACCTTTATCACATAATTGACTAATACTAAGCAAATTATGTTTAAGTCCTTCAACAAGCAAAACATTATCAATAGATGATGAAGGGATCTTACCAACTTTGCCAATTCCAAGAATCTTCCCTTTGTTGTTCTTACCATATGTGACATGACCATGTTTCTTGTGTGTAAGGGAGGAGAACTTGGAGCCATCACCGGTCATGTGCTTGGAGCAACCACTATCAAGATACCAACTTAAGCTCTTGGTCTTCAAGCACACCTACAACACACATTCAAGTTTTAACCTTTGGTACCCAAATTGTCTTGGGTCCTTGTGTGTTAGAGTTAGGCATGGTACCTTTAGGAACCCAAACTCTTTTTATTCTAACTTTCGTGTTTATGTTCTTTCTAACATTGCAAGTTGATGCACTATGCCCTTTCCTACCACAATGAAAACATTTAACAAAGGGACTACTTGAAGTTTTTGAGGAAACAAAGAAGTTCTTATAAGACTTTTGATGGTTGTTTGGATTAAATCTCAAACTGGCTTTTTGAAAAACACATTTTTGTCTCCCTAACAACACATTCAAGTTGTCTCTTCCAAAAGTGAATTTTGCAAGAGTATTGTTCAAGTCTTCAATTTCTTTTTCAAAAGCTTTACATGATAAACAAGGTAATGATATGGATACATTATCATGTGAGGAACAAGTCATGCATAATGAATTAGTATCTATGAGTCCTAAGGTCTCATTTTTGATTTTAAGTTCATTTATCTCCTTATTTAAAGTAGAAACTTTGTTTCTCAATAGGGAGATTGTTTTATTGGAAGACAAAATTATTTTTGTGAGCCTCAAAGATTCATCATGCAATTCTTGAAAGGCATCTTGCAATTCATCATAAGAAGATGGAGGTTCTAGGTTAAAAGAGGTTACCTCAGTGTCGCTTTCTCCACTTTCTTCTCCTTGAGCCATGAGGCAAAGATGAGCTTCTTCATTCTCCGAATCGTCGGAAGAGCTTATGTCATTGTCCTCCCAAGCTATATATACTCTTCTTCCTTTCTTTTCCTTGGAGGGTCTTTTCTCAAACTTCTCCATTTTCTTGAGATATATAGGACACTCCATTTTCATGTGCCCCGGTTTTCCGCATTCGTAGCATTTTGGAGGAGTAGAGGATCCTTCTCCTTTGTGATATGCTTTTTTTTTAGGAAAGGGTGGTCTTTTTGAAATCCCTTTTTCTTCAAGAATCTTCCGAACTTTCTCACAAAGAGACTAAGATTCTCCTCACTTAGCTCAATATTTTCAGCATCCTCTTCACCATCTTCATCATCATCTTCAAGTGTGGAAGAGGTGGCTTTGAGTGCAATTCCCTTCTTCTTTTTATCATGCTCTTCACTTTGATTGAGCCTATTTAGTTCCAGCTCATGTTCTTGAAGCTTTCCGAATAGAGTGGCTAGAGACATTGTTGATAAATCTCTTGATTCCGCAATAGCCGTTACTTTGAGTTGCCAATTCCTGCTTAGACATCTCAAGACTTTGTTAATAATATCCTCATTAGGAAATGTCTTTCCCAATGAGATGAGATGATTAACAATGTGAGTAAATCTTTTTTGCATATCTTGAATACTCTCACCTTGGTTCATTCTAAACAATTCATATTCATGAGTAAGAGTGTTTATTCGAGATCGTTTTACCTCACTAGTACCTTCATGAGTTACTTGTAGGGTATCCCACATTTCTTTTGTGGTCTTGCAATTTGACACCCTAAAGAATTCATCATACCCCAAGGATGTGGTGATGATGTTCTTGGCTCTCAAATTGTATTGAACCTTTTTTTTATCATCATCGGTCCATTCATCTCTAGGTGTATTAATTTTCACACCATCTTTAGTTTGTGTTGGGACAAAAGCACCATTTTCAACGGCGTCCCACACATCTAAGTCAATAGCTTCAATAAAAATTTTCATCCTTTTTTTCCAATAGACATAACCATCCCCATTGAAATAAGGAGGTCTATTTATAGAAGAACCTTCATTTGAAAAACCATTTGAAGCCATCACTTCTCTTGAAGCTGCTAAGCTCTTTATACAAGAGTCTAGCTCTGATACCACTTGTTACTAAGTGGTCTCAATACTCAAGAGGGGGGTGAATTGAGTAAGTAAAACAAGTTCACCAATCTTTCACAAATCGTTTGATAACTAATTTTCGTTGAAGTTATTGAATAATTAGAGATAATTGGATGAATGAGTTACTCATAAAAGTGATAGCCTAAGGAGACAATATCCAAGCAATTCAATAAAACAGTACACAAAGTAAAGAGAAGGGTTTAGAGAAAACAAACACAGTCGTTTATCCTGATTCGATCACCAAACCACTTGTGATCTACGTCCAGTCCCCAAGCAACAACTTGAGATTTTTCACTATATCTTCAAGTTTCAATGGGTGCTTGACAACTACTACAACCTTGAGCACTCAAAACTTTGGGATACCTCACCCTAATGGTTGAGCCTCTACCTCACCCTAATGCTTTCCCAAGGGATACCTCACCCTTTTACAGTTTGGAGGGATGTCTCACCCTCTCTACAGAATTTACAAAGATTGAATAGATAGAAACTCTCTTAAAAGAGCAGATAATACAACTGAAAATTCAACGGGTATAAGATTCACGGTTTACGCTCAGAAACAGAGTATTAATGGAGGAAAGGTTGAAAACTCGTTTTTAATGCTCAACCAAGGTTTTTCAGATTGATTGTCTAACCCCCATAAATGCCCAACAACTTCTATTTATAAGTCATTGAAGATTAGAGCCGTTGGGAGGTGGTTGGAGCATTAAATGTTATGTAACTATCCGTTAATTTCTGTTTCTGGAAACCTCTCTTATTCGAATAAGAGATTTCTTATTCGAATAACACTTGAAATAGCTTCAGCATGTTTTCCTCTGTAATGAGTTATTCGAATAACACCTTGGTTATTCGAATAACCAATTAAATGTTTGGCTTCTGAGAAAACATATTATTCGAATAACGTCCTGATTATTTGAATAACCAATTAAATGTTTGGCTTCTGGGAAAACATGTTATTCGAATAACTTATTCGAATAAATGAGCTTCTGAGTTTTCGTTATTCGAATAACAACATTGTTATTCGAATAACCAATTAAACATGGTTTTATTTAAAACACTTTTTATTCAAATAACAACTCTGTTATTCGAATAACCAATTAATAAACTGACTTCCAGGAAATGTGTTATTCGAATAACACTTTGTTATTCGAATAATTTATTCGTGCCAAAATATTTTTGAATCATTTATTCGAATAATGCATGGCTTATTCGAATAAATCCTTTCCTGAATGATTTATTTGGAACCTCTGACTTGTGTTATTCGAATAAGCAACCCTTTATTCGAATAATACATATGAAAAACATGTTTTGAGCCTTTTTAAATGTTGCTCTTGATTCCATATGATCTTGTAGGTTTATGGACATGAAATGGTTGATTCTTTGGAAGTTAAAAACCATATTGAAGCCTTGAAAACTTGTGTGCTATTTCGAAACGCAAGATTAAGCTATTTGTGAATCTTT
Organism: Ormosia semicastrata; assembly: GCA_029884595.1. NCBI lineage: Eukaryota > Viridiplantae > Streptophyta > Magnoliopsida > Fabales > Fabaceae > Ormosia > Ormosia semicastrata. Next base: position 13,253,727 of record JAQQTO010000047.1, on the reverse strand, counting down.
ATATACCTTTACAAAATGATTGATGTCCTAAAAGCTATACTTGATACTCTTGGACTTGATCTTGCAACATTTTTAAGTTTGTTATCATCAAAACACATTCTTTATCAGATACATGCCAGTCACACAAGTGGTAAAGTATCATTCAGGAACTTGGCAATCGGCTCAACAAAAGTATAGTACTGTTAAGAAAGAGATTTTATCTATAATACTATGTATCACAAAATTTCAAGATGATTTAGTCAATAAAAAGTTTTTGTTAAAAACTGATTGCAAAGTGGTGCCAAGCATCATTCAAAAGGATGTAAAGAATTTTATTTCAAAACAAATATTTGCTAAATGACAATATTTGTTGTCTTGTTTTGAATTCGATGTTCAATATATAAAGGGAAAAGATAAAGATCTTCCTGATTTTTTGACGAGAATCTTTGTAGGGAAAATATGAATCCTAATTCATCATCACGATCAAAATCAAAGGGTACTAAAATTACCCTAGATCATTATGCAAACTTAACACCAAGATCAATACTAAGATCAACAATGGGTAATCCACCCAAAAAAAGCAAGTCATCAACTCAGGCTAGATCATCCATCCTGTCATTTTCTTCTCTCACTCTATTTCAACAAGTCAAACCAACCTCCTCCCAAATATCTAATCAAAATTGTTTTTAAAGCTCTAACTTATCAACACCCCTTAATAAGAACCTTTGCAAAGTAAGTCCAAAAATCTAAACTTTTATCCATGTTATTGATCAACAGCCAGACCACAGAAGAGTGTAAGTATATAAGAAAAAATATTGTAGAACACCTGTTCACCATAGAACCCGAATTCTTCTTTCCCAAGGCAACCCTAGGGAAATTGCTCAACACATCTTGCCCACAAATTGGCACTTTGTCCCTCACAACTCTCTCAAAAAAGATAGAACTTTATTTGAGCTGATCCTCCTTGATATCAGATCCATAGAACTTGAACAACATTTTAGCACTGAGAACCCTAACTAAATAGAGTTCTCAAAAGTCAAGATCCTTAATGTACTCAATTCAAGAGAATGGAACCAAGAACTCCATACTCCAAAGACTTTGTCTATAAAATATGATCCGTATTCGGATTATCATCAAGCTTAGTGTAAGTTTATGTACATCAGACCTTATTCTCACTCATGGTTCTTCTAGTTCTAAAAGGGGTTGAAAGTTTTTCTATCATGGTGAGTGGATTAGTTATGTATCATAGGACCATGCATTGAAATGTTTTCTTAACCTGTAAAGAATCTTACAATTTGTTAAGGGAAATGACGAATTTTCCAGAAGGTTCAAGACTACTTCAATTCTTCACCCAATTCGGTATAACATGGATCAATACTTGGGATTATAATTTTTATCATAAATTTCAAATTCAACATCCCACCAAGATTGCTTGAGAGTTTAGTGTTAAATGGTGGCCTAATTTTAATCTTAATTTAGTTAGCACTAGTGCTATTAATAAATAGTGTAAATTGAACCCCACTTTATTAAGAAAGAATCACAAGAAAGCTTTTGATTTTGAACAACTAAAGCAAAAGCCGACTCAAGAACATGCTAGTTCCTCATTTGAGTAAGACCTTTTGCTTAAGATTAAAGCAACAAGGTCAACTTTTGGTTCAACACACTCTACCCCTAGTGAAGAAAATGAAAGAAATTACCTTTAGAACGAAGATGAATTCTATGGTATTGATCTTTTCGAAATGTAACTTGAAAAGGACAATGCAATAAGCATTCTTTATTCATCAGATACTTGATGTCTCCTACAGTCAAAAAGAAAAAATGAGATTCCTCTTGTTCCCCACTTTTACTACTCAACAACTTTAAAGGACGCATTTCCTTTAAAAAGAGACCCAGCTCATCAGACAAAAGGACAATGTGTTATGCAAGAGATTCTTTCAGTATCTTTAGATCAATAATCGTGGTGTTAGCACTCAATTTTGTCTGAGTCATTTCTAAAATGTACAATATACAGCCTAACAATTCAAAAATATTAAAAAATTAAAAAAGTGATAGGAAGTGAATTTTTAAAACTTGAAGAGATGGTAAAAGAGGTTAGGAGAGATAGAATATATCTTGTGAGATCTTATCAAAAAGTCTAGAGATGAGAGATAATTAAGCCAAAAGATATGAAATAGATTGAGATAAAATTGAAACAAAATTTGTTGAGATAGCTATCTTGATAGGATTCACACTAACCACTCTTGACCTATAAATATAAACATTTAGATTCTAAATATACACATTCAGATAGAGAATGGAATAGCACAAAGAAAGTGAGGAAAGCAAAACAAATAATATCAGAAAGTTTTATACGCTTTCCTTCCAAATCTTTGGTATTGCCTCTTAATCTTTCTGACGTTTCATCTGTTGTTTCTAATGCTTTTGGTTGAACCAATCATTATTTGATCTTCCTCCTTCACTATTCGCATTTGCACTTTTTGTTTATTTTTTCCAAATCCATATTACCAAGGCAATGCCACACACATGAAAACACCTTGGACATGGCATTATAAGAATTTGCAAATAGAATCTTTGAAATTGTATATAAAATCATTTATTTGCGAGTTAAGTTCCCAATGATGAAATACCTAAAAATTAGCTGAAGTGACAACAAAATTTTTAGCTTTTTGGAGGTGAAGGGATCTCTTAGATTTTTCTAGAAGCGCTAGTAGGGTCTTAGGTAATTTCCAATAAGAATCTTTACCTATTCTTTTCGTGTTGTCATCTTATTTGATTAAATGTTATGGATTAAGATTTCCAATGATGGAATAAACATAATTAACCGAAATGATGGCAAAATTTTTGGCTTTCTTGAGGTGAGGGCTATCTCTTAGGTTTTTCCAGAAGCACTGGTGAGGCCTTAAATGATCTCCAATAAAATCTTATTCCAAACATTTATTAAATTTAATGTGTGCCATCTTACACTTTACATTATAAAGATTAATTCTTTTTAAGACAACTGATAATAGAAAAAATTGGGAGAGGATTGAAGTGATGATCGTTGAACTCTTCCAATACTCTTGAGGCTATTGCTATTAGATTTAACCAGAAGCACTAGCCAGTCTAATTCTCACAATTAAAATAAATAAAATCTTCTGTAAACAATAATAAAAAAATAAATGTGAGCAAATTCATATATCCCTAACCTTGTGATTGTAGTGAACTTTTTTTTAATGAAAACCTTTTGTGAAATCATTTCAAAACGACTTTTTTCTATATATTAAATTAAAATTTTGTTTGACCCTTTTTTTTATAAATTATTTTCTTGAAAATTATTGTTTCTTAATTCACCACTTTCATGTAACATATTGTGGGATTTAAATTTGTTCCATAAAATAATAGTTATTTAGCTACCCATTCCTTGTCATAGTTATTTATCATTTTTGATAACATGTCAAAAAAATGGAACATTTAAAAATAAAAAAATATATTTTGAATAAGTAAGACCAATTTGACTAAGTTAGCAGATAACATTAGATTAAATGAGTACTTGTTTCTTTGAATGGACGGTGTAGGGTGTTAATACTTTCTCTACTCATAGTCAATCCCCGAACCTAATGTCTAAATCGTAGACCATATCTTTTAAGGTTTTCAATTGTACCATTCCATTTTAATGGATAAAGCGATTGGTGGCTACTCCTAAATTTATGTTAATTTTGAGTTGCCTTCTCTCAGTGCGGCATCCCCTTCGAGACAGTTGCAATAGCTAGCGACTCCATTGGGGACAGTAGAGGGTTAAGTCATAGTTTTGATCTCTTTTTATCTGCTTATTTAATTATTGGTCCTTGTTATTTTATTTGTTTTATTCTTCATATGCTTTTGTGTTTGCACATTATGTGTTTGTGACTTGTGTGGATTGGTTTGTATGTTCCTTCGTTCAAGCATTTGCACTACACTTGCATTAACAAAGTCTTATACTCGGGCTCAAGATCTTGTAGGCTTAGATAGAGGGTTAAATAGTGTTTCCTTGAGAGACCTTCGGTCTTCGTATAGGCCCATAAAACACCCTCACTCAAGTTGAATCATTTCTAATTGTAGCCTGTGATGGGCAAGAATTGGGGGCCCTTACAAGCCAAAGTGCTAGTGATAGTAGGGGCAATTTGGAGACCTTTTATCTACTAAGGGTCATAGAACTCAAGCTTGCACTTATTAGAATGACCCTTGAATCACCATGGTTTATGGAACTTATCATTTAGGATAATGTCGAGCCTAGATTTGTCCTTTCATAGGACACATCGTGGAACTATTTCCACCTTTGGCTATTCACATTTTATTTGTTTGTTTTCCAAATTGATGTTTAGTAGCATTTTTACATAATTTCATTCTTTCCCTGAAACAAAAAATCACTTTTTCATTTTCTTTTCTCATCCATTTTGTATTCATTTTTCCAAAAATTAAAAAAAAAGTGAAAGAAAGCTTTGAGAAATTATACTTCCCATCACTAATTGTTTTCAATTTTTAGAACTCACTGTTGCACCACAACGCAAGTTTATTCGCAGTCCAATTCAAACCTGCTCTCATTCATGCCTTCAATCAATCCTTGATTCATCAATGACTAATAATTTGGAGACTATTATAACCCTTGATGCCTCCATGGAAGAAAGGATGAGCAAACTAGAGGGAGACATGAGGCAAAATTTGGGATTATTTAATAGTCTGACATTGAACAAAGATGTATTTGAGTCGGATGATAATTTAGATCAAACTCAGCAAGACCAATTCAATTCTTCTGTGTCACAAAAACCAAGACTAAGGACACATCTGATGTTGTGATTATCACTCCTAAATGGCACAAAGAAGGACATCTCACCTAAGGAAAGACTATTTCAGATGATCAAAATAGAGAGGTAGATGCCAAGATGCTATATAAAGTGAAACAATTAGAAGAAAAGATAAGAGCAATGCAAGGCTTAAAAGGTTATAGAAAATTAAATATACAAGACTTCTGTCTATTCCCTAACATTAAGATACATGCGAAATTTGAAGTCCTTAACTTTGAGAAGTTTGAGGGAAAGATAGATCCTATGATCCACTTAACCATGTACACACATACCATGGTCACTTATCGTAAGAATGAAGTGCTAATGATTCATTGTTTTCAGCATAGTTTGGTGGGTGGTGCCTTGAATTGGTTCTTAAAACTTGATAAAAATCAAGTAAAACCCTGGCTAGGATTAGTCAAACTTTTTTTAAGTAGTACCAGTTTGTCACTAACATTGCCCTGATAAGTTCAAACTATAAAGGATGAGAAAAGCAGAGATAGAAACATTCATGGAGTCTGCACAACAATGGAGGGAAAAAGGCTTCTCAAGTTCAACCTCTGCTCAATGAAAAAGAAATTGTCATACTTTTTGTCAAGACATTGGATGGAGCTTATTTTGAGAAATTATTGGGTTGTGTTATCAACCATTTTTTCGATGTGGTTATAGTTGGGGAGCAAGTAGAAGATGCCATCAGAGAAGGCAAGCTGAGTGGGCCAAGTGGGATTCAAGATAGATCCAAAAGTCTAGCTTTGAAGAGAAGGAAAGAGAGGTTCATATGATAAATCCTAGAAATCAATATGTCAACTAGCCTTCCTCATATCCTATGCCAACACTTTACCCACAACAATACCCCTTTTTCCTTCTAAACCATGCCGCAACATATCCTTCATGTCCATCACATGTTGGAAGTCCTGCTTATTTTCTTCTTAACAACATAACACGCTCAAACACTCCTCAAAGTGTCCCCACCAATACTACGTCTGACAAGCCAAGAAAAGATAGGCCAAAAATATATCCAGTGCCATTACCTTATGTTGAACTTTATGATGCTTTGTTGAAAGCAAATTTAATTTGCCAGAAGTGCTAGAGCCTATCTCAGATCTAGTTCCTAAATGGTACAATATGAGTGAAACTTGCAAGTATCACTTGGGAGCGCCAGGGCATTCAATTGAAAAATGCTTAACATTCAAGCTTCGAGTGCAAAAGTTGAGAAATGCTGGCAAGCTAAATTTTCAAGGTGATGGTGGACAGAATGTGGGGCCAACTATTGAGACTAATTTGTTGGCTAATCATGGGGCTTGAGGAAGACTCAACTTTTTGTGTTGAGGAAGTTGATCCTATTTTTCTTTGTTATTGTGTTCTTGCTTTTTCTATTCAGTATTTATGTTTAACTTTACTTCCATATCGAATACATTGACGTAATTTTCTTTCAGTAATTAAGTTATCGTTTGTTCATATTCTATTGTCTTATAGGATATCACCATTTCATTAAAAAAAGAGAAGAATGGGAGAAAGAAAAAAGAGAAAAAAGAAAGGATAAAAGAATAAAAGAGCGATTGAGCAAAAAATCTTATTCACTTAATTTTGTCTTGAAATTACATTTTGAAAATAGGCCATCGCAATTTGAAATAAGGTTTGGCCATCTTTCTTTATCTAGAAAAACATTATTATCTATTGTCATCTCATTTGAGTTTGAGATTCCTTTTACAATTGAACCTTGGACAAAGTTCACCCCTACACTGGGGGCTTGCGCTTAATATAGATTAGTCATTGAAATTTGGTTGCTGCATAGTCTATAAATGCTAATTTAAAAAAAAGGAAAAATTAAAAAAAGAAGAAGAAAAGGATCATTACGAAGTAAATGTTTGAAAAAGAAAAGCAAAAAATAAAAATGAAAAATTGATGAGAGAAATAAGAAAAAGGGTTTTTATCCAAAATGAAAAAAGATCGTTATTTTGTAAACATGTTGACAAAACATGTCATAAAGTTATTAAAGATCCTTTGTCCTAATTAACCCTCAAACACTTGTTTGGGCCTTCTTTGATAATCCTTAACCCTGTCCACGTTACAATCTTTATAAAGTCCATTTTGATCATTGAATAATTGCTTTTATTTTTAGAAACTTTAATTTTGAGACGAAATATGTTTTTTCTAGTTCATTGCTCCAAAAAAAAAAAATAAAAGAAGAAAAATGATGAAAAAAAGATGGAAAAAATATCTAAATAATGAGACACTTGAAATAACTTCTTGGTGGAGGCAATGCTTATACAATTCATTAAAATATTGAACCAACAACGGCAAAGGCTTGAAAAGGATCTAGTTGTTAAAATACCAGAAATTTTGTGAATATAGGAATCTCAACTAGAGGGCTACATTGAAGACCTCCCACTTCGAAGAGAGACGAAAAAGGTTGAACTGTTATACTTGTGGGCTTTTCTCAAAGTGCCTTGTTTGTGTTGTTACCTATACAAAGATTTCTTTCTTTTCCCACCAACTTTCAAGCCGTATTGATTAACCTTGAGCAAATAAGCAAGTGTTTGATGCAATGGTAAATGCTTTTGAAAAATTATAGGAAATGCTTTCTCATTTGGATTTTTCTTGAATTTTGAATTTTAAATAACTTTTTCTATTAGTTAAAATCTTGCCAATGTGAGACACTAAATTTTGAACTTGTGCATTTTCATTAATGTTTAGCATGAAAAATCATTTAAATATGCAATTTTGCAAGAAAGTTTTTCATTTTCTCCATATGTTGATCTTAAAGTCCATTATCATGTTTTGAACATCATGATTTTCATATTAAAAGTTTTTAAACAGTGTAATTATCATATTTTGAGTTTTTGAATAAGTCGATGATCCATTGCTAGACTTTTGAATGGTCTAGTTGGCGTATTTCAAGTTTTTGAACAACTTGATATTTCTTACTAGGCCTTGAGTAACTTGGTTTTTCCAATATTTTTTCTAGGCCTTGAGTTGTCTAGTTTGTCTAGGATTTTGAATAGCCCAGTGTTTGTTGCTTGGCCTTGAGTTGTCTAGCTTTTCGTTTTTGGGTTTTGAATTACCCAATGTTTTGTTATTAGACCTTGAGTTGTCTAGTTTATTAGTTTTTAGGTTTTTGAATAACCTGATTTTGTTACTAGGCCTTGAGTCGTCTGATTTGCTAGTTTTGGATATTTGAACCTGTTGATTTTCTTTTTGTTTCGAATAGTTGAACTTGTTAAGTTCTAGGTTTAAACTATCTGTTGATTTTCTTGAAATTTTGGTTATTTGAGGTTGTTGATCTCTGGTTTCTAATAACCTGTTGATTTTCTTTATACCCCGGGTATTTGAACCTGATGATTTTTAAGTTCAAACTACCTGTTGATTTTCTTTATATTCTAGGTATTTGAACTTGTTGATTTCTGAGTTTGAGCTACCTGATGATTTTCTTTTCATCTTGGGTATTTGAACTTATTAATTTCTGAGTTTGAATAACCTGTTGACTTTCTTATTATTTTGAGAATTTGAACTTGCTGATTTCTAAGTTTGAATAACCTATTGATTTTCTTTTAATTCTGAGTATTTGAACCTGTTAGTTTTTGGATGTTCAAGCAACCTGTAGATTCCTGGGTTCTGAATTATTTATTAATGTTTTGGTTACAAAATTAGATATTTTTTATTTGCTTTATCCTTTCTATTCGAAAGAATAAGCAAAGGGGACTGCTGTCAGTATCCAATTTTGTCTGGGTCATTTCTAAAATATAAAATAAACAACCCAACAATTCAAAATATTAAAATATTAAAAAGTGATAGGAAATGAGTTTTTAAAACTTGAAGAGATGGTAAAATAGGTTAGGAGAGAAAGAACATATCATGTGAGATATTATCAGAAATTCTAGAAATAAGGGATAGTTAAGCCTAAAGATATAAAATAGATAAAGATAAAATAGAAATAGAATTTGTTGAGATAGTTATCTTGATAGGTTTCACACTAACCACTCTTAGCCTATAAATACACACATTTAAATTCTAAAATTACACATTCAGATAGAGAAAGGAATAGCACATAGAAAGTGAGGAAAGCGAAATAAAGCATATCAGAAAGTTTTCTACGATCTCTTTCCAAATCTTTGGTAACGCCTCTTAATCTATCTTAAGTATCATTTGCTGTTAATTTGTAATGCTTTGGGTTGATCCAATGGTTAATTATTTGATTTTCCTCTTTCATTATTCTCATTTGCACTTTTTATTTTTCCCAAATTCATATTACTAAGTCAATGGCACACACGTGAAAACACCTTGGATGTGGCATTACAAGAATTTGAAAATGAAATCTTTGAAATTGTATATAAAATAATTTATTTGTAGGTTACATTCCTGACGGTGGAATACCCAAAAATTAGTCGAAGTGACATCAAATTTTTTGGCTTTGCGAAGGTGAGGGGTGTTGGGAATTCCAGCATCCAAAAACGCAGCAAAAAAAAGAAATTTCCACTAAGGATCCATGCGAAAAGGGAACCATGAAACGTGATTTTTGAGTATATCTCTTGAAGCCAAAAGAAAGATGATCAACGCAAACCACTAACAGTGACGATGTCTCTACGTAGTCCACACGAATAGACCCACGAACGTCCAACGTCAGCTTGGAGTCCCGCCTCCCCAACACTGTGCTAGCTGCAAAGAGAAGGAAACATGTCACCCTCTTTCACTATATGTATGCATCAAGGTTACAATTCATGCCCTTATGCCCTTTTTTATAGAAGAAGCCTCTAATAGCTTCTTTATCCTTGTATTTGCTTCTTCAAGAAGCCTTTCATTAACTTCTTCAAGAAGCCTCTCATTAGCTTCTTCAAGAAGCCTTGCATTAGCTTCTCCAAGAAGCCTTGCATTAGTTTCTCTAGAAACCTTGCATTAGCTTCTCCAAGAAACCTTTCATTAACTTCTCCGAGAAGCCTTGCATTAGCTTCTCTGAGAAACCTTTCCATTAGCTTCTCTGAGAAGCCTCTAACAGCTTCTTTTAGAATCCTTGAGTGAAAAAGCAGTAGTAGGGTTAGTGTGAAGCCTTGGGCTCATCTGTTATGAGTTTTGGTCCACGATAGAATTCCCAGTCCAACTTGAATTCTATTTACTCCAATTTAGTCTGTTCTAAGTGTGTGACCCTATGGGTTCTCTTGACGTTGACAGTAATATTAAAATCCTATTTTAATATTACAAGTAGTGAGTAATATCTAGTAATATATCACTGCTACCCAAGTAATGAGAATATCAGTAATTTGACATAACCTTTTCGTGATCAATGTTTCCGTGTAATCTATTTGTCCAGATATCTAGATTGAGCACAAGGCATGAAACGTGTCACCCTTGTATAGTTCAATCTTTCATTTCCTGATACTCGAGTAGACGTAGTAAATGAGATCAATATCTCATATTGACTCATTTGAGCATGGCCATGCATTTCGTAGGCTCACTCAATCAGGGGGCTCGAAGATATCACTCCTATTATGTAGGAAGGACAAATCCCATCTAGGTCATTCACATCCCTCCACATGATTCATAGTATATCCAATAACCAACTTTATAATCACCTTGTTATAGATGACATTTGATGGCATCAAAACATACAACTCTTCATGTAGGAATCGTAGTGATTTCAGGTCAAGGGACCACATACACCATTATCACTATGAGAATCGCTTATGACACTCACGTAACGATCCACGTAGCATTCTCATGGCGGGTCAGTCCAGTACATCATTACTCTTAATATATATACCCATGTGAAGACTTGATATCTCATATCCATGACCCGTGAGATGTGGCCATCAATCTACGCACATACTAGTCTCAATGCATTATTGTTGTCCTAATTAACAATAATACTTGACTAGGGACATTTAAGAATAGTGTTCTAATTTTATCCAATAGGACCTCACAATCAAGTCATCCACTTGATGTCCTATGGCATCAAACTTACTATTTTAAGGACTTTATTATGTTTATCATAAATAACATAATAAATGAAATGCCTCATATAAAAATAGCATAATACAATGTATGTAATTATAGATGAAATATATCGGTCTCTAGGGCATATACCAACAATCTCCCACTTGCACTAGAGCCAATCAGGCGTATGTCTAATGCCTAAAGATCTAGTGTGATCCTCATGCTTCTGCTGTGCAAGAGGTTTCGTCAATGGATCGGTAATGTTATCATCTGTTAGTACTTTGCATATCTTCACATCTCCTCTATCGATGATCTCTCGAATGAGATGGAAGCGCCTAAGTATATGTTTGGATCGTTAGTGAGATCTAGGCTCCTTAGCTTGTGCAATGGCTCCATTATTATCACAATAGAGGTTCACTGAGTCCACAATGCTAGGAATATTGCCAAGTTCAGCAATGAACTTCTTGATCCAAACGGCCTCCTTTGCTGCATTGGACGCAGCAATATACTCAGTCTCTGTGGTAGAATCTGTTAGCCAAGTGGCCTCAAACTCAAGAGGGGGGGGGTGAATTGAGTTTATGAAATATTTTTGTAAATCTTTCGTAAAACGTTTGTTAAACAATTTTCGTTGAAGCTATTAGATAATTGAAGTGAATAGATAAATGAGATTGAATACTTCACTCACAAATTAAATAAACCAAGATGAATAATATTCAAGCAAGCGTATAAAATAAATGCACAAATGTAAAGAGATAGGGTTGAGAGAATCAAACACAAGGATTTATCCTGGTTCAGCCACCCCTTGTGACCTACGTCTAGTCCTCAAGCGAACCACTCGAGATTTTTCACTAAACTTCAAGCTTGAACGGGTGCTTGAAAACCTTTACACAATAGAGCACTCACCAACACCTTGGGATACCTCACCCTTATGCTTTGAGCCTCAAAAACAGGGATGCCTCACCCTTTACAACCTTTTGAGGGATGCCTCACCCTCAAGGGATACCTCACCCTTTTCTAACTTTGAGAGATACCTCACTCTCTAAGGGATACCTCACCTTCACTCTAGAGGGATACCTCACCCTCTTTTTTCGATTACACAAAGTATAGAAGATAGAAACTCTCTTAAAGAGTAGATAAATATAAATTGAAGCTCTTAATATGCTCTCAAAGATTTTTCACGTTTTTACAAAAAAATAGAGCAAGAAATGGATTTGAGGATTGATTCACGTTTGGAAGTATTGATGATCAGTTTTTGGTTCAAGGTCAACCTCAAATAAAGACCCAACTTTGGTATTTATAAGTTTCTCAATTAATAGAGTCGTTGGGGTGGTTTGGGCATGCATTTAATGCATTTAATATAGCCGTTGGACGTTGTCAGGGTTCGTGTAATCGATTACACAACTTATGTAATCGATTACATTGTTGTTCCAACGTGTTCTTGGCTTTCTGGGCTCTGTGTAATCGATTACATTATTTGTGTAATCGATTACATGGCTTCTGACTTGCTTATAATCAATTACAATATCCATGTAATCGATTACATGACTTCTGACTTCTTGTGTAATCGATTACAATATCTATGTAATCGATTACATGACTCTTTGAACGTGTTCTTGCCTTTCTGGGCTTGATGTAATCGATTACATATATTGTGTAATCGATTACAAGGCCTCTGACTTTCTTGTAATCGATTACATTGCTCATGTAATCGATTACATGGCTTCTGTTTGCTGTGTAATCGATTACAAACATCATGTAATCGATTACATTGGCCTTTGAACACATTTTTCAAGTCCGATAAAACTTGTAAGTCATTTCTTACACCTCAAGACACTTGATTAAACATAAATCCTTTTAAGAGTGTTAGATTTAAGATTGAAACTCAAGTTTTATTGAAAGCCATGTTTAACTTTGAAATTTCCCACTTATTTTGAAATCATATATTGAAAAACCATTTGAGAAATCTTGAGAGCATTTAACATTAATGTTCTAAGTCTTATAACTAAATAAACCTCTTGACTTCTTTCTTTGATCTTAATTTTTCCTTTTGCGCTTGATCTTCTCTTTTGCACTTGAACTTCACTTTGGCCTTTGTTATCATCAAAAACCTATTTGATATGCTTCAAGACATAAGCATTCGCGAGTGTCTCCTGCTTTGAACTCTTCCAGCTCACAGCCCCACCATTTAGGCAAAAAAACATAACCCGATTGTGATCTGGAGTCATCTTTATCAGTTTGGAAGCTAGCATCAATGTAACCCTTTACAACTAGCTCTTCCTCGGCTCTATATACCAAGAATGAATCCTTAGTCCTTCTTAAGTACTTAAGGATGTTCTTGACAACAGTCCAGTGACTCTCACCAGGATCAGACTAGTACCTGTTTATCATACTCAAAACATACGAGATGTCTGGTCGAGTACATGACATGACATATATGATAGATCCAATTGCAGATGCATATAGAATCTTGCTCATGCGATCCCTCTCGTCCTGGGTGAAGAAGATTGAGCCTTAGATAGGCTTACATCGTGTGACATAGGCAAGAGTCATTTCTTGGATTCATGCATGTTAAATCGTCTTAACACTTTGTCTATGTATGTACTTTGACTTAGGCCAAGCAATCTCTGTGATCTATCTCTATAGATCCTGATACCTAACACATAGGTGGCTTCGCCTAAGTCCTTTATAGAAAAGCAGTTCCCTAACCAAGTCTTTACAAACTGTAGGGTAGGGATGTCATTTTTTATGAGTAATATGTCATTTACATACAATACTAGAAAGACAATTGTGCTCCCACTAACCTTTTTGTAGACACAAGATTCTTCATAAGACCAAATTATTTTATTGTATCATCAAAATGAAGATTCCAGCTTCTGGAAGCTTGCTTCAATCCATAAATAGATCGTTGCAACTTGTACACCTTTCCAGCATCCTGTGGAGTGACAAAACCCTCAGGTTGTGTCATGTACACATCCTCGAGAAGATTTCTATTAAGGAAAGCATTTTTGACATCTATTTGCCAGCTTTTATAATCGTGGTATGCTGCAATAGCAAGCAAGATCCGAACGAATTTAAGCATCGCAACTGGGAACAAAGTCTCATCATAGTCTACACCATGAATTTGTTTGAAACCCTTAGCCACCAATCGCGCCTTTAAGGTATGCACATTACCATCCATGTCAGTTTTCTTGTTGAAAACCCACTTGCACCCAATAGGTTTTACCCCTTCAGGTAGGTCAACCAAGGTCCACACCTGGTTGGCATACATGGATTTCATTTCAGATTTCATGGCCTCAAGCTATGTCTCAGATTCTGGGCCCATAATGGCTTCTTGGTAAGTCACAGGTTCATCTTGATCTATGAGTAATACGTCACCTTGTTGGGTGATGAGAAATCCATATCTCTCTGGCTGATGATATATCCTGTTAGACCTACGCAAGTCTTATGCTACTAGAGCAGGTTGTTGTTCCACAACATTTTGTGGAGGCTACTCTATTTCCATCATCGGTTCGTTGCTACTCTGTGAACCTTGAATTTCTTCAAGTTCTACTTTCCTCCCACTGGTTCCTTTAGAGATAAACTCTCTTTCTAGAAACACAGTAGTCCGTGCGACAAACACTTTGCCCTTGGTAGGATTATAGAAATAGTATCCCTTAATTTCCTTGGGATAACAGACAAAGAAGCATTAATCTGATTTGGGTCCAAGCTTATCAGAAACTTGACATTTTACATAAGCTTCACAACCCCAAATCTTCATGAAAGACATATTGGGCTATTTCCCTATCAATATCTCATGTGATGTCTTTTGAACTGCTTTAGATAGAACACAGTTAAGTGTGAAAGCTGCTGTTAATAGAGCATGTCCCCATAAAGAGCTTGGAAGGTTGACATGACTCATCATGGATCAGACTATGTCCAACAGGGTCTAGTTCCTCATTTTAGAAATATCATTCCATTGTGGTGTTCCTGGAGGAGTGAATTGAGATATTATCCCACACTCTTTCAGATGATCATTAAATTGTTAGCTTAAGTATTCACCACCTCTATCTGATCGAAGGACCTTAATACTCTTGCCAAGTTAGTTTTGTACTTCATTCTTGAATTCCTTGAACTTTTCAAAGGATTCTGATTTGTGTTTCATAAGATACACAAACCTATATCTACTGAAATCATCAGTAAATATAATGAAGTATTGAAAATCACCTCTAGTCAGTGTGTTTAGGGGTCCACATACATCACTATGTATGAGGGCCAAAAGATCACTAGCCCTTTCACCTTGTCCAGTGAATAAGGCTTTAGTCATCTTCCCCAATAAACAAGATTCACACATCTCATATGATTCGAAATCAAATGAGTCCAAGCATCCATCTTTATGGAGTTTGGAGATGCGTTTCTTATTTATGTGGCCCAAACGTCAATGCCAGAGATAAGATGAGTTCATATCGTTTGATTTAAACCTCTATGTATTTATGTTATAGATGAGCGTTTCGAGATCGAGGACATAAAGTCCATTACTCAGTTGTGCACTACCATAAAAATATCATTCATATAAATGAAACAACATTTGTCTTTTATAATAAAAGTAAAGCCTTTCTTGTCTAAACAAGAAACAGAAATGATATTCCTACTAATAGCAGGCACAAAATAGCAATTCTCTAACTCTATTACAAACCCAGTGGGCAAAGATAACAAGTAAGTCCCTACGGCTAATACAGCAACCTTTGCTCCATTTCCCACTCGTAGGTCAATTTTGCCCTTAGTCAATGGTCTACTACTCTTTAGGTCTTGCACATTTACACAAATATGAGATCCACATCTAGTATCTGATACCCATGATGTAGAAGTAGATAAATTGACTTCTATAACCAAAATACCTGAAGTGGAAATCTCGCTTCCCTTTTTCTTCTTAAGCTCTTCCAGGTATTTGGCACAGTTCCCCTTCCAATGCCCGGTCTGACCACAATGAAAGCACATACTTTCCTTAGCCACTCCACCTACTGGTTTCAAGCTAGAAGAGGCTTGGATTTGTCCTTGCCCTTGCCCTTCCACTTGTCCTTGGGCTTCTTCTACTATTTCTTCCCCTTATTCTTTAGGACCATCATAATGGCCTTTCCTTTGTCTTTATATATGTTCTGCTTAGCTGTTCTCAACATGCTTAGCAGCTCTGGTAGTGATTTGTCAATTTCATTCATGTTGTAGTTCATGTCGAATTGACTAAAACTTTCCAGCAACGATTGCAGGACTAAGTCAGTGGCCAACTCTTGGCCCAAAGGAAAACCAAGTCTCTCTAGGTTTTCAATGTACCCAATCATCTTGAGTACATGAGCACCAACAAGGCTTCCTTCTACCAGCTTGCACTGAAACAGTGCTTTAGAGACCTCGTATCTCTCTTGTCTAGTCTGCTTTTGATAGAGCTTTTTGAGGTGTATGATCATATCATAGGCATCCATGTTCTCGTGTTGCTTTTGGAGCTCAGAGTTCATGGTGGCTAGCATTAGACATCCGACGTCCAAGGTGTGTTCTTGATACTTCTTATAAGCATCTCTTTCAGGTTTAGGGGCATTAGTAGCAGGTGGCTCAGGAACAGGCTGTTCTAGAACATACAACTTTTTCTCTTGCTTAAGGATAATCCTCAAGTTCCTGTACCAGTCTAAGAAATTTGTTCTAGACAACTTGTCCTTCTCAAGGACGGATCGCAATGATAAGTTACTTGAAGTGTTTATTGCCATGGTAATCTATCAACAGAGATATGCAAAATATATAAGTATCATGTCATAAACATATTTAACGAGGTCTTTAATAAAATATGCATCCCACTATTTTATTCAAATCAATAACCCTCAGCATTGACTTAGAAAATTCCATCGTAAGATTTCCTAGTGGGCCAAGATCCATATTTCACCTAACTTTGAGTCAGCTTTGGCTGATCACCCAAAATTCGGTTATTTAGGTAGGAAACACTTTCCAATTACATCACATGCAACTCTTGGATAGTTGGGTGAATAACACTTATTCTAATCCATCTAATGGACTAAAGCCTAACTCTATGCCTCTAAGCCTTCAATCCTATTGAAATGGCTTAGTTAAGTCAGACCTAATGGTTGACAGTTGGATATTACTTTTATCCCATCGCGCCTTACTAATATAGATAAAGGCACCCTGTTTTGGCAGACCTACACTTAATCGATACTAGTCTTGACGAGTGCCAGGCATTGGAAGGCATCACATATTGACTTAATATTTCTTTAAGGCCTTTTTTATTATTATTTGATATCACCATTTGTTAAACTATTTAACATACCATAAACATCATCCATGTATCTCATACATATAAAGCATATAATAAATGTGACATGGTTATGGCCCCTTAATGCAATGATTCTCCCAAGCCAATAAGAGTATCATTAACTAAACTTAGAGAGCGAATTAACTTCACCAAGCATCTCCCACCAACGTTCTCATTTAATGCCATCTTCTTGCTTCCACATCAAGATTACATTATATAGAAACCTCTTTTACATTCGAGGGGAGTTAGGTGAGAAGAGAATGTATAATCAGAATGTAGAGAGAAAGACACGACACGCAGGCCGTATTTCAAAATAATCAAAATAGTATAAAATGAGGACTAAGGCCATAACCATGCACCATGCATCATAAAGTATATAAAAACTCAAAACAATAATACATTATTATTTTGTGAGTCATAAAAAGGTTTGCTTGACATCAAGACTTGATGTCGTCACAGACAAGAAATAAGGTTTCCAAAACGCTATATATATCATATATATACCAGAAAACTTCACAAAAATAGAACAACTAAACATGTTATTTCATACAACACGAAGAACAGAAAAATCGAATCATGGTTTTGCAAGTGGCTTTGATACCACTGTTGGGAATTCTGACATCCAAAAACGCAGCGAAAAAAGGAAATTCCCACTAAGAATCCATGCGAAAAGGGGACCATGAAATGTGATTTTCGAGTATACCTCTTGAAGCCAAAAGAAAAATGATCAACGCAAACCACTAACACCGTAACAGCGACGATGTCTCTACGTAGTCCACACGAATAGACCCATGAACGTCCAACGTCTGCTTCGAGTCCCGCCTCCCCAACACAGTGCTAGCTGCGAAGAAAAGGAAACTTGTCACCCTCTTTCACTATATGTGTGCGTCAAGGTTACAATCCATGCCTTTATGCCCTTTTTATAAAAGAAGTCTTCAATAGCTTCTTTAAGAAGCCTTCTATTTGCTTGTTTGAAGAAGCCTTCTATTTGCTTGTTCAAGAAGCCTTTCATTAGTTTCTCCAAGAAGGCTATCATTAGCTTCTCCAAGAAGCCTTGCATTAGCTTCTCCAAGAAGCCTTGCATTAGCTTCTCTAAGAAGCATTGCATTAGCTTCTCCAAGAAGCATTGCATTAGCTTCTCCAAGAAGCTTTGCATTAGCTTCTCCAAGAAGCCTTTCCATTAGCTTCTCTGAGAAGCCTCTAACAGATTCTTTTAGAATCCTTGAGTGAAAGAGCAGTAGTAGGGTTAGTGTGAAGCCTTAGGCTTATCTGTTATGAGTTTTGGCCCACGATAGAATTTCCAGTTCAACTTGGATTCTATTTACCCCAATTTAGTCTATTCTAAGTGTGTGACCCTATAGGTTCTCATGACATTAGTAGTAATATTAAAATCTTATTTTAATATTATTAGCAGTGAGTGGTATCTAGCAACACATCACTGCTACCCAAGTAATGAGAATGTCAGTGATTTGACATAACCTTTCCGTGATCAATGTTTCTGTGTAGTCTAGTCCCTTTGTCTAGATATCTAGATTGACCACAAGACATGAAACATGTCACCTTTATATAGTTCAATCTTTCGTTTCCTGATATTCAAGTAAACGTAAATGAGATCAATATCTCATATTGACTCATTTCAGCATGACCATGCATTTCGTAGTTTCACTCAATCAGGGGGCCCGAAGATATCACTTCTGTTATGTAAGAGGGACAAATACCATCTAGGTCACTCACATCCCTCCACATGATTCACAGTATATCCAATAACCAACTTTATAATCACCTTGTTATAGATGACATTTGATGGCATCAAAACATACAACTCCTCATGTAGGAATCATAATGATTTCAGGTCAAGGGACCACATACACCATTATCACTATGAGAATCGCTTATGACACTCACGTAACGATCCACGTAGCATTCTCACATCGGGTCAATCCAGTACATCATTACTCTTAATATATATACCCATGTGAAGACTTGATATCTCATATCCATGACCCGTGAGATGTGGCCATCAATCTATGCACATACCAGTCTCAATGCATTATTGTTGTCCCAATTAACAATAATGCTTGACTAGGGACATTTAAGAATAGTGTTCTAATTTTATCCAATAGGATCTCACGATCAAGTCATCCACTTGATGTCCTATGGCATCAAACTTACTATTCTAAGGACTTTATTATGTTTATCATAAATAACACAATAAATGAAATGTCTCATATAAAAATAGCATAATACTATGTATGTAATTATAGATGAAATATTTTGACCTCTTGGGCATATACCAACAAGGGGATCTCTTAGATTTTGCCAAAAGTGCTAACAGGGTCTTAGGTGATCTCCAATAAGAATATTTACCCATTCTTTTTATGTTGTCATCCTATTTGATTAAATGTTATGGATTAAGATTTCTAACGATGGAATAACCATAATTAGCCGAAGTGACGACAAATTTTTTGTCTTTCTTGAGGTGAGGGCTATCTCTTAGGTTTTGCCAAAAGTGCTAGCGAGACATTAAATGATCTTCAATAAATTCTTATTCCAAATATTTATTAAATTTAATGTGCGTCATCTTACAGTTTACACTATAAAGATTAATTATTTTTAAGACGACCGACGATGGAAAAATTGGGAGATATCGAGGTGACGATCGTTAAACTCTTCACAATACTCGTGAGGCTATTGCTATTAAATTTAACCAAAAGTGCTGGCTGGATCTAATTTTTACAATTAAAATAAATAATTTTTTTTGTAAATAATAATAATAAAATAAATATGAGTAAATTAATATATCCCCATCCTTGTGATTGTGGTGAACTTTTTTTATTAAAAATCTTTTGTGAAATAATTTCAAAATCACTTTTTTTTATATATACTAAATTAAAAATTTGTTTGACCTTTTCTTATGAATTATTTTCTTGAAAATTATCTTTTTTAATTCACAATTTTCATATAATATTGTGGTATTTAAATTTGTTCTATAAAATAATAGGTATTTAGTTATCCATTCTCTGTAATTATAGCCATTTATCATTTTTGATAACATGCTTGACAAAATGGAACATTTTAAAATAAAAAATAAAAAAAGTTTTGAATAAGTAAGATCAATTTGACTAAGTTAGTAGATAACATTAGGCTAAATGGGTAACTATTGTTTTGAATGAACGGTGTATGATATTAATATCTTCCATACTCGTAATCAACTCCTAAACCTAATCTCTTAAACGTAGACCATATCTTTTAAGGTTTTCAATTGTACAATTCTATTTTAAGGGATAAATCAACTGGTGGTGACTCCCAAACTTATGTTAATTTTGAGTTGCCTTCTCTCGGCGTAACGCTCCTTTGGGACAGTTGAAACATATGGACCTTCAACAAATTTGAAATTCGACTTCACCATTTAGGTTAATAATTACGGATTTCAACCAACTTAGAATCTGGAAAGAGAAAAGAAACGAGTCTTCTCTTCTATACATAGAAGGCTCATCAAGAACAAAAAGACATCGAAAAATTTATTATCATTCTCTATTGCAAAAAATACTTATATATATATTTTTTAAGCTCTGTTTGTATTTTTTTGAAGACAACAACTTGTCTCTTGGAGACTTCTATTCAAGACTTTGTAATTTGTATCAACATTATTGTAAGTATTCAATTTCAATAAAATTATTTTGATCCATATCTTTGATCTATTTTTTTGTTTGATGAATAGTTTAAAAATAACTGTTGAGTTATGTCACGATTCTGTTTTACATATGTATGAATAAAAAATCATTTTAAAAGACATAATTATTTCTTTTGAACTAAAATTTTACTTATGTTAATCAATCAAATTACCCACCAAAAGAGGAATAAGAAAGTCAAGAGAGATGGCCACCCAATCACCATTTTTTTTAGACTTGGCGAATTTGGCTAGAGCATCTACAACTAATTATATTGTCTATGAATAAAGTGACAATCAAATATTATAATAATAAAATTTGATTCTAACCTTTGACTTCAATCCTTGCTTTTAACTTCATTTAATTTTTGTTCATGTGTCTATTAACTCAAATAAAATTTAAAGTAATAAATAAAGAGAGATTAAATAGAATTGGAGGCAATGATAAGAGACAAAGGTTAGAATTAAATTTTTTTCATATAATATATCAAGAAGTGCACAACCAAATATCCCTAAGAATGTTAACATTATGAGAAAAATCCTGTGACCCATCCTTTATACTATTATAAGCATCACGTGCATCGCCTTCCAATACGACATTTTGCAAACCAAGTCTCCATGCCATTTGTAATCCTTACCTTGCAGCCAAGAGTTTAAGCTAGTAAACGTCCCAGACTCCACTAAGCCCATGTGCTTTCGCTGCTATGAATCTCCCTTCGTAAACCTGGATCACCACTTCTGTTCTGAATGAATTCAGAAGGATACCTGTGGAAGGTATGGTTTGGTGGTTTCCTCCCTTCTGCAACTGCGTTCCACCGTTAGGGTCCGGCGGGGGTGGTACCTGCAAAAAGGACTCCGATGCTCAAGTCAGATAGTGTGCTAAGGTGTCTGTTATTCAATAACCATTACTTGTTTAGGTTTACTTAGCCTGATCTTTATGGAGCATGATTGGAGTCAGGGCATTCAATGCAGGTATTATTGGAATGTGGACGTTATAGTCATTTATTGAGAGGAGAGGTTATAGAATCAGAGAGATTTGTATCAGCAGTTACGAGAGTCTGTTGATTCCCTGATCCTCGAGTTATGCATTCCGAGGTCCTACAGTCCTTTCCGGGGCGTTGATGGAGGAATAAGGTGGAGCATATGCCGAGTTGACCCTTCTGGGTAGGATCCCGGTCCACGGTCCAGAACAGTTGCCCCCAGCTTGGCGCTTAGATAGGATAGTCAAGTGCCAAGGTATTTAGCTTCATGAAACTTAACGAGCTACGCCTTGACTTCAGAGCCAGGTTTCACGATGTCCCATACCGAGGCTGACGTCCATTGTATTAGAATATCTCCGGGGTTGGAAATCGGTAAATCCATACCCCTTATCCCGGAGTCTGGATTTTGCCGCTTCCTTGGAGTATGAATCTTGTTGCAAGACTTTTTGAAACTTGTAGAAATTCGAATCCTTATCTTTGGAAACTGTCGCTTTTGACTTAATTGGGAGATACGGATCCTTTAAAAGAGGATCAGTTTCAATGTTTCCCAAACATCTGTTGCTCTCGTAACCAATAGGAAAGGGAGAGCATTTAATGCCGCTGATTTGATTCGTAGGGTTGGTCAAAGCCTCCTATTCTATAAATACAAAAGGTTCACGCCTAGTACAATCATTCCTTTTTTCTTCTATCTTCTAGAATGGTTTTGCTGTTCTTACGTCTGTGCTTATGTTCAGAGGGAGTTAGAGAAATTTTGCCTTCTACGAAGGCCACCATTTTTCTGCTTCTCCCAAAATATTTGAAGATACTTCTTTTTCTGCCAAAAAGCTTATTTCATTAGG
The DNA here is from genome assembly GCA_029884595.1 of Ormosia semicastrata. Taxonomy (NCBI): domain Eukaryota; kingdom Viridiplantae; phylum Streptophyta; class Magnoliopsida; order Fabales; family Fabaceae; genus Ormosia; species Ormosia semicastrata. The sequence goes on along the minus strand of JAQQTO010000047.1, from coordinate 13,231,246 downwards.
AACTTTTCTTTCCCAGTGTAATGAGGACAGGGACTTTACCTTCCCAGCGTACGAAGAAATGTCTAATTCATACTTCTTCGCTGGGAAGCTCTGTAATCCCTGTCACGTTGGACGGAGGTAATTGGAGAAATAGAGCCTTCTTGGTCCTCTTTTTAGATAAGCCGGGGGGACCATTGAGGCGACTGCTTTCAAGCGTCCTGGAATGATCATGAAACTGGTCTAGCTCCAGTGGAATGAACTTCTTCATGATCAGCCCAAACTCCATTCAACCGAGGAGGACGCATGTTGGTCTTCTTTTATCCTTGTGAGTGGAACCGATGAGTGGTATGGCAGAAATTTCCTGAGCCCGCGACAGTGTTCTGTTCCGGTTATCCTCAATTTTTTGAAGCCAATCCACTTTTTCAAGAAGCCTCAATAGGGAAAAGACTGGTGTGCACTCTAGAGAATCTGGATGTGAAAGCTCACAACAAAGAGTTGGCCTCCGGGCTCGTCAGTGCTATTTAACCTTTTCATATCCCATGTTTTCCTTCTCCTTGTATTGATGTATGACGATGTATAAAATAAAATAAAATCTGATTGAACTATCACATGACTTCTTTGACTATTTTTGATTTGTGGAATTTATATTGTACTGGGGTGAGTCCAATGCTCACCCTGTATAACATGCCCCCAGCTCTGTACTTTGCCGAGACGGATGAAGTGCAAAGCTTAAGCAACTAAACCGGGGTATTTGTTGCCGTGGGGGAAATTACCGGGATATGCAATGGACCGGGGTCTTTAATATTTTGTAGACGTTGTAGATACTAGGGTTGGTTAGTTCTGCTGAGCGGCCATCCCCTCAACTACCATGACAGCGACGTGGGCCACGTGGCTTGCTATGGTTGAGGGGTCGTGCATGGTGCTTTGCGTGCCATAATGAATATCTTTTCAAATTCAGACTGAATGGACAGAAATGTCCCCTAACCGTAGCTTCTATAAATAGGGCTTCGTCCTTCCATTTTTTCACCTTTTACTATTTTCGCTTAAAAACTGGTTGCCTGAGAGGAAATCCGACAAGTTTTCACGGCTGTCAGCGGCGGTGTTTGCGTTTTAAAGCTTCTACTAGCCTTTGTCAAGGTATTTTCTTCCTCTAAACACCATTTTTACTGATAAGTTGAGCATGCGATAAGGATTCGCTGAGGTCCTTTATTACCCTATACGTGGGTTACCGACGACGCCTATGATAGGATATCCCGTTATGAGTCTGGCGCAGAAGTAGATCAGCTGAAGGAGTACCTGGAGCTCACCGAGGGGGGTGAAAGGGACGATGAGTTCGTGATTTTGTCCCCGGGGAGAGAACGAATGTGCTGGACCTGTGAAGAAGGCGAGCACTTCATGTATCTTTACGAGGACTTTTTCACGTGGTTTGGACTACGGCTTCCCTTAAACGATTTTCACATTGCTATTCTCCGGACTCTTCATGTTGCCCCCAGTCAAATCCATCCCAATGGTTGGGCAAACATCCTGGCCTTCGAAAGAATATACCGAGTAGTGGGGTTGCGATGCTCTGATGGGGCATTCTTCTATTTCCACACACGATATTTAACCCTTGGATCCCTTGCTCAACAGCAGTCTTGGCTCTCAGTTCGATCTCGGCAAGGAAGGGCTATATTCTTGCCATACTTGGAGAGTTACAAGGACTTCAAGGAGAAATTTTTTAAATTGAAGGCGGCTATCGGTAGTCGTCCCTTTTGGCTGGGTAATGGTGAGGAGACAATATTCAGTCTTTATTGGAACCCGGAGGCATGGAGCATCCCTACTCAATCATTTGAGAGGGAGATCAACCAGCTTACCGATGAAGAGGTTGAATGTGTAAACTTCTTCGAGATGTGGGTTGAAGAGGTTGGCAAGATCCAGCCTAAAGATATTTTAAACAGTCCGGATGATGATGACCTTTGGACCGTGTTAGGTAACGTCGGCCAGCCGTGGTGTATATTTAAATGCCCAAATGTTTTAATGCATCTGACTTTGTTTCTATGTTTTGCAGAGAGTTTAGCCGAGATGGTGGGTGGCGATTCTTTAGCGCTTTTGGAGGCACTTAGGGCAAGGAATTCTGATGTCCTAATGAGTCCTCCAATGGGGTTTATGCCGTCCCCTACGAGCACGATGCCCGAGGTTCCTTCTAAGGCGATGGAACCTATCAATGTGGACGATTCTCCTGAATAACCTCGGGGATGCAAGAGGACGGCATTGGATGAAGGGTAGTCTAGTGACCGGAGTAAGAGGATAGTGCCGAAACTTGATTCTTAGAGCACGCCCTCGAGGAGCATGAACGAGAAATGGCGGACAAACTAGCAGCGGTCAAGAGGGGTGAAACCAAAGCTCTCAAGGATCTGGAAGATTTCGCAAAGGCCAAAGATGAAGCTTTACTTCGGGTAAAGGAGTTAGAAACTGAAGTAGCTGCTTTGAAGGATGCCAACAAGGCAAAGGAGGCCACCCTGATCGAGCAGAAGCAGATTGCCGCGCTCCGGGCTGAAAGTGATAATTCTCGAGCCAAGTCTCGGTGGTGTGAGGCTAAAATTACCTCTCTTCAGGCCGACGTCAACCAGCTGATATCATTGTGTACCAAGATAAAGGAAGATCAATTCAACAATGCTGTCAGCCAAGTTCAACATTTCAACCCCGGGGTTGCATTGGTTTTGGATGGGCTTGACTCCGGAAAGGTGGTTCAGGAGGGATCTCTTGTAGCTCCTCGTGTGGCTTCTTCAAATTTGGCTGAAGACTCTACTATCCGTGGTCCGGACTCAGCTGCCGATTAGGATTTTTTTTTTAACCTTCTGCGCGAGGTTTTGATTTATCTGTACCCCAATTTTTTGTAAACATCAACCCAGATTTTGGACTTTATCAATTATCGTTGTTCTTGCTGATCGAGATGCCATATTTTTTATTCTTTGTAGAACTGCTTAAACCTTGGCTTAGGATCCGATGTCCAGATAAATCCGGCATTTAAGATCCGTGCCGAAGGTAGGAAACAATGTCCGGGGTCCTTTTTAGGATACCACATGACGATGTTTTAACAGACTAGTCCTTGCCGAGGTCGTTTTGTGTTTTTAGTTTGGTGCTAGAATTTTCCCAATATAGGATTTTTCTACTGCACGAACTATGTAACACACCTCAGTTGGTACTATGAAGTAACTTAAAAACTTGAAAATTGAATAGAAAAATGACACAACAAAAAAAATAATACTCACTTTATTGAATATCACAATGTGCGTTTCATAACAATTGGGCAGATCAAACAAAGTTTAACTAGGAGATTAGGCCTGAAAAGGCACTCAGCTGTAGTACTTTCTAAGTTTGTCTGCGTTCCAAAAAATTTTTACCGGCCTCCCTATCAAGGTCTATAGGGTATAAGCTCCTTTGCCGGTGCTGATTACAATAAGGTAAGGACCCTCCTAGTTAGGGGCTAGTTTTCCTTGGAAGGCATTCCTTCTACTGACATCGGCTCTGTGGAGTACCAAGTCGCCCAGATGGAATCTTCTCGGAATGACCTTTAAGTTGTACCAGGATGCCGTTCTCTGCTTGATCGCGGCATCTCGTATGTGGGCAATGCGTCTCCTTTCCTCCAACAGGTCCAAGTCCTCCCTGATTAACCCGGGGTTATCATCATACGAGAAGTTTTGAGAACGCAAGCTTGGTTCTCCAATTTCCACCGGGATCATGGCCTCGCATCCGAATCTTAGCTTGAAAGGAGTTTCGCCCGTCGTGGAGTGGGGGGTAGTTCGGTAGGCCCAAAGGACGTGATCCAACTGCTCGGCCCAGTTCCTTTTTACTTCATCTAACCTTCTCTTCAATCCTTAGACTATGATTCGATTTGCGGCTTCAGCCTGCCCGTTTGTCCTGGGGTTCTCGACTGCAATACAATGATGTTTTATTTTCAGCCCAGAAAGTAGTTCTTCGAACCCCTTGTCTTTAAACTGTGTCCCATTATCCGTACCAATTGACTCCGGAACACCGAATCTGGTAATGTGACGCCAAGTAAATTTCTGAACTCGAGCCTAGGTGATGGTGACTACGGGTTCAGCTTCAATCCACTTGATAAAGTAATCCACTGCAACAATCAAAAATTTTAGTTGCCCGGGAGCCTGAGGGAATGGACCCAGGATGTCCATTCCCCACTGATAAAAGGGCCAGGGTATGGACATCGTGGATAGTTCTTCAGGTGGGGCGTGATAGTGATCCGAATGCCGCTGGCACTTGTCACATACTTGAACATGTGCAAGAGCATCTGCTTCCATTGTCAGCCAGTAGTAACCTGCCCTGAGTGCCTTCAAAGCTAGGGCTTTCCCACCTAGATGGTGTCCACAACTTCTGTAACATCCCGAAAATTCATTATTTTGTTAAAAACGATCATTTTATAATATTTGTAATTTTTAAGAATTTTTGTGGAATTTTCTGGAGATGATGAATATTTTAATATATTCTTCGTTTTATGTGTGTGCTGAGTGGAGCCGGGAGAATAGAATCTTTTCCCTGAAGCTGGTAAACCTTGGACTGTCAACGTGTCAACGGGGATCTTACTAAACCCGAGTCCCAGACACGGTTCGAGGTCTACATTTTTTTGAGGTTTTATCTCGCTAGTGTAATAAATCATCTGTCAGACAAGCTTACTACGCACTTCATAGAGAAGCGTGCAAAGCTTCTCAAGGAAGCTTCTTCCAACTATTATTTTATTATTTCTCTCTCCTCCCATTTTGGGCTGCACATTTGAATTGAGGGATCTAATTCATTTTTCATCCACACATTTTCCTCCTCCTGTACGTAGCACTCATTATTCACTCATCTTTCTCTCTTTCCATTTCTCTTTACAGCAGCACCATCCACCCACATTCACATTTTTATCTTCCAAAACCGTCACACTCCTAGCACCATTTCGTGTTTGGAGAAACACCATATCTGAGGGAATCATCTTCAAAGTTCTACATTTTCTTCATCTTCATTTTCCTCCACGGTTGAAGCTTAAAGGTTGGAACTTTAAGGTAAAGTCCTTAGCTTTTCCTCATCTCTCCTCATTTTCGTAACCCACTGTCATTTTGATGACCATGGGTATCCCTTTCAACACTTGATTCTGATTTTGGTGAGCTTGAATGTTTAAGGATCTCCTGGGAACTGAAAACGTGATTTCGACCAAAAAGGAGCGCTTTGTGCTTCTCCAAGGTAAGAGGAAGACACTCCTCCTCAACCTCTTCTAGCATTAAGGAACCCTGTTGTGCTTGTCGGTGAGGAAGTCCTGACGAGGGCTATCCTTTGCTTGCTTGGTTTTTATGATTAAATGTTTGTGTTGTATTTAGTTGTTTACGCTGTTTGCATGATTTGTTAAGTTTGATAATATATTCGACAGAGTGGAATGCATGATGTTTGGTTTGACAATTTTGCATGTTAGTATGTTCACATGTTCGACTGAAAATTGGAAAGCATGGTACTTGGATGATTTTGCATGTCAATATATATATTCGACGAATGCATGAGATTGGAAGGAAATGATGTCGGATTCATCCCTGGGATGGCCATGAGTTTTGAGGCCCGAATCTGGGATTCTCGGGTGAACTAGGATAATAAATGGAATTCAAATCGTTAGGTATCCAATCTTTGTAAGCCGTGAATTCAACTATTCGACACCGAACCTTGTCTAACTTTTGACAACCAACTTCTAAACCTTTAATGCTTCCGTCGATTCGACACATGGGGCCCTTCACAATGTCAAAATTTGTCGAGCTAGTGACCCCTTAACACCTCCGTCGGTTTGACATGCGAGAAAACTTCTTTATGACTCAAAATCCGTCGGATTAGAACTTGTGACCCTTTGGCACATCCTTTGGTCGAACATGAATGAAACTTCTCCAATAACACAATTTGTGGACTTTAAATTTATGACTCTTAGCATTTCCGTCGGATCAGTATGAGTGAGAATCTTCCCTATTATTCAAAATCTGTCGAATTAGGAATTGTGACCCTCTTAGCATTCCTTCGGATCAGCATGAGTGAAACTTCCCTATTGTCCCAGAAACCTGTCGAGTTTGATATCCTAATTACTTAGTAAAATGTTAAAATCCGTCGAGTATGGACTTCTGGCCAAACCTGTCGAGTTTGATATCCTAATTACTTAGTAAAATGTTAAAATCCGTCGAGTTTAGACTTCTGACCATTTCCGTCGAATGTCAAAACCCGTCGAGTTTAGATTTTTGACCACTAAACACAATGTCAAAATCCGTCGAGTATGAACCCCGATCATGTCCGTCGAGATTGATCTTCCGACCAAAACCCGTCGAATAGAGTCCCTGGACACTTAAGAGAAAATGCCCCAAAGTCAATAATCGTCGAGTTTGAGAGACAATGCCTGTCGAGTAGATGAATTTCTCCAGACCCGTCGAAATTAGAGATTTCGACGAGTGTTTCGTCAGTTCGACGCTTGGGAGATTTTCTCCAATGTCGACACCCATACCCATCGAATTGAGGCTTTTGCTGACCTTCTGGAGGGTTCGACAGTTCTGTCCTTCGTTCGACAGAAAATGATCTGTTGCCAATTTTGTTATAAAATGCCCCTCATTTATTTTCATCCTGCTACCATGTTGTTTTCGTCGAATGGCAGCCTCAATTTTTCACTAAATATATGTCTCCGTCGAACTTACAAGTGCTTTTATCACCCAACATCTAATAATTAAATTTGTGAATCTATTGGTGATTCCGACCGTGTATCTTCCTGGACTCAAAACCTTTGGACTAATAAAAGATATATTAATTATAAAGAATTGGATGACCAGAAATTAATTAGGATTCATAAATAGGGAAGAACATGAGTATAGGTGACCAGGTGAGGCACATAATGAATCTAATGATTGATTTCTAATATGACTATGAATGAGATTGTGATTATCCTTAAAATGCGCTATTGATTTTACGTGGATCCGTGAATGGGATCGACTTCATTGTTAAATGATATGATATGCATTTGAAATAGGATTGGCCTAGTTTGGTATGAGAAGCATGATTGAGTCATGCATTGAACCCATATGCATTTAAATGTGCATTATCATTGTGACATTGAGTCGGATGTACTTTGAGAAACATCCGGTTGACGATTGAGTCGGATGTACTTTGAGAAACATCTGTTGACGATTGAGTCGGATGTACTTTGAGAAACATCCGTTGACGATTGAGTCGGATGTACTTTGAGAAACATGTGCATAGTGAGTCCATGAATTATTTGGCATACATTGTTATTATAATTGGAATTGTTGTATTTTTGATATATCTCAGATATATATGATTGCTCAAACCGTCGGTTGATTATAATCACTACTAAATGTTTATTACCATTATTGTCTTTGTCATAAATGCTATGTGGGCGCTTTGCGTACCGCTTGGTTTCTTGATGCTATGACCGTAGTAATGATGGTAGGATGTCTTACCTCTTTCTTGTACTTTTCTTGCTCTATGTTAATTTTTGGTTAAGGACTATAAGTGGGAACGGTTGGATTCCTTTGGATTTTATTGGTTTGACCTACTGCATTCGGTGATGCCGTCGCAAAGGGAGCTCTTTTTGGGGTTTGTTCGAATTGTGTTCGCTTTGATACCAAGACTTGTAGAGTCGACTGGACCGACAAGCGTATGTGACATCCTGGGGATCGACTTTGACCATGAAGAGGACTCGCGATTGAAGACCTTATCTTGTATTTCTCACTACACCGGTGAGTCTTTAATTGCCTCACGCATTCGGGATACGATGGAGTGCCCAACTCCTTAGTCGTAGATATATTATGGGTAGTTTATATTTTATTTTGCATTACCTATATAAAGTGTATTTTTGAGTACATGTATGCTTTAAGGCAATTATCCAGACTTAAATGTTGTAAATTGAGTACATATTATAATTCATAATTTAACTGGTTGTATATGTAACTACTCATCCGTGGCTCCTATTTTCCTCATATGAGAAATGTTTAATATTTATGGTAAATTTGTTGTTTGACAATGTTAGCACGCCGACATTTAGTGACCGTGACATAATGACGATTGTGCATTGGTTATTAAATCGAGGGGTGTTACAACTTCCTTCATGGACTTCAGCCAACACATATTTGGCCTCTTTCGGCGTAAGGCACTTAAGGAGGGGTAAGAAAAATCCCCATTGGTAAAGCTGCCCATTATAGATAGTATATCTGACCGCGGTTTTCTTTAGCCTAGAAGCTTCCTTTGGGTCATCAGGGAGGCTACCGGACTATAAGTACTCCACCAATGGCATAGTCCAATCGTGCTCCTCCCCGTCAACCTGGAGAATTGCTATGTCGGCGATTGATGGTTGTTGGATGATCTCCTGGATCACAGAGCGGTTATTACCTGGGCTTTTAGTGCTAGCCAATTCGGACAAGAGATCGGCTCTTGAATTCTGCTCCCTTGGGATGTGTTCTAGCTGTACCGACTGAAAACTTGAGAGAAGTTGCTTTACTTTCAGCAAATATCTCTGTAAAAGTGGCTCTTTTGCTTGATAATCACCTCGGATCTGTGAAGTTACGAGTTGAGAGTCACTGCATAGTTTAAGTTTGGTGGCACCTAAGTCCCTAGCCATCGTTAGTCCGGCATTGCACGCTTCATATTCAGCTTGATTGTTCGAGGTGGGAAACTCAAACCTGAGGGAATTTTCTATGGTGACCCTGTCGAAATTTTCTATTATTACCTCGACGCCACTTCCTTTTGGGTTTGAGGACCCATCAATAAACACGGTCTATTATTTTTCATCGGTTTTATTTGTTTCCGAGGTTAATTCAGCTAGAAAATCTGAGAGTGCTTGCGCCTTGATTGCTACTCTGGGTTCGTAGGTGATTCCAAACTCGAAAAGCTCGATGGACCATGCAATCATCCTTCCTGCCAAGTCCGGTTTGTGCAATATCTGTCGGATAGGTTGATCTGTTCTTACCACCACCGGATGACATTGGAAGTACTGTCTCAGTCTTCTGGCCATCACGATGAGTGTGAATGCGACCTTCTCGATCTTCTAATATCGGAGCTCGGGGCCTTGCAATACTTTGCTCACAAAATAGACGGGCTTCTGGACACCCTTGGTTTCTCTGACAAGTACTGCACTAACGGCTTCCTCATGAATGGAGAGGTATGTGTACAACGTTTCTCCTGGCTCAGGTCTCGTGAGAATTGGAGGGGATGACAAGATATTTTTCAAGAAGACGAATGCGTCCTCGCACTCCTGAGTCCATTCAAACCCGGTCTCCTTTTTCAACAATTTAAAGAGTGGGAGGGATTTGTGAGCGGCTCCAGCCAAGAAACGCATAAGAACCGCGATCCGTCCATTTAATTGCTGTACTTCTTTCACATTCCAGGGGCTGTGCATGTCGAGCATGACCTTACACTTGTTGGGGTTTGCCTCAATTCCCCGGTGTGTCAGCATGAACTCCAGAAACTTTCTAGCTTGGACCCCGAATGCACACTTCTTCGGGTTAAGCCTCATATTGTGCTTCCTAAGCTGTTCAAACACTTCTTCTAAATCCGAGGTGTGTGATTCTGATGACGGGATCTTGACTATCATATCATCGATGTAGACCTCTAGCATTCTTCCTATCTAATCTTCAAAGACCTTGTTCATCATTCTCTGATATGTAGCTCTGGCATTTTCCAACCCAAAAGGCATTACTCTGTAGCAGTAACTTGCCTTTTCGGTGATGAACGCGGTTTTATCTTCGTCTCCGGGATACATCAGAATTTGGTTGTACCCAGAGTAAGTGTCCATGAAAGACAGTAGTTGGAAACCAGAGGAACTATCAACCAGCTTGTCCACATTAGGGAGGGGGTATAGATCCTTAGGGCATGCTTTGTTTAAGTCGGTATAGTCCACACACATCCTCCACTTGCCGTTGGATTTTTTAACCAAGACAACATTCGACAACCAGGTGGTATATGAAATCTCCCTGATGAATCTGATGTTTAGGAGTTCTTTTACTTGCCCTTCAATGACCTGCTACCTTTCTGGGCCAACCTTCCTCTTCTTTTGAGAGACCGACTTTACATCTCGTTTAATAGATAAACGATGATAGATGAAAGTGGGGTCGATTCTGGGCATGTCAACAGATGTCCAGGCAAAAAGATCTTTATTCTCTTGCAAGAGTTTTACCAATTGAGCTTTCTCCTACTCGTCGAGGTTCGCCCCAATTTTGGTGGTGTGATTAGGTTCATCACCAAGCTGTAATGGGATCAAGTCTCCGTCGGGCTGGGGTCTAGTGCCTTGGATTTCCTCTCGTGCATCCAGCTCGGTCATTAAAACATTGACTTGGTGGGATGGGATGAGTGTGCGCGCCTTCTTGTTTCTGGATACCCTATTGATTTTCAGACTTTCGTTGTAACATTTGCGGGCTACAATCTGATCGCCCTTGACCGTGACCACTTTATTATCCCGGTTAAGGAATTTCATGGCCTGGTGGGCGGTAGAGATTACAGCGGCCATGCTGTTCAACGTAGGACGTCCCAAAATGTTGTAGGCCGAGGGACAATCCACAACCAAGAATCTCACCTTCACGGTTCTATACGTGCTATCGTCACCCAAGGTCAGGAAGGTATCAAAGTATCCCACCGGGGTGACCTTCTCCCCAGAGAAACCAGTGAGCTCACCTTCATATGGTGTTAATCTAGACAAAGGGAATTCCAGCCTTTCAAAAGCGTCCATAAACATGATATCTGGCGAACTTCCCTGGTCCACAAAAATTCGACGGACTTCAGCGTTGGATATTACTCCGGAGACTACTAGTGGGTCGTCATGATCCCGGATGATATCACCGTAGTCATCCTCAGAGAAAGAGATGGGAGGTGTTCCACTATCTCGGGTGGGTGGTCTTCATGAAGAACTTGACACGCTTAAGACCGCCGTCCGAAGTGCCTTCTTTCAGGAATTATTTGACATTCCTCCTCCAGCGAACCCTCCAGCGATGGTATGGATTAATCTATCTTTCCGGTATCCGCCTTCTTGAGCATCCCAATTTGATCCTTGTCTGTTCTCCCCATCTCAGCGTGTCGGGGTTCGAGATCTTCTGACGGGACTTTGGTTTCTTCTGGCCGGGCTACGGGTTCTTTGCCGATGTTGGTTTGGACTCCGCCGTGGACTTCAACTTCGTCCCTGATTCCTTCTTCTTCTGTGGTCTTGATTACCACGAAAACCACTAATGTACTTCTGCAGACGTCCCTCTTTGATTAGGGATTCAATAACATCTCGGAGCTGATAACAATCTTCGATCTCATGGCCGTAATTGTTGTGCCACCTGCAATGCTTAGAATGATCCCTCTGGGATTGTTTTTTAACAGGCGGTGGCCTTTTGATATCCCGGAACTCGGTTTGAAGGACCTCCTTCAAGATTGTTTCTCGAGGGGTGTTCAAAGGAGTATACTCAGAATACTTGGGCCTATACCGCTCACTCTTGGAGGGATCTCGGGGCTAGCCGGAATTGTGATTCTTTTTCTGAACTGGCTCACCTTTCTCAAGGCTTTCTTTTGCCCTGGTAATCTCTTCCAGTTCAACGCACTTATCTGCCCGTAAGTGGAACTCATCTAAACTGGCCGACTTCTTTTTAGCCAGTGACCGGAAGAAGTCTGAATCAGTCCGTAGACCATTTCTAGCATAATGGAGGGCTATTCTGTCATCAAGGTTTTCTATACCCACACAAGCATGACTGAATCTCTTGATGTATTCGCGCAGGGATTCATCACTCTTTTGGCGAATTCCAGAGAGAGAATCAATTGACTTCGGTCATTCTTTGGCAGTGATATAATGCAACAAGAATCGCTGCGTGAGGTCCCCCCATCCTGTAATTTTTGTCCATAAGGTCACGAACCAACGAAGAGCATCCTTCTTCAGGAAGAGCGGGAAAGCGCGGCATAATAATTCTGGGGTATACCCGTAGAGCTGCATGGACTGGGTATAAGCATCCAAGTACTCTTGCGGATCCGTGGTCCCGTCGTAGGGCTCTAAGTTGCTCGGGGGCTTGAAGTTCCTCGGGACCCTGTACGCCATTAAGGCATCAGAGAATTGCTGCTGGCGACCAGGGACCGGGTCACTGTTTTCTATGACCCCAGCACCGACATGATGGGTATCCCTTTGAACTGCGACTCGCTCACCACCCTCATTGCCAGCCTGCGCAAACCTTTCTAAATTGTCCAAACGGCGGCGCTGTTCCTCCAACTGACGTCGTTGGTTGTCAATCAGTGCGGTCTGTTGGCGCAGTAATTCTCGAAGTTCATTCCTCACCATTCCAGACTGCGAGTTGTCTTCGTAATGTGAATGGTCAGCATCCAAGTTGGGGATTCCCAAGCGGGCATGCGCTGGGACCCTTGCACATTGATTTGCGTTATTCTCTCCAGTTGGGGGGTAGACAAGTCTATCCCGGACAGAGATCCTTCACGAGGGGACTGGGCTTTCAGCTGATGCTGAAGTTCCGTGTCCCCCGTTGAGCATCTCTACCAGAACAGGCCTGCTCCTTACGACGGAGGTTTCTGGTAGTGCGACGGAAGGAGGGTTGTGCTGAACTACTAGGCCCTGTCTGTGAGCAGGGGCAGCATACGTAGCACTTCCTCTCCATTGATTTTGCCTTGTACTCACCATGATGAACTTGAGAATAGTAATTTATTAGATTCCCCACAGACGGCGCCAAATGTTCTGAACGAATTCAGAAGGATACCTATGGAAGGTGTGGTTTGGTGGTTTCCTCCCTTCTACAGCTGCGTTCCACTGTTAGGGTCCGAGGGGGGTGGTACCTGCAAAAAGGACTCCGATGCTCAAGTCAGATAGTGTGTTAAGGTGTCTATTATTCAATAACTGTTACCTGTTTAGGTTTACTTAGCCTGATCTTTATGGAGCATGATTGGAGTCAGGGCATTCAATGCAGGTATTATTGGAATGTGGACGTTATAGTCATTTATTGAGAGGAGAGGTTATAGAATCAGAGAGATTCGTATCAGCAGTTACGAGAGTCTGTTGATTCCCTGATCCTCGAGTTATGCATTCTGAGGTCCTACAGTCCTTTCCGGGGCGTTGATGGAGGAATAAGGTGGAGCGTGTGCCGGGTTGACCCTTCTGGGTAGGATCCCGGTCCACGGTCCAGAACAACTTCAATCCCTAAAGAGTCATTTGAAGTCGAGGTAGTTGCGTCAACGTTGATCTTCACCATGTTGGTGGGCAGTCTCACCCAATGCGTTGGGTTTTGGTGCTGCTAGTTAGCCTGGTGGGGAACCATAGTGGATTGACGAGTTGTGTGGAAAGCTTGCTAGCTGTCCACTGCAAGCGCCACCATTGCATTGGAGCTGCGAACTAGTTTTCCTTGCCACACTTGATTTCGGTCCCACCAGACACTAGTCCAAATCGTTGCCAATGACTCCATCTATTCCTTGCTTAAGGCTCCTTATGTACTCTATAACTTCTCTACCCAAGATAAACCATCCAACGAACCCATAGAGATAAAGATGCCAACCTCTGGCAATGTGTTGCAAAGATATGGGCAATGTGAAGTCAGGTGTTCAACAGCTGTTAAGAGTCTCACAATGTTTATTTCAATATTTTAAGTATGATTTATATATTTATTAAGTGATTCTATTTAATGTCAATTTATTTTAAGTTGAAATCTCACGGTCTCTTTACCCACGCCACAAAGATAACACCTCGCTCGATTCTGTTCGGAATAGCCATGTCCCATGCCACTCTATATGCTTGCTTCACAGAAAAGTTATAGGACAAAGTTCCCCTTACAAGTGTGTCATCCCACTGTCTAGGATGTTGGAGGATCAACTGGGCAACTCGTTCTCGTTCTAGAGTAATATAAAAAATTTGTGGCTGTTGCACCCGAAAAGGCCTTCGTGAGTGGGATCCAGGGTCATGTGTATATCATGTTAATGGATGTTGATATTAGCACTTACTAATTCTCTAACTACACTCTTCATTAATCACTCATAATTTTTTATAAAAAAATTTAAAAATTTTGATTGATTGGTAATGAGTGTGAATAAACATTTGACAGTGTTAATAGCACCACCTCATGTTCATCCCTTATTAATAAAAAATTTCATTTATTAATTTTATTATGTTTTCACTTTGCGTAATGTTAATGTTAATTTTTTATTTTATAAATCAATATATATATATATATATATATATATATATATATATATATCTTATTAAATAATATTTAAAAAATATTTTAATTAATTTAGCTTTTAATAATAATATATATTTCAATTAATTTTATTAAAATGTTTGCACCCTCGTAAATGTTGATATTAATAGCTTTCCTTTATGAATTGCATGCATGGCTTCAACCTCATGAATAATCAAGGTATTGTAATCCAATCAATGAGAAGTGAATAAATGATAATTAATGCTAGGAAATCAACTAAAGATAGTATTAAATTATTTTCTCTAAGTTCAAGCCTTCTATCACAAAAGGGATGGCAAATGGTGTCACACTGGTAAATGACAAAAAATAATAATTTTTTTTGTGTAACAAATGACAATTGATAACATGTAATTATAGCATAAATAATTCAAACAGTCATAATTGTTGCCCTCACTTAATGAAAATTGACGACATGTGGATATGTACATTGGCTAAGGTTTCTAGATATTGCAGTCATCAACGGTAGTGATTTTCTTAGGTAAGCACAGTCTTAACATGTATAAAAGTTATGGTTTACATTTTCAAAATTTTATTTATGCCACACAGAGAAAAATGAAGAGAGATAAAAACCCAACAAACAGCTAAACCATATAATCTGTGTGGCTTTAAAGAAAATTAAAAATGTGGGTCATCACTTTTATACATATCAAAATTTGAATGATGTGCTTTAAGTATGACGTGGTAAGCAATGTGTCACTGCCCAAACTTGACGGCCATTATCGGTGCAGGATAGACTAGTCAATCTAACAAGCCTAACACAAAGTGATGTGGATTTTCTGCAAGCATATTGATCTTTCTAGTAGTAAATAAGATTGTTCCATGATGATAGAATTATTACTAACTCTCACAACAATATTGATTATTTAAGTGATAAAAAATGAGATTAAAATACAATTTAAAAGATAATAAAACAACTAATTAAATTAATAAGACTAAAGATAGTAGAGTACAATCAAGCATTAAAGACCTAGGATTAAGAATCCACTACAATTATCCATCATGATGAACAATATTTTTCCTTTATTAATGATTAATTATGTTTTCTAAAGCGATTTACTCTAAATTTTTTAAAACTCAATTTGTTGGAACTAAAAACATGTTTAAATAAAATCAACCTCATTTTCATGTTAATTAAATTAGTTAAAATTCATTAAGTTCTATGATATCCCATTACCCTTGAAAAATTAAGCATATTTCTAGGCTTTAATTCTCAAGTTTAATTCTTATATTATCGAACATTAAACTTCATCTCTCGGTCATTCACCTAATACCTACGATCATGTAAGCATGACCAGTAACATACCCAAGCATTAAGAACACTATGAATGAATCAGAAATAATAATTAATTCATTAACAAAGAGAGAAATCAAATATCTAACACAATAGAGTAGAGAACTTCATTCCGAACCTAGAAAAAAGGGATTTAGTCACACATGACAATCAAATCACAAACAAACATCAAGGATGAAGAATCAACCATGAATCAATCCTAAGATAAGAGAAAATAAAAGGGGAAGGGAGATAGAAGAAAAAGAAGAACTCAAGATGTCTTCAATGGTTACAACCGTTTCCCTTGAGCTTGTCTTCAAACTCCTTGCCTCTAACCCTTAGTCTTTGATCTTTGGCCTCTCTAATCTCCCCTTAATTCTTTTATCTCTTGTCTATTTAAAGGGGATTAATCCTAATGGAGTTGTATTAGAACTTAACTTCCCCAATTTGTCCCTAATATGAAGGGGTCTGCTAATTTAGCTTAAAAAGATCAAATTTACGAATCACACACTCCCCTTTTCTGTATAACCTGGGAATTCACATGGGAGTTATGTAAGGCTCGGTTTGCATTCCTGACAAGGGGCCATGTAATCCTTGTTTTGGTTCTTTAGTGAGAGCTCACACACTAGGGTGTGTATGATTTTCCAGTTCACATAGCAGGCTCATGTCGCTCTCTAGTGTAAAATCTTCCTTTGTCATCCTCATGAAAGTTGTATCTACCTTTGTTAGCTTTCTAATGTTGCTAGAATCACTCGATCTAAACCTTTGTAGTTCAAGTTACTTCCGTTTTACTGCACAATGGTCAAGTATTTTGTGTGTCTTGGCTATTTTGATTCCAAGCTCAACTCCTTTACAATGAACTCAACCAAATCTTCATAAAACCATTCCAAAACATCCTTTTTGAACCTAAAAACATAGAAAAAGGTCAAACATAAATTTCCAAGGAAAGTTTAATCATTAGTGGCATAAATAATCATAAAATGCATCTAAATCCATATCAAACCAAGCTTAAAATGTGTGTTACAATGCAACACATCAAATACCTCCAAACTTGAATGATTGATTGTCCTTAAACAATGAAAGATCTTAAAGCAAAAGTAAGGATATTCTCTTTTAAAAGAAGACAAGGATTGCAAATAAAGACTTTCAAAAAAACTTCGAGAAACTCAATCCATGAATCCATTTGAAATATCCACTCATGCATACATGTTTAACAAAGTGTAAGTGACTTAACCAAAACATACTCCCACAAACATTCTCATGAATCTAATTGTACTTGGATGAGACTATACATACTAAGCAATATCTAATTCTTCAATGACTTATGAATGAAAATATGAATTTCCCAAGTCTCATAGGCAAAGTCACTACCCTCCACTAATGTAATATACACTTTCAAAGGAAAGTCTTTTATAAGGGTTGTAATGTGGCTGAGGGTGTTGGCTAAATGAAAAGAAAGGATAAAGGGAAAACTAGGAATTTTTGTGCAATTTAATACAAGGGAGATGCTTTATATGCTAGCATGCTTTTCTTCCTTTTCTTTTTACTTCTTTCTCCCTCTCTCTTTCTTCTTTTCTTTTTTTCCAAAAAACATAAAAAATTGACTTTATACTCTTTCACCTCCACCCCCAAACTTATTTCTTTACAATTCCTTGGGTAGGATTCTTCTAACTTTACTTTTGATGCTAGGCCATGATTTTTTTCTTCTTTTCTTTCTCTTTCTCCCATTCTTCATCATCATTTTCTTTTTGTTTTGTGTATCCCTAGTGAGCTTCTTACTTCACACTTAATTCACTCTTACAAAGGGATAGGTAAGTGTTTTGGCTAAGGGGTTAAGGTGGAGTTTGGGTGAATGAAAGAAAATATTCTAATAAAAGGATTAAAGGGAATATCTAGGGATGATGATATGGTATGGTGGTCTAAAGCTAGGATGAGGTAAAACAAAGAATGCCTAAATCATTTCTTTTTTGAGTGTATACTAGGATTTCATGTTGAAAGGTGTAGAGGAATTGTTGTAGGACCGATGAGGTAGTTAGATACTCACATCTACACATATAGTCATTATCTAAGAACTCACAAACTCAATCAAAATTTTATTAGAATCAAGGAAGGAAAAACAAAATGGCCTAAGCCAAACATGCATAATAATCATGAACAAATCTTCCAACACACAATCCTAAGCTACCATGAGTAACATTCTATTGGTTCCTTTAGTTATCTTTTAAAGTAATCTTATGTTTTAGAAAACATTTCTCAATAATTCTTAAATTGAAATGAATCTAGAGGATGCTTTCTACTCTAAATGAAAAACAAACAAAACAAAACGAAATAAACATGCATAACAAACTAAAGAACTAAAAAAATAGAAAATCATTTTGTGACTGACACTATATACATCCCCCTATAAAGGTTCTAAACTTAGGGAGGCAGTTAAGCCAATTTAATAAACACTAAACTATCAACAAAAACTAATAAAGAAAATCCTAAAAAAAATCACAAGCAAAAGATTGCATCCCTAAACTTAAATCAGGCATTGTCCTTAATGTTGCTAAACATCATCATATCAATTAAGCAAACCACATAGAAGGCAACATATAAGAGGAAAGATATGCCATAAAGCACAAAAACAAGACATAGCATGAAGTAGTCGAAAAACATGCAATGAAGATTATTAATAAACACAACAAACAAGACGTGATATCAAGAAGAAGATTTGTGGTTTTGGAGGAGTGGGAAAAGTACAGAAAAAGGGTAGGGGAAAAGGTAATAGATCATGGGGATGAAATGGGGGGGTGAAGGGAGTCATGTGAACCACAGAAGGGGTTTTAGGCTGCCCACCTAATTACACGGGCTATGTAATTTTACATTGGAGGGTGGCCTGTGGCTTTCTGTAATGTGTGAAAAAATTTCCTTGAGACTACACAGCTCATGTAAAATTACATCGAGGGGTCGTGTAACCTTCTACCATGTCCCTTGAAGTTACACCCCAAGGTGGTGTAATTTTCCATAGTACACATCGGGGTGTGTTTAATTTTCTGTTAAGCACCAAAATAGTTTTCTACCCTCTATAAATTAAGAATGGAGTCCCAAAACTAAATTTCAACACCAAAATAGTTAATTAATGGTTCCTAAATGCATTTACAACTATAAGGAGGCATTTGGTTTAGGAGTTATTTTTACGTTCCTTGGAGTCTTAAGGTGGGAATGTTTTATTCCCATGTTTGGTAAAAGATATAAAAAAATATTCCCATCCATGCCTCACTCCTAGAAATATTTATTGACCACTACTCCTACCAAATCATTCCCAAGGAGGGAGGTGGGTTGAGATTATTTTCTTATGATATGAATAATTATAGAGCTACAAAATGACACTCTTGCTCATCTTTATCCTCAAATTCCTAAAAATGGTCAAAGTTAACCAAATATAGGTTTGATAGACTCCTAAGAGTACTATTCCTTGGAATGCCATTCTCAATAGTCCTATTCCTAGGAATGAAAAATCAAATCTTGAACCAAACATCCCCTAAAGATCATCAAAGTTCATCACACTCATATCATGTTTGTGGAATTTGAACACATATGCATTAATCTTAGTCACGAATTCAACAACCATCACATAAATGAGAAAATTATTAAAGGTAAGGATGCTTCCCTTTCAAAATGGACTTTCTCTTCTAATCATGTGAAAAACATTCTAGACTTAGATCCATGCTCTATGAATTTCATCTAACAATATCATATTAAGCATTGGTATGTGACAAGAAACAAAAATCAAATCAAAACAAAAGAAATAATGAAAAGAAAACTCAGGTTGCCTCCCAATAAGCCCTAGTTTATGGTCTTTAGCTTGACCCCTTGTATTTATCATGCAATTTCTTACTTGAAAGGCTCTACCACATAGAAAAACTTCAATTTTCACCTATTGATTTTGAAAAAGCTTAGTAATTCTTTCTAAATCTGAGTCCCACCATGAGGGGACTTCTTGAAACCTTAGGGTAGGCCAAGCTGTCGAGGCTTGAGTTTTCCAGGAAAAAGCTTCAATTCTGAGTTGTATAGCCCAAAAGGCATACTATCGAGCATGGTTAAAAGAAACTTGAGCTTTGCTTTAGTTGCTTCTTTCATATGATGTAGAAGTGTAATGGTTAAGATTAGTTTATCTTCCTCTACGCATTTTTTAGGAGTGTTCTTCGAATTTTGCGTATTATACACCTCTTGAGTATGCATTTAACTCAGATAAACCATTAAGCATGAATTAGCTATGGCTGGTTACCTGGAAGTTTAAGACAAGTCAAATTCAGCCATTTCCTCTCTAACTTTGAGAGTAAACCTTTTATGCTTCACATCAAATACAACTTCAGCTGTGGCTAGGAAGGGTCTCCCCAAGATAATTCTGATTTGGACATCTTCTTTCATCTTTCACACCACGAAATCAACTAGTAAGTAGAATTTGCTAAATTTCAAAGGCACATTCTCCAATATCCCCCATGGGGTGTTTTACCGATCTATCCACTAATCAAAGTGAGATTTTAGTTAGCTTAAGCTCTCCAATACTAAGCTTCTTGTATATAGATAAAGGCATCATGGTCGCACTAGCACTAAGATCACAAAGTGCATTGTCAATACTCATGTTCCCAATTGAGCATAGGATAGAAAAACTTCTCGAATCTTCAAGTTTAAGAGGAGGCTTGTTTTGAATAATGGAACTACACTCTTCCATTAAGGCGATGGTTTCATACTATTCTAGCTTTTTTTTGTTAGAGACGATCTCTTTCAAGAACTTTGCATAGGAAGACATTTGAGTAAGAGCCTCTGTAAGAGGAATAATGATGCAGACCTTCTTAAATACCTCTAAGAAATTCTCAAATTATACATCAAGTTTTTCCTTTTGATATCTTTGAAGAAAAAGAAAAAGTGGAACATAGGCCTTTGGAGCTACATACTTCTTGGTGCCCTCTTCATCATCTTTCTTGTCTTCTTTCTTTACTCCCATAACCGGTGCTTCCACCTCAAGGTCTTCTTTTTTAATCCTTTGCTCCCCATCACCTTTTGGGACTTCTAATTGCTTTCCATTTATAAAAAATACAACATTGAGTTGCTCCTTTAGGTTTGGTTCTGGTTAGCTTGGTAGTCTCCCTTATGTCTTGTTAGACAAGCTTACTTGTTAGGCTATTTGAGTCTCAAGAATCTTGGTATGAGTGACCACTTGATCAAGCCTCAAGTCAATTTGCTTAATCGCCTCCCCATTTTGTTCAAATTATTATTAAAAGGTATTATTTCGTTGCTCTTGAGTCAATATAAAATTCTTCATGAGGATCTCCATATTAGACTTCCCTCCTTGCGAAGGTTGTTGGACTTGTTGGAATATAGGAGGGGATTTATTATTGGATTGAGCACCTTGATTTTGTTGATTACCCTATGAAAGATAGGGGTGATTTCTCCATCTCGAATTATAGGTGTTAGATTAGGGACTGCCTTAAGCCTTAAAGTTGTTATTGACAAAATTAGCTTATTCCATAGATGGCTTTTATGAATAAGCTACATTATACTCCGAAGCTTCATGTCCCCCTCCACATGTCTTACAAGTTGCTTTAGGAGTATCAACAACATTGATGATCATATTTTCTAGTTTCTTGGTCAAGGCATTGAACTTTGCAATCAACATGTTTATAACATCAAGTTCATATACATCAACTTGCTTCTTTAAGGTTGCTCTTTCAATCGGCCATTAGTAGTTATTGGAATTTACATATCATTGGATCTTGATCAGTTTATAGTTTGTGTATTTCTAATAACATTGGAACCTTAGTGTCCTAGGAAATGTTTATCTTTCTTTTATTATCCTTGTAAATATCATACTGTAATTAATTCTTTGTGTATATATAAACCTAATATGTTGAGTACAATTTACTCAAGCAATTCAGAAATCCTCTCTAAGTTCTCTGATATTCAAGTTGGTATTAGAGCAAGTTGATCCCGCTTCTGCTCTCTCATCCCCCATTATTGTTCCAACCACTATCAAGGCTGGAACCTTATCCAAAGTCCCCGTATCTGTCAGAGTGTAGGCCCCAGTCATCTCAGATGGTCATTTTTTTACTGTCTCTCCAAGTCCCATTACCAGAAAGTCCTCCATGCGCCGCCACCAATTTGTTCAATGTTCGGCGCGTGTAAGCCTCGCACCGCCTTCCCATTGCCAGAATTCATCTCCGTTGGTCCCATTTTGCTCGTCGGCCCTCCACGAGTCTGTTCAGGTGGTCACCTGCTCTATTCATCCCTGTTTGGCTAGTGGGTCCTAGGAGCCCACCTTTGTTCTTATACTGAAAAAGTGTCCTTTGTTGCCACTATTTGAGATTTTTTTTAGAAGCTTTTGACTATCTCTAAACCTACTCTCATGGCCTCTAATAAGCCTCAAAAAGGTCTTATTTCATTTGCCTTTTCAGGCTCTCCCACCATTACCTCCGAGAAACTTAATGGTAAAAATTATCTACATTGGTATGCTGTAGTTGAAGTGTGGTTTTTAGGGCAAGGACTATATGATCATCTAACTAAGAAAGCTGAAAAGATCGATGCTAGTTCACGGGATGAGTGGAAGAAAACTAATTATCAGTTATTATCCCTATTATGGCAATCCATTGATCTAACTCTATTGGTTCATTGTCGCTCTTATAAATCCTGTTATGAAATTTTTAAAAAGGCTAAAAGTGTCTATGTGAATGATATTCAGTGTCTCTAAGACTCAGTTCATAATCTAGCAACCTTCCAAATGACTGATCATGACTTACCCTCCTATCTCAACAAGACACAGACCACCATACAACAAATTCAGATGATTTTGATTGGAGATGATCTTCAGAAGGTATTAGATAAGCTGGATAATATATGTATGATTTTTGTTCTCCATGGTCTTCATAAGGATTTGGAAAATGTTCAAAACTAAGTCTTGACAAATTCAAGTGTTCCATCGGTGGAAGAACTCATTGATCGACTACTACAAGTTCCTTCAGAGGGATCTCCCAAGACTCAAACAGAATCCACTGCCTTCGTCTCTAATTTCAATAACCGTGGGAGCCGAGGTCGTAGTTGCGGTAGTGAAAAAGGAAGCCATGGTAGTCGTCCTCAATGCTCCTATTACAAACATATTGGACATACTTAGGATCAATGTTGTTCACTACTTGGTTTTCTAGAAAAATATGCCAATACGGTACAATCACCAATACCGAGTACTGAGAAAAAAGACTGAATTTACTGAGAATCATAAAATCCTTTCTGATAGTGAGTATAAGGAGTACCTCCAACATAAGGCAGTTCATTCAAGATTAAGTTCAGCTGGTGTCGTCCACACTAGTAATTCTACGGCTTGTCTCACTTATTCTATGTCTACTGAATATTGGATTCTAGATTTTGGTGCTTCCGACCACATTGCTAGTAATCCTTCACTTTTCTCAAGATTAGCATCCACTAAAATTCCTCATTCCTTCACCCTCACCGATGTTTCAAAGGCTAAAGCCATTGGTGTTAGTTAAGCTTCACTTCTCCCATCTCTAACTTTGAACTCTGTTCTTTTTATTCTTGGATGTCTTTTTAACTTAATTTTCATTAGTCAGCTTACTTGCACTCTTAATTGTTCCATAACCTTTTCTATTGGTTCTTTCCATATACAGGATCGGAGTACGGGGCATGTCAGCTTTTGAGTATAAGTCATGTCAGCTTGGGAAATATGCTCAAGGTAATTTCCCAAGTAAAGTCAATAATCGATATGAATCTCCATTTCATATTATTCATTCAGATGTTTGGGGTCCTAGTCGTGTCAGCTCTATTTTAGGATATCGATATTTTGTTACTTTCATTGATGATTACTCAAGATGTACTTGGATATTTTTAATGAGAGACCGCTCAAAGATGTTAACCATTTTCTAAATTTTTTGCAATGAAATCCATACTCAGTTTTGCTGCACAATTTGTATTTTACGCAATGACAATGCAAAAGAATATTTTTTTGATCCTTTTGATTCTTTTATGACTTCTCATGGTATGCTCCATCAATCTAGTTGCCCTCATACACCGCAACAGAATGGTATTGCATAAAGAAAACATCATCATCTGCTTGATATTGCCCGTACTTTGTTATTACAAGCTAATGCACCTTTGAAATTTTAGGGGGATGCTATTCTTATTACCGTGTACTTAATAAATCACATGTCATCTTCTATTTTACATAACCAAGTTCCTTATTCCCTCTTATTTCCTAAGGAATCCATTTATAAAATTCCTCCCCGTGTCTTTGGTTCCACTTGTTTTGTGCATGATCTTTCTCCAAGAGAAAATAAATTAACTGGTGGTGCTATTAAATGTATTTTTCTTGGGTACTCTCACCTGCAAAAAGGGTATAGGTGTTATTCTCCTACCTCTCATCATTTTTATATCTTTGCTAATGTTATATTCTTTGAGGAAACACATTACTTTACTACACAGGTTGAACTAGACTCCATATCTCAAGTCTTACCAGTTCGTTACCTGAGCACTTCAGTCTTTGTTCCTCAGTCTTCGAGACCACCAGAACTAGAAAATTTGTCCTAACAATCTTCACCTCGTCCTTTCATCACCTATCAACATCCTATTCATCCTTCGCCTCCTGAAAATGTCCCTACTCTAGAATCCAGTGATTCATCTCTTGATTTCTCTCCTACGAACCTCCCTATAGCACTTCATAAAGGTATCTGTTCTTCTCGTAATCCTCATCCCATTTATAATTTTTTGAGTTATCATTATTTGTTCCTATCCCATTATGCTTTTACATCTACTTTGTTGTCTATCTCTATTCTTAAATCTGTCCAGGAAGCACTATCCCATTCAGGATGGTGGTAAGCAATGATTGATGAGATGACAGCTTTAGAATCTAACCGCATATGGACACTCATTCCCCTTCCTCTTGGGAAATCGATAGTTGGTTGTCGGTGGGCTTTCACTATCAAAGTGGGTCCTAATGGCAAGGTGGATCATTTGAAAGCTCGTCTTGTTGCGAAAGGCTTTACCTAGATTTTTGGTCTTGACTATGATGATACTTTCTCCTCTGTTGCAAAAAATGCCTTCTGTTCAGCTATTCATATCCATGACAACCATGAATTGTTGGCCCTTGTATCAATTAGACATCAAGAATGCCTTTTTACATGGTGATCTTACTGAAAAAGTTTATATGGAACAACCTTTGGGGATTATTGCTCAGGGAGAGTTGAGATTGGTCTGCAAATTACACAAGTCCTTGTATGGTCTAAAACAGTCTCCTCGACGTTGGTTTGAACAATTCAGTATAATTTTACAGCAGTTTGGCATGATTCACAGTGAAGCTGATCACTTTATGTTTTATACACACTCATCTAACCTGTGTATCTATCTTGTGGTCTATGTGGATGATATCATTATCAGGGAAATGATGATGAAGGAATTCAAAGACTGAAGCAACACTTGTTTCATCATTTTGAAACTAAAGATTTAGGTCGACTAAGATGCTTTATTGGGATTAAGGTAGCTCAATCAAAGGATGGTATTGCTATCTCACAAATGAGGTATGCTCTTGACATTTTAGAAGAAACTGGAATGATAAGCTACAAACCAGTTGATACTCCTATGAACCCAAATATTAAACTCTTACCAGATTAGGGAGAACCCTTTTCAGATCCAAGAAGGTATCAGAGACTGGTGGGAAAACTTAATTATCTCACTGTGACCAGATTAGACATATCTTTTGTTATTAGTGTTATAAGCCAATTTCTTAACTCTCCTTGTGTTGATCATTGGGATGCAGTTATTCAGATTTTGAGATATATTAAGGGCTCCCCTGGAAAAGGATTAGTGGATACAAATAGAGGACATATGAATGTAGTTGCTTATATAGATGCTGACTGGGCCAGGTCTCCCAGTGATAAAAGATCAACTTCTGGATATTGTGTTCTTATTGGAGGAAACCTTATCTTATGGAAAAGCAAGAAGTAGAATGTTATTACTAGATCGAGTGCTGAAGTGGAGTATCGAGCTTTGGCTCTCATTACATGTGAACTCATATGGTTAAAACAACTCTTGAAAGAGTTGAAGTTTTGCGAGATAGGACCTATGATGTTAATTTGTGATAATTAAGCAGCACTTCATATTGCTTCAAATCCGGTCTTTCATGAACGAACCAATCATGTAGAGATTGATTTTCATTTCATCCTTGAGAAGATTATTTCAAAGGAAATCTTTACTTCATTTGTAAATTCTAATGACCAATTAGCAGATCTTCTTACCAAGTCACTTCAGGGTCCAAGAATAACATACATTTGTGACAAGTTGGATGCTTAGGATATATATGCTCTAACTTGAGGGGAAGTGTTATAATTTATATATCATAGGAACTTAATCAGTTTATAGTTTGTGTATTTCTAGTAACATTGGAACCTTAGCATCCTTGGAAATGTTTATATTTTATTATCCTTGTAAATGTCATACTGCAATTAATTCTTTGTGTATATATAAACCTAATATGCTAAGTACAATTTACTCAAGCAATTCAGAAATCCTCTCTAAGTTCTCTGATATTCAAGTAAACTCTTGGCCTTAGTTAGAATTGTTAGTCATGACAACCATCACCCAAGAGGAGCAGTGAATTGGGTGATTACAAATTTTTAAAGTAACTTTGAGAAATTTTGTATTTTGATATTTTCAATCAATTCATGCAGTAGAATAAGTCTAACAAAGATACAACAATTATAGATTAATCAAATATAACTTGGGTTATGGGATAAATCAAGCAAATAAGCTAGATATCAAGTTCATAGAATCAAAAGATCAAGATGATAAGATATGCAATAGATAAATATACTACACCAAATACTAAAATTAAAGAGTGTAAGGAAGAGAGAATCAAACTCAAGAATTTATCCTAGTTCAACCATCAACCACTTGTGGCCTACATCCAGTCCCCAAGCTTAACTTAAGATTTTCTTCACTATCTCTTAGACTTCACGGGTGCTAGGAAAACTTTTGTACAAATAAGAGCACTCCTCACACCTTGGGATACCTCACCCTTGTGCTAGAGCCTCCAACTCTTCAAGATTTACAGGTGCTTGAAAAACCTTTACTACCAAGGGCAATAACACACATTGGGATGCCTCACCTTTGTGCTTGAGCTTCAAAACAGGGATACCTCAACCATTACAACTTTAGAAGGATACCTCACCCTCTTTACAAACAAGAGATACCTCACCCTTTTATCTCTTGAGTGATACCTCACCCTCTTTTACAGGAAATCAAAGAAAGATTGAATGATAAACTCTCAAAAGAATGGATATTACAAATTGAAGCTCAATGGGTATCAAGGAATCACACACTAAAGCTCAAAATAGAGGTTTTAGAGAAAAGAAAGTTAAAACTCATTTTCAATGCTCAAGAATGATTTTTAAATTGTTTTCCAACTCTTCTTTGACGTTTAAACACTTTCATTTATAGCCCAAAACGTTTTAGAGCCATTGGTGGTTGTTAGGGGCATTAAATGCTCTAATAGAGCTGTTTGAAAATGTTTTTGCTATCCCAATTAACAAATTATTAATATTCAATAACCGGTTATTTAGTCAAGCATAACCGGTTAGCAACAAAACACTAATCAATTATGATATGTTAAAATTTAAAAATTGTGTTTCTATTTTACTCAATAACTGATTACACACTTGGTTTAATCGGTTATTGGCCTTTTTAAAGACATAAATGGTGCCTCTGTTCTATTTCAATAACCGATTGTATAAGTTGCCTAATTGGTTAAGCTTTTAGAAACAAAGAGGCAATGTCTCTCACTTATCAAATAACCAATTAGGGAAATTGCCTAATCGGTTAGGAGCTTTAGAAATTAGCTCAATAACTAATTAGAGAAATGACCTAATCAGTTAGGAACTTCAAAAACATGAAAAATGCTCCTGACTTGGTGAATAATCGGTTATGAAAAATTCATAATCAGTTATTGCACTCTGGTTTTGAAAACTGACTTTAAATAGTTATAACTTCTTCGTTTCGTATCCATTTAAAGTAAATAACCACTCATTAAAAAGATCTTTGAGTCTATTTTCATATGAAATATTTCAGAACAAAACACAAAGTATTTTGAAAGTTATGATCAAAAGAGTAACCAAAGGTCAGTTTTACAAAACACAAACTTGACCATTTTTCATAAATTTGGATTACCACCAAGACTAGCTTTTCAAAACATGTTTGTTAGGCATTTTAGCATGTAAGCAACACTTTTAAAAGACGTTAAAACATATTTGAGCTTAGTGTGATTCCTATTTACCTTTGCATAAGATCTAAGTCCTATAAGCTATTCTTAAAGAACTTGGACTTGATCTTGCCATTATCAATTCTAGTCCTTAGGCCTTTTAATGTAATCCAAGCTTCCAAAAGTTTCTTTTCTTCAAATCTTGTAAATGCTTGGAACATCTTATCATTCTCATTCTTCTTGAGTTGAGCATAGCTGTGATCTTTTACTTTCTTGTTGCAATGTTCACTCTTGGTACTTGGACTATCCTACAAATTATTACTCACTTAAAACAAATATAGTTAGTCTAAATTCATAACTCAATATCTTCATATGCATGATTCATAAATGTATAACTCTAGTTAGTCTAACATGCATATAAGACTTTCATAGACATATCCAAATAAGATATTTATCAATTACTAATGGATATCTCTATATAGGATGCAACAAAGAACACTTTGCACATTTTCATTTAAATAGAGTCAAATCCAATATTAATTCATTATAACTCATATAAAGTATTATTGGATATATTATATGAAGAATGTTACACATATCTCATTGCATGATTATTAAGTGAAATATAACTAGATAAAATACATAATCATGCATGATACAATATATCTCATTAAGCACATCTATGTAACATGATCAATAATCTTTTGTAATGCATTTGTCATCTATTAAGCATATCTATCAAGCATAACCATCATTCTTTTTATCTTGTATTTGTCATCATGAAAACTTAACATATTAAACCATTGAGGCAAACTTATTTCCACAAGAATATTTCCCATCAACGTGTCACTAACTGTGGCATCAGTGGTTGTCTTCATTGAAAGGACCATCCCATTATAAAATGTCTGAATTACAATCCAATTGGGAAAACCGTGGTGTGGACATTGCCTTAGAAGGTCCCTTGTACTGCTCTCATACATCATAAAATGATTCACCTTGCTTTTAGGAGAAGGTGGTTATATCATTGTGAAGCTTGATCATCTTGCCTGGTGGAAAGTATTTGGCCAAAAAGCTTGTGATAATCCCTTCCATGTAGTGTAAGAATTAGAGGCCATTGAATGAAGCCATGTCTTCGCCTTCCCTCTAAGAGAAATAGGGAATAATTAGAGTTTGATAGCATCCTTTATGACTCTATTGAGCTTCAAGGCGTCTCACGCCTCCAAGAAATCGTCCAAATGTTCATTAGGATCTTTAGTAGGAGAACCACTAAATTGTGATTGTTGGACCATTTGGATCAATGATGGCTTTAGCTCAAAATTGTTGACCACTATTGCTGGCCTCACAATGGAAGGTTGATGATCATATGTACTAGGGACAACATAGTTTCTCAACTTTCGCTCGAGATTGGCGACTTAGTTGTTATATGCCGCCATGGTTTCGTTTGCAGCTTCTTGTGCTCTTCTTTCTGTTCTAATAGAACGATGTGTCTTCTTGATTTCAAGATCGATTTCTATGGGATCTCCTTGACTCCTCAATATTTGCACAAAAGAGGAATATCACCTAAAAAAAATAAAGACCAAAGAAAGTAAAAAAAGAAAAAAAAGAAAAAAAAGCTTAAACTAATCATATTACTGCTTAATTATTAATAACACCAATTCTCGGTAACAATGCCAAAAAAGTTGATGTGAATTTTCCATAAGCATATGAATCGTTTAAGTATTAAATAAGATCATTCTCATGAGGATCGTATGATTACTAACTCTGATGACAATACTGATTATTTAAATGATAAAAAATGGGATTAAAATGTAATTTAAAAGATAGTAAAACAGCTAATTAAATTAACAAGGCTAAAGAGAATAGAGTTCAACCAAGTATTAAAGATCTAGGATTAGGAATCACTACTATTACCCATCATAATGAACATTGATTCTCCTTTATTAATGATTAATTGTTTTTTAAGGCGGTATATCCTAAATTATTTAATACTCAATCTCTTTATACTAAAACGTGTTAAAACTAAATCAACTTCATTCTCAAGGAAATTAAATTAGTTAAAATCCATTAAGTTCTATTATATCTCGTTAACCCTCGAAGAATTAAGCCTATCTCTAAGTCTTAATTCTCAAGTTTAATTCTTAGATTATCATGTTGTAATACCCCAGTTTCGTATAGGCTTTTCTAGTCACATGTAGATTTCTTTGTATTGTCTTGAGCTTTTAAGACTGATCTTATGTGCTACTTTATCTTAGTTATAAACTTCTTTGATTCAAATAATCTTACTAAAACATATTTGGAGCCATTTGGGTACAAATTATCATTATCTGCCAATTCAAGTCCTAAAATTGTTCTAAGTCTGAAACCTAGTACCTATATGGAGGGCTATATAAAATATATATTTTCTTGAAACTAGAATTAGCAGTAATTAATCCTTAGATGTTAGTGAGTTACATAATGATTTTTAATGAACTTTTGAGACCTTTTAACCTACTCATTTTGAAGATGGGAAGTTTTAAAAGTCTTGGATTTAGGAATTTTGAACTAAAACCTAAGTTTTGACTTTTGATTCTTAAGGATTTTGATATTTTTGATATTTTTATTGAATAAAAATGGGAGGGGGTATTTCCTTATATACATTTATGTTTTAAAGTTAATGGAGAATAAAATAACTTAAAATTAAGCAATGTAAATAAGTAGTGCACTGAGTAAGTCAACGACTTGATATTCGACCAATACCCCACCAAACACATCACACATGCGTAATGTGCTGGGTAAGAAAAAGGGAAGTGTGCTGAGTAGGCTAAAGATTTGATATTCAGTCAATACCCCACCAAACACATTACACATTACACATCCCCTTCACCTTTGTTCTTTGTCCTTCATAACAAACATTAGTCCCTCAACACTAACCATTGACTTCCTTCATACTCTTACGAGGTTCTTGGGTAGATTAAGTTGTTGATCTCCCCTTCTTCTTCCTAAGTGTTTTGTTTTGGTTCCGAAAGGATGGGTTCCATGGTTTAAAGCAAGGACCTAAGCTACCCACTCCTTCCTTTCACTATTGTGGCTTATATAGGTAATCATTAAGTTCAATCACATCCTTAGAAGTCATATTATATTGGGTATTGAGTTGTTCGGTATATAGGCATAATTTAGGGGATTCGACCTAGGGTTTGAATTAGGAATGTTATGAATAGAAGTTATTTTTAGTTAATCTTTGGTTCTAGATGTTGATATCTCTTGATTTTTGATGTTTATGGACTTAGATATACTGAAAGATTGTTCTTTTGTTTCGTAGCTCCATAGCCTTTGGACCTAAGTGATTTGGTTTTTAGTGTGAGTTGATAATATACTCTATGATTTGTTTTATGCCTTCTATACTGTCTTTACACGTTTATTTATATGGATCCAGCCTTATAATCTTGGTATTCCATTTTAGCAAATGATATTCATTGATTTTTAACAAGTTGAACTTCATGTTATTTTGTTAATAGGTTGGAAAACTTTTATTTCCTATGGTGAACAAGTTTTGGTAAATCATAGGACAAGCATCTTTGAAAATATGTTATTTATTTTAACAATAAGGTGAATGTGGAAGGATGCTTATGAAAATGAATTGGACCCTATCAATGATCTTTGGAAATTACTATGGTGATCCAAGTTTGGACATTTTCTATATTGATTACGTGAAATGTATTTCTGGAACTATGAAAGTTTGACCTTTGACATGTATTTTTCAAAGTATAAAAGTTGTTTTATTGGGAGGAGACTTTGACAGGATGCTACAGCTAATGACAATAGGCATTAGACTTGGTGCACTATCTATAGATATCCTAGCTAGCAGGGGTGGTGCTAGCCCGAAGTGTTTGGCCAACACTGCCGTTATTGGATTCCTAGCTAACAAGGGTGGTGTTAGCCTGATGTGTTGGTACACAAGTGCAGTATTGATAAAGTCCCATCTAAGCGGTCATTGAAGTGATTTTGCATTAGAGACCTCCCATTTGGTTTCAATTTATATATTGTTTTGATATTACTATGATACACTGGGTAAATTTTGATACTTTTAATCCTATGGCTATTAAATGGTTATGGTTTATGTTATTTGGATTTCTTCAATTTATTTCAGCAATCCTCCCTATTAATAATTAATGTAAAACTTGTGCTTGAACTTGTTTCTTCCCTATTATAGATGTATTATCTCTCACTAGGTCTTGTGACTCACCTCATTATCTCTATTTTTTTTTCAGATTCTAGTGCTGATAAGGGTCCAGGCTCCTCAGCTTGATAGGAGCAATTGTCTTGGTTAGCCCAACACTTTGTTCGTGTGGGTAACTAGTTTTTGTTGCCTGTCTTTTGCTTATTTTAGTACACTTGGATCATTGTATAAATCTTTAAGTATGCTCAATTATCTATAAGCAGGATCTAGCTTCTTTTTTTTTTGCTTAATTTGGGATGATTATATATATATGTACAAATGCTTCTGTTATGCATCATGCAGATGCTATAGTGATTTAGAAATAATATATATATATATATATATATATATATATATATATATATATATATATATATATATATATATATATATATATATATGGATATACTTAATTAACAAGATGATGTAATTTTGGGGATATGCAATTTTTAGGAGAAAATTTATCAAAATTCCCATAGAATCAGTATATTTGAACTATTAAGGTTGGTTGATTTTGGTAGGTTTGCTAGGCTGGTATTCTAGCCCATATGTCAGTCATGGCCTCGGTTTTGGGTCGTGACATAAGCATTAGACTTCATCTTTTAATTATTCACCTAATACCTAAGATCTTGCAAGTATGACCGGTAATATACCCCAAGCATTAAGGAAAGAATTAGAAATAATAATTAATACATTAATAAAGAGAGAAATCAAATATTCAACATGCTACCGTAAAGAGCTTCATCCTAATCCTAGAAAAGGGAATTTAGCCACACAAAGCAATCAAATTACAAACAAATATCAAGGATGAAGAATCAACCATGAATCAATCCTAAGATAAGAGAAAATAAAAATGGAAGAGAAATATAAAAAGAAGGAGAACTCAAGAGGTCTTTAATAGTTGCAACCCCTGCCTTTGAGCTTGTTTTCAGACCCATTGCCTTGAATCCTTGGTCTCCAATGTTTGGCCTCTCTAATCTCCCCTTAATTCTATTATTTCTTGTCTATTTATAGGATATTAACTCTAATGGAGTTGTATTAGGACTTAACTTCCCCAATTTGTCCCTAATATGAGGGGGTCTGCTGATTTGGCGCAAAAAGATCAAATTTGCAAATCATACATACCCCTCCTATCTAACCTGGGAATTAACATAGGGGGCATGTAAGGCTTTGTTTGCATTCTTGACAAATCACATGGCCTGTGTGGATTCACACAGGGGGCGTGTAAGCGTTGTTTTGGTTCTTTAGTGAGAGCTTACACCAGGGGGGTGTGATTTTACAGTTAACATAGCGGTGCGTGTGGCTCTCTAGAGTAAGAGTTTGTCTTTGTGGTCTTATGAAATTTGTAGCTCTTTTTCTTAGCTTTCCAACGCCACTAGAATCACTTAATTTAGACCTTTGTAGCTCTAGTTATGCTCGTTTTATCGTATAAAGGTCAAGAATTTCGTTTACCTTGGCTATCTTGGTTCCAAGCGTCACTCAATTTCAATGAACTCAAACAAATATTCTTAAGTATTTATTTCTCCTATTTAATGTAAGGTATTCTATCTTTATATATATATATGATGCATATCTAGTAAGAAGAGTTTTATTATGAAAGGATGAGATGAGTAAATTTTGATCATACAACCATACATAGATGGTTAAAATTAAAAGTTACTTAAAGGTCATGTGACTACTTAAAAAAGTCACATGCATTTATGTTCTAATCTTGACCATTCATGTAAGATCCAATAGTCAAGATTTACTACTCTCACCTCTTACAATATATATTACTCTCACTAGATAAACTATATATATATATATATATATATATAAGAAGTCATATGCATCGAGTTCATACATAGACACATACATTAGGATCAAGTCTTTTGCATGGTTAGACTAGTCAAAATATAACGTATTAGTTTCAGCACCGTATAACCAAAAGAAACAACACCATTGTTATCTCTTTACATTCTAGATACAAAAGGTAGATACTAACTAAACCCTAGAGATGGTTTAAAAAAAAAGAAAAAAAATGTTAGCTACATTATGTAAAATCCTCCCTAACCTAATAGTTTTAATTATTGTTTATGGAAGTTCAATAACACTTGTGTGAGTTGCCTAATAATTCTAGTGACCTTTTGGATTAGTTTAGGCATAATGTTATAACACAAAATGTAAAAAATAGCTAGTATTAACCCAAAACTTAGCATAAATGGCTTAGATGATAGAAATAAATGTGAAAAATTTATTTCTAAATCATAGATAATTAGAATGAGTTGTGGTAAATTTTGGAGAATTAACTGAGTTAGTTTAACATTTTTAATAACACAGGATAAGTGTTAAATTAAATAGGAAAGTAGTTCAGAAAATTATAAGATTTTGTGAAGATGTCAACTAAAGGATGAAGAATATTTTAGAAATGAATACAGGTTAGGCAGATACTTGTAAGCATATTAGCTTAATTCCTTAAGTTTAACTTAACTTAAGGAAGAGTAGTAGAGTTTAAGTGACATGCAATAGCACATAGAAAATTATTGAATAATGAGTATAAAGAGTAAATGAAGTCCTAGAATTTTTTATAACACTTATGAAAGTTAGAAAATTCAATTATGAAAGATCAAAGTATCTCTAAGAGATACAACATTTCCATTAAGTTATGAAAGTTAGATGATCATACCCTATTTTTCCTTCCACCGTCTTTGACTTTCATTCCTATTCATTTCTCATTTTCCTCCATTCATATGTAACTACTGTAGTAGAAAGATAAGGGAAAAAGAAAGAAAAGAAAGGAAAGAAAGAAGGAAGAAGGAAGAAAACAAAGAAGAACAAGAAGAAAAGGAATAGAAGTCCAATCACAAAGGAATATAAGTAAGGGTTATGTGCAACTTTTCCTAGCTTTTACTCCTTTTTGTTTTCTCAAACATGTAAGGAATGGATTAGTTGAGTATTTCTTAGGAACTCTATGATGAATTAGTTGTGCATATGCATATATGTAGATTGATAAGATTTAAATATGGATTTATATGTACACAACCATTTGAGTTTGATATTGATGATATATATTTATTACCTTGACATGGACTCTTATCAATTTTCTACTTGGATTTTAGTATGAATATGTGTGTATGTTAAGTTTTGATGATATGTTAATAGAAAGAATGAAAGTTGCTAATATTTGGTGATGTTTTTTATGCAAATTTGTGGGTGCTAATTAATTAGACCAAGAAGTATAATTGGCTATTGGCCATTGAAGATTATTTTGATGATAACAAACATGAAGATGATGGCAAGATCAAGTCCAAGACCTTTCAAGAATAGCTTTAGGACTTAGATCATTTTGTAAAGGTAAAAGGGTTTACATTTAAGCTCTAAACTTATTTTTTCAAAGAACCCAAATAACACACTTGGTTTTAAAGCTTTAAAATGGTTTTTGGTTTCTTAAAAAATAGCCTTTAAGTGTGTAAAAGCTTGTTGGATCTTTTGGAAACATTTGGTAAGGTTTAAAAGTTGATTAAAGTTTTTTTTCAAATAGGCCTATTCAAATAGAGGGTTTCCTTATTCGAATAGCAAAAGTCAAAATGCAAAGATTTCCATTCCATCAATCTCTATTTGAATAGAAGCTTAAAATGGCTATGCACCCTTATGTTTTTAAAGGATTTCTTCGAATAACCAAAGGTCTTATTGATAACTCTATGAAATAGAGTTATTACTCAAACATTTTCTGATGCATTCATAGGCTAAATCCTTGAGTTATACCTTGTTTTCATTCAATCCTTGATAAAAAGTGTATAGGGACTATGTGTTCTTACATCATTATAAATTTAATTATATACACTAGCTTATTTTATAAATACTTGATAAATTTGGTATTTGTTCACTTTCAAGAGCTTGCAAAGAAGCAAAGGGGAGCTCAAGATGGAGTAAGACATTTGAGCCACTGCACTTCAGAAATTAAATGCCATGGCTTCACAAATTTTGTGCCCAGGCTTGTCCTAAATTTAGTGCCACGGAACTTCCAAAATTAGTGCCTTAGCTTCACAAAAAGTAATGCCTTGGCTTCACAAAAAGTAGTGCCTTGGCTTCACACAA
Source organism: Ormosia semicastrata (assembly GCA_029884595.1). Classification (NCBI taxonomy): domain Eukaryota; kingdom Viridiplantae; phylum Streptophyta; class Magnoliopsida; order Fabales; family Fabaceae; genus Ormosia; species Ormosia semicastrata. The sequence continues at coordinate 13,195,271 of JAQQTO010000047.1, read as the reverse complement.
TTTGTGCCATGGCACTTCTACATTAGAAGTTGTGGCACTTTCATTTGTGCTATGATACATCCATTAATTTGTGCCATGGCACATTCACTAATTAGGTGCCACAGTACTTTTTCACATTCGTGCTGCGACTTAAGTTTCTCTAGAAGCAATTCCTGATTTCCTAAGAGTTTTATGCCGCGACTCTTACCATTTTGTGTCACGACTGTTTGGATGGCACAACGTTGCCTTAAACTGAGAAATTGGTTTTTGAAGGGGGAGAACAGTCTTGGGGTCGTACAGAGGGATTGGATGAGCTTTTGGGGAGAGGAACTTGGGAGAATAGCAAGGTGTGAATGAAGAATTAGAGAAGTTTGACAAACATTTGTTCATCCATCAAGACATCTAGTTTTTCTTTCCATCCTCTCTTTATTATTTATAATGTCTTTGTTGCTCTTTTATGAGATTGTCGTTATTGTAACCATGATGTTCGAATTTCTTTTTCTAGGGTCTAATGAATCTTATTATGTAATTTTAATTGATTGTAATCCTTTCTTACCCTTGTGATAATTTTGGTTATGATTTTCTACTTTTATGCTTAATGTGCACATTTGATTGGCCATTATTTATGTTGTCTTGGTGAACCCATTGAACTAGACATAGAGATTTGAATGTTGGACCATTAAATTAGAAAATGCATGTTCAATTAAATTCAATTGTATGGATGAGTTAATTAGCCAATAGGATAGGAACATAGTTTTAAATTACGGTTGCGGTTGCGATCACAGTTGCTGCGATTGCAGGCATTGTAACTATTACAATGCAGATTGCGGTCGTTGCGGCGTGAATTTTTTTTAAGCTTGTACAAAATGTTGCGTCTAATGCAGTCTGATGCGGTCCGATGCAGTCGTGATGCAATCCGATGCGGTCATGATGTGGTCCGATGCAGTCCTGATATGGCCGCAATGTGGAGTTTTTCAGTGATTTCTGCCACAACTGCAATATAGCGGCCGTATTAGGTGATGCGGTCTGCATTTTAAAACCATGGATAAGAATATACTTATTGGTCATGTATAACAAGTGTTTGAAGTTTGTTCTCAATGCATGGGATTTTGTCGATTCACATAGAAACATAGTGTTTCGATTAAGTTTTATAGGTTTACAAGGCAATCGAAAGAGGTTTGTAAATGTTTAAACACGTTGGCCAACATAACCAATTTTTAAGCATAAGTAATGAAAGGATTGCATGAAATCAAATAAAATAATAAGTGAAGTTAGACCCTAGATTCCCCAACCATTGTTTCTTTTATGTTATTTTTATCCTGTTTTAAAATTGCTATTTTATTTTATTCTATCAATTAAACACTTAAATCAATTCAATTACTTGAAATAGAGAATTAGTAGCAATTGGTTAATAATTAGCATAATTTTTAATACAGTCCTCGTGGGAACAATTCTTAAATACTCACTCTTATTACTTGTCAATATGTGCGCTTGCGCAGTCTGGCTAAATGGGCAGCACCTATTTGAATAACATGTTTCAAAAACCAATCCAAATTGTGCTAAAAATGCATCTATTCAAATAAAGGCTTGTGTTATTCAAATAGATAGGTTTTCAGAAACATAAATTAATGGCTAGTTTGGCTGTAATTAATGCTCTAACAACTCCCAGTGGCTCTTTTATGCATTGGGCTATAAAGATTAAGAGGAAATCAGTCTGAAAAATCTTGTTGAGCGTTAATATGAGTTCATCCAACCTTAATATTTAATTCTCTATTTATGAGCTAAAAGTATGAATATCTTTATACTCATTAAGCTTCAACTTGTATAATATACTCTTTTAAGAGTTTATCATTCTATCTTTCTTTGATTTTCTATAAAGAGGATGAGGTATCCTTCTAGAGAAAGTGGTGAGATATCCCTGTTTTGATGCTCAAGCACAAAGGGTGAGACATCCCAGAGGTGTGTTGAGTGCTCTTGGTTGTAAAGGTTTCAAGCACCTGTTCAATCTTAAAGGGATAGTGGAAAATCTCAGGTGGTTTACTTGAGGACTAGACATAGGTCACAAGGGATGACTGAACCAAGATAAATCTTGTGTTTGCTCTTTTCAACTCTATCTCATTTACTTTGGTGCATTACTTTTATATGTTTGCTTAAATACTCTTCATCTTGGCTTGCTTATTTGTGAGTGAAGTGATCAATCTCATCTATTTATTCACTTCGATCAATTAATAGCTTCAATGAAAATTGATATTCAAGTGTTTTGTGAAAAGTTTACGAAAAAATTTTATAAACTCAATTCACCCCACCTCTTGAGTTTGAAGTCACTTGGTAACAAGAAATATAATCAATTAGGCACTTCCAGAATGTAATTTCATGTGAGCTAATCAACTAGACCAAGAAGGCTAACTAATTAGGAACTTCTAGAATGTAATTTCGTGTGAGCTAATCAATTAGACCAAGAAGGCTAATCAATTAGGCTCTTTCAGAATTGCTAAGTTTTAAGTGCTAATCGATTAAAAGGAGGGTGCTAATCGATTAGGTACTTCTAGAATGACATGATTTTAGGTGCTAATCGATTAGATTGAGAGTGCAAATCGATTAGACACTTCCAAAATGCCATGATTTTGGGTGCTAATTAATTAGCAGAGTGAGCTAATTGATTAGCAGAACATAAAACTGAGTTATATATGGTACCATATAAATGAATTTGAATGAGTTCCTTAAATAAGGAAACTTTATTTATGAATGTGCACTTATTTATTAGAGAAATGATGATTTTGTGCACTTAGTTTCTTTGAGAATGGTGATAATGTGCATTTAGTTACCTTTGGAGTACCTTAGTATATGATGATTTAATAATATTGTGCACTTAGTTCACTTATGCACTTAGTATAATGGAAACGTACACTTGCTATAATTATAAGGTATACTGGAAATGTATTACTCCTTTAAAATATTAAAGTTGAGCTAGTATGGAATGACGACTTGAGAATTGCTCCTTACAATTATTAAAGTTGAGCTAGTATTTGAATTTAAATGACAAGTTCTCATGGAATAAAAGATATTAGACATTTTTCCTTGAAAAGGGGAGGGAAATGATCCTTAGTTGCTATTCCCTTATGATGGATAACCCTCTAATTGAATAATCAATTTATGACATAGTAAATTTTGGAAATGATCTTGTATGGGGGAAAGGGATCCGAGCTTCTAGTTATGAATCAAGGAAATGATCCTCTATGAGGAAGTTTATCCTAAATTCATAGAAATTCCTTATTAGTTTCCTCATTAGACATTAGTTTCCCTTATTAGTATGATCAGGGTTACTCGAAATAGTGCTGTGTAATGAGGTACCATTATAAATAAGTTGAAATGTACAAACCTGAAAGCAGACTATCACCAAGTATATTGTTAGTGTGAGACCTAAATTCACTCCCTACCTTCAGAATATAGAACCCATGGTTATATGAGGTGGCCCTACCTATTAAGGTACATTGATATGTGTGATGGGAATATGCTTAGAAAAATGATAATTAAATGAGCACTAATGTAACCTATGATCTATTGAAGTAGTGTGCTGACTAAGACATTAACTTGATATCCACCACACACGAAACACATGCCCTTTACCTATGTTCATTGTCCTCCACAAATAACAGACCCCCAAACCTTCATCCCCCCAACACCAACCATCTATCTCCTTATTGTTTTGTGAGATTCTTGGGTGGATTAATAAGCTAATCTCATCATCTTCTTTCCCTAGTGATTGCAATGTTTCATTCTGGTTCCAAAGGGCTAGGTTACATAGTCCAAGCAATGACCTTATCTACCCACTCCTTCCTCTTACTTTTGTGGCTCACATAGATAATCTCTAAGCTCAATCATCTCCTTAGAAGTCATAGTATAGTGGATATTGCACTGTTTGGTTCAAGGGTAGAATTTTGGGGATTTGGTCTAGGGTTTGAATTCAAGGGTTTTGAATAGAAATTGTTTTGGGTTAATTCTTGGTTCCAAATGTTAATTACACTTTTGATTATGATGTTTGTGATCGTACATTTGTCGTAGGATCGTTCCATTGGTTCCATAGCACTATAGCCTTAGGACCTAAGTTGCTTAGCTTCTTAAGTGAGTTGATAACTTATTGATAACTTACATGTTATTTATTGTATATATTTTAAAAATGAGAGCATGTTGGACTCGAAAAACTCATGCTTATGCTTGTCCTAATTCCATTCTAGTTTGTGTTATCTCTTATTGGGTCTTATGACTCACCCCATTATTCCTATATTTTTTAGATTCTAGTGCTAAAAGGGTCTCGATTCCCCCGCTTGATATGAGCTATTGTCTATTTTGATGTGCCCAACATTTGTTCATTTGGGCAATTTCTTTTATTGTCTATCCTTTATTATTTCGATACACTTAGATTAAAGTATAAATATTTAGATGTGCTCCATCATCTACAGACATGTTCTAGTTTTCATTGTGTTGTTTATTTTGAATATGTGTTTAGACATATATTTACGTCTATTAAGCATCATGTAGATTCCATGGTTATTGAAAATTTAAATATTTATATGGATATGTTGTATTACGGGACTTGGTATATTTTGGGATGTCCTACTTTTAAGGAAACTCTGTCGAATTTTTAAAGGAATTTTTATATTCAATATTCTATACTTAATGGTTCCACTAGGCTTGCTAGGTTGGCTAGTCCATCCTATGCGCTAGTCATGGCCCCCTAGGTTTGGATCGTGACAAAGTTGGTATCAAATCTTTAGGTTTTCCTATAGTTAATGGAGTAAGTGGCCTTTAGTAGAGTCACGATTGTGTTAATGATGCAGGCCATTTTCACAATCGAGGCACTACCAAAGGCTTATAGGGGTGTCATTCTTGTTCATTTATTATCAATGGTCTTCTATATTCCTTGTTGTTATGAGCTCTGTTTATGTTTTGTCCTTGTATGTTTGTTTTTTCTAGTGGAGATGCCACCTAGGACTCATTCTCATGCCTTATGGAGTTGGAGATCATGTGGCTTCTTATGTGAAATCTAATAACCCACCTTCTCCTAAAGCGAGAGAAAGAGGTCGAGGTAGAGGTAGAGGCTGAGGTAGGGACTGTGGTAGAACGACTATGCTGATTATAGAGCTACTTCAGGGGGAAAATGTGAGACCACCTCTTGAGACTCAGGCTGCTACTATGACTGAGATAGTTGCAAAGATACGGGGTGTAATGCCTTAAGACTAATTTCTCCACGTATATATGGATTACACTGAGGTACTTAGGCTTAGGAAAGTCACAACTAATCTCCTTACTATCTTGGTAATTAACTATACTAATTTTATATTTTAATCAAGCCTTATGAGAGTAAATTTTTTGCTCAAATGGAGAGCTTAACCAAATAACTACACTAAATTACCATCCATTATTTATTCATTTCTTTATTATCCAATTTTATCCTTTGAGTTCCCCTTATTGAACTCTAGGAATTCATACCTTTATCCAATCGAGTATCAAAGGTATTTAATATTCTAACCCAAAATACAAACATATCCCTATAGTTCACAAGTATATATAACACATATAAATCACACTATCATCAGTAATCTACATAATTTAGTACATAAGCATTAAAATTCTACATTTTAAGCCTTCATAGGCATAAATACAAAACAATGGTAAAAAAGAATAGATAACTCTATACTAAATCATCATCTACATCTCTACTCTGGGTGAATCACATGTTGGAATCATCATGGAAAAGTAAACAGCAGGGTGAGAATTCTAGGAATTCTCAATATATCTAACAAACATATGTCCTCACAATAATTCCAGCTGCTTCGGGGAATCAAATCAACTTAAAAGTATTTCATAGAAAGATAGCAAATACCAAAATGATTCATTTCTCTTCTTAAGGGCAGAAATTCAATTTTAATCATTGAACAACAAACTTATACTTGGACAATATATAGATTTACAAGCACATCAATCAATAAATCATAGAATTTATCATTAATAAATTAACATATAAATTATCCTAGACTATCCTTAGAATATTTACAATTATCTCAAAATGCAAATATTCTTTAACAATTCTATAATTTATATAGCAAATTCATGAAGATGTACAAATACTTAAGCAATGCCATTTGTCTTTCCTTTAGTGCTCATTAGTTATCATCTTTCTTAACTTATTCCTCGGACTCATGTCCTTTATTTCAAATAGGTAGAGAGGACATGTTACCTCTTCAACTACCCAATACTTGGTGATAGTCTACTTATCAAGCCAGTGCACTCAGCATATATGTAATAGTCTATCATTACACAACATTATCCCAGGTAATCCTGGCCAAATATCCAAAGGATCACCGTCATTTCCAAAGGATACATATCTTAGATCCAGGATCATCATCATTTCCTTGATCCAAATTTAGGATCATTGTCATTTTCTAAATCCATCACTAGTCAAATCTAAGATACCCAAAGGATCACCATCATTTCCAAAGGATACACATTTTAGATCACCATCATTTTCTAAATTGATTCTATAAGTTACTTTACATAAGGGAATAACATCTAAGGATCATATCATAAAGGATCACCATCATTTCCTTTAGCATATCCAAATTTTGTTAATTAATGAGCACTTAAAGATGTACTTTACAATTTAATTCAAATAATATCTCAACTTTAACATTTTAAAGGAGCATATCATTTTCTAATACATCTTAATTCACCTCAAAAGCATGTCAAATGCACATCACAATTTATCTCATAAGCATAACAACATCCCATAGGTATACCAAATGAACATCACAATTCATCTCATAGGCATACCAAGTGCACATCATAATTTATCTCATAGATATATCAAGTGCACATCACAATTTATCTCATAAGCATAAGAACATCCAATAGGCATACCAAATGCACATCATAACTCATCTCAAAGGTATACTAAGTGCACATCACAATTTATCTCATAGATATATCAAATGCAAATCACATAAGCATAAGTCACCTTACTTAGTGAAAGTAATCAAATCTAATCACACCTTATACCTATGTTTGATGCTTATCTGTGAAGACTTATTTTGATGATAACAAACGGGAAGCTTAAAATGAAGATGATATATAGATCAAGTCTAAGTTTATAATTGTTTAGCATTAGGACTTAGGATCTATTGTACGGAGCTCACATTGATATCTCGTTGTTTTTAAAAGAAAAGAGAAAAATTGTTTTAAACTCAGTATCCTTGAAAACATCCTTTTGAAACCCTTTTTAAATCAGTTATTCGAATAAAGCTTTGCTTATTCGAATAACCATGCTCACGTGGTTTGTTTTCTAAAGATGTTATTCGAATAACTACCCGTTATTCGAATAACCAATGCTTTCTAAACCTGTTTTAAATGGCTATTCGAATAAGCACGTCTCTTATTCGAATAAATGAAGTTTTCAGAACTTAGCCTTGAGTAAGTTATTCGAATAGATTATACGCTATTCGAATAAAATCCTTCCTTCTGAACTTCTTTTAAAATAGTGTTATTCGAATAGAGGAGTCGTTATTCGAATAAACGTGCGTTTTCACAAACTCTGGTTTTAACAGAGTTATTCGAATAACAGGTTGGTTATTCGAATAACCCATCTTGAATGAGTTTTTCAGAAACAATGTTATTCGAATAAGCTGTTGCTTTATTCGAATAAACACGAATCTTTGTTTACGAAAATGGAAACAGACAGCTTTCAATTTTTGCTTTAAATGGCATTAATTATACCCAACGGCTGGTTAACCTAATTTTTCCTATAAATAGCAAGCCTGGGTCACGTTTTCCATTAACCATTATTCTGAACTATTTTCTGCTTACTCTGTCTTTGTGAAAACTATTTTTCTACGCTCTTCTTGCTTAAAAACTTTGAGATATTTCTGTGAGAGCTCTATTAGCACTTCAACTTGTATTACATACTCTGTTTGAGAGTTTCTCTTCATCTCTATTTTCTAATAATCTGTATCGAGGGTGAGGTATCCCTCAAGGTTTGTATAAGGGTGAGGTATCCCTGCAGGCTGAGACTTTAGCACAAGAGTATAGTGTCCCTGTGTGTGAAAAGTTCTCTATTTTTGTAACGGTAGCAAGCACCTATTGAAGCTTGTATACTTAGTGAAAAATCTCGGCTTTCGAGGACTGGACGTAGACCACAAGTGGGTTAGTGATCGAACCAGGATAAATACTGTGCCTGCTTCTCTTTTCCCTAATCTCTTTATTTTATGCAATTTATTTTATTGCACACTTATTTTACGCTGTTCTTTATTGCCTCTTTTCTTCTTCTTATTCCTTCTGTGCATTTATTTATTAAGCTTTTGATATTCGTCTTAATTAAAAAGAGGTTTTGTGAAAAAGTTTTTACACTCAATTCACCCCCCCTCTTGAGTATTGGAAACCACTTGGTAACAAGTGGTATCAGAGCTAGACTCTTGTATAAAGAGCTTAGCAGCTTCAAGAGTATATGGCTTCTTCAAATGGTTTTCCAGAAGGATCCTCCATAAACCGACCACCCTTTTTCAATGGGGATGGTTACGCATATTGTAAGGAAAGAATGAAAATCTTCATCGAAGCTATTGATCTAGATGTTTGGGATCTTTGTCAAAACGGCGCTTTTATACCCACATTATGAGGTCGATGGTGTAAGGACCGAAACACCACGAAATAAATGGTCGATGAAGACAAAAGAAAAGTGCAATTTAATTTAAAAGCCAAAAATATTATTACTACTTGCTTTGGGATATGATGAGTTTTTAGAATTTTAAATTGTAAAATTGCTAAAGAAATGTGGGATACTTTACAAGTTACCCATGAGGGTACTAGTGAAGTTAAGAGGTCGAGAATCAATTCTCTAACTCGTGAATATGAACTATTCAGAATGAACCAAGGAGAAAGCATTCAGGAAATGCAAAAGAGGTTCACCCACATAGTTAATCATCTTGCATCCTTAGGCAAAAGTTTTTCAAATGAAGATTTGATTAACAAAGTGTTGAGATGTCTTAGCAGGATTTGGCAACCCAAAATGACAGCTATATCCGAATCGAGGGATATGTCCATAATGACTTTAGCTACCCTCTTTGGAAAACTTCACGAGCACGAGTTGGAGTTGAGCAGATTAAGCCAAAGCGAAGAGAATGATAAAAGAAAAAGGAATAGCACTTTTAAAGCCACCTCTTCATTAATCGACAATGATGATGAAGAAAATGAAGAAGGCTCAGAAAACGTTGAGGTAAGTGAAGAAAATTTAAGTTTGTTGGTTAAAAAGTTTGGTAAATTTCTTAGGAAAAAGGGAACGCAAAGAAGACCTCCCTTCCCTCCTAAAAAGACACACTTCAAAGGCGAAGGAGCTTCATCGACTCCAACTTGCTATGAATGTGGCAAACCTGGTCACATGAAAATGGAGTGCCCAGTTTATCAAAAGAAGAAGGAAAAATTTAAAAAGAAGCCCTTCAAGGAAAGAAAAGGAAGAAAAGCCTACATAGCGTGGGATGAAAACGACATGGACTCAACTGACAACTCAGATAGCGAAGAAGCTCAACTGTGTCTCATGGCAAAAGGAGATGAAGAAGAAAGCGAAAACGAGGTAAGTTCTAATACTTTATTACCTTATTACGATGAGTTACAAGATGCTTTTAAGGAATTACATAAAGAATCTTTAAAACTCACAAAAATTATTTCTTCATCTAAGAAAACAATTTCTTCTTTAGAAAAACAAATTCTTGTTTTAAATAAAGAGATAGAAGAATTGAAAATTGAAAATGAAACTTTAGGAATCATTGATGCATGCACAAATCATTCTTCACATGCTTCTACTTCCTCTTCTTGTTCTTCATGTCATACACTTGAAAAAGAAAACGAAGATCTAAAGAATACTCTTTCTAAATTCACTTTTGGAAGGGATAACTTAAATATTTTATTAGGAAGACAAAGAGTGGTTTTTCAAAAAGCCGGGATAGGTTATAACCCGAAAAATCAACAAAAACTCTATAAAAATTTCTTTGTGCATTCTAGTATTTCAAGTAGCCCTTTTATTAAATGTTTTTATTGTGGAAGAAAAGGACATAGTGCTTCAACATGCAATGCAAGGAAAAACATAAATACAAAAGTTGGAACAAAAATGGTTTGGGTTCCCAAGGGTACTATACCCAAAACTGACACACAAGGACCCAAGAAAGTTTGGGTACCAAAAGTTAAAAACTAAACTTGTGTTGTAGGTGTGCTTGAAAGCCAGGAGTTCAAATTGGTATCTTGATAGCGGCTGCTCCAAGCACATGACCGGGATGACTCAAAGTTCACCGCACTTATTCCCAAGAATCATGGACACGTCACTTATGGCGATAATAACAAGGGTAAAATTCTTGGAATCGGCAAAGTCGGTAAGAACCCTAACTCTTCCATTGAAAATGTGCTGCTTGTTGAAGGCTTGAAACACAACTTACTTAGTATTAGCCAATTATGTGATAAAGGAAATAAAGTTATATTTGATTCAAACTGTTGCATAATTGAAGATAAAAATGACAAGCATGTTAAATTTATTGGTCATAGAGTAAACAACATCTATATGATTAGTCTTGATGATATATCTTCAAATGATGCGAAATGTCTTTTGAGTAAGAATGATGATTCATGGTTATGGCATAGGAGAATTGCACACATTCACATGGATCACTTAAAGAAGTTGGTCTCTAAAGAGCTAGTAATTGGACTAACCAAGCTTAATTTTATAAAAGATAAATTATGTGATGCATGTCAAAAGGGTAAACAAATAAAGGTCTCTTTTAAAGTGAAAAATATAGTTTCTACCACTAGACCTTTACAACTTTTGCACATGGATCTGTTTGGACCTTCTAGAACTATGAGTTTTGGTGGGAATTACTATGCTTTAGTGATTATGGATGATTTTTCTAGGTTTACATGGACTTTATTTCTTGCAAATAAAAACGATGCATTTCTAGCTTTTAAAAGACTTGCCAAAATTATTCAAAATGAAAAAGGTTTTCAAATCTCTTCTATAAGAAGTGACCATGGTGAGGAATTTGAAAACAATGTTTTTGAAAGTTACTGTGATGAACATGGCATTAATCATAATTTCTCTGCCCCTAGAACTCCGCAACAAAACGGAGTTGTAGAAAGGAAAAATCGTTCTTTAGAAGAAATGGCGAGAACTATGCTTAATGAGGTCGCTCTTCCTAAATACTTTTGGGCGTAGATCTTCAGTAAGTACAAATTGTTATGTAATGAACCGAGCCCTTATAAGGCCTATTTTAAAGAAAACCCCATATGAGTTGTATAAGGGAAGAAAGCCAAATGTCTCACACTTTCATGTTTTTGGTTGCAAATGTTTTGTTTTAAATAATGGAAAAGATAATTTAGGCAAGTTTGATGCTAAGTCTGATGAAGGTATATTTCTTGGCTACTCAAATCATAGTAAAGCTTTTCGCATTTACAATAAAAGAACTATGACTATTGAAGAATCTATACATGTTGCATTTGATGAAACTGACCAAAGTGGATCGAGAAAGGATCTTGTTGTTGATGATGTTGCGAAATCTTGGCGGAAACACACCTAGACAGTAAAGAAAAGGAAATCAAGGAAAAAGAGGATGAACTAAGACAAGAGGATTCGCAAGCTTTGGAACTTCCCAAAGAATGGCGAACTTCAAAATATCACTCCTTGATCAAATTATCGGTGATGTTTCTAAAGGTGTAAGTACTTAACTCCCTTAGAAATACTTGTAATCACTTAGCTTTTGTTTCTCAAATTGAACCTAAGGATTTAATTGAAGCTTTTGATGATGAACATTGGATCCTAGCTATGCATGAGGAATTAAATCAGTTTGAAAGAAATCAAGTTTGGGAATTAGTTGTTAGACCTAATAATCACCCTATAATTGGAACTAAATGGGTTTTTAGAAACAAACTTGATGAAAATGGGTTAATAACTAGAAACAAAGCTAGATTGGTTGCTAAATGGTATAATCAAGAAGAAGGAATAGACTATGAAGAAACCTATGCACCTGTAGCTAGATTAGAAGCTATTAGAATACTACTTGCTTATACTTGCATCATGGATTTCAAATTATATCAAATGGATGTTAAGAGTGCTTTTCTGAATAGTTTTATTCAAGAGGAGGTATACGTTGAACAACCTCCAGGTTTTGAAAATCATGAACTACCCAACCATGTTTTTAAACTTAAAAAGGCTTTATATGGTTTAAAGCAAGCTCCTAGAGCTTGGTATGAAAGGTTGAGCAAGTTTCTTTTAGAAAACGGTTTTTCGAGAGGAAAAGTCGATACTACTCTTTTTATTAAAAATAAAAAGCATGACATTCTTCTTGTGCAAGTATATGTGGATGATATTATTTTCGGTGCTACTAATGAATCCCTTTGCAAAGAATTTGCTAAGTCAATGCAGAATGAATTTGAAATGTCAATGATGGGAGAATTAAATTTCTTCCTTGGACTTCAAATCAAACAAACAAACGAAGGGACTTTCATAAGTGAAACAAAATACTGCAAGGAATTGCTGAAGAGATTTGAAATGGAAAACGCTAAACATATGGCCACTCCAATGGGCACGTCTTGCTATTTGGACAAAGATGAAGGAGGTAAATCAGTAGAAATAACGAAATATAGAGGTATGATTGGTTCTTTCCTTTATCTTACTGCTAGTAGGCCAGATATAGTGTTTAGTGTATGCATGTGTGCTAGATATCAAGCAAACCCTAAGGAATCTCACTTAAGTCTTTGTCAAAACGAATAATGAAATACCTAGTAGGCACTTCACAAATGGGCTTATGGTATCCTAAGGGTGCCTCTTGTAGCCTAATAGGCTATTCGATTCGACTTTCTTTCGGGTGCAAATTAGACAGAAAAAGTACTAGTGGGACATGCCACTTGCTTGGTAGTTCTTTAGTTTCTTGGCATAGTAAGAAACAAAACAAGTGTGGCTTTGTCTACAATGAGGCCGAATATGTTGCAGTCGGGAGTTGTCTTGCGCTCAAATCCTATGGATGAAGCAATAACTCTTAGACTACGGTCTTCAGCTTGATCACATCCCGATAAGGTGTGATAACACTAGTGCAATAAATATCTCTAAGAATCCCATATTGCATTCTAGAACAAAGCATATAGAGATAAGACATCACTTTATCAGAGATCATATACAAAAAGGGGACTGCATTCTTGAGTTTGTTGAAACATCTAAGCAACTTGCAGATATCTTTACTAAACCCTTAGCAAAAGAAGCATTCTTTTATATTCGAGGAGAATTGGGCATAATTGATCAATCAAATATTTGAATTGTTTACTTGCTTATTTATTGCTGATCATTATCATGTTTGTATGCCTTTAATTTCATATACGTACTTGCCTCTGTGTTAGTTTTATTCGAATAGGCAAGGCCTTATTCGAATAAACTCCTTCACTGATAGCTATTTTTATGTGTTTGAACATCAGCCTTATTCGAATAAAATTCAGGTTATTCAAATAAACGATACCTTTGCTTTAACTCAAAGTGTTTTCATCTCTCGCTTATTCGAATAAAACCTTCCCTATTCGAATAACCGAAACCTGCGCTTTTCAAGTTTCTTTCGACCTCTGCTTATTCGAATAAGCCCTTTCTATTCGAATAACCAAATCTATTTTTTTTTTATTATCAGTCTCATTTCTTGATCTCGGTCTATTCGAATAGACCAGGTTATTCGAATAACTCAACCTTGTTTTTATCGGTCTTGACCGATGGGTCTCTACTATTCGAATAACTCCATAGTTATTCGAATAAATCTTTCCAAATAGCCAAAACGCTTGCTTTCCTAGTCGTTTTATTCGAATAAGAACATCTATTATTCGAATAAACCCTAAACCGCCACACCTCTTCGATTTCCTACGCGCACATGTCTCCTTTCACCTTTCTGCAAGGTTTATTCGAATAAACCTCTGTTTATTCGAATAAACACGGGGATCTTTAAATAAGCCCCTGCGCGCCCAAAGCCTTTCACCCTCCATCTTCTCTACTCTTCTCTAGTTCTTCACTCCTCCCTCTCCAAACGTTTTCACTTTCTACGTCTCTTCCTCTCTCTCTCTCACACCTTCCTCCATGGCCTCCTCCTCCAGCAAGCATCCACGCACGAAGAATGCTCTAGGCTCCAACCCGCTTGATCTTCGAAGGCTCTCCTCCAATGAAGAGCACCGTGCGCGCTTCATCTCTCACTTCTGGGAGCGAAACTTGGTTCAACCCAAGTATCTGGATCTATCTTTCTTTCAACAGCACCGCGGCTTCGACTTCCCGACCCTACTGCAAAACCAAGGAGTTCTTCGGCTTGTTCTCACCGGGCCACCATCTACCCACCCAGGTGAAGATGTTCTTCCCTGCAACTGGTGTTTGACGGCCGAATCTTCTTTCGAGGTATGTGATCGAACATAGTGATCACACCACTTTGGATCCCTCAACTCGTTCGGCTGCAGTTCTCAGCGCCCTTGTTGAAGAGGATGACACGCCATTCCTTGAAGACTTCAACAAACTTCAAGCAGTTGAAGACCTGCTGAAGCCTGGCCTGGCCCTTCCTAATAAAGGTCTCAAGGGTGGAATGCTGAAAAGCAAAGATAGGCTTCTGCATTATGCCTATGCTCACATTCTGGCCCCTCGCGGTGGAAACTACGCCTATCTCAGTGAGAGGACGTCTTCATGCTATGGTTTCCCCGAAGAATGGCCATCGGTCAACTCGCTTTGTGTTCATCATGAGGCACATGATGCGGGCCAAGGGCAAGGACAAATCAGACCTACCTTATGGCATCATCGTCACTACCTTGGTTGAGCAAGTATCCTCAAGTCTTAGAGACTGAGCGGGCTATTGCTCTGACTCATCACAACGTCTTTGGCGCTCACACCTTACGGAAGATGAAGATGATTCAAACCGATGAAGGTTGGGTGTACCCAGATGAGGTTGCCGAGGACGAGCTTGACCCTGCCGATGCCCCCGCTTTGCCCCGCTCCTCCTGCCGATGTACTGCGCTTTGCCGCACTCTGCTCCCGTCACTCGGGAACAGATCATGGCCACCTTGCAAGACAACCGAGCTTACATGGAACATACCTTCTCTATTCTGTTTGTGAGAATAGAAGGCGTTGAACGTGAGGTTGCGGCTCTTCGATCCGCTTCACCCGCTCCCGCACCGGTCTCTTCACCACCACCTCCGGATGCTTACTTTTAGTTTTCTTTTGTTCTTAGGCTGTTTGTGTTTGGCTCTATGTAATTTTATTTATGGCTAATGTACTTGACTCTCATTTTATTAATGCAAAAATAATAATTACTGTTGATCTATTGATTTGAGCCTGTTCCCTTTTCTACACTTTGCTATATGTTTATGGGACTTACCCTCCTTTTTGCTCATGACAAAAGGGGAGAAATATTTGATCACTTGACTTTTATTGAGAAAAGACAGGTATGTTTAAAATAGGATTGGATTCAATTTGAAAGGGGAGTCAAGCACTTATCCGATATATATATATTACCTCTTATTTAAAGAAGGGAGTAAGCTTTTATACCTTTTTGTGAATTCCAATTATATGCACTAACGCTTTTCTCATTGATAG
This sequence comes from Ormosia semicastrata, assembly GCA_029884595.1. NCBI lineage: Eukaryota > Viridiplantae > Streptophyta > Magnoliopsida > Fabales > Fabaceae > Ormosia > Ormosia semicastrata. The sequence continues at coordinate 13,179,667 of JAQQTO010000047.1, read as the reverse complement.
TCTTATTGATAGTTTGTCATCATCAAAAAGGGGAGAATGTGTTTGATGCTTATCTGTGAAGACTTGTTTTGATGATAACAAACGGAAGCTTAAAATGAAGATGATATATAGATCAAGTCTAAGTTTATAATTGTTTAGCATTAGGACTTAGGATCTATTGTACGGAGCTCACATTGATATCTCGTTGTTTTTAAAAGAAAAGAGAAAAATTGTTTTAAACTCAGTATCCTTGAAAACATCCTTTTGAAACCCTTTTTAAATGAGTTATTCGAATAAAGCTTTGCTTATTCGAATAACCATGCTCACGTGGTTTGTTTTCTAAAGATGTTATTCGAATAACTACCCCGTTATTCGAATAACCAATGCTTTCGAAACTGTTTTATAAATGGCTATTCGAATAAGCCGTCTCTTATTCGAATAAATGAAGTTTTCAGAACTTAGCCTTGAGTAAGTTATTCGAATAGATTATACGCTATTCGAATAAAATCCTTCCTTCTGAACTTCTTTTAAAACAGTGTTATTCGAATAGAGGAGTCGTTATTCGAATAAACGTGCATTTTCACAAACTCTGGTTTTAATGAGTTATTCGAATAACAGTTGGTTATTCGAATAACCCATCTTGAATGAGTTTTTCGAAACAGTGTTATTCGAATAAGTTTGTTGCTTTATTTGAATAAACACGAATCTTTGTTTACGAAAATGGAAACAGACAGCTTTCAATTTTTGCTTTAAATGGCATTAATTATACCCAACGGCTGGTTAACCTAATTTTTTCCTATAAATAGCAAGCCTGGGTCACGTTTTCCATTACCCATTATTCTGAACTATTTTCTGCTTACTCTGTCTTTGTGAAAACTATTTTTCTACGCTCTTCTTGCTTAAAAACTTTGAGATATTTCTGTGAGAGCTCTATTAGCACTTCAACTTGTATTACATACTCTGTTTGAGAGTTTCTCTTCATCTCTATTTTCGATAATCAGATCGAGGGTGAGGTATCCCTCAAGGTTTGTATAAGGGTGAGGTATCCTCACAGTGAGACTTTAGCACAAGGGTATAGTGTCCTGTGTGTGAAAAGTGCTCTATTTTTTGTAACGGTAGCAAGCACCTATTGAAGCTTGTATACTTAGTGAAAAATCTCGGCTTTCGAGGATGGACGTAGACCACAAGTGGGTTAGTGGTCGAACCAGGATAAATACTGTGCCTGCTTCTCTTTTCCCTAATCTCTTTATTTTATGCAATTTATTTTATTGCACACTTATTTTACGTTTTCTTTATTGCCTCTTTTCTTTTTCTTATTCCTTCATGCATTTATTTATTAAGCTTTTGATATTCGTCTTAATTAAAAAGAGGTTTTGTGAAAAAGTTTTTACACTCAATTCACCCCCTCTTGAGTACTGGAAGCCACTTGGTAACAATATCATAGATATATCCCATTTGATATCCACGAAGTAGAGAACTCTATTTTTCTCAAATCAGGGAATTTACCATAAGCTATTCTCTCAAAACAGGGGTTTGGTAATTGATTACTATACGTGGTAATCGATTACCACAATATAAATTTCTTACACAACTACTTGGTAATCGATTATCGTAGCTGGTAATCGATTACCACACTTCCAGTAAGTTGGTAATCGATTACCAACATTGGTTATCGATTACTATACTATTTACTAGCACCCAGAATGTGTTCTCAGCATGGTAATTCTCATAAATAGTATCCAGATTGCATTATAATTCATTTCTCTTCATTCCAATAAAAACAACATCAAGACTTCAACATATTCTCAAGCCAAAATCTACTAGGTACACTAATTGTTGTCAATCCAATAAAATTAAGATTATTAAACTCATAATATCAAACAAGGAGGTAAATTTAGTTCTTACTCATTCCTTCCAATAATTGGAAAGAAACCTAACATCTTCATCATCAGTATACTATTTATAAATCTCAAATCCATAGAATATTATATACTCTCAAGACTAAAACTCACATGTACTATCAATCCAGCTTACAACTCAAAAAAATAACCTCAATCCAATCCACCAAAACAATATTTAAGGAGTAAGAAGAGAAAAGAGTGAGATAAAGAATCATAAAACCCTACCTTTTTGCTTTAGCCTAGAAGAGGATGAAGGATGGTTGATAGATGGTGGTGTTCTTGGTGTCAAGATGAAGAGCTCAAGGAGTGGAGCAACTTTCTCAACTGGTGTGAGGCCAACCGGTCACTCCACATCCACCAAACATGACCAAGAAGCTATTTTCCTCTCTTTCTCTCATCCTTCTCTCTCTCCCTCTGTATTTTTGTTTCTTTCTTTTCTTTCTTTATTTTTTCTCCTTTTGCTTGTTATAGCCAAGAGAAAGGTGAGAATAAATTATGAAAGTGTGTGTGTGTGTGTGGCTATGGTGAGATGTTGGAGAGGGCGAGGGATAAGAACAAAGTAAATATATGTTTATCTTTGGTTGTGAGAGATTTGTCTCTTAAGGATACTTTTATCTTCCACTAATGAATTTTATAGCTTTCATAAGAGTTGTAGAAAATTCTAGGATCTCATTTAGTTCCTATGCACATCATTTAATAGTTATTAGACTCTATTACTTTTCCTTAAGTTAATATAACCTAAAGGAAGTGACTAATACATATCTGCTCTAACCTGTATTTGATTACAAGTATTTGCCCTAACCCATAATTATAAAGTAATCTCCATTCACTATTTAACATCTCAACAAATTTTCATAATTTTTTGAGCTAATCTCATATTTAATTTGGCCTATAAACTCTTATTTTATTTATTAAAAATACTAAACTAATTTATTTAATTCCCAAAAAATTACCATAATTTATTCTAATTATTGATGACTTATAAATAAATTTTTCATATTTATTTCTATCATTTAAGTAATTTCTGGGTGGTTATGGGCTATTATTCATATTCAGTGCTATATCGTTATGCCTAAACTAACCTAGAAAATTACAAAAATTAAAAGATAAATCACAAGTGCTAATGAACTTCTTTGAAAATTATTAAGGCTAACAAGATAAAGAGGATGTTACTCAGGAAGTCCACCAAGCTATAGCGAATCTCGTAAGTTTGATGATAGATCATGGTAGGCTTGGGGTATTACTTAATGCTAGCACAAGTCCACATGTATAGGTGCAACCACAACCTAATGATGTATTAATGTATCTCTTCTAGATTTTCTTAAGCTTAAGCCCCCTACGTTCTTTAGGTTAGTTGTGACAAAGGATCCTCAATAGTTCTTGGATAATATGACAAGGGACTCAGGGCCTTTAGTTGTTCTAGTAGACGGTCTATTGATTTACCTGCTTACAGACTTGAGGATGTTGTACAATCTTGGTATAAGTCCCTACTTTTAGGGAGGCCAGTAGATTCACCTCCACTCACATGGGATGATTCACTGATGCATTCATGGAGCAATTCCTTTCAGCTAGTAAGAATAATGGTTTAGCTAAAGAGTTTGATAGGTTGTTGCAAACACCTGGTATAACCATATCTGAGTATAATATCTGTTTCACCCAGCTTTCTCGTTATGCTCCCCAATTAGTTCTTACTGAAGGTATGAGGACGAAGAGGTTCATTAAGGGGTTGGTTAATACTTTGTTTAAGGTTTTGTCACCCTAGATTGAGAGAGGTTATAAATGCTACCAGGAGGATTGAGACTAGAGAGCTAGAGAGGTATGCCTATAGGGAGATGAGTAAGAAGACAAAAACAGGAGGTTCTTTCAGTGATGATGTTAGTTCTAATAGAGGATTTGGATTTCAAAGTTAGCAGAGAGTCCCACAAATAAGTTGAGTAAGCTCAGGATGTTCCATAGTTAGTGTTTTTTGTCAAGACCTAATCAAGCTAATGTACTACAGGTGAGCTTATCCAGCTTTAAGTAACTTAGTCATTCCAGACCTCCTTGTAAGGCCTGAGGCAAAACTCATTCAGGGTAGTGTTGTTGGGAGACTGGATCGTGTTTTAAGTATGGTCAGAAGGGCCATCTTAGGAGTAATTGTCCTCAACGCCCGAGGGGCTCTAGTCAGGGTTTTTAGCTAATTGCACCATCTCTATCTTCCACAGTTCATCCTGTTAAGGAGTCATCTAGTTCTTTTGGAAGTGGTTTTGATGGTAGAAGATGTGGTTAGGCTGGGAGAGGCCACACATGCGGTTATGCTTTGAATAGGCAAGATGCTCAGACATCCAATGTAGTCGTGACAGGTGTATTTTTGGTTTGCTCTTTTGATGCTCATGTCTTGTTTGACTCAGGATCGACACATTCTTATGTATCTCTATACTTTGCATCTTGGTTTAGTAAATAACCTAAGTTGTTAGATCACCTATTCTTTATTACTATACTTGTTGGAGAGTCCTTGTCTGTTGAATATGTGTACTGATCTTGTTTGATTATTATGGATAGTAAGGAGACTTTGGCAAATCTGATAGTATTGGATATGATAGATTTCGATGTCATCTTAAGTATAGATTAGTTAGCTTCATGTCATGCCACCCTTGATTGTCACTCGAAGGTGGTGAGAGTTTATGGTCCTAATGAGCCTTCCTTTCTCTTTCGAGGTGACTGTAGTTTAGCCTTAGTTAGTTTGATATCCTCTTTAGGTGATGTGCACTTGGTAAGCAAAGGTTGTTAGCAGTTCCTAGCTGTTGTTAGAGATACTCAAGTTGAAGTGCTTGTTATAAAGCAAGTTCCAGTGTTCAATGTGTTCCAAGATGTGTTTCTAGATGAGTTTCCCAAGATGCTTCCTAAGAGGGAGGTTAAGTTTTGCATTGAACTTGTTCTAGACATGATAACTACTGAGGCTACCAAATTCAAATCAATTTATAATCGAATTACTAAAACTACTTGCAATATATGGTAATACCGGGTCGAGCCCGTAGATCACTCTAATTACACAATCAAATTAAGAGATTGATAAATAAGGGGAAAGATTTTGTAAGATTAAACAATAGAAAGTAATTAAAAAGTGTAAACAGAATTTGGAAAACAACTAATTCAAGAGAATTAACTAATCTTGATCTTAATCTATCCTTGATCACTAAAGGTCTATTCAATTATCAATCAAATCATTGGTCTTATATCACATCAAGATGACTCTCAATGATCCACGGATCTTCTACTAGAAACGCTTCTAGAATTCAATTAATTAAGGTTAGATAAATTAAACATCCATCCAAAACCCAAATTAACTTAAAAACCAAGATCCAACTAAGCTAAACATTTCATCAAACACCTTCCATGCCTTATTTAGTCTCTAAAATCCTGTCTTACCACATGGTAATTATACAATTATCAAATGCAAATCCTAATCAAATAAAGCACCCAATCAGAATTAGAAAAATAGAAGAAGAAAAGAAACTAGATTAACAATTGAATGTAAACAATTAAAACAAAATCTCAAGATTAAGCATCAAGAATGTTCAATCCCTTAGATTGATTAAAGGCTCTATCCCTCCATGAATAGGAGGGAAGAACTCATAAAAAGTAAAGAAAGAAAAATGAAAATCTAGAGAGAAGGGGGAGAAGAGGGTTCTAGAGAGAAGATGAAAGTGTAGAATAAAAATTGATCCTCAGATTTTCTCCTCTACAACTATAAACTACCCCCTAAATTGGCCTCTAATGCCTCATTACACTTCCCAAACACAACTGGGCCTTGTAGGAATGTAATGGCCAAAGTTTCATCTGAATTGGATTTGAATTGACCAAGATATGCTCACTTTAATGCTATATGCTCCCCAAACCCAAGTCTAAACTTCCAGGCCCAATTAGGTCCACTAAACATCCGAGTGAGACTTCGAGCTCTTCATCAAAGTTGTAGAGCTTCTTCTTAGCTTTTTTACAAGGTAAAATACATAATTTACAAATATCTAGAACTCAAGTTATGGCCGAAATACAAAAAATAGCGTTAAAACTCAATAATGCTGGAAAAAAATTAAATAGGCCCAATTTGAGCCCAAACTTACAAAACATGACCAAACATTAATTAATAAAGTACAAAGAGAGTGTAAATGACTAAAAATCAAGGTTTATTAATGTATAAAATATCAAGACACTCAAACAATATCTATACCTCCTTACCGCATGGCACCCACATAATTGAAGGAGTTAAATGAGCAATTACAAGATTTGTTTGATAAATGTTTTATCTGCTCGAGCACTTCTCCATAGGGTGCTCCTGTGCTTTTTGTGAAAAAGAAGGATGTGACTATGTGTTTGTGTGTTGACTATAGGCAGCTTAATCGGGTGATGATGCATAATAAGTATCTTCTGCCTCAAATTAATGAGTTGTTTGATCATCTCCATGGAGCTAAATGCTTCTCAAAGATTGACCTTCATTCGGGATACCACCAGTTGAGAGCTAGGAAGGATGATATTCCTAAAATTTCTTTTTGAACTCGTTATGGGTATTATGAGTTTCTAGTAATGTCTTTTGGGTTGACCAGTACCCCAACTGCTTTTAAGGACCTGATGAATCGAGTCTTTAAGCCATTCTTGGATCATTTTGTGACAGTCTTCATTGATGATATTCTAGTGTATTCCAAGAGTAAGGAGGAGCATAAGCAACATTTGAGAATTGTTTTACAAACATTAAGGGAGCATCGGTTGTATGCAAAGTTTTCCAAGTGCAAGTTTTGGCTTGATAGTGTAGCCTACCTTGGACACATTATTTTTAAAGATGCAATTATGGTGGATCCAAAGGAAGTGGAGACCATACAACAATGGTCAATACCTATTTTAATGACAGAGATTCGTAGCTTCTTGGGACTAGTAAATTATTATCATTGCTTTGTACAGGACTTCTCCAAAATTGCAGCCCCCTTAACTAGTCTAACTGAGAAGAATATAAAGTTTCAATGGTCAAATGCTTGTGAGGAGAGCCTTTAAAAGCTTAAGATGTGTTTAACTTCAGCACCAATTTTAGTTTTACCTTCAAGCTCTGGTAGTTTTTCAGTTTATTATGATGTTTCTAAAATTGAACTTGAATGTGTCTTAATGTAGCATGGTTGTGCTATTTTTTATGCCTCTAGGAAACTTAAAATATATGAGCAAAACTATCCCACTTATGATTTAGAGATAGCAGCGATTATCTTTGTGTTAAAGATATGGAGGGATTACTTGTATGGTCAGACTTATGAGATCTATATAGAATACAAAAGCTTGAATTACATATTCCAACAAAAAGGTTTGAATATTAGGCAATGGAGGTGGATGGAGCTACTCAAGGATTATGATTACACTATCTTGTATATCTGGGTAAGGCAAATGTAGTCGCTGATGCCTTAAGTCGAAAGTATATGGAAAGCTTGGCTCACATTACTCTTATAAGGAGACTCCTAGCGGAAGAAATTAAAAAATTAGAGGAAGGTGGAGTGTAGTTTCAGATTGGAGAGTTTGGATTATTGTTGGCACATGTGAAGGCTCAATCATCTTTAGCTAAGCGAATCAAGGCTAGTCAAAGTATGGATCCAAAACTTTGTAAAATCAAAGAAGATGTTCAAAATGGTAAAAATGTAGAACTTATAGTAGACCTGAAAGGATGTTGAGGAATGGTAGTCCTTTGTGTGTGCTAGATGTTAAGAATTGGAGGAGGGTCATTTTGGAAGAAGCTTATAATTCTAAGTACACTGTCCATCTTGGTTCTAGTAAGACATATCAAGACTTGAAGCAATTGTATTGGCGGGATGGCATGAAGTAAGACATAGGAGATTTTGTTTATCGTCGCTTAGTTTTCCAACAAGTGAAAGCTAAACATCAAAGGCTCGTATAATTGCAACAATAGATTAAAATATTTGAGTGGAAGTGGGAAAGAATCAATATGGATTTTGTAACAGGATTGCCATAAACCTCCAAAGGGTTTGACTCAATTTGGGTGATTGTTGAAAGGTTGACAAAGTCAATGCACTTCCTTCCTATGAAGACCACTTATTCTTAATGGTTAAGATGGTTTGAGCTTCTTCCAAGGAAGTGAACACTTGTGGGTGTTTTGTTTTGCACAATCTTTGCATCTTCTCAGGACCTTCTCATATTGAACTTTCTCATGTCAAGATTTGATCTTCTTAAGTTGTTTTAGATTACCACAAGGCTTCCTTACACTTTGTTTTAGTCTTGAAAATCTTAATAGCACAAAAAACACTCCACACAAATTAAGTCTAAATGAATTAAATTGTGAGAAGATTCAAACCATATTTTCAATGTAGTTGTTATCATAAAAACAAATTATGCATTGAAAAGCACTAAAAGGACTTTAGAGTTTGCATTCTTCCCCTTTTTTTTTATGATAACGATCTATTTGAAATTTTTTTCTACATGAACTTGTGAGATTAAAGTCTTTACCATTTTTGCACTATTGGTGAGAAGTTTCAAATTTGCTCCTCCTCAACTTAACACTCATTTCAAAGATTAGTAGAAATATTAAACTCAATGTAATTTATGATATTGCAAATAAAAGATTGAGTATAACAGGGATATGAAACTGAATAGCATACTCATTCGTTGATTATAAAGCAACTTTCATATAAAATATTTTCAAGTTTTTGAAAGCTCCCCCTATGTACATGCCTAAAGTATACAAAATTTTCAATTTCTTTCCTACTCCCATTTTTGTCATCAACAAAATCTAGGGGATATATGCCATCATATGGTCTAACCTAGTTGGGAATCAGAGTGCATAGATGAAGATGAGGATAAGGATGTGAAATCAATAATTTTGTTGTAGGCTGGATATGGGTAGTGCTTCTTCTTGGTTGTACCAAGGAAGACTTTTTCCTCTATTTTGTGCACCATCCACTCTTTAAAAATCAAAAAATGATTTATGAAGGTATGCAGGGTTGAGTGAAGTTCCTTCTGTATAGCCTTCAACTTTCTCACCCTCCTTCTAAGCTTCTTGTTGTTTGCTCTCAGCTGCTTCAATTCCTCTTTGGCAGACTTATAAGTCTTCATGACAGCAGGCTTGGATAGAGTGGGTGATAAACACTATTTTTATATATTATTTAACCCTTATATTCAGTATCTTAGATCTCTCATATTCTTAATTGATTGGATTTGGCCACCATTTATAAGTTTGGATTCAAATTTGGCATAGTTGTATTTTTCAGCATTGTGGTAATTTTATATTGTTTCTATATTTTAGGTATAATTATAGACATCTAAAATTATGAACGTTACCTTTTAGGAAAGCTGAGAGGAAACTCTACAACTTTGATGAAGAGCTCCAGAGTTGAATTGGATGTTTAGTGAGTCACATTGGGCCTGAAAGTTAGAACAGAGGTACTATCGCTAAAACCTAAGTAGTGTGCAAAGATTGAGCCGTAATTTAGGATGTAGAAGCCATAATGGGCTGAAACCAGTTCCATTGGAAAGCTGAGACAAAACCTTCAATGTTCTTCAAGATTGCTTGTCAAAAATATGACTTTTTGATAGGATTATTAATGCCTAAAGGGAGCTAACGGGATCCAGGAACTGTTAAGCGTATTTTGGCCATAACTCCTTTATTAGGTATTCAAATCTTGCAAATTAGGTGTCTAATTAAAGCTAATTAGAATAGGAAACATCCTAAGCTATGGACATACTTGTATTTTTACCTTTAGTGTCTGTTATATGGGCTTTTGAGCCTAAAACAGAGGCTAGGAAGTGAGACACTTCTCACTATACTTTTTCATCTTCTCTCTTGCTCTCTCTTCTCCTCTCTTCTCACTTTCTATAGGTTTTCTTCATTTTTTCTGTTATGCTCTTCGTTCACGAAGAGCTAAAGTTTTGTAATTAATCTTAGGGATTGAAACACTTTTGATGTTTAATGTTGAGACCTTGGTTTGAATGTTTAATTTACTTGTTAATTGTATGTCTCTCTTCTTTTTCTTTGATTCTGGTACTCCTTGACTAAGTGCTTAAATTGTTCTTGATGGTCATATGATGGTTGCATAACTATCATGTGTTTAGTTGAAATTGCAAAAACTAGACAATGCATTAAAGTTATTTGATGAATTGTCTAGCTTACATGAATTCTGGAGATGAGGTTGATTTAGGGTCAAATGGATACTTAATCCATTTTTCATTAATTAACCAAATCCTAAGTGCTTACCTAGTAAAGAGTTCATGTTGGATGAGGATTTCACAGAGACTAGGTAATGCATCAAAGGTGTTTGATGAATTGTCTACCTTGGTTAAATTTTGAGTTTTAGGTTGATTTAGGGTTAGATGGATGCTAACTTCATCTGAATTTGATTAACCGAATGCTAGATGCTTATCTACTAGAGAATTCATGAGTTATCTTGTAACATCCCGAATTTAATAACCACAATATAACCAAAGTATACTACAGTGATTAGATTCAGGCCTACTACTTACTACCACTAAGCATTTTCAAATATAACAAAGCCATGTATATATAGAAAATATGAGTCACGAATGGATATATTTATTACACAACATCTGTACTTCTCATAAATAATATACGTACATCATTTCAAAAGAAACTACTCAGCTACACTAAGCTAAGCACTCCAAGCTCTTGCTTGCCTTCACTTTCCATAAGTCTTCCTCCCTGGAATCATCATAGAAACACACACAATGGGTGAGAATCACACATTCTCACTAATTTAATCTATAAAACATGTCATCACAATCATTCCAGCCATTTCGGGAAAAAACATATTTCTAAAAGTGAGTCACATGCTTATATAAACTAGAAAGGTGACAAAAGCTAAAATCATGTCTTTTCTCTTCCCGAAATATATTCTCATTTATAAGTTTATATACAAACTCATTTAACACAAATAGTTTCAAGTGATCACCACACTCACCAAAACATCATCTTCATCTCAGAGATACTAAAGCATCGTCTCCATCATAGAGACACAACAACAACATCTTCATCTCAGAGATACGTAATTGCCTATACAATTGTAATGTCACGAGTTTATGTCATGATGACAATTGCCCATACAATTGTCATATTATGCCAAATTATGTCTAATATTTATGCCTATGCAATATCCTAAGCATAAAATGAATAATGTTATGACACCAAGTCCATGGCAATGTCATGTTATGCGTGAGTCCTGGACAAAGTAATGGAAATCACATCCACAACCTTGAACAAGTACTAGAAATCCATCTAGCAATCATTAGTCTGAGTAATGAAGTCCATCAACTACACAGTCATCATTATCACAAAGGAAATCCATCCTTCTCGAGTAGTGAATTCCATCAACTACACGATTATTGATAATTAACAAAAAAATCCATCCTTAATATCACTATAATAGGAAGGATACAATCCACATTACCTAATATAGATCACCCATATTTACGGGGCTCATACCTTTCAAAAAGCAATCACCCACATCTACGGGGTTCACACTTTTCAAAAAGATAAAACATACAATCATGTATATAATCATGTCTAATTAAATTTCCATAATTTGCATTACAAATCATTATGATTTAAATCATCTACTCTTCATTAAATACTCCTATTAGAGTCTTAACATACTTTAGGAAATATATATTAATGATCCCATCTAGCCAAGAACTTGAAAACATAAAAAAATGACATTTTTGAAGATTCTGGCCTCAGACACGGGCCATGTCTGATGTGTCTTCGGACACGGGCCGTGTCTCTTAACCAGACATACTGCAGTAAATTCTGCATAACCGGGTACTATTCCATTAGAACTTACCCCTCCTCCAATCACTCAAACTTTACATCCAAGTGATTTCCAACCTTCCACAAGATTCAACTACACATAGCAACTCTTATTCTACTTTGATTTCACTCAAAATCAAAGATCATGGATAATCATCCAATTCAAAACCTAAAACCTCAAATCTCAACTCAAATGGAATTAAAGATATACAATGGCTGAAAATCCATTTTCATACACCCAACAAGTCAGATACAAGCCATCCTCAAGTTTTCCAACAAGAGTCAAGCCAAAAATAATCAAACAACTCAAAGCCTAAATCACCACATCAAGCCAAAACTCATGAACAAGATGAATAGAATAGGAAAATGAGTTTAAGAACAAGGTTTCCCCCTACCTCAAGATCTTGAAGATGAAGCCAATGATGGATCTAAGCTCCACTTGATTCCTCCTCCTTCTTCCTCTTCTCCACGGTTCCCTTCTCTATTTTCTTTTCTCTTTTCTGTTTTCTGCTTCTCTCACTCTTAGCCGTGAGATATTTAACAAGGGAAGTCAAATTTGACTTCTCTTGGATAGGTATCAAAATCCCTATATGCTAAGAACACATAGATTTCACCAAATCCAGATTTCTAGCTTCCAACAAGTTTAAAATAAATCTTAAGATTCATCAAAAATATTGTTGTACTAAAACTACCATTTTTCATACCAGCTACTAGTCCAACCGGTATTAAAACACACAACCAGTATGCTTAAAAAAGTCAAACTAACTCTGATTATCCTTAAACTTTAATTATAGTACAGTTCATACATTTGTGACCTAGAAACAAACTCTCCACATTTATTTCTACTAACTAAGTAGTTTAAGTCACTTCCGGAGCAAATAACAACTATATTTCACACATAGTGTTACAGCAAAGTACCTAAATGTGCTTAGACAGTCACTAAACTTAACAGGCATGATAAACAGGTATTAGGCTACCTCCGTAACTATATACAAGTCTATCATATTTTTCATAGGTGTTACATATCTTAAGGCTTCTTAATGTGACCTAAAGCTAAGAATCTGGTTAGCCAATAAATGAATCCTTAGTGGTCAAGGACGGATTAAACTCAACAGTTGTTGATTCCCTTATATTGGTTGTTTACTTAACTTTGTTTATAGTTTTTAAATTGTTTTGTTTAATTACTCCTACAACTAAACCCCTCTATTACTAAATTCTTAATATAATTGATTAATTGGAATGATCTAAGGGCTCGACCTGGTTGCACCACATACTACAAGTTTTTGGTGAATTAGTTAACAAATCTCTTCTAATTTGGTAGCCTCATCAGCTATTAGTGGGCTTAGCTTGAGTAGATCCTCGGTGGGTCTTATTCCCTTCTATTCTTTGACCTTGTTGAGGGGTATATTTTTCTCTAGCTTGCTCCTTAGTCAGAATATTCGTGTAAGACCCAAGAGAGACTAACTTTCTTAGTGAGTCCAAGGTCTTAGTTGGACCAACATGCATAGGTGCAGTTTTAGGGCTTGATTTGCTTGGGATAGGAGGTGCAGTAGCATCATAGATAAGAGAGGGAAGGGTTGGTGAAATAGGGGGAGTTGGAGAGATGAGAATTTGGGTTATTCAACATTCATATTTTCAGATGGGTGATAAGATTCCTGAGAAGATTTAGTGTCAATATTCTCAGTGTGAGTTCAGATCTCTTGAGGATTAAGTGTTTTCTCCTTGCATCCTTCTCCTCCTCCTTGGCCTTCTTCTTTTTCTTCTTTACAATTTTTCAGGTTGTAGTACATCTACTTCTGTAGGGTAAGAAGGTTGGACTCCCTCTAAGTGACCTCGAGATAACTGAGTCAAGATTTTTACAACTGTGACCCTTGGGTTAGTAGTTGTATATTTAGATGTAGGATCAACATATGGTTTCTCTATGCCAACATCTTTTGGTGCAGGGGATTATTCTACAGCCAAGTAATTTTCTGCAGCCTGAAGATCTTCTATGGTTGGTTCCTTCTTATGACCATGAGAGGCTTTTTGAGAAGCTTCAACATCCTGGTGAGAAGCTTCATTAGGGTTAGAGGGTTCATCCTCAATAATATTTTCAGCCTATTTTTCAGTAGGTTCTTCATTCTTCTATTTTTTTCCTCAACTTTTGTTTTATTCTTCTCATCTTTCTTCTTTTCTTTCTTTTCTTTTCTTCTTGTTCTTCTCTTTCTCTTTTCTTTTTGCTCTCTACCTAATCAATAATGATTTCTTCAAAGTCTTTCTCTAATGTTTCCTTTTCAGATTCTTCTTTAATGATATTTTCTTTACCCTTTCCAGTGCTTTTTGTCTTAGATGGGTGATCATGCCTTATCTTGGTCCTTAACTCAAAGCCTCTGCCAGCAGGTTCCCTCTTCTCTAGATGCATTTGCTTTAAGTTCATCTTTTTATAAGGTTGGACCTTCATTCTCAACCTTCTTTTTAGAAAGGTCCATCTTGAAATGCTTGAAGACCCTAGTGAGAAGCATTCTATATGGCAACTTTTCTACCATTTTAGTGTTTTCAATTACAGAAATCATATATCTCAGGATGATGAAATAGAGATTCAGAAACTTCTTTTCCTTCAAATGAAACATCACTATTTTGTTAGCCTCGTGAATTTGGAAGTGTTTCCTATTCTTGGCATGACTAAATGGCAGGAGAGTGGACAGATGAAGTTGGAAGTAGAGTTGAGATCACTGGCCAATTTGGATTCTTCTCATTCTATGAACAGTGTGTCTAGAACTTCTTCATAGGGACCATACCTAATGGGCTATCCTCCTTGGTATATGAAAGTAGTCCTTGGTTGGGTACTCTAGTGATCTTGGCAAGTGTGGTCATGTCCAACTTGATCACAGTCCCTTTCATAAAAGAAACGATGATTGGAGGCTCCAAGGTGTAGGATGCACTAACATAAAACTTCAGGCATAGAATTGGGTAAACCTTTTCAGAAATGTTTAAGAAGTTTTCCCATTTTAAAACCTCCATATAAGGTCTGAAGTCTCTCCCTTCCTCAGCCATCACATCAAAGGATATGTTTCTTCTAGGAACTAACTTCTTGTTCCTGAGCCAATCATCAAACTTTTGTTTAGTTTCCTTTACAAAGAGTGGCTTGAGAGTAACCTCGATTGGCTTATATTCCTCTTCTTCTTCTTTACTTGCAAAACTTTCATCCTTCTTTTCTTTCTCAAGAACGATGGCCTCCTCCTTCTTGACTTTCCTCTTAGGGGCTGTGGATTTCATAGCACCTAACAAAACCCTTAAAGATCTCCTTCTCCTAATAGAGATAGCAAAAAGTTGAGGTTTAGAGGGGATGGGAGTTTCCAATGGTGTTTATTGGGTTATTGTTGGTGGTTGAGAAAGTTCAGGGGAAATGGATGAGGAAGAAGGATGTTCCTCCCTAGATGATTGTGTAGCAAGGGTTGAAGGGTTTTTGGTTTTCACTGCTATGTGTTTAACATGCATGCTTGTTTTAGGATAGCAGAGGATTTTGCAAAGAAAGAGATTAAAGATTTTTGAACAGAGCAAGAACACAAGAGAGTGAGTGAGAGAGAGAATACGAGATTTGATAGCTTGAACATTGGGAAGGGATGTAATTTTCCATTCTATTTATAGATGGAGATTTCTGACCTGTTGAGGTTAGAGTTACTATTATAGGTCATTAAATGACCTTTGGTGAAAAGTTGAGATGGTTAGTTTTAAGAACAAATTGTTAGGTAATTAACTGTCAAAAGTACAGAACTTAGGTGAAAAGGTTGAGTTAAGAAGCCTCTCACCATCCTTTTCACATACCTTCTCAAAAGCCTTCTCAATTCTTGACAGCATTCCCAATTAAGAATCAATCCCTTAGCATATAGTAGGATCATATATCTAATTTATATAACATAAATAACAAAATAACACATTTCATCATACAAATTTCATAAATCACTAATCAGAATTCGATCATCAAATCATATCAGAGGTTTTATATTAAGATTCTTTCTTATAAAACAAAACATGTCCTCACTAAGGGGTTTAGTAAAGATATATACCCATTGATGGTTAGTATCTACAAATTTAAGTTCAAAGTCACCTTTTTGGACATGATTTCGAATAAAGTGATGTTTTATCTTAATATTCTTTGACCTTGAATATTGAATGGGATCCATTGACAAGTTTATGGCACTAGTATTATCATATATGATTGGTATATGGTCATACCTCATGGAGTAACCCTCAAATTAATGTTTAATCCATAGGAGTTGTGAGCCACATCTAGCTGCTGAGATATACTTAACTTTTATAGTTAAGAGGGCTATAGTGTTTTGCTTCCTACTATACCATGTAACCATTGCATTTCCAAGGAAGTGACAAGCACCACTAGTGCTTTTCCTCTCAATTCTATCTCCAACAAAATCAGCATCATAATATCCTACAAGATCAAAACTAGAATCCTTCTTGTACCATAGACCTTAGTTAGTTTTACCAATCAAGTATCTAAAAATTCTTTTTACAACTTTAAGATGAAACTCTTTGGGATTAGATTGAAACCTTGCACAAAGCCAACACTTAAAACTATATCAGGTCTACTTGCAGTTAAATATAGTAAGGATCCAATCATACCTTTGTAGAGCTTGTCACTTATTGATTTACCTTGTTCATCTTTCTCAATAATAGCAAAAGGATGCATTGATGTCTTCATTGGTTTAGCACATTCCATGTTGAATTTCTCAGTAAGTCTTTAGTATATTTTTCTTGGTATATGAAGACACCATACTTCTTTTATTTTATTTGTAGACTAAGAAAGAATTTTAACTCTCTTATCATGCTCATTTCAAATTCATTTTTCATCAATTGGGAGAATTCTCTGCATAAGCTTTCATTAATGGATCCAAAAATAATGTCATCAACAAATATTTGGACAATCAATAGGTCATTGTTCAAATGTTTTCTAAATAAAGTTATGTCCACTTTTCCTCTTGAATAACCATTTTCTAACAAAAAGTTATTAAGCCTCTCATACTAGGCTCTTAGAGCCTGCTTCAAACCATAAAGGGCTTTGGAGAGCTTATACATATATTCTAGATGCTCAACATCCTCAAAACCAGGAGGTTGATAGACATATACTTCCTCATTTATAAAATCATTTAAGAATGCACTCTTGATATCCATTTGAAATAATTTAAAGGCTTAAATATAATATAAGCAATGAGAATTTTGATAGCTTCTAATATAGCTACAGGAGTAAATGCTTCTTCATAGTCTATACCTTCTTGTTGATTATACCCTTGAGCCACTAACCTTACTTTGTTTCTCACCACTTTCCCATTTTCATCTAATTTGTTCTAGAAGACCCACTTAGTGTTAATTAGTGAATAATTTTTGGGAGCAGGCACAAGAGTCCATACATTGTTCCTTTCAAACTGGTTAAGCTCTTTTTATATAGCTTCTATCCATGAATCTTCTTAGAGAGCCTCATCAACATTCATTGACTTTATTTGTAAGAGAAGTGTAGACTAGTTTGACTAAGATTCTCTTCTAAATGATGATCTTGTTCTCACACCAGCAGATGTTTCTCTAATGATTTGTTCCTTGAGATGAGAAGAGTGGAGTCTCTAATTTTTAGGGAGTTGAGAAGGTCAGTGAGAAGGTTGAAGAGAAGGTTCATAAAAAGCTTCATGAACTTTCTCAGCTTCAGTTTCTTTTTTCTTCTATTCTATTTCAACTTTTTGACCATTGGATTTGTCTTCTTTGCTGCTTCCACTCTTTCCATCCTTCTTTTTACCACTTTTTTCTCCATTTTCATTGAGAGTGAGCATCTCCATTTCTTCATCAAGGTCTGCTGCCTTTTTCACCTCATAAAGATTGTTAGTATCATTAAACACCACATGCATACTTTCTTCAACTACTAGAGTTCTCAAATTATAAACTCTATATTTTTAGAAGTAGTAGAATATCTAAGAAAGATGCATTTATCAGATTTTCAATTAAACTTTCCTAGCTAATAACATACAACATTCACACCCAAATGCATGGAAGTATGATATGTTGGATTTCTTTCTTTCCACAACTCATATAGAGTTTTCTTTAATATTGGCCTTATTTAAACTCTATTCAGAATATAACAAGAGGCGCTGACTGGCTCAGCCCAAAAATACTTTGGTAGTTTAGTGTCACATAGGAGAGTTTGACCCATCTCTTGAAGAGTCCTATTTTTTCTTTCCACAACTTCATTTTACTGTGGAGTTCTTGGACAGGAAAAATTATGAACAATTCCATTTTCATCACAAAAGTTTTAAAGAAAACATTTTTGAACTCTCCTCCATGATCACTTTTTATAGTAGTAATACAAAAGCCTTTTTCATTTTGAACTTGTTTGCAAAAGGTTTAGAAGGCTTCAAAAGAGCTATCCTTGTTTCTTAAGAAAAGAATCCAAGTATATCTAGAGAAATCATCAACAATCACAAAGTCATACCTTTTTCCTCCTAGACTAGCAGTCTTGATAGGACTAAAGAAATCAATATGTAGAAGCTCAAGAGGTCTATGAGTTGTGACAACATTCTTAAGCTGAAAGCTTGACTTTATTTGTTTGCCTCTTTGGCATGCTTTACACACCATGTCTTTATCAAACTTAATCTTTGGCAAGCCTCTCACAAGATCATGTTTCAGTAACTTAGAGATGGTCTTCATATTCATATGACTAACCTTCTTATGCCACAATCATTTTTCAGAACTCATAAATACAAGGCATTCCACATTTTGACTGCTAAGGTCCTCCAATTGAATACTATAGACATTCTTTTATTTATTTCTAGATAATAGAACTTTGCCACCATTGGCTTATCTTACTATGCATTCAAACACAACCTTGTATGCATTGTCGCATAATTGAATTATGCTGAGAAGGTTATGTTCTAATCCCTTTACATAGTATACATTATCCATAGTTGGAGAGCTTTTCTCATCTATCCCTTTGATTTTGGCCTTGCTTTTATCTCCAAAAGTTACATCATCTCCTTTTTTGTCTATTAATGACAAGAACTTGCTTCTATCCCCAATCATGTGCCTAGAACAACTGTTGTCCATGTACCATTTGTCCTTCTTTTTCTTTATTACTAGACACATTTGTAAGAAAAGGTATCATATACTTAGGTACCCAGACTTTCTTGAGTCATTTCATGCTAGAAGGCTTAGCCTTTGATGATTTACCTTTAAGAAAACATTTTTGCAGCTTTATGTCCCTTTTTATGACAGTAAAAACACACCAATTTAGGCTTTTTGGCAGGCACAAACAAGTTCTTATACCATTTTTGCTTTGAACCTCCTTTGTAGCCTAGACCTGCTTTGTCAAAGGTACTTTTTTAGCTAGCAAGCATTTTATCAAGATTGTTGTACCATCAACAAACTTGGTCAGATCTCTTATCAACTCATCCATATTTTTTCTTAGTAGTTCATTCTCTTCCAGCACATGAGAAAATAGCTGAGAAGGTTGGTAAGAGAGTTTGTAAGAAGGTTCAACCTATTTTAGTTTAGACTAAGCTATTAGCTATATGTTCAAACTAACCGGGGACCCATTTGTCTGACTCAAAGCTGCATTATCACTTTTTAATAAATCATTTTTCTTTTCCAAATAAGCCAATTTGGCCTTTAGGACAATACACTTTTGAGTCAGAATATTAGGGTTAAAAGAGAAGGTTATCAAAAGCATTCTCAAGTTCTTTATAAGAAAGGTGAGAAGGTTCATATTCCAGTACCTCATCATCAGAGTTTTGGTCTCTAGCAACCAAACACAGATTAATAACTTCATCTTTATCATCTTCACTCGAAGAGTCATCCAAATTTTCCCAAGTTGCCATCATTCATTTCTTCTTGGAGAACTTATTTTGAGATTTCTTCAACAGCGGACATTCTGATCTAATATGTCATGGTTTCTTGCATTCAAAATAGGTAATTTGTCTTTGTTGAAGTTTCCCAAGTTCACCCTTTTGAAAGTCCTTCTTAGTTTGGAACCCTTTTCCTTTCCTCCCTTGTTTCCTCCATATTTTGTGGATCTTCTCTAGAGATGAAGGAAAGTTCATCTTCATCCGACTCATCATCATCTTCATTGTAATATCTCGAAAAGCATGTTAGACTAGTTTATAGTTACCAAAGGTAGTATATTACTTATTTAGCATGTCAGCTAAGTTTTGTGACGAACTGAGTTAGTTTAGGTACTTAGTTGCAACCCTGAGTGTGAAAAGTAGCCTAAAATGACTTAGATAGTAGCATAAATTACTAAGTTGAGAGAAATAAACCTAGAGAGTTTGTTTCTAAGTCATAAATAGGCATAAGAAGCTGTAGTTAAAATTTAAGAGTAATTAGAGTTAGTTTGGTATTTTTAGGCATACTAGTTGTGCCTTTAATGCCCAATTGACTAGCAGCAGATATGAAAAAATATGATAATGGTGAAACAATAATTTTAATGAATCTTAGTATTTATTTTAAGGTTGTTAGAAGCAGGAAAACTTATTTTAGCATAATTTAAGTGTCCTTAGCAGATATAAAGTTTCAACTTTAGGCTTAAGTGCCAAAGTTGGACTTTGTCACTTTTTTCCTTGATAGTCCCACAATTCTAGAACAAAAAAGAAGCAGAAACAAAAAAAAAAAGAGAGAGAGAAAAAGAAAGAGGAAACTGTGAAGGGGAAGAGGAAATTGGAGGAAGAAGCAAGAGGATCAAGATCAAAGCATAAAGCTTGAAAGAATATCATCTTGGCTTCAGGAGGTAGGGGTTCTAACCTAGAATTTCATTCTTCTTTCCTTCATTTTCTCTATTCTTGGAGTTAAGTTACATAGAAGAGAAAATAGATTTTTATGAGTGAAAATCTATTTTCTTTGCTTGAATCTTGTTTCAATTGATTGGAATTAGTAAATTTAGGTTAATGGAAGCATGAGAAAGAATTAGATCCATAGTTTTGCTCATTTAGTCCCTAAAGTGGGATTTTGAACATTAAACAACTAGGTATATGATTTTGATTTTTGATCCAAAATTAAATGAATCAATAGCTTGTATAAGTGTTACAACATATTTAGGAGTTGTTGGTGATACTAGAAATCACCTTGAATCCATTTTGATAGCTTTGAAGCTACTTTGTTCCCAATGGAACAATAACACCATTCTACAGCATTCTGCAGAATTACTGCTATGCGACCGGCACTCAAGCACCTGAAGCATAGGTGCTCAGGCGCACATAGCCCAAAGGCTGATGCGCGTAGCAGGGCGTGGTGCGCTTAAGCGCCAAGGTGCAGAGCGTTCAAGCGCGTAGCACTAGACAGAACAGAGCTATACTCTGCCCTGTAAGCACTCAAGCGCTTGGGTTTGGAGCACTCAGGCGCACAG
The DNA here is from genome assembly GCA_029884595.1 of Ormosia semicastrata. Taxonomy (NCBI): domain Eukaryota; kingdom Viridiplantae; phylum Streptophyta; class Magnoliopsida; order Fabales; family Fabaceae; genus Ormosia; species Ormosia semicastrata. Next base: position 13,158,636 of record JAQQTO010000047.1, on the reverse strand, counting down.
AGAGTGCTCAAGTGCTTAGGAAGAAGGTGCTCAAGCGCCCAGGCACCAGAATTATTATTTTGATGAGTTGAGTTTCCCTACTTGTTAGGAATCCTTTTATATGCCTTGTAGAGTGTGTGGAGACACTAATTGGGGTACTTCTAAGAGAGAAAGACCACCTTACATATATGGAAAAGTAAAAGATCTTAGTGCAACCAAGAGCAATGGTTTGCCATAGATAGGTACCTAGACCCTTAGGCAACACAGAGTTGCATTTAGTATCACTTATGAGGTGCTGAGAAAAGGTAAACAAGATACAAATAAGTGAGTTCAGTTAACATTAGTCTCTTACCATAGTGCTTTAGTTACTCCTAAGAGAGAAAGTGGAATTAATAATGAATGAAGGGACACAGTATGCAAATATTATAGAAGTCTTAAAGTGTTCCATAAGTTAGAAATTGCCTATCATAGGTATCTAAGACCTTGAGTACACTAGGGTGGCGTAGTTTACCACTTGAGGTGTGATTAAGAGGCAAGCTAGATATAAGAATCATTATTATGAGTACTTAGCTAGAAACATGGAATATGCTCCTTTATGAGTTAAAGTAAGCTGAGAGTACATGTTTGCTAGAGTTTAGTTCTTCACTTGGTTAGAAAGAATCATGTGATGAGTTAAGGTAGTAGTTTTGTATGAGTTATACATATCACTGCATAGATTCTTGTTACTTGCTAATTCCAAAGTAGAGTAATCTTTAATGATGTATAATCATATACCTAAAGGCGATAGATGGAAAAATACAAAAGTCTCTTTGAATGAGGATTTAGCCCTAGCTACACATTAGTGCCAGGATTACTAGTGTAAGTTGTAACTAATCCACTCATTATTAAATAGGTATGAAGAGTCAGTCTTCTTATCTATAAGTTTAAAGAGAATGTGCAATAAGTGAGTGACACACTCATAGTTATATACATTTGCTGTTACTTGGCGATTGTATAAGCAGTTATTAAGTGAAGATGATATTTGATAATTGTATGGGCAGTTGTTGAATATCATATATGGTTTTGTTTATGAATGATCTAGTTATGATATGCTACAAATGTGTAGATATTTGTTCTTATCATATGAACAAAGGACTTATATTTATAGATTATGTGTTGTGTTAGTGAACCTTTACACAACAGTAGTATGTGAATGTTCTTGAGATATTGAATAGTGATTTAATATCCAGTAGCAACCATAATCTATTGTATAATGTCGAGATAGATTAGTTTTCTATACATTATACTGTTGTATGGACGATGGTATAATGTTGATATTGACTATGTTTAATTGACATTTATACTAATGAGATGTCATGAAATGTATGAATATTGCTGAGAATCGTATGCTCTCACCTCTTTCTGTGTTTCTTTGGGAAAATCATGTCAAGACTCTTCCAAGGGTAAGAAGATAATGAAGTCGAAGAACTAATGTAGTTTAGTTTTCTTTGTTTCTTCATAAACAAAGTTGATGTATTTATTTATATTAGCTTTGAGAATGTTAAAGGTTGTATGTACAACTCTTTGCCTTCATGGCAATTGATGTATATGTGTGTAACATTTTAGTTATGGCTCTCCTTTATAATTGTTTAATTATATAAGATTAGTGAGATAGTAAGAATAGAAGTAACACATTTAATGCTTTATGTGTGTGTATATATATATATAAGTTATATCATGAATATTGTATTAGGGTGTTACATTATGGTATCAGAGCAGCTCATCCTGTTGAGTCAGGATATGGACTAGCTAGGCTTAGGCAATTTTAGAGTTTTGTACTTAGTGTTATGCATTTCTTGTCTCATATGTGAGATGTGTTAGTAGAATTGCATGACAAGCCTTAGGTTTGGATGTTAATGGTTACTGTTACACTTAATATGTATTGGGAACTATTACTTCACCGAGGCGAACAAGGAGAGTTAAGAATTCTTCCTAGTGAAAGACTCAGTCATTATGGCTAAAGTGTGCTTAGAGATGGCAGTTGCTTACAGAGAGAAGATAGTTATCGTAAACAGAGCTCTAGCGGGGATGGAAGTAAGTTCATCCTGGCAGCCAGTTCCACTAGTACAGTTAGTGTATAAAGTTATGGTTGTAGAGAACCGAAGCTTTTCAGATCTCTCAAAGTTTAGAAAAGTCAACCTTGCATCCTTTAAGGGAAAGTAAGACCCATTTAGGATAAGAGATAGTGGTTTAAGCAAATGATGAAAATCTTTATAGTTGAGATTTGTTCTGATGACCTAAGAGTTTTGTATATCGCCCATATGTTAGTAAGGGAGGCAGAGTTTCGGTGAGTTGGTGCCAAGGAGTTGTTAAGACCTTTGACACTTAGATTACTTGGAGAGTGTTTAGGAACTTTTATTCTGGACAAATACTACCCTAAGAACATATAGAATGCCAAGGATATAGAGTTCCTAAGACCCGAATAAGGTGACATGTTAGAAGGCCAATTTATGGTTAAGTTTGATATGAAAGTTATCCTTATCATAGAGGCATGATTTACTCTCTTGTAGTAGCGTTGAGTTAAATATGCAAGTTTTAGAGAAATGCTCTATTATCTCCTTAAGTTGGATTGAAATGGAGTATTAGTAAAGAGATGGTTCCTTTATTAGTTAAAGTTGAACCATAGCACAATTATCCTAACTAAGGGAGCTAGATAAGCCCTTTGGCCTTGCAAAGGAGTGAGGTAAACATGTTACTATGGATGGAATTATGAGACAAGGTAGCGAGAAAAGCACCTTGTGAGGGTAAAGATGTGAGCAAAACACTTTATCAATATGTAGATCGAGAAGCTCTTTACATAGGCAAGTGAGTGAGACCAAATATATTAAAACTTGCCAAGAGTGGTAAAGGAGTGAGATAAACACTTTACCTAGTAATGGTAGAGGAGTGAGATAAACACTCTACCTAGGACGAAGTAGTGAGTTAAACTCTTTGTCAAGAAACATGAGGAGTGAGAAAAGTACTCATGTTAGAGGTAGTAAGAGTGAGTTAAACTCTCTACCAAGGTCTCAAGTAAAAGGTATTAGAGTGAGTTAACCTCTCTACCTAGGGTATTAAAGTGAGAAAAGCTTATACCAAGGGCAAATAGATGAGTTAAGCCTTATGCCAGGCAAAGAAGTAAGGTAAACACTTTGCCAAGTAGTAAGGATAATTTTTAAACAGCAGATTAGAATGCCTTAAGATTAGTGTTTATCGAATAGACTTAGAGAGCTACTTGAATAGGCCTTTTTAGAATGGTAAGTTAGACTAACAAATTAGACAAAATGAGCTATTCATTTGGCAAGAGTTTCAGGTTGATCAAATATACTAAAAAAAGTTATTCGATTAGCAAGTTTTAAGTTTCAAAGAATTCCTAGTAAATAGATAGTTATTCTAAGGGTGTATATTTGAGAAGAATCAAACTAACTAGAAAGTGGTTTGACTAGCATAGTTTCGATTAGTCGAGATAAGTAAAAGAAACTTATTTCAGTTGATTGGAAAAGGCAAAACGGTGCTTCTAGTGTCATTCAAAGAGAATAATTGAGGGTCCCTATAGCTAGCCTCAAGTGGAACAATAGTTACAATAGTTACAAGGTTTTCACAATCAAAAAATGGCGGATGATAGGTATATGCAGCATGCTTTTAGACCTAGTTATCCTCAAAATAAAGTCAAGTAAGTTTAAGCAAAAGGAAAGGGACCAAAGTATGTTGGATGTAAGAGCTAACATGGTGGCAGACCTTGTTTAGTAGGCCTTATAGTATGTTATACTTATAGCTGATCAGAACACTTTTAAGTAAGTGTACACAGAAGTAAGGAGTAGTGCTTAACCTCAAGTTAGAGTATGAGTTTATACTCTAAATAGTAAAGAGGTGGCTCTATCTCCCGATCTTATACGAGGTAAGGACATAATTAAACATGATCTCTGAGTTGTAGTATATGATTCGGGAATATCCCCATTCCTTGATTTCATATGAGATAGAAAAGAGATTAGATTTATTTATGTTTGAGTTTCCTTGTAACATCCCAAAAATTTAAAGTTTCAGGATAAATGATCATTTTATAATATTTGGGATTTTCTGGAATTTTTCTGGATTTTTCTGAGAACGAAGAATATTTTAATATATTTCTCGTTTTACGTGCACATGGGGCAGAGTTGGCAAAACGACAGTAACGCTTCTAAAGTTGGAAAATTTTAATTACGAATAGTTATTTTCTAATATTTGTGATTTATGTGAATTTTTTTAGAATTATCCTAGAATGATGAATATTTTAATATATTCCTTGTTTTGCATGAATATTGAGTAGAGTCGTGAAAACGACGTAATGCTTCCAAAAGTGAAAAATAACATGACGAATAATCGTTTTACAATATTTGCAATTTTTGAGAATTTTCTCGGGAATTTTCCTAAACGTCGAGTATTTCTTGTATTCCTCGTTTTGCGTGAGTATCGCGCGAATCGAGAAAATGCGATATTTTCTCTGTGAATCGTGGACTATGGATAAGTCGATGGGGGATCTTACTAAACCCGAGACTTGACACAGTTTACGAGGTTTGCACCATTTTTCGAGAAATTCTAGCAGATAAAATAAATCAATATAGCGAAAAATTCATCTGTCAAATTAATTAAATACGACTTGTCAATTGTAACTATTATCTATTGGATAATAGTGTGTGATAAAAATACTATTACATTATTTTAATGTAATTCACATTGTATCAAATTAAATCACTTTAATTCAAATTTTATAGTATTTTATTCCAAGCTTTCATGATAATCTTTGACCCAAGCTTTGACTCACTCATTTAGCTTCCTTTGAAAGCCAAAATTCTGACCACTCATTCTTTTTCTCTCACGTGGGCTGCTGCTTGGACAAGGAGAATTGATTGGTTTTAATAAACCAAATATTACATATTGTAATATATCATCAAAAGCTTATTTCTTCTTCATTTACGTCTTTCTCTTCTACTTTTTTTTTCTTCAACATTTCTTTCTTTTCTCTTCCACTCACCTCACGGCTGCTCACTCTCCCAATCCCCAACCATCACAAAAAAAAAAAAATCATACTTGATCACACTTTCTTAATCTCCTATTCATTCTCTTCAACATTTGTGCTTGGAGTTTTCAAGAAAGCCATCATCTTCAACCTCTTTTCAAGCTTTGAAGGTAAGCTTCCATGGCTGAAAAATTTCAAATTTCACTCCATTTTCGTTTTCTAATTTCACCTTGATTTTATAGCTATTCTCTTCTTCATTTTCACACCATTTCCTTGTTCTAATTCATGTTGCATTTTCTAGGGTTTTTAGGGCCAAAATCCGAAAATCAAAAGGGGTTCTTGGAGTGTTCTTGGTTCTTCTTCTTGGTAAGAGGAAGATTAATCCTTCTCAACCTCTTTAGCAACTAGGGATCTTGTGCTTGATTTTTTGGAAGCAAAACCACATGGTGGTTGTTCTTGAATTTGCTTGAAATTGATTTCTTGAATGTTATCTTAATTTAGCTTTGAGTAGTTGATTGAGTGGTTAATTATTCATGTAATTTTGTGATTGAAATCCATGATTGCTTGCAAAAAAAAAAAAAATTCTGGTTGCTGAACCTTTGAATGTGTCACGGTTTTGGGGCTGTTTTGGGCTGGAAAATGAAGGGAAATGATGCTTAAATTTTGACCAATGCAAGGCTAATTAAATCAAGTAGTTAAGGTTAATCCAAGTGGACAAAATTCTGGTTGTTGGACCTTGGTGAGTGTCACGGTTTTTGGGCTGTTTTAAGAGCAGAATTTTGGTTGACATTGTGTCAATAATAGTGCTAGGTATGTTGAGTAAAGGAAGATCAAAATAATGCAAAGAAAATGGTAACCAGGAACTCCTTGAAATGCCACGGTTTTGGGGTGAAAAATTGGATAAAATTGTAGTTAAAGTGTAACAAGCTTGAGACTAGAATTAATCAAGTAATAAGGTGGAATTAAGGAAAGAAAAAGAATTGGAGTTGAAGCCTATGTGATGGATACGGTTTTGAGGCCAAGAATTTAGGCTATTGGTGAGTTAATTTATTAAATGAACAATTTAAAGAACTAGGGGATAATAAATAGGATGATGACTTGAAAAGATTTGAAATTGGAGCCATTGTGAGGCCACGGTCTCTAAGGCATATTTGAGTTTAAGTATGTGATTTTGGTAATTTAGAAGCATAATAAATTAGGTAATTAGAAGCATAATAAATGAGGTAATTAGAAACCTATGTGATAAAATAGAAAATTAATAAGTTGGAAGAATTTAATACAATCAATGCTTCATAAATTTTAAAGAGACTAAGAGAAAAATTATTACAAGACTTAAGGTAATTCTAAGTAAGTAAGAACATGAGAGTGTGTGGCTTAAGAGCTTAAATTAAAATGCAAGTTATGAGGAATTTGAATTGCATTGGAATGTCAAATTGATTCTAAGAATTTATTTTGAACATGAACCTAATGATGCATCAATTGATTTGATCCTTGTTTTATGATGTTATGGGTCCATGTGAGTGACCATTTGAATATTGATGCTTATATTGGCCTAATGTGGCATATTATGGATTTGTATGATAATGTGGATCATACATGCGCATGCATAGTGTCCTATGCATTATGATTGTCCTTGTGGACTGTTGTAAGGCCGAGTTGCCTAGGAGAGATTACACCTCCTGAGTGGGTGCGATAAGCGTAGTGTAGGTCACTTGTTGACCTTGGGGGCATTGGGGTGCGGGTTGCCTACAATGGACAGTTGGTAGCTCTTCTCTCACCGTGGGTTAGACCGATGCAACACACCAATGATCCGGACCGAGACACTATCCCTAATCATGATTTGATAAAGACCGTCGTGCATGTGCTAGATGTGCGAGAAATTGAGCACGTGGTCTCGAAGCATGTTGGTGCCGACGGATCTTTTCAATCATTCTCTCCGATTTGAGTTGTAGCTCCATGGAGTAGGAATTTGAGAGAACATGCATGTGAGTCACGATATATATATATACATACATATATCTTTGTCGTTATTATCTGTTTTCCATATCGTGATCTATCCGTTCATTACTTGCAATGATTATCTCGTCTGCCGTTTATTTGCTTATCGATGGAATTACTCGCTTATTATTCAAATATGTTGTTTCTAAATTGCTACTTGGGCGCGTGGCGCCGTTTTGTTTCTAGCGTGCTATAATTGGTAATGAGGTAGGATGTCTTACCTCTTTCTGTGTTCTGCTATCTGTTGTCTGTATTTATATTACGTTCACCGAAGTCGAAGACGTTGAGCCAGAGATAGAGCGAGGAACTGAGGAGGAGCAAATTCCTGGTGAGGACGTCAAGTTTTGAAGAAAGGGAGATGCACAATTAGTATTGTGTCGTCTGCTCGGACACTTGTCCGTAGGACTACACATCTTGACAGATTCCTATATACTGTGGAATCTGAGGAGGACCGTCTAAGGGTTCTGCTGTCTAGTAGGACTTGGGCAGTATAATAGTTTAAATAATTTGGAAGTTTAATTTGTAAAATATTTAAGTACGACAGTACTAGAGGCTTGTATATATATATGATGTAATAACGTTTAAATTTTTTTGGAGTGACTAGTTAGTAATATTTATAGTATGATAGTGTTAGAAAATTTTATATGTATAACTAGAGACTTGGATATGTATAATGATTTTAAATTATTTGTATTGATACTGTGATGTTTTATTTTCTGCTAAGTTTATTTTCTTGTTATGAGGAAATTTTGAATTTTGTATTTTCCTTACAACTTACGTTATCTAAATAAGGTTAATTTGGTAATCATGTAACATAAATGTGGCATCCTAAGGTGGGTGTTACATTAGTTGGTATCAGAGCCCAAGTTAGAGTCTTTTGGGTTTGTGGTTAGGTCTGTCTTGTTTAAGTTGCGTGTTTCTCTGTGTTTGTTTGTCGGAAAGGAAATCATATTACTAGAAGATTGATTTCAATTATTAATTGTGTTGTCCAGTTGACTTGAAAAAGACTAAATGGCTGGACGAGGAAGAGGGCGTGTTAATACTAGAGCGAAAAATGAGAACGCCGGCAATGACAATCGAATATGGTGCATGACTATAGCAAAGATACAAAGGATCGGCCGAAGTTGTTGTACGCTGAATCAGAGGGCAGCGACGATGCTCATAGCTTGTCGAATTTCGAAGGAATAATCCGCCTAAGTTTCATGGAGAGTTTGATCCGAGAGAAGGTGATATGTGGATTAAGGAATTAGAGAAGATATTTAATGGTATGGGTTGTCTTGATGAGCAAAAACTTACCTTCGCGACGTTTGTGCTAGTTGGAGATGGAGAAGCCTGGTGGGCGGGAGCTCGAAGATTATTTGAAGTCAAGGAAGAGTTGTAACATGGCGGCTCTTTAGACGAAGTTTTTGGCAAAGTATTTTCCAAAGAAATGCACAACATGCTAAAGAGATGGAATTTCTTAGTTTGAGGCAAGGAGCAATGACCGTGAGTGAGTACGCAGCAAGATTCGAAAGCTTGTCAAAGTTTTCGAGATATTTTCAAATGCACCCAGATGAGGAATGGAAATGTAGAAAATTCGAAGAGGGATTGAGACTTGACATTAAGAGAGCCTTAGCGACGGTGGATATTGATCAATTTCCAGTGTTATTGGATAAGTGCCGTAAGATTGAGGAAATCGATAACCAGCGGGCAGCAAGGACTAAATACTTCGGGCCAACACGGTTCCAAAGGGGAAGAGGTAGCGGAGGTAGCGGTGGCAACCGTTATCAACAAAAGCCCTACACTAAATCAGTAGTAAGCCAGAATCGACAGAATCAATTGGGGGAAGTTCAAGTGGTAGTAAGGCAGCTTCAACTGGAACTTCTACACTTAAATGTTTTAAGTGTGGAAAAGGACATCTTACTAAGGATTGTCAGCATAAGGGGGTGATCTGCTATAGATGTGGGAAGCCTGGACATCTTTCCAGAGATTGTGATCAGTTGAAGGCAGAGCCATCAGTGAGCAATGTTCGTACTGCAAGACCACAGGCGAGTGGTCGAGTATATACGATGAGCGGGGAGGAAGCCGCTAAATCTGAAGATTTGATAATGGAGGAATGTGCCATTAAAGGTAACCCTTTAACGGTGTTATATGATTCGGGAGCTACGCATTCTTTCATTGCATGTGATTGTGTGGAACGTTTGGGATTGACTGTGACTACATTGCCATATGATTTGACTGTGGTTACTCCTACTGATAAACCTGTGATAACTACAAAAGTATGCTTGAATTGCCCTGTTTGTGTTAGAGATAGAGTCTTTCATGTGGATTTGATATGTTTGCCTCTTTCTAAGATTAATGTAATCTTAGGAATGGATTGGTTATCCTCTAACCATATTCTGATTGACTGTTCGAGTAAGACGTTAGTTTTCCCTGAGGTTAAGGATTCTAAATTCTTAACGGCTACTCAAGTGGAAGCTTGTTTAAAGGAAGGAGACCTAGGATACTTGTTGATATCTTCTTTGGAAATTCACTGTGAAGATGTTCTGAAGGATATCTTTGTAGTGAATGAATTTCCTGAAGTGTTTCCTGAAGATATACCGGGATTACCACCGGAAAGGGAGATTGAATTCTCTATTGATTTGGTACCTGGAGCTGGACCTATATCTATGGCACCTTACAGAATGTCACCGGTAGAGTTGGCCGAACTGAAGAAGCAATTGGAAGATTTGTTGGAAAAGAAATTTGTGAGACCAAGTGTATCACCTTGGGGAGCTCCAGTGTTGTTGGTAAAGAAGAAGGATGGGACTTCTCGGCTATGTGTGGATTATCGACAATTGAACAAGGTTACAATCAAGAATAAGTATCCCCTACCGAGAATTGATGATCTATTGGATCAATTGCGAGGAGCCGCCATATTTTCTAAGATTGATTTACGTTCTGGTTATCACCAGATACGTGTAAAGGTGGAGGATATTCAAGAAGGCGCATTCGGACTCGATACGGGCATTATGAATACCAAGTGATGCCTTTTGGTGTGACTAATGCACCTGCAATATTTATGGACTTCATGAACAGACTTTTTCGTTCATACTTGGATAAGTTTATTGTTGTCTTTATTGATGACATCTTGATTTATTCTCGAAGTCAGGAGGAACGTCTTGAACACCTCAGAGTGGTTCTCCTAGATTTTGAAGGAAAATAAACTATATGCCAAGTTGTCCAAATGCGAATTTTGGTTGAGCGAAGTACAATTCTTGGGGCATGTCATATCGGCGGATGGAGTTGAAGTTGATGCTTCAAGGTGGAGACAGTTGTTGAATGGGAAAGACCGAAGAAGCGTATCGGAGATCCGTAGTTTCATCGGATTGGCCGGTTACTATCGGCGATTCATAGAAGGATTTTTGAAGATTGCAGGACCTCTTACCCAACTTACACGAAAGAATCAACCGTTCGTGTGGACTGATGCATGCGAGGAAAGTTTTCGGGAGTTGAAACGACGACTGACTACTTCACCAAGTGTTGATTCTACCTGATCCGGACGAACCGTTCGAAGTGTACTGTGATGCTTCTTATCAAGGATTGGGTTGTGTACTTATGCAGAACCGTAAGGTTGTGGCATATGCGTCGAGGCAGTTGAAAGTGCATGAGAGGAATTATCCGACTCATGACTTAGAGCTAGCAGCAGTGGTGTTTGCGTTGAAGGTATGGAGACATTTTCTATATGGGGCAATGTTCACTGTGTATAGTGATCATAAAAGTTTGAAGTATCTGTTCGACCGAAAAGAGTTGAACATGAGACAGAGGCGTTGGCTCGAGTTTCGAAAGATTATGACTTTCGGTTGCAATATCATCCTGGAAAAGCGAATGTCGTAGCGGATGCCTTGAGTAGAAAATCGCTTAATGCTTCATTATGATGATGAAGGAGAAGGAATTGATAGAAGAATTTCGAGATATGCGATTGTCCGTGAAGTTGACACCGGGAAGATGTGTTTGAATATGATCACCATCTCAAATGAACTGATGAATAAAATACGAGAAGGACGAGAATAGTGATCAATATCTGCAAGAAGCAAAAGAAGCAAGAAGTCAAGGAGCAATTAGAATTCAGTGAAGGTGTTGATGGAATTTTGAAGTTCAAAGGGAGAGTTTGCGTGCCAAATGATCCAGAACTTAGGAAATTGATTTTGAATGAAGCTCATAGAAGCAAGTTGAGTATGCATCCAGGAGCCACGAAGATGTACCAAGATTTGAAGCAATTGTATTGGTGGCAAGGATTGAAGAGGATGTCGCAGAATATGTATCATCATGTTTGACTTGTCGAAGGGCCAAGGTAGAACATCAACGGCCATCAGGAATGTTGCAACCTTTGCCTATTCCTGAGTGGAAATGGGATGACATAGCAATGGATCTCGTCACGGGGCTACCAAGAACTCGGAAGGGTCACGACTCTATATGGGTAATTATTGATCGGCTCACAAAGTCGGCGCACTTTCTACCGATTAATATTAAGTACTCAATGGAGAAGTTGGCTCAGATATACATCAATGAAATTGTTAGACTTCATGGTATACCATCCAGTATAATTTCTGATCGAGATCCGCGATTCACATCAAGATTTTGGACTAGTCTACAAGAAGCGATGGGGACAAATCTAAATTTGAGTTCTCACCATCCACAAACCGATGGTCAATCGGAAAGAACAATTCAGTCGTTGGAGGACTTATTAAGGGCTTGTGTTCTAGAGCAAACTGGTTGTTGGGATGAATTTCTACCATTGATAGAATTCACCTACAACAATAGTTTCCATTCGAGTATTGGGATGGCACCCTATGAAGCTTTATATGGGAGAAGATGTAGGACACCATTGTGTTGGTACCAGGGATGGTGAAAGTACTTGTGGTAGGACCCGAGCTTGTGCAACGCATAAAGCGAGAAAGTAAAGATGATCCAAGACAAGATGAGGACAGCTCGACGCGGCAAAAGAGCTATGCAGATAAAAGACGAAGACCACTGGAATTTGAAGAAGGTGACCATGTATTTTTACGTGTGACGCCTATGACTGGAGTTGGACGAGTAATCAAGTCAAGGAAGCTCACTCCAAAGTTTATTGGACCGTATCAGATACTTCGTCGGATAGGTCCAGTAGCTTATCAGATTGCACTACCACCGTTTTTATCGAATCTTCATAATGTATTTCACGTATCACAACTACGGAAATATATTTCAGATCCAACTCACGTGATTGAACCGACTTGTACAATTAAAGGAGAACTTGACCTATGAGACAGTTCCAGTAAAGATTGAAGATCGAAGGATAAAGCAGCTTCAAGGAAAGGACATTGCTTTAGTTAAAATAGTTTGGAATGATATAAGTGGTGAGGCCACATGGGAGTTGGAAGAAAAGATTAGAGAGCAATATCCGTTTCTGTGTTAATTGTATGTCAAGTTTCGAGGACGAAACTTTATTTTAGAGGGGGAGTATTGTAATATCCCGAAAATTTAAAGTTTCAGGATAAATGATCATTTTATAATATTTGGGATTTTCTGGAATTTTTCTGGATTTTTCTCGAGAACGAAGAATATTTTAATATATTTCTCGTTTTACGTGCACACGGGCGTAGTTGGCAAAACGACAAGAACGCTTCTAAAGTTGGAAAATTTTAATTACGAATAGTTATTTTCTAATATTTGTGATTTATGTGAATTTTTTTAGAATTATCCTAGAATGATGAATATTTTAATATATTCCTCGTTTTGCATGAATATTGAGCAGAGTCGTGAAAACGATCGTAATGCTTCCAAAAGTGAAAAATAACATGACGAATAATCGTTTTACAATATTTGCAATTTTTGAGAATTTTCTCGGGAATTTTCCGAAACGTCGAGTATTTTATCAGTATTCCTCGTTTTGCGTGAGTATCGCATTTTAACCGAGAAAATACGATATTTTCTCTGTGAATCGTGGACTATGGATAAGTCGACGGGGATCTTACTAAACCCGAGACTTGGCACGATTTACGAGGTTTGCACCATTTTTCGAGAAATTCTAGCAGATAAAATAAATCAAGATAGCGAAAAATTCATCTCACAAATTAATTAAATACTGACTTAATCAATTGTAACTATTATCTATTGGATAATAGTGTGTGATAAAAATACTATTACATTATTTTAATGTAATTCACATTGTATCAAATTAAATCACTTTAATTCAAATTTTATAGTATTTTATTCCAAGCTTTCATGATAATCTTTGACCCAAGCTTTGACTCACTCATTTAGCTTCCTTTGGAAGCCAAAATTCTAACCACTCATTCTTTTTCTCTCACGTGGGCTGCTGCTTGGACAAGGAGAATTGATTGGTTTTAATAAACCAAATATTACATATTGTAATATATCATCAAAAGCTTATTTCTTCTTCATTTACGTCTTTCTCTTCTACTTTTTTTTTTTCAACATTTCTTTCTTTTCTCTTCCACTCACCTCACTACTGTTCACTCTCCCAATCCCCCAACCATCACAAAAAAAAAAAAATCATACTTGATCACACTTTCTTAATCTCCTATTCATTCTCTTCAACATTTGTGCTTGGAGTTTTCAAGAAAGCCATCATCTTCAACCTCTTTTCAAGCTTTGAAGGTAAGCTTCCATGGCTGAAAAATTTCAGAATTTCACTCCATTTTCGTTTTCTAATTTCACCTTGATTTTATAGCTATTCTCTTCTTCATTTTCACACCATTTCCTTGTTCTAATTCATGTTGCATTTTCTAGGGTTTTTGGGGCCAAAATCCGAAAATCAAAAGGGGTTCTTAGAGTGTTCTTGGTTCTTCTTCTTGGTAAGAGGAAGATTAATCCTTCTCAACCTCTTTAGCAACTAGGGATCTTGTGCTTGATTTTTTGGAAGAAAAACCACATGGTGGTTGTTCTTGAATTTGCTTGAAATTGATTTCTTGAATGTTATCTTAATTTAGCTTTGAGTAGTTGATTGAGTGGTTAATTATTCATGTAATTTTGTGATTGAAATCCATGATTGCTTGCAAAAAAAAAAAAAATTCTGGTTGCTGAACCTTTGAATGTGTCACGGTTTTGGGGCTATTTTGGGCTGGAAAATGAAGGGAAATGATGCTTAAATTTTGACCAATGCAAGGCTAATTAAATCAAGTAGTTAAGGTTAATCCAAGTGGACAAAATTCTGGTTGTTGGACCTTGGTGAGTGTCACGGTTTTTGGGCTGCTTTTAAGAGCAGAATTTTGGTTGACATTGTGTCAATAATAGTGCTAGGTATGTTGAGTAAAGGAAGATCAAAATAATGCAAAGAAAATGGTAACCAGGAACTCCTTGAAATGCCACGGTTTTGGGGTGAAAAATTGGATAAAATTGTAGTTAAAGTGTAACAAGCTTGAGACTAGAATTAATCAAGTAATAAGGTGGAATTAAGGAAAGAAAAAGAATTGGAGTTGAAGCCTATGTGATGGATACGGTTTTGAGGCCAAGAATTTAGGCTATTGGTGAGTTAATTTATTAAATGAACAATTTAAAGAACTAGGGGATAATAAATAGGATGATGACTTGAAAAGATTTGAAATTGGAGCCATTGTGAGGCCACGGTCTCTAAGGCATATTTGAGTTTAAGTATGTGATTTTGGTAATTTAGAAGCATAATAAATTAGGTAATTAGAAGCATAATAAATGAGGTAATTAGAAACCTATGTGATAAAATAGAAAATTAATAAGTTGGAAGAATTTAATATAATCAATGCTTCATAAATTTTAAAGAGACTAAGAGAAAAATTATTACAAGACTTAAGGTAATTCTAAGTAAGCAAAGAACATGAGAGTGTGTGGCTTAAGAGCTTAAATTAAAATGCAAGTTATGAGGAATTTGAATTGCATTGGAATGTCAAATTGATTCTAAGAATTTATTTTGAACATGAACCTAATGATGCATCAATTGATTTGATCCTTGTTTTATGATGTTATGGGTCCATGTGAGTGACCATTTGAATATTGATGCTTATATTGGCCTAATGTGGCATATTATGGAATTGTATGATAATGTGGATCATACATGCGCATGCATAGTGTCCTATGCATTGTGATTGTCCTTGTGGACTGTTGTAAGGCCGAGTTGCCTAGGAGAGATTACACCTCCGAGTGGGTGCGATAAGCGTAGTGTAGGTCACTTGTTGACCTTGGGGCATTGTGGGGTGCGGGTTGCC
This sequence comes from Ormosia semicastrata, assembly GCA_029884595.1. Taxonomy (NCBI): domain Eukaryota; kingdom Viridiplantae; phylum Streptophyta; class Magnoliopsida; order Fabales; family Fabaceae; genus Ormosia; species Ormosia semicastrata. The sequence goes on along the minus strand of JAQQTO010000047.1, from coordinate 13,143,444 downwards.
TACAATGGACAGTTGGTAGCTCTTCCGTGCCGTGGGTTAGACCGATGCAACACACCAATGATCCGGACCGAGACACTATCTCTAATCATGATTTGATAAAGACCGCGTGCATGTGCTAGATGTGCGTAAATTGAGCACGTGGTCCGAAGCATGTTGGTGCCGAAACAGATCTTTTCAATCATTCTCTCCGATTTGAGTTGTAGCTCCATGGAGTAGGAATTTGAGAGAACATGCATGTGAGTCATGATATATATATATACATACATATATGCTTTGTCGTTATTATCTGCTTTCCATATCGTGATCTATCTGTTCATTATCTTGTAATGATTATCCGTGCAGGAACCGTTTATTTGCTTATCGATGGAATTACCGCTTATTATTCAAATATGTTGTTTCTAAATTGCTACTTGGGCGCGTGGCGCCGTTTGTTTCTAGCGTGCTATAATTGGTAATGAGGTAGGATGTCTTACCTCTTTCGTGTGTTCGCTATCTGTTGTCTCGTATTTATATTACGTTCACCGAAGTCGAAGACGTTGAGCCGAGAGATAGAGCGAGGAACCGAGGAGGAGCAAATTCTGGTGAGGACGTCGAGTTTTGAAGAAAGGGAGATGCACAAGTTAGTATTGTGTCGTGCTGCTTTCGGACACTTGTCCGTAGGACTACACATCTTGACATTCCTATATACTTGTGGAATCCGAGGAGGACCGTCTAAGGGTTCTCATTGCCTAGTAGGACTTGGGCGATATAATAGTTTAAATAATTTGGAAGTTTAATTTGTAAAATATTTAAGTACGACAAGATACTAGAGGCTTGTATATATATATGATGTAATAACATTTATATTTTTTTGGAGTGACTAGTTAGTAATATTTATAGTATGATAGTGTTAGAAAATTTTATATGTATAACTAGAGACTTGGATATGTATAATGATTTTAAATTATTTGTATTGATACTGTGATGTTTTATTTTCTGCTAAGTTTCTTTTCTTGTTATGAGGAAATTTTGAATTTTGTATTTTCCTTACAACTTACGTTATCTAAATAAGGTTAATTTGGTAATCATGTAACATAAATGTGGCATCCTAAGGTGGGTGTTATATTCCTCATGTTCTATCTTTGTCTACACTAACAACAAAGTTAGTCACAACTTCCTCACGTATGTTTGGATTGTTCTGTGAAGATAGAAGGTAGGATTTCCTTTGTGAATCTTATAAGTTTATCTCTTTTTGACATAAACATTGGACGAGGCATGGTTTTGGTTGTTAGTAAACCAAGTTGTTGCAGAGTGATCAGATTGGACATTGAGGTTTGTATCTGATGATTCTTACATGCCTCTTCCCTTAGAGTTTGTGTTTTGAGAGTTAAACAAGTGAGCAACTTCTTAGGACGAGGGATTTAAGGATATGATTTCCTTTTCTCCTTATCTGTGAATTTGAACAAGTTTTAGGGAATGTATCTGTGATAAGAAGATATCCAGAAGTGTTTCCTAGAAAGATAATCGAGTTACCACCTGAGAGAGAAGTAGACCTCACTTTAGGTTTAGTATAAGTTAAGTTAGTAAATAGTTTTTAGACTCAATATATTAATCTTACTGAATGAGAACCTTTAAGGTTAAGTTATATATAGCTAAGGGAAGTGACAATCTCTCGAGTATGATATCATATCTAGTATGAGTTAAGGAAGAAGTTTTGATGGCCTAGAATGTTTAAGAACGTAGCAGAATATGTTGAGTTGTAGGTAATGGTGGATAGATTAAGTAATTTGCCCACTTCTTGCCAAGTAAAGTTACCTATTCTCTAGATAAAGTAGTTCAACTACTTTTGGAGGAGATAGTTAGATTGCATTAAATCCCAATGAATGTAGTGTCTGATACGAATTCTAGGTTCACATCTAATTTTTGGGGGAGCCTTGCATAAGAAGTTTGAAATAAATTAAGTTTTGGTACAACTTACCATCCACAAACAAAGGGCTCAAGAGCTTGAGGTAAGAATATTTCTTCTAGAGAAAGTGTGGTTAGGAGAAGTTAGTACAAAAAGGACTACCTGGGAGTTGGAACTCCTTGTAAAGTGAGGTTACACAGAGTTGTTTACATAAGGTGAACAATTTTAGGGACAAAATTTTTAAAAAGGAGGGGAGAAATGTAATATCTCGAAAAGTGTGTTATACTAGTTTATGGTTACCAAAGGTAGCATATTACTTGTTTAGCATATCAGTTAAGCTTTGTGACGAACCGAGTTAGTTTAGGTACTTAGTTGTAACCCAGAGTGTGAAAAGTAGCCTGAAATGACTCAGATAGTAGCATAAATTCTAATTTGAGAGAAATAAACCTAGAAAGTTTGTTCACAAATTGGCATAAGAAGCTGTAGTTAAAATTTGAGAGTAATCAGAGTTAATTTGGTATTTTTAGGCATACTAGTTGTGCCTTTAATGCCTGATTGACTAGCAGCCGATATGAAAAAATATGATGGTGAAACAACAATTTTAATGAATCTTAGTATTTATTTTAAGGTTGTTGGAAACAAGAAAACTTATTTTAGCATAATTCAAGTGTTCTTAGCAGATATAAAGTTCCAGCTTTAGGCTTAGGTGCAAAAGTTGGACTTTGTCTCTTTTTTCCCTAATAGTCCCATGGTTCCAGAACAAAAGAGAAGCAGAAACAGAAAAAGAGAGAAGAGAAAAAAAAAGAGGAAACCGTGAAGGGGGAAGAGGAAATTGGAGGAAGAAGTAAGAGGATCAAGATCAAAGCATAAAGCTTGAAGGAATATCATCTTGGCTTCAGGAGGTAGGGGTTCTAACCTAGAATTTCATTCTTCTTTCCTTCATTTTCTCTATTCTCAAAGTTAAGTTACATATAAGAGAAAATAGATTTTTATGAGTGAAAATCTATTTTCTTTGCTTGAATGTTGTTTTCATTTATTGGAATTAGTAAATTCAGGTTAATGGAAGCATGAGAATATATTAGATCCATAGTTTTGCTCATTTAGTCCCTAAAGTGGGATTTTGAACATTAAACAACTAGGCATATAATTTTGAGTTTTGATCCAAAATTAAATGAATCAATAGGTTGTATAAGTGTTACAATATATTTAGGGGTTGTTGGTGATACTAGAAATCACCTTGAATCCATTTTTGATAGCTTACAAGCTACTTTGTTCCCAATGGAACAATAGCACCATTCTACAGCATTTTACAGAATTGCTGCTATGCGACCGACACTTAAGCTCCTGAAGCATAAGTGCTTAGGCGCGCATCAGCAAGGCATGGTGTGCTTAAGCGCCAAGGGGCAGAGCGCTCAAGCCCGTAGTGACAGAACAGAGCTATGCTCTACCCTGTAAGCACTCAGGGGCCTGGGTTAAGAGTACTCAGGCGCACAGAGAGCACTCAAGAAGAAAGTGCTCAAGTGCCCAGGCACCAGAATTATTATTTTGATGAGTTGAGTTTCCCTACTTGTTAGGAATCCTTTTATATGCCTTGTAGAGGAGACACTAATAGGGGTACTTCTAAGAGGGAAAGACCACCTTTCATATATGGAAAAGTAAAAGATCTTAGTGCAACTAAGAGCAATGGTTTGCCATAGATAGGTAATTAGACCCTTAGGCAGCACAGAGTTGCATTTAGTATCACTTATGAGATGATGAGAATAAGGTAAACAAAATACAAATAAGTTGAGTTCAGTTGGCATTAGTCACTTGCCATAGTGGTTTAGTTACTCCTAAGAAAGAAAATGGAATTAATAATGAATGAAGGGACATAGTATACAGATATTATGGAAGTTCTAGTCTTTAAGCATTCCATAAGTTAGGAATTGCCTATCATAGGTATCTAAGACCTACTAGGGTGGCATAGAGTACCACTTAAGGTGTGATTAAGAGGCAAGCTAGATACAAGAATCATTATTATGAATACTTAGCTAGAAACATGGAATATGCTCCTTTATGAGTTAAAGTGAGCTGAGAGTACATGTTTGCTAGAGTTTAGTTCTTCACTTGGTTAGAAAGATTCATGTGATGAGTTAAGGTGGTGGTTTTGTATGAGTTATACATATCACTGCTTAGATTCCTGTTACTTACTAATTCCAAAGTAGAGTAATCTTTAATGATGTATAATCATATGCCCAAAGGAGATAGATGAAAAAATTCAAAAGTCTCTTTGAGTGAGGATTTAGCCCTAGCTACCCGTTAGTGCCAGGATTACTAGTGTGAGTTGGAACTAGTCCACTCATTATTAAGTAGGTTTGAAGAGTCAGTCTTCGTATCTAAAAGTTTAAATAAAATGTGGAATAAGCGAGTGACACACTCACAGTCATATACATTTGCTGTTACTTGGTAATTGTATAGACAGTTACTAAGTGAAGATGATATTTGATAACTGTATAGGCTATTGTTGAATATCATTTATGGTTTTGTTTATGAATGAGCTAGTTATGATATGCTACAAATGTGTAGATAGTTGTTCTTATCATATGAGCAAACGACTTATATTTATAGATTGTGTTGCGTTAGTGAACCTTTACATAACAGTAGTATGTGAATGTTCTTGAGATATTGAATAGCGATTTAATATCCATTAGCAACCATAATCTATTGTATAATGTCGAGATAGATTAGTTTCTATACATTATACTATTGTATGGGCGATGGTATAATGTTGATATTGACTATGTTTAATTGAAATTTATAATAATGAGATGTCATGAAATGTATGAATATTACTGAGAATTGTATGTTCTCACCCTTTTCTGTGTTTCTTTGGCAAAAGCATGTCAAGACTCTTCTAAGGGTAAGAAGATAAAGAAGCCGAAGAACTAATGTAGTTTAGTTTTCTTTGTTTCTTCATCGACAAAGTTGATGTATTTATTTATATTAACGTTGAGAATGTTAAAGGTTGTATGTATAACTTTTAGCCTTCATGGCAATTGATGTATATGGGTGTAACTTTTTAGTTATGGCTCTCCTTTATAATTGTTTAATTGTATAATATTAGTGAGATAGTAAGAATAGAAGTAACACATTTAATGCTTTATGTCTCTCTCTCTCTCTCTCTATATATATATATATATAAGTTATATTGTGAAAACTTAAGGGTAAAGTCAATTGCCTTCACAAACAGTTAATAACACAAGAGACAATGTGAGTTGTAATGCCCCTTTTTGGGAGAGAACGTCACATTGTCATTTACAATGCGGAATATAAAGATGAAGTTAAGACCCGGTTCTTATTCTCGTTTTAATTTCATTTGTCTGATTAAAGTTGCATAAGTAAAATGGTGACTATTTTTTTTCATTATAATTAATAAAATATAGTGACGAAACAATAAATGGCATAAAAGGGCAAGACAGAAGTAAAGTATACATTTGATCAACATTGCATATTCATATATATATATATAATTATATCATATCTGTTTAATTACAAGCCCGATGTACAAAAAGTAAAACTATACCTGCCCAAAGGATTATACATATATATAGCCCACCAAAATAATAAAACATCAGGCCCCAAAAATAAACACTGGTAACCATCAGTAGCTACCAACAGTATCAGTCCCTGAGATGAGGAGGAACCGTGTCAGGATCCTCCTCGGGATCCTCCTCAGGGTCTTCCTCATCAAAAGAGACCCATATAGGAGCCACTGAGTTATGGGCCGGGACTCGAGCAGTGAAAACAAAAGAATCCTCCTGTGGGGTGTAATAGCGATCACCCCACATCTCCCCGATGGGCAAATAGAACTCCAAATGCACGCTGACGCTGCCCATGAAAATAGGCGGATCATGACGCCCCCAAGCTAGGGAAATCAACACCTCTCCCTCGTAGATGAAACGTTCAGAATTTAGATTGATGTACCAGCAGTCTGGCTCTCCGAGGAAAGTCAAACGTACATAACCTAGAAATCTGCGCGGGCGTGCCACCATGATCCCACCGTATGTATTAGCCGCAATCGGGCCAGAAGCCGGGGAATTCGGGAGCTTCACCCTCCTTGCCGACGTCTTTGATGAAACATATTTATAAACAGACAGAAATAATAGAAACACAAAAAAGAGGTAAGACATCCTACCATCATTACCAATTATGGCAGTAGAGAAACAAAACGGCGCAAAGCGCCTACATAGCATTTCATGAGTAATCATAATAATAATAAACATTAAATAATAGCAATAAACAGTTAAGCCGTTCCAAGCAGTTATACATCAGTACATTGACAGTTCCAATATATCATGAGAATTAAAATGCTAGATAATATATGGACTCATTATGCACATGCATACAACAACAAAATCCTACTCCATGGAGCTAGACATAAATAGTCGGAGAGAAAGATCAGGAGACACGTCTGCAACTCGGCTGCCGCGGCCAAAGTACTATAACTCATCAGTTTATCCACGTGCACATCAAGGCATTGTACAGACAGTCTACACTAGATCACGACATAGGACAGTGTCTCAATCTAGATCGTCGGTGCATTTGCATCGGTTTGCCCCACGGACAGAAGAGCTACCAACTGTCCATTGCGAGGTACCCGCACCTCGATGCCCCCAAAATCAACAGTATGACCTACACTAGTCTACTCGCATCTGCACAAAGGTGTGTTCAATATCCTAGGCAACATGGCCTTAACAACAGTCCAACGGACTTTCACAATGCATGACGACTCAATGCATAATCATGTATGTTTATCATTACATACTCTTCCACAATATGCCATAATTGGCCAAAGTAAGCATCATAGTATTCTCGGTCCCACACATGGACCCACATTAAATAGTCTAGAGCCTTCCAATGGTACATTATATTTTGGTACATTATGGAATTATTTAGTGTTCTCACTTACACTCATGTTCTTACTTTAATTAGAAATCATTCTAAGTCTTTTAGGTAAAGTTCCATTCTTGGTTCTTTCCATTTTATGAAACCCTAATTGATTCCTAATTAATCATTTAATTAAGTTTCACTTCAATTTAATTTTTCTTATGAAACTCCTTTCATTATTAGGTTCTTACTTTAAACTTAGTCTTATTCACTTAAGGAAGTTATTTCTAAGTCTTACCAAGTCTCACACATCCTTATTTGTCTTTAAGGTCCAAAGAATTCCTTTAAGTTACTAAATTTATTTCCTTCCATTACATAATCCTCTTATTTATTTACTTGATTAATTAAATGTCATAGTTGTATAAAGTTACATGATTAGGCCATTTTTACCCTTGAGGCCGTGAGCCTCACTAAGTTTTAGGATTCCAAATTTTTAATCTATTAATTACATGTTGTCCACTTGATTAGTTATGTCCTCCACTTGTTATAAATTTTCACCAAGAATCCCTAATTTTGGCCCCAAAACCGTGAGCCTCCCTAGAGGAAATCTATGTCATTTTCTTCCATTTCAAGTGTTCCAATCCTTCCAAGTATATCAATATACATAACCAATCAATCAAATAACATAAACAAATTAACAACAACATGTAAACATACAAATCATGGAAACAAAGAATAACCCTCAATGGGGTTTTCTCACAATCAATCACAATTCAATGTTCCTTACTACCAATAGAGGTTGAGGAGGAGTATCTTCCTCTTACCAAAGAGAAGAAAGCAAGAGAACCCTCCTAGAAGCTCCTTGTAATTTTCGGATTTGACACCTCCAAGAACCCTAAAATTTCAATCTCATCAAGATAACACAAATGCTTGAAAAATAAGGTATAGATGGTCACAAAGGAGACCATAGAAATGAAAATGGGGAAAAGAGAGTGAAGAATCAAGAACTTTACCCAAAAACCCTAAGCTTGAAGCTTGAAGAAAGTGGTCAAGATGAAATCTTTTTCAAGAATCACCATCTAGAGAAGTGTTTAGATGATGGAGATGATTAAGAAAATGTATTTGGTTGGAATTTTAGTGATGGTGGAGGGCTTGAGGAGGTGCTGGCCGTGAGCCTCTTCTAGAAAGAAGGAGGAGAAAATGCTAAGGAAGAAGAAGGTAGAGAGAGAAGTGAATAGAAAAGTGAAAGATGCTTTTAGGTTTTTGAAATTAATGTGATATAATTAATTATGTGAAACACAAATTTCCCCCCCCCCCCAAAATGGTGCAAAAATTGTGAGGTAGAGGGAGGAGAGAGATAAAAGTGGTTAGCTTCCTTGTGAAGCTTGTGTGCATTTTCAATAAAAGAGATGTGATTAGACATAAAGTAGATTTCATTAGGATAAGATAATGTGATTTATTAGTTAAATAATATGGTAATTAGGATTTTACTACAAGTTATTATCCAATGGATAATTGTTACAGTGTACAATACCAGTATTAATTATCCCATGAATAATAGAGCGTATTGCAAAATTTTAATTAACGGTATGTAAAGAGATTTTGTTTATCATATAAAATCTCAAAAAATATAAATCTCGTAAACTGTGTCCAACCTCGGGTTTAGTAAGATCCCCCGTCGACACATCCACAGTTCAAGGTTTACCAGTCTCAGGAAAAACATTTCGTTATCCCGGCTCCGCTCAGCGCGCATGCAAAACGAGGAATATACTAAAATATTTGACGTTTTCAAAAAAATTCACAAAAATTCCTAAAAATCACAAACATTAGAAAATGAATATTTGTCACGAAACAAATAATTTTCTAAGGCATTTCACTGACTATGCTCAGTGTGCACATAAAACGAGAAATATATTAAAATATTCAGTATTTCCAGAAAATTCTAAAAAATCTCCAAAAATCTCGAATATTGGGAAATGACTATTCATGATGAAACAAATCATTTTCGGGGTGTTACACTGACTCTGCTCAGTGTGCACGCAAAATGAAAAATATATTAAAATATTCGACGTTTCTGGAAAAATTCACCGAAATTCCTGAAAATCATAAATATTATAAAATGATGATTAATGATAAAATAAATAATTTTTGGGGTGTTACAACTCTCCCATTCTAAAAAGAAATTTTGTCCTCAAAATTTTTGTACCTTAGAATAGTTGTGGGTGTTGCTCCTTCATTTTGTCTTCCAGCTCCCATGTCGCATCTCCAGTCGTTTCGTTCCAAATTACCTTTACCAATGAGATCTCCTTGCCTCTTAATTTCTTTATCCTTCTATCCTCAATTTTCATAGGAGGTGCCTCATAGGTTAAGTTCTCTTTTAATTGTACTGTATCTGGTGCTATGACATGACTTGGGTTAGGAAGGTATTTTCGCAGTTGTGACACATGGAAGACATTGTGAATGTTTGAGAGGAAAAGGGGTAAGGCTATTTGATAGGCTACTGGACCTACTCGGCGAAGAATTTGGTAAGGTCTAAGGAATTTTGGAGTGAGTTTTCTAGATTTCAAGGCCCGGCCTACCCCAGTCGTAGGTGTGACTTTCAGAAATACATGCTCACCTTCCTCAAACTCAAGAAGTTTCCTTCTTTTGTCTGCATAACTCTTTTGTCGACTCTGTACCGTCCTCATCTTCTCCTGAATCATCTTAACCTTTTCAGTCGTCTGCTGTATAACATTTGGTCCAATAGTGAGGCGCTCGCCGTCTTGGTACCAACATAAAGGTGTCCGACACCGCCATCCATACAGAGCCTCATAGGGTGCCGTCCCTATGCTTGAATGATAACTGTTGTTGTAGGTGAATTCTATCAATGGTAGAACGTCATTCCAACTTCCAGTCTGTTCTATGGTGCAAGCTTGAAGCAAATCTTTTAATAATTGGATCGTCCTCTCTGATTGGCCATCGGTTTGTGGGTGATAAGCAGAACTTAGACGTAACTTTGTCCCTAATGATTCTTGTAGACTCTGCCAGAACCTTGAAGTAAATCTTGGATTCCTATCCGAAATAATACTTGTAGGCATACCGTGCAGTCTAACAATTTCTCCAATATACAGCTGGGTCAGTTTCTCCAGGTTGTACCTTATGTTGATCGGGAGGAAATGCGCTAATTTTGTGAGTCGATTCACAATTACCCAAATCGAGTCATGACCTTTTCTTGTCCTTGGCAAATCCACTACAAAATCCATTGCAATGCTGTCCTACTTCCATTCAGGAATAGGCAATGGTTGTAGCAATCCTGCCGGTCTTTGATGTTCTACTTTAGCTTTCTGACAAACTAGACAAGTCGATACACGTCTAGTGATGTCACTCTTCATTCCATGCTACCAAAACAACTTCTTCAAGTCTTGATACATTTTTGTTATGCCCGGATGCATATTCAGCTGGCTCGTGTGAGCATGGTCGAGAATATACTCTCTAAGCTCTTGGTCACGGGGAATATATACTCTACCTCAGAATCTCATAATTCTGTCTGTTCCTTCCTCAAATGCTGTTTCGTTGCCTTGCTTCATTAACTCTCTCACTTCTTGTAAGAACTTATCGACTTTCTACTTTTCCTGTATGTCCTCCATTAGCTCATTTGAGATGGTGACCATGTTCATGCAGATCTTTCTTGGTTCTAATTCCACAAAAGACCACACATCTCTGAACTGCTCTATTAGATCCTTTTCCTTGATCATCAGGGCAGAGACACTGATCATCTTCCTACTCAAGGCGTCTGCCATGACGTTTGCCTTGTCGGGGTGATACAGAAGTTGAAAATCATAGTCTTTCAGGAACTCTAGCCACTTCCGCTGCCTCATGTTCAACTCCTTCTGATTATACAAATATTTCAAACTTTTGTGATCACTAAAGATGTTGAACGTCACTCCATAGAGGAAATGCCTCTATATCTTCAAAGTGAAGACCACAGCCGCTAATTCCAAGTCATGTGTCGGGTAGTTCTTCTCATGCACTCGCAATTGCCTTGAAGCATAAGCCACCACTCTTCCATGTTGCATAAGCATAGACCCTAGTCCTTGGAATGAAGCGTCACAATACACCTCAAATAGTTCATTTGGATCAGGTAGCACTAACACCAGCGAGGTAGTTAGCCGATTCTTCAACTCTTGGAAACTCTGCTCACAGCTGTCGGTCCACTCAAAAGCCTGGTTCTTCCTCGTGGGTTGAGTAAGAGGTCCCGCGATTTTGGAAAATCCCTCAATGAACCTCCGGTAATATCCGGCCAAACCCACGAAGCTACGAATCTCCATTATCGACTTAGGCCTTTCCCATTATAGCACTGCCTCCACTTTTGATGGATCCACTGCAATCCCTTCCTTCGAGATTACATCGCCCAAAAATTTAACTTCTTCCAGCCAAAATTCACATTTTGACAGTTTGACATATAGTTCTTTCTCCTTCAAAATCTGGAGAACTATACTGAGGTGTTCAGCATGATCCTCCTAATTTTGAGAGTATATCAGGATGTCGTAGATAAAGACAACAACAAACTTGTCCAAGTAAGGGTGAAAGATCCTGTTCATGTAGTCCATGAAGATAGCAGGCGCATTTGTCACGCCAAACGGCATCACAAGGTACTCGTAATGGCTGTATCGGGTACGAAAAGCAGTCTTAGATATATCCTCCGTCTTCACTCGTATCTGATGATATCCAGATCGCAGGTCAATTTTTTAAAATACCGCTGCTCCCTTCAATTGGTACATTAAGTCATCAATTCTTGGGAGTAGATATTTATTCTTGATGGTCACTTTGTTTAGTTGTCTGTAGTCCACGCACAACCTTGATGAACCGTCATTCTTTCAAACTAGCAGTACTGGTGCTCCCCTAGGTGATACACTCAGCCTGACAAATTACTTTTCCAAAAGATCCTCTAGCTGCTTCTTAAGCTCTGCTAACTCCGAGGGTGACATTCTGTAAGGTGTTATAGACACGGGACCAGCTCCCAGTACAAGGTCAATAGCGAATTCTATTTCTCGTGTCGATGGTAAACCAGGTACATCCTCAGGAAAGACTTCAGGAAATTCATTCACTACAAGAACTGTGTTCACATCAACCTCACTCTCGACTTTCAAAGAAGACAGTAGCACGTATCCTTGAGCTCCTTCTTTCAAGAGAGCTTGAACTTAGTTGGCCGTCAAGTATCTAGAATCTTCATCCACAAGGAAAACTATGGTTTTTCTTAAACAATCTAATAGAACATGGTTGGAAGACAACCAGTCCATCCTTAAAATTATATCTAGCTGGGAAATGGGTAAACAGATCAAATCGACAGAAAAGGTTCGACCTTCAATAATCAAAGGACAATTTAAACAGACTTTGGTAGTAACTACTAGTTTATCAGTGGGAGTAGAAATAGTTAAGTCAAAAGGTAAGGTAGACATTGGTAAACCAAGTCGTAGCACACAATCATAAGATATGAAAGAATGGGTTGCCCCAAAGTCATACAGTACAGTTAAAAGGTTACCTTCTATGGTGCCTTCTCCTTGAATCAAGTCTTCTAACTTGGAGGCTTCGGCTCCATTCATGGTATAGACCTGTCCTCCTACTTACGGTTTCTTAGCTCTTGCAGCATTAACTGAAGGTTCAGCCTTTGCTTGATTACAGTCTCGGGATACGTGACTAGGCTTACCACATCTAAAACAGATAATCTCATTTATGGTGCAATCCCTCGTGAGATGATCCTTCCCACACTTCAAGCATTTTGAGGGATACACCACATTTTGGCTGGTCCGGTTCCCAGTAGAACCTCCACCAGAACTTTCACCTGCTGTCTATTGCTGGTTCCCCATTGGTCGAGAATAAGACTTCTTTTGGAAGTGATTAGAACTGTTGCCACTGCCTCTTTGGAACCTTGTAGGTCCAAAGTTCCTGCTCCTTGTATCTCTAGATTGTTCCAGAGCTTCTACTTCGCAGCACGTATCTAGCAGCTCTAAGAACTCGTTAATTTTCAGGGTAATAACAGCTTTCTTCACTTCATATCTCAGTCCTTCTGTAAACCTCCGATACTTCCAGGCTTCATTCGGTTGGTGCTGAAAGTACGTTAAAACTGTGACAAGTTTTCAAATCTCGCTGCATATTCACTAATGGTTATATTCCATTGCCTTAGGTTGAGAAACTCCGCCTCCTTTACGCGCCTCGCACTTGCGGGAAAGTACTTATCCAGGAATTTATCCTTGAATAAATCCCAAGTGATTTCACGATTTTCAGCCTCCAACATTCTTTGTGTCCCGCACCACCAGTTCTCAGCATTGCCAACCAACATAAAGGTAGCATAAGTCACATTCTTATTCTCGGCACAATTCATGCCTCGGAAGACTTTCTCCAGCTCTTTGATCCATAAACTAGCTTTGTCCGGATCGAACTCTCCTTTGAATTGGGGAGGATTATGGCGACAAAACTCCGCCAAGTTTTGAGCGTCTGCAGTAGCTTCGAGCTGTTGAACAGCTCTATCTTGTTGCTGAGCAACTCTCTCTTGTTGTTGAGTAGCTCGTTCAGTCTGTTGTGCGATGACCTCAGCCATCCTTTACATCGCCTCTATAGCAGCTGTCATATCTCCACCTCGTGGCATTGTGTTTCTCAATTCAGATTAACTGAAAAAAACAAGGAAAGTCAGTTGTATCCACTAGGAATACCAAACACAGAGATTCACACAGCACAAATAAGACAGACTCAATCACAAGACCCAAAGAAACATAAACCGGGGCTCTGATACTAACTTAATATAATGCCCCTTTTTGGGAGGGAACGTCACATTGTCATTTACAATGCGGAATATAAAAATAAAGTTAAGACCCGGTTCTTATTCTCGTTTTAATTTCATTTGTCTGATTAAAGTTGCATAAGTAAAATGGTGACTTTTTTTTTTTGGTTATAATTAATAAAATATAGTGACGAAACATAAATGGCATAAAAGGGCAAGACAGAAGTAAAGCATACATTTGATCAACATTGCATATTCATATATATATATATATATATATATATATATATATATATATATATAAATATATAAATATAAAATTATATCAGATCTATTTAATTACAAGCTCGATGTACAAAAAGCAAAACTATACCTGCCCAAAGGATCATACATATATATAGCCCACCAAAATAATAAAATATCAGGCCCCAAAAATAAACACTAGTAGCCATCAGTAGCTACCAACAGTATTAGTCCCTGAGATGATGAGAAACTATGTCAGGATCCTCCTCGGGATCCTCCTCAGGGTCTTCCTCATCAGCAGAGACCCACATAGGAGCCACTGAGTTACGGGCCGGGGCTTGAGCAGTGGAAACAAAAAAATCCTCCTATGGGGTATAATAACGATCACCCCACGTCTCCTGGATGGGCAAGTAGAACTCCAAATGCACGCTGACGCTGCCCGTGAAGATGGGCGGATCATGACGCCCCCAAGCTAGCGAAATCAACACCTCTCCCTCGTAGATGAAAGATTCAGAATTTAGGTTAATGTACCAGTAGTCTGGCCCTCCGAGGAAGGTCAAACGTACATAACCTAAAAATCTGCACGGGCGTGCCCCCATGATCCCACCGTATATGTTAGTCGCAATCGGGCCAGAAGCCAGGGAATTCAGGAGCTTCACCCTCCTTGCCGATGTCTTCGATGAAACATATTTATAAACAGATAGAAATAATAGAAACACAGAAAAAAGGTAAGATATCCTACCATCATTACCAATTGTGGCAGTAGAGAAATAAAATGGCGCAAAGCGCCCACATAGCATTTCATGAGTAATCATAATAATAATAAACATTAAATAATAGCAATAAACAGTTAAGCAGTTCCAAGCAGTTATACATCAGTACATTGACAGTTCTAATATATCATGAGAATTAAAATTTCAGATAATATATGGACTCATTATGCACATGCATACAATGACAAAATCCTACTCCATGGAGCTAACCACGAACAGTCGGAGAGAAAGATCAGGAGACACGTCTGCAACTCGGCTGCCGCGGCCAAAGTGCTATAACTCATCAGTTTATCCACGTGCACATCAAGGCATTGTACAGATAATCTATACTAAATCACGACATAGGATAGTGTCTCAATCCGAATCGTCCGTGCGTTTGCATCGGTTTGCCCCACGGACAGAAGAGCTATCAACTGTCCATTACGAGGTACCCATACCCCGATGCCCCCAAGGTCAATAGTATGACCTACACTAGTCTACTCACACCCGCACAAAGGTGTGTTCAATCTCCTAGGCAAGTTTGGGAATTAGTTGTTAGACCTAATAATCACCCTATAATTGGAACTAAATGGGTTTTTAGAAACAAACTTGATAAAAATGGGTTAATAACTAGAAACAAAGCTAGATTGGTTGCTAAATGGTATAATCAAGAAGAAGGAATAGACTATGAAGAAACCTATGCACCTGTAGCTAGATTAGAAGCTATTAGAATACTACTTGCTTATACTTGCATCATGGATTTCAAATTATATCAAATGGATGTTAAGAGTGCTTTTCTGAATAGTTTTATTCAAGAGGAGGTATACGTTGAACAACCTTCGTGTTTTGAAAATCATGAACTACCCAACCATGTTTTTAAACTTAAAAGGCTTTATATGGTTTAAAGCAAGCTCCTAGAGCTTGGTATGAAAGGTTGAGCAAGTTTCTTTTGGAAAACGGTTTTTCGAGAGGAAAAGTCGATACTACTCTTTTATTAAAAATAAAAAGCATGACATTCTTCTTGTGCAAGTATATGTGGATGATATTATTTTCGGTGCTACTAATGAATCCCTTTGCAAAGAATTTGCTAAGTCAATGCAGAATGAATTTGAAATGTCAATGATGGGAGAATTAAATTTCTTCCTTGGACTTCAAATCAAACAAACAAACGAAAGGACTTTCATAAGTCAAACAAAATACTGCAAGGAATTGCTGAAGAGATTTGAAATGGAAAACGCTAAACATATGGCCACTCCAATGGGCACGTCTTGCTATTTGGACAAAGATGAAGGAGGTAAATCAATAGAAATAACGAAATATAGAGGTATGATTGGTTCTCTCCTTTATCTTACTGCTAGTAGGCCAGATATAGTGTTTAGTGTATGCATGTGTGCTAGATATCAAGCAAACCCTAAGGAATCTCACTTAAGTGCTGTCAAACGAATAATGAAATACCTAGTAGGCACTTCACAAATGGGCTTATGGTATCCTAAGGGTGCCTCTTGTAGCCTAATAGACTATTCTGACTCGACTTTCTTTGGGTGCAAATTAGACAGAAAAAGTACTAGTGGGACATGCCACTTGCTTGGTAGTTCTTTAGTTTCTTGGCATAGTAAGAAACAAAATAGTGTGGCTTTGTCTACCGCTGAGGCTGAATATGTTGCAGCCGGGAGTTGCTGCGCTCAAATCCTATGGATGAAGCAACAGCTCTTAGACTATGGTCTTCAGCTTGATCACATCCCGATAAGGTGTGATAACACTAGTGCAATAAATATCTCTAAGAATCCCATATTGCATTCTAGAACAAAGCATATAGAGATAAGACATCACTTTATCAGAGATCATATACAAAAAGGGGACTGCATTCTTGAGTTTGTTGAAACATCTAAGCAACTTGCAGATATCTTTACTAAACCCTTAGCAAAAGAAGCATTCTTTTATATTCGAGGAGAATTGGGCATAATTGATCAATCAAATATTTGAATTGTTTACTTGCTTATTTATTGCTGATCATTATCATGTTTGTATGCCTTTAATTTCATATACGTACTTGCCTCTGTGTTAGTTTTATTCGAATAGGCAAGGCCTTATTCGAATAAACTCCTTCACTGATAGCTATTTTTATGTGTTTGAACATCAGCCTTATTCGAATAAAATTCAGCTTATTCGAATAAACTGATACCTTTGCTTTAACCTGAGTGTTTTTCATCTCTGCTTATTCGAATAAAACCTTCCCTATTCGAATAACCAGAAACCTGCGCTTTTCAGTGTTTCTTTCTGACCTCTGCTTATTCGAATAAGCCCCTTTCTATTCGAATAACCAGCGTCTATTTTTTTTTTATTATCAGTCTCTGTTCTTGATCTCGGTCTATTCGAATAGACCCCAGGTTATTCGAATAACCTGAACCTTGTTTTTATCAGTCTTGACTGATGGGTCTCTGCCTATTCGAATAACTCCATAGTTATTCGAATAAATCTTTCCAGCTAGCCAAAACGCTTGGCTTTCCTAGTCGTTTTATTCGAATAAGAACACCTATTATTCGAATAAACCCTAGCTGCCACACCTCTTCAGTTTCCTACGCGCCTGTCTGTTCACCTTTCCTGCAAGGTTTATTCGAATAAACCTCTGTTTATTCGAATAAACACGGGGATCTTTAAATAAGCCCCTGCGCGCCCAAAGCCTTTCACCCTCCATCTTCTCTACTCTTCTCTGGTTCTTCACTCCTCCCTCTCCAAACCTTTTCATTTTCTGCGTCTCTTCCTCTCTCTCTCTCTCTCACACCTTCCTCTATGGCCTCCTCCTCCAAGAAGCGTCCACGCACGAAGAATGCTCCAGGCTCCAACCCGCTTGATCTTCGAAGGCTCTCCTCCAATGAAGAGCACCGTGCGCGCTTCATCTCTCACTTCTGGGAGCGAAACTTGGTTCAACCCAAGTATCTGGATCTATCTTTCTTTCAGCAGCACCGCGGCTTCGACTTCCTGACCCTACTGCAAAACCAAGGAGTTCTTCAGCTTTGTTCTCACCGGGCCACCATCTACCCAGCCCTGGTGAAGATGTTCTTCTGCAATCTGGCGTTTGACGGCCAGAATCTTCTTTCTGAGGTATGTGATCAGAACATAGTGATCACACCACTGGACTGGTCAACTCTGTTCGGGCTGCAGTTCTCCGGCGCCCTTGTTGAAGAGGATGACACGCCATTCCTTGAAGACTTCAACAAACTTCAAGCAGTTGAAGACCTGCTGAAGCCTGGCCTGGCCCTTCCTGATAAAGGTCTCAAGGGTGGAATGCTGAAAAGCCAAGATAGGCTTCTGCATTACGCCTATGCTCACATTCTGGCCCCTCGCGGTGGAAACTACGCCTATCTCGGAAGAAGGACGTCTTCATGCTATGGTTTCGAAGAATGGCCATCGGTCAACGGCCTGTGTTCATCATGAGGCACATGATGCGGGCCAAGGGTAAGGACAAATCAGACCTACCTTATGGCATCATCGTCACTACCTTGCTGAGCAAGTATCCTCAAGTCTTAGAGACTGAGCGGGCTATTGCTCTGACTCATCACAACGTCTTTGGCGCTCACACCTTACGGAAGATGAAGATGATTCAAACCAATGAAGGTTGGGTGTACCCGATGAGGTTGCGAGGACGAGCTTGACCTGCCGATGCCCCCGCCCCCCGCTCCTCCCGCCGATGTACTGTCTGCCGCACTGCTCTGCTCCCGTCTCTGGAACGATCATGGCCACCTTGCAAGACAACCGAGCTTACATGGAACATACCTTCTCTATTCTGTTTGACAGAATAGAAGGCGTTGAACGTGAGGTTGCGGCTCTTCGATCTGCTTCACCTGCTCCTGCACCAGTCTCTTCACCACCACCTCCGGATGCTTACTTTTAGTTTTCTTTTGTTCTTAGGCTGTTTGTGTTTGGCTCTATGTAATTTTATTTATGGCTTATGTACTTGACTCTCATTTTATTAATGCAAAAATAATAATTACTGTTGATCTATTGATTTGAGCCTGTTCCCTTTTCTACACTTTGCTATATGTTTATGGGACTTACCCCTCCTTTTTGCTCATGACAAAAGGGGGAGAAATATTTGATCACTTGACTTTTATTGAGAAAAGACAGTATGTTTAAAATAGGATTGGATTCAATTTGAAATGGGAGGCTAGCACTTATCGATATATATATATTACCTCTTATTTAAAGAAGGGGAGTAAGCTTTTATACCTTTTTGTGAATTCCAATTATATGCACTAACGCTTTTCTCATTGATAGTCTTATTGATAGTTTGTCATCATCAAAAAGGGGGAGAATGTGTTTGATGCTTATCTGTGAAGACTTGTTTTGATGATAACAAACGGGAAGCTTAAAATGAAGATGATATATAGATCAAGTCTAAGTTTATAATTGTTTAGCATTAGGACTTAGGATCTATTGTACGGAGCTCACATTGATATCTCGTTGTTTTTAAAAGAAAAGAGAAAAATTGTTTTAAACTCAGTATCCTTGAAAACATCCTTTTGAAACCCTTTTTTAAACTGAGTTATTCGAATAAAGCTTTGCTTATTCGAATAACCATGCTCACGTGGTTTGTTTTCTAAAAGATGTTATTCGAATAACTACCCCGTTATTCGAATAACCAATGCTTTCAGAAACCTGTTTTATAAATGGCTATTCGAATAAGCCGTCTCTTATTCGAATAAATGAAGTTTTCGAGACTTAGCCTTGAGTAAGTTATTCGAATAGATTATACGCTATTCGAATAAAATCCTTCCTTCGAACTTCTTTTAAAACAGGTGTTATTCGAATAGAGGAGTCGTTATTCGAATAAACGTGCGTTTTCATAAACTCGGTTTTAACAGAGTTATTCGAATAATAGGTTGGTTATTCGAATAACCCATCTTGAATGAGTTTTTCAGAAACAGTGTTATTCGAATAAGCTGTTGCTTTATTCGAATAAACACGAATCTTTGTTTACGAAAATGGAAACAGACAGCTTTCAATTTTTGCTTTAAATGGCATTAATTATACCCAACGGCTGGTTAACCTAATTTTTTCCTATAAATAGCAAGCCTGGGTCACGTTTTCCATTACCCATTATTCTGAACTATTTTCTGCTTACTCTGTCTTTGTGAAAACTATTTTTCTACGCTCTTCTTGCTTAAAAACTTTGAGATATTTCTGTGAGAGCTCTATTAGCACTTCAACTTGTATTACATACTCTGTTTGAGAGTTTCTCTTCATCTCTATTTTCTGATAATCTGTATCGAGGGTGAGGTATCCCTCAAGGTTTGTATAAGGGTGAGGTATCCTCAGCAGTTTGAGACTTTAGCACAAGGGTATAGTGTCCCTGTGTGTGAAAAGTGCTCTATTTTTGTAACGTAGCAAGCACCTATTGAAACTTGTATACTTAGTGAAAAATCTCAGCTTTCGAGGACTGGACGTAGACCACAAGTGGGTTAGTGGTCGAACCAGGATAAATACTGTGCCTGCTTCTCTTTTCCCTAATCTCTTTATTTTATGCAATTTATTTTATTGCACACTTATTTTACGCTGTTCTTTATTGCCTCTTTTCTTCTTCTTATTCCTTCTGTGCATTTATTTATTAAGCTTTTGATATTCGTCTTAATTAAAAAGAGGTTTTGTGAAAAAGTTTTTACACTCAATTCACCCCCCCTCTTGAGTACTGGAAGCCACTTGGTAACAATATCATAGATATATCCCATTTGATATCCACGAAGTAGAGAACTCTATTTTTCTCAAATCAGGGAATTTACCATAAGCTATTCTCTCAAAACAGGGGTTTGGTAATTGATTACTATACGTGGTAATCGATTACCACAATATAAATTTCTTACACAACTACTTGGTAATCGATTATCGTAGCTGGTAATCGATTACCACACTTCCAGTAAGTTGGTAATCGATTACCAACATTGGTTATTGATTACTATACTATTTACTAGCACCCAGAATGTGTTCTCAGCATGGTAATTCTCATAAATAGTATCCAGATTGCATTATAATTCATTTCTCTTCATTCCAATAAAAACAACATCAAGACTTCAACATATTCTCAAGCCAAAATCTACTAGGTACACTAATTGTTGTCAATCCAATAAAATTAAGATTATTAAACTCATAATATCAAACAAGGAGGTAAATTTAGTTCTTACTCATTCCTTCCAATAATTGGAAAGAAACCTAACATCTTCATCATCAGTATACTATTTATAAATCTCAAATCCATAGAATATTATATACTCTCAAGACTAAAACTCACATGTACTATCAATCCAGCTTACAACTCAAAAAAATAACCTCAATCCAATCCACCAAAACAATATTTAAGGAGTAAGAAGAGAAAAGAGTGAGATAAAGAATCATAAAACCCTACCTTTTTGCTTTAGCCTAGAAGAGGATGAAGGATGGTTGATAGATGGTGGTGTTCTTGGTGTCAAGATGAAGAGCTCAAGGAGTGGAGCAACTTTCTCAACTGGTGTGAGGCCAACCGGTCACTCCACATCCACCAAACATGACCAAGAAGCTCTTTTCCTCTCTTTCTCTCATCCTTCTCTCTCTCCCTCTGTATTTTTGTTTCTTTCTTTTTTTTCTTTATTTTTTCTCCTTTTGCTTGTTATAGCCAAGAGAAAGGTGAGAATAAATTATGAAAGTGTGTGTGTATGTGTGGCTATGGTGAGATGCTGGAGAGGGCGAGGGATAAGAACAAAGTAAATATATGTTTATCTTTGGTTATGAGAGATTTGTCTCTTAAGGATACTTTTATCTTCCACTAATGAATTTTATAGCTTTCATAAGAGTTGTAGAAAATTCTAGGATCTCATTTAGTTCCTATGCACATCATTTAATAGTTATTAGACTCTATTACTTTTCCTTAAGTTAATATAACCTAAAGGAAGTGACTAATACATATCTGCTCTAACCTGTATTTGATTACAAGTATTTGCCCTAACCCATAATTATAAAGTAATCTCCATTCACTATTTAACATCTCCACAAATTTTCATAATTTTTTGAGCTAATCTCATATTTAATTTGGCCTATAAACTCTTATTTTATTTATTAAAAATACTAAACTAATTTATTTAATTCCCAAAAAATTACCATAATTTATTCTAATTATTGATGACTTATAAATAAATTTTTCATATTTATTTCTATCATTTAAGTAATTTCTGGGTGGTTATGGGCTATTATTCATATTCAGTGCTATATCGTTATGCCCAAACTAACCTAGAAAATTACAAAAATTAAAAGATAAATCACAAGTGCTAATGAACTTCTTTGAAAATTATTAAGGCTAACAAGATAAAGAGGATGTTACTCAGGAAGTCCACCAAGCTATAGCGAATCTCGTAAGTTTGATGATAGATCATGGTAGGCTTGGGGTATTGCTTAATGCTAGCACAAGTCCACATGTATAGGTGCAACCACAACCTAATGATGTATTAATGTATCTCTTCTAGATTTTCTTAAGCTTAAGCCCCCTACGTTCTTTAGGTTAGTTGTGACAAAGGATCCTCAATAGTTCTTGGATAATATGACAAGGGACTCAGGGCCTTTAGTTGTTCTAGTAGACGGTCTATTGATTTACCTGCTTACAGACTTGAGGATGTTGTACAATCTTGGTATGAGTCCCTACTTTTAGGGAGGCCAGTAGATTCACCTCCACTCACATGGGATGATTCACTGATGCATTCATGGAGCAATTCCTTTCAGCTAGTAAGAATAATGGTTTAGCTAAAGAGTTTGATAGGTTGTTGCAAACACCTGGTATAACCATATCTGAGTATAATATCTGTTTCACCCAGCTTTCTCGTTATGCTCCCCAATTAGTTCTTACTGAAGGTATGAGGACGAAGAGGTTCATTAAGGGGTTGGTTAATACTTTGTTTAAGGTTTTATCACCCTAGATTGAGAGGGGTTATAAATGCTACCAGGAGGATTGAGACTAGAGAGTTAGAGAGGTATGCCTATAGGGAGATGAGTAAGAAGGCAAAAACAGGAGGTTCTTTCAGTGATGATGTTAGTTCTAATAGAGGATTTGGATTTCAAAGTTAGCAGAGAGTCCCACAAATAAGTTGAGTAAGCTCAGGATGTTCCATAGTTAGTGTTTTTTGTCAAGACCTAATCAAGCTAATGTACTACAGGTGAGCTTATCCAGCTTTAAGCAACTTAGTCATTCCAGACCTCCTTGTAAGGCCTGAGGCAAAACTCATTCAGGGTAGTGTTGTTGGGAGACTGGATCGTGTTTTAAGTATGGTCAGAAGGGCCATCTTAGGAGTAATTGTCCTTAACGCCCGAGGGGCTCTAGTCAGGGTTTTTAGCTAATTGCACCATCTCTATCTTCCACAGTTCATCCTGTTAAGGAGTCATCTAGTTCTTTTGGAAGTGGTTTTGATGGTAGAAGATGTGGTTAGGTTGGGAGAGGCCACACATGCGGTTATGCTTTGAATAGGCAAGATGCTCAGACATCCAATGTAGTTGTGACAGGTGTATTTTTGGTTTGCTCTTTTGATGCTCATGTCTTGTTTGACTCAGGATCGACACATTCTTATGTATCTCTATACTTTGCATCTTGGTTTAGTAAATAACCTAAGTTGTTAGATCACATATTCTTTATTACTATACTTGTTGGAGAGTCCTTGTCTGTTAAATATGTGTACTGATCTTGTTTGATTATTATGGATAGTAAGGAGACTTTAGCAAATCTGATAGTATTGGATATGATAGATTTCGATGTCATCTTAAGTATAGATTGGTTAGCTTCATGTCATGCCACCCTTGATTGTCACTCGAAGGTGGTGAGAGTTGATGGTCCTAATGAGCCTTCCTTTCTCTTTCGAGGTGACTATAGTTTAGCCTTAGTTAGTTTGATATCCTCTTTAGGTGATGTGCACTTGGTAAGCAAAGGTTGTTAGCAGTTCCTAGCTGTTGTTAGAGATACTCAAGTTGAAGTGCTTGTTATAAAGCAAGTTCCAGTGTTCAATGTGTTCCAAGATGTGTTTCTAGATGAGTTTCCCAAGATGCTTCCTAAGAGGGAGGTTAAGTTTTGCATTGAACTTGTTCTAGACATGATAACTACTGAGGCTACCAAATTCAAATCAATTTATAACCGAATTACCAAAACTACTTGCAGTATATGGTAATACCGGGTTGAGCCCGTAGATCACTCTAATTACACAATCAAATTAAGAGATTGATAAATAAGGGGAAAGATTTTGTAAGATTAAACAATAGAAAGTAATTAAAAAGTGTAAACAGAATTTGGAAAACAACTAATTCAAGAGAATTAACTAATCTTGATCTTAGTCTATCCTTGATCACTAAAGGTCTATTCAATTATCAATCAAATCATTGGTCTTAGATCACATCAAGATGACTCTCAATGATCCACGGATCTTCTACTAGAAACGCTTCTAGAATTCAATTAATTAAGGTTAGATAAATTAAACATCCATCCAAAACCCAAATTAACTTAAAAACCAAGATCCAACTAAGCTAAACATTTCATCAAACACCTTCCATGCCTTATTTAGTCTCTAAAATCCTGTCTTACCACATGGTAATTATACAATTATCAAATGCAAATCCTAATCAAATAAAGCACCCAATCAGAATTAGAAAAATAGAAGAAGAAAAGAAACTAGATTAACAATTGAATGTAAACAATTAAAACAGAATCTCAAGATTAAGCATCAAGAATGTTCAATCCCTTAGATTGATTAAAGGCTCTATCCCTCCATGAATAGGAGGGAAGAACTCATAAAAAGTAAAGAAAGAAAAATGAAAATCTAGAGAGAAGGGGGAGAAGAGGGTTCTAGAGAGAAGATGAAAGTGTAGAATAAAAATTGATCCTCAGATTTTCTCCTCTACAGCTATAAACTACCCCCTAAATTGGCCTCTAATGCCTCATTACACTTCCCAAACACAACTGGGCCTTGTAGGAATGTAATGGCCAAAGTTTCATCTGAATTGGATTTGAATTGACCAAGATATGCTCACTTTAATGCTATATGCTCCCCAAACCCAAGTCTAAACTTCCAGGCCCAATTAGGTCCACTAAACATCCGAGTGAGACTTCGAGCTCTTCATCAAAGTTGTAGAGCTTCTTCTTAGCTTTTTTACAAGGTAAAATACATAATTTACAAATATCTAGAACTCAAGTTATGGCCGAAATACAAAAAATAGCGTTAAAACTCAATAATGCTGGAAAAAAATTAAATAGGCCCAATTTGAGCCCAAACTTACAAAACATGACCAAACATTAATTAATAAAGTACAAAGAGAGTGTAAATGACTAAAAATCAAGGTTTATTAATGTATAAAATATCAAGATACTCAAACAATATCTATACCTCCTTACCGCATGGCACCCACATAATTGAAGGAGTTAAATGAGCAATTACAAGATTTGTTTGATAAATGTTTTATCTGCTCGAGCACTTCTCCATAGGGTGCTCCTGTGCTTTTTGTGAAAAAGAAGGATGTGACTATGTGTTTGTGTGTTGACTATAGGCAGCTTAATCGGGTGATGATGCATAATAAGTATCTTCTGCCTCAAATTAATGAGTTGTTTGATCATCTCCATGGAGCTAAATGCTTCTCAAAGATTGACCTTCATTCGGGATACCACCAGTTGAGAGCTAGGAAGGATGATATTCCTAAAATTTCTTTTTGAACTCGTTATGGGTATTATGAGTTTCTAGTAATGTCTTTTGGGTTGACCAGTACCCTAACTGCTTTTAAGGACCTGATGAATCGAGTCTTTAAGCCATTCTTGGATCATTTTGTGACAGTCTTCATTGATGATATTCTAGTGTATTCCAAGAGTAAGAAGGAGCATAAGCAACATTTGAGAATTGTTTTACAAACATTAAGGGAGCATCGGTTGTATGCAAAGTTTTCCAAGTGCAAGTTTTGGCTTGATAGTGTAGCCTACCTTGGACACATTATTTTTAAAGATGCAATTATGGTGGATCCAAAGGAAGTGGAGACTATACAACAATGGTCAATACCTATTTTAATGACAGAGATTCGTAGCTTCTTGGGACTAGTAAATTATTATCATTGCTTTGTACAGGACTTCTCCAAAATTGCAGCCCCCTTAACTAGTCTAACTGAGAAGAATATAAAGTTTCAATGGTCAAATGCTTGTGAGGAGAGCCTTTAAAAGCTTAAGATGTGTTTAACTTCAGCACCAATTTTAGTTTTACCTTCAAGCTCTGGTAGTTTTTCAGTTTATTATGATGTTTCTAAAATTGAACTTGAATGTGTCTTAATGTAGCATGGTTGTGCTATTTTTTATGCCTCTAGGAAACTTAAAATATATGAGCAAAACTATCCCACTTATGATTTAGAGATAGCAGCGATTATCTTTGTGTTAAAGATATGGAGGGATTACTTGTATGGTCAGACTTATGAGATCTATATAGAATACAAAAGCTTGAATTACATATTCCAACAAAAAGGTTTGAATATTAGGCAATGGAGGTGGATGGAGCTACTCAAGGATTATGATTACACTATCTTGTATATCTGGGTAAGGCAAATGTAGTCGCTGATGCCTTAAGTCGAAAGTATATGGAAAGCTTGACTCACATTACTCTTATAAGGAGACTCCTAGCGGAAGAAATTAAAAAATTAGAGGAAGGTGGAGTGTAGTTTCAGATTGGAGAGTTTGGATTATTGTTGGCACATGTGAAGGCTCAATCATCTTTAGCTAAGCGAATCAAGGCTAGTCAAAGTATGGATCCAAAACTTTGTAAAATCAAAGAAGATGTTCAAAATGGTAAAAATGTAGAACTTATAGTAGACCTGAAAGGATGTTGAGGAATGGTAGTCCTTTGTGTGTGCTAGATGTTAAGAATTGAAGGAGGGTCATTTTGGAAGAAGCTTATAATTCTAAGTACACTGTCCATCTTGGTTCTAGTAAGACATATCAAGACTTGAAGCAATTGTATTGGCGGGATGGCATGAAGTAAGACATAGGAGATTTTGTCTATCGTCGCTTAGTTTTCCAACAAGTGAAAGCTAAACATCAAAGGCTCGTATAATTGCAACAACAGATTAAAATATTTGAGTGGAAGTGGGAAAGAATCAATATGGATTTTGTAACAGGATTGCCATAAACCTCCAAAGGGTTTGACTCAATTTGGGTGATTGTTGAAAGGTTGACAAAGTCAATGCACTTCCTTCCTATGAAGACCACTTATTCTTAATGGTTAAGATGGTTTGAGCTTCTTCCAAGGAAGTGAACACTTGTGGGTGTTTTGTTTTGCACAATCTTTGCATCTTCTCAGGACCTTCTCATATTGAACTTTCTCATGTCAAGATTTGATCTTCTTAAGTTGTTTTAGATTACCACAAGGCTTCCTTACACTTTGTTTTAGTCTTGAAAATCTTAATAGCACAAAAAACACTCCACACAGATTAAGTCTAAATGAATTAAATTGTGAGAAGATTCAAACCATATTTTCAATGTAGTTGTTATCATAAAAACAAATTATGCATTGAAAAGCACTAAAAGGACTTTAGAGTTTGCATTCTTCCCCTTTTTTTTATGATAACGATCTATTTGAAATTTTTTTCTACATGAACTTGTGAGATTAAAGTCTTTACCATTTTTGCACTATTGGTGAGAAGTTTCAAATTTGCTCCTCCTCAACTTAACACTCATTTCAAAGATTAGTAGAAATATTAAACTCAATGTAATTTATGATATTGCAAATAAAAGATTGAGTATAACAGGGATATGAAACTGAATAGCATACTCATTCGTTGATTATAAAGCAACTTTCATATAAAATATTTTCAAGTTTTTGAAAGCTCCCCCTATGTACATGCCTAAAGTATACAAAATTTTCAATTTCTTTCCTACTCCCATTTTTGTCATCAACAAAATCTAGGGGAATATATGCCATCATATGGTCTAACCTAGTTGGGAATCAGAGTGCATAGATGAAGATGAGGATAAGGATGTGAAATCAATAATTTTGTTGTAGGCTGGATATGGGTAGTGCTTCTTCTTGGTTGTACCAAGGAAGACTTTTTCCTCTATTTTGTGCACCATCCACTCTTTAAAAATCAAAAAATGATTTATGAAGGTATGCAGGGTTGAGTGAAGTTCCTTCTGTATAGCCTTCAACTTTCTCACCCTCCTTCTAAGCTTCTTGTTGTTTGCTCTCAGCTGCTTCAATTCCTCTTTGGCAGACTTATAAGTCTTCATGACAGCAGGCTTGGATAGAGTGGGTGATAAACACTATTTTTATATATTATTTAACCCTTATATTCAGTATCTTAGATCTCTCATATTCTTAATTGATTGGATTTGGCCACCATTTATAAGTTTGGATTCAAATTTGGCATAGTTGTATTTTTCAGCATTGTGGTAATTTTATATTGTTTCTATATTTTAGGTATAATTATAGACATCTAAAATTATGAACGTTACCTTTTAGGAAAGCTGAGAGGAAACTCTACAACTTTGATGAAGAGCTCCAGAGTTGAATTGGATGTTTAGTGAGTCACATTGGGCCTGAAAGTTAGAACAGAGGTACTATCGCTAAAACCTAAGTTGTGTGCAAAGATTGAGCCGTAACTTAGGATGTAGAAGCCATAATGGGCTGAAACCAGTTCCATTGGAAAGCTGAGACAAAACCTTCAATGTTCTTCAAGATTGCTTGTCAAAAATATGACTTTTTGATAGGATTATTAATGCCTAAAGGGAGCTAACGGGATCCAGGAACTGTTAAGCGTATTTTGGCCATAACTCATTTATTAGGTATTCAAATCTTGCAAATTAGGTGTCTAATTAAAGCTAATTAGAAGAGGAAACATCCTAAGCTATGGACATACTTGTATTTTTACCTTTAGTGTCTGTTATATGGGCTTTTGAGCCTAAAACAGAGGCTAGGAAGTGAGACACTTCTCACTATACTTTTTCATCTTCTCTCTTGCTCTCTCTTCTCCTCTCTTCTCACTTTCTATAGGTTTTCTTCATTTTTTCTGTTATGCTCTTCGTTCACGAAGAGCTAAAGTTTTGTAATTAATCTTAGGGATTGAAACACTTTTGATGTTTAATGTTGAGACCTTGGTTTGAATGTTTAATTTACTTGTTAATTGTATTTCTCTCTTCTTTTTCTTTGATTCTGGTACTCCTTGACTAAGTGCTTAAATTGTTCTTGATGGTCATATGATGGTTGCATAACTATCATGTGTTTAGTTGAAATTGCAAAAACTAGACAATGCATTAAAGTTATTTGATGAATTGTCTAGCTTACATGAATTCTGGAGATGAGGTTGATTTAGGGTCAAATGGATACTTAATCCATTTTTCATTAATTAACCAAATCCTAAGTGCTTACCTGGTAAAGAGTTCATGTTGGATGAGGATTTCACAGAGACTAGGCAATGCATCAAAGGTGTTTGATGAATTGCCTACCTTGGTTAAATTTTGAGTTTTAGGTTGATTTAGGGTTAGATGGATGCTAACTTCATCTGAATTTGATTAACCGAATGCTAGATGCTTATCTACTAGAGAATTCATGAGTTATCTTGTAACATCCCGAATTTAATAACCACAATATAACCAAAGTATACTACAGTGATTAGATTCAGGCCTACTACTTACTACCACTAAGCATTTTCAAATATAACAAAGCCATGTATATATAGAAAATATGAGTCACGAATGGATATATTTATTACACAACATCTGTACTTCTCATAAATAATATACGTACATCATTTCAAAAGAAACTACTCAGCTACACTAAGCTAAGCACTCCAAGCTCTTGCTTGCCTTCACTTTCCATAAGTCTTCCTCCCTGGAATCATCATAGAAACACACACAATGGGTGAGAATCACACATTCTCACTAATTTAATCTATAAAACATGTCATCACAATCATTCCAGCCATTTCGGGAAAAAACATATTTCTAAAAGTGAGTCACATGCTTATATAAACTAGAAAGGTGACAAAAGCTAAAATCATGTATTTTCTCTTCCCGAAATATATTCTCATTTATAAGTTTATATACAAACTCATTTAACACAAATAGTTTCAAGTGATCACCACACTCACTAAAACATCATCTCCATCTCAGAGATACTAAAGCATCGTCTCCATCATAGAGACACAACAACAACATCTTCATCTCAGAGATACGTAATTGCCTATACAATTGTAATGTCACGAGTTTATGTCATGATGACAATTGCCCATACAATTGTCATGTTATGCCATATTATGTCTAATATTTATGCCTATGCAATATCCTAAGCATAAAATGAATAATGTTATGACACCAAGTCCATGGCAATGTCATGTTATGCGTGAGTCCTGGACAAAGTAATGGAAATCACATCCACAACCTTGAACAAGTACTGGAAATCCATCTAGCAATCATTAGTCCGGGTAGTGAAGTCCATCAACTACACAGTCATCATTATCATAAAGGAAATCCATCCTTCTCGAGTAGTGAATTCCATCAACTACACGATTATTGATAATTAACAAAAAAATCCATCCTTAATATCACTATAATAGGAAGGATACAATCCACATTACCTAATATAGATCACCCATATTTACGGGGCTCATACCTTTCAAAAAGCAATCACCCACAACTACGGGGTTCACACTTTTCAAAAAGATAAAACATACAATCATGTCTAATTAAATTTCCATAATTTGCATTACAAATCATTATGATTTAAATCATCTACTCTTCATTAAATACTCCTATTAGAGTCTTAACATACTTTAGGAAACATGTATTAATGATCTCATCTAGCCAAGAACT
Organism: Ormosia semicastrata; assembly: GCA_029884595.1. Classification (NCBI taxonomy): domain Eukaryota; kingdom Viridiplantae; phylum Streptophyta; class Magnoliopsida; order Fabales; family Fabaceae; genus Ormosia; species Ormosia semicastrata. The sequence continues at coordinate 13,113,112 of JAQQTO010000047.1, read as the reverse complement.
TGAAAACATAAAAAAATGACATTTTTGAAGATTCTGGCCTCAAACACGGGCCATGTCTGATGTGTCTTCGGACACGGGCCGTGTCTCTTAACCAGACATACTGCAGTAAATTCTGCATAACCGGGTACTATTCCATTAGAACTTACCCCTCCTCCAATCACTCAAACTTTACATCCAAGTGATTTCCAACCTTCCACAAGATTCAACTACACATAGCAACTCTTATTCTACTTTGATTTCACTCAAAATCAAAGATCATGGATAATCATCCAATTCAAAACCTAAAACCTCAAATCTCAACTCAAATGGAATTAAAGATATACAATGGCTGAAAATCCATTTTCATACACCCAACAAGTCAGATACAAGCCATCCTCAAGTTTTCCAACAAGAGTCAAGCCAAAAATAATCAAACAACTCAAAGCCTAAATCACCACATCAAGCCAAACTCATGAACAAGATGAATAGAATAGGAAAATGAGTTTAAGAACAAGGTTTCCCCCTACCTCAAGATCTTGAAGATGAAGCCAATGATGGATCTAAGCTCCACTTGATTTCTCCTCCTTCTTCCTCTTCTCCACGGTTCCCTTCTCTATTTTCTTTTCTCTTTTCTATTTTCTGCTTCTCTCACTCTTAGCCGTGAGATATTTAACAAGGGAAGTCAAATTTGACTTCTCTTGGATAGGTATCAAAATCCCTATATGCTAAGAACACATAGATTTCACCAAATCCAGATTTCTAGCTTCCAACAAGTTTAAAATAAATCTTAAGATTCATCAAAAATATTATTGTACTAAAACTACCATTTTTCATACCAGCTACTAGTCCAACCGGTATTAAAACACACAACCAGTATGCTTAAAAAAGTCAAACTAACTCTGATTATCCTTAAACTTTAATTATAGTACAGTTCATACATTTGTGACCTAGAAACAAACTCTCCACATTTATTTCTACTAACTAAGTAGTTTAAGTCACTTCCGGAGCAAATAACAACTATATTTCACACATAGTGTTACAGCAAAGTACCTAAATGTGCTTAGACAGTCACTAAACTTAACAGGCATGATAAACAGGTATTAGGCTACCTCCGTAACTATATACAAGTCTATCATATTTTTCATAGGTGTTACATATCTTAAGGCTTCTTAATGTGACCTAAAGCTAAGAATCTGGTTAGCCAATAAATGAATCCTTAGTGGTCAAGGACGGATTAAACTCAACAGTTGTTGATTCCCTTATATTGGTTGTTTACTTAACTTTGTTTATAGTTTTTAAATTGTTTTGTTTAATTACTCCTACAACTAAACCCCTCTATTACTAAATTCTTAATATAATTGATTAATTGGAATGATCTAAGGGCTCGACCTGGTTGCACCACATACTACAAGTTTTTGGTGAATTAGTTAACAAATCTCTTCTAATTTGGTAGCCTCATCAGCTATTAGTGGGCTTAGCTTGAGTAGATCCTCGGTGGGTCTTATTCCCTTCTATTCTTTGACCTTGTTGAGGGGTATATTTTTCTCTAGCTTGCTCCTTAGTCAGAATATTCGTGTAAGACCCAAGAGAGACTAACTTTCTTAGTGAGTCCAAGGTCTTAGTTGGACCAACATGCATAGGTGCAGTTTTAGGGCTTGATTTGCTTGGGATAGGAGGTGCAGTAGCATCATAGATAAGAGAGGGAAGGGTTGGTGAAATAGGGGGAGTTGGAGAGATGAGAATTTGGGTTATTCAACATTCATATTTTCAGATGGGTGATAAGATTCCTGAGAAGATTTAGTGTCAATATTCTCAGTGTGAGTTCAGATCTCTTGAGGATTAAGTGTTTTCTCCTTGCATCCTTCTCCTCCTCCTTGGCCTTCTTCTTTTTCTTCTTTACAATTTTTCAGGTTGTAGTACATCTACTTCTGTAGGGTAAGAAGGTTGGACTCCCTCTAAGTGACCTCGAGATAACTGAGTCAAGATTTTTACAACTGTGACCCTTGGGTTAGTAGTTGTATATTTAGATGTAGGATCAACATATGGTTTCTCTATGCCAACATCTTTTGGTGCAGGGGATTATTCTACAGCCAAGTAATTTTCTGCAGCCTGAAGATCTTCTATGGTTGGTTCCTTCTTATGACCATGAGAGGCTTTTTGAGAAGCTTCAACATCCTGGTGAGAAGCTTCATTAGGGTTAGAGGGTTCATCCTCAATAATATTTTCAGCCTATTTTTCAGTAGGTTCTTCATTCTTCTATTTTTTTCCTCAACTTTTGTTTTCTTCTTCTCATCTTTCTTCTTTTCTTTCTTTTCTTTTCTTCTTGTTCTTCTCTTTCTCTTTTCTTTTTTGCTCTCTACCTAATCAATAATGATTTCTTCAAAGTCTTTCTCTAATGTTTCCTTTTCAGATTCTTCTTTAATGATATTTTCTTTACCCTTTCCAGTGCTTTTTGTCTTAGATGGGTGATCATGCCTTATCTTGGTCCTTAACTCAAAGCCTCTGCCAGCAGGTTCCCTCTTCTCTAGATGCATTTGCTTTAAGTTCATCTTTTTATAAGGTTGGACCTTCATTCTCAACCTTCTTTTTAGAAAGGTCCATCTTGAAATGCTTGAAGACCCTAGTGAGAAGCATTCTATATGGCAACTTTTCTACCATTTTAGTGTTTTCAATTACAGAAATCATATATCTCAGGATGATGAAATAGAGATTTAGAAACTTCTTTTCCTTCAAATGAAACATCACTATTTTGTTAGCCTCGTGAATTTTTTCAGTGTTTCCTATTCTTGGCATGACGAAATGGCAGGAGAGTGGACAGATGAAGTTGGAAGTAGAGTTGAGATCACTGGCCAATTTGGATTCTTCTCATTCTATGAACAGTGTGTCTAGAACTTCTTCATAGGGACCATACCTAATGGGCTATCCTCCTTGGTATATGAAAGTAGTCCTTGGTTGGGTACTCTAGTGATCTTGGCAAGTGTGGCCATGTCCAACTTGATCACAGTCCCTTTCACAAAAGAAACGATGATTGGAGGCTCCAAGGTGTAGGATGCACTAACATAAAACTTCAGGCACAGAATTGGGTAAACCTTTTCAGAAATGTTTAAGAAGTTTTCCCATTTTAGAACCTCCATATGAGGTCTGAAGTCTCTCCCTTCCTCAGCCATCACATCAAAGGATATGTTTCTTCTAGGAACTAACTTCTTGTTCCTGAGCCAATCATCAAACTTTTGTTTAGTTTCCTTTACAAAGAGTGGCTTGAGAGTAACCTCGATTGGCTTATATTCCTCTTCTTCTTCTTTACTTGCAAAACTTTCATCCTTCTTTTCTTTCTCAAGAACGATGGCTTCCTCCTTCTTGACTTTCCTCTTAGGGGCTGTGGATTTCATAGCACCTAACAAAACCCTTAAAGATCTCCTTCTCCTAATAGAGATAGCAAAAAGTTGAGGTTTAGAGGGGATGGGAGTTTCCAATGGTGTTTATTGGGTTATTGTTGGTGGTTGAGAAAGTTCAGGGGAAATGGATGAGGAAGAAGGATGTTCCTCCCTAGATGATTGTGTAGCAAGGGTTGAAGGGTTTTTGGTTTTCACTGCTATGTGTTTAACATGCATGCTTGTTTTAGGATAGCAGAGGATTTTGCAAAGAAAGAGATTAAAGATTTTTGAACAGAGCAAGAACACAAGAGAGTGAGTGAGAGAGAGAATACGAGATTTGATAGCTTGAACATTGGGAAGGGATGTAATTTTCCATTCTATTTATAGATGGAGATTTCTGACCTGTTGAGGTTAGAGTTACTATTATAGGTCATTAAATGACCTTTGGTGAAAAGTTGAGATGGTTAGTTTTAAGAACAAATTGTTAGGTAATTAACTGTCAAAAGTACAGAACTTAGGTGAAAAGGTTGAGTTAAGAAGCCTCTCACCATCCTTTTCACATACCTTCTCAAAAGCCTTCTCAATTCTTGACAGCATTCCCAATTAAGAATCAATCCCTTAGCATATAGTAGGATCATATATCTAATTTATATAACATAAATAACAAAATAACACATTTCATCATACAAATTTCATAAATCACTAATCAGAATTCGATCATCAAATCATATCAGAGGTTTTATATTAAGATTCTTTCTTATAAAACAAAACATGTCCTCACTAAGGGGTTTAGTAAAGATATATACCCATTGATGGTTAGTATCTACAAATTTAAGTTCAAAGTCACCTTTTTGGACATGATTTCGAATAAAGTGATGTTTTATCTTAATATTCTTTGACCTTGAATATTGAATGGGATCCATTGACAAGTTTATGGCACTAGTATTATCATATATGATTGGTATATGGTCATACCTCATGGAGTAACCCTCAAATTAATGTTTAATCCATAGGAGTTGTGAGCCACATCTAGCTGCTGAGATATACTTAACTTTTATAGTTAAGAGGGCTATAGTGTTTTGCTTCCTACTATACCATGTAACCATTGCATTTCCAAGGAAGTGACAAACACCACTAGTGTTTTTCCTCTCAATTCTATCTCTAACAAAATCAGCATCATAATATCCTACAAGATCAAAACTAGAATCCTTCTTGTACCATAGACCTTAGTTAGTTTTACCAATCAAGTATCTAAAAATTCTTTTTACAACTTTAAGATGAAACTCTTTGGGATTAGATTGAAACCTTACACAAAGCCAACACTTAAAACTATATCAGGTCTACTTGCAGTTAAATATAGTAAGGATCCAATCATACCTTTGTAGAGCTTGTCACTTATTGATTTACCTTGTTCATCTTTCTCAATAATAGCAAAAGGATGCATTGATGTCTTCATTAGTTTAGCACATTCCATGATGAATTTCTCAGTAAGTCTTTAGTATATTTTTCTTGGTATATGAAGACACCATACTTCTTTTATTTTATTTGCAGACTAAGAAAGAATTTTAACTCTCTTATCATGCTCATTTCAAATTCATTTTTCATCAATTGGGAGAATTCTCTGCATAAGCTTTCATTAATGGATCCAAAAATAATGTCATCAACAAATATTTGGACAATCAATAGGTCATTGTTCAAATGTTTTCTAAATAAAGTTATGTCCACTTTTCCTCTTGAATAACCATTTTCTAACAAAAAGTTATTAAGCCTCTCATACTAGGCTCTTAGAGCCTGCTTCAAACCATAAAGGGCTTTGGAGAGCTTATACATATATTCTAGATGCTCAACATCCTCAAAACCAGGAGGTTGATAGACATATACTTCCTCATTTATAAAATCATTTAAGAATGCACTCTTGATATCCATTTGAAATAATTTAAAGGCTTAAATATAATATAAGCAATGAGAATTTTGATAGCTTCTAATATAGCTACAGGAGTAAATGCTTCTTCATAGTCTATACCTTCTTGTTGATTATACCCTTGAGCCACTAACCTTACTTTGTTTCTCACCACTTTCCCATTTTCATCTAATTTGTTCTAGAAGACCCACTTAGTGTTAATTAGTGAATAATTTTTGGGAGCAGGCACAAGAGTCCATACATTGTTCCTTTCAAACTGGTTAAGCTCTTTTTATATAGCTTCTATCCATGAATCTTCTTAGAGAGCCTCATCAACATTCATTGACTTTATTTGTAAGAGAAGTGTAGACTAGTTTGACTAAGATTCTCTTCTAAATGATGATCTTGTTCTCACACCAGCAGATGTTTCTCTAATGATTTGTTCCTTGAGATGAGAAGAGTGGAGTCTCTAATTTTTAGGGAGTTGAGAAGGTCAGTGAGAAGGTTGAAGAGAAGGTTCATAAAAAGCTTCATGAACTTTCTCAGCTTCAGTTTCTTTTTTCTTCTATTCTATTTCAACTTTTTGACCATTGGATTTGTCTTCTTTGCTGCTTCCACTCTTTCCATCCTTCTTTTTACCACTTTTTTCTCCATTTTCATTGAGAGTGAGCATCTCCATTTCTTCATCAAGGTCTGCTGCCTTTTTCACCTCATAAAGATTGTTAGTATCATTAAACACCACATGCATACTTTCTTCAACTACTAGAGTTCTCAAATTATAAACTCCATATTTTTAGAAGTAGTAGAATATCTAAGAAAGATGCATTTATCAGATTTTCAATTAAACTTTCCTAGCTAATCTTTATTGTTTAACATACAACATTCACACCCAAATGCATGGAAGTATGATATGTTGGATTTCCTTTCTTTCCACAACTCATATAGAGTTTTCTTTAATATTGGCCTTATTTAAACTCTATTCAGAATATAACAAGAGGCGCTGACTGGCTCAGCCCAAAAATACTTTGGTAGTTTAGTGTCACATAGGAGAGTTTGACCCATCTCTTGAAGAGTCCTATTTTTTCTTTCCACAACTTCATTTTACTGTGGAGTTCTTGGACAGGAAAAATTATGAACAATTCCATTTTCATCACAAAAGTTTTAAAGAAAACATTTTTGAACTCTCCTCCATGATCACTTTTTATAGTAGTAATACAAAAGCCTTTTTCATTTTGAACTTGTTTGCAAAAGGTTTAGAAGGCTTCAAAAGAGCCATCCTTGTTTCTTAAGAAAAGAATCCAAGTATATCTAGAGAAATCATCAACAATCACAAAGTCATACCTTTTTCCTCCTAGACTAGCAGTCTTGATAGGACTAAAGAAATCAATATGTAGAAGCTCAAGAGGTCTATGAGTTGTGACAACATTCTTAAGCTGAAAGCTTGACTTTATTTGTTTGCCTCTTTGGCATGCTTTACACACCATGTCTTTATCAAACTTAATCTTTGGCAAGCCTCTCACAAGATCATGTTTCAGTAACTTAGAGATGGTCTTCATATTCATATGACTAACCTTCTTATGCCACAATCATTTTTCAGAACTCATAAATACAAGGCATTCCACATTTTGACTGCTAAGGTCCTCCAATTGAATACTATAGACATTCTTTTATTTATTTCTAGATAATAGAACTTTGCCACCATTGGCTTATCTTACTATGCATTCAAACACAACCTTGTATGCATTGTCGCATAATTGAATTATGCTGAGAAGGTTATGTTCTAATCCCTTTACATAGTATACATTATCCATAGTTGGAGAGCTTTTCTCATCTATCCCTTTGATTTTGGCCTTGCTTTTATCTCCAAAAGTTACATCATCTCCTTTTTTGTCTATTAATGACAAGAACTTGCTTCTATCCCCAATCATGTGCCTAGAACAACTGTTGTCCATGTACCATTTGTCCTTCTTTTTCTTTATTACTAGACACATTTGTAAGAAAAGGTATCATATACTTAGGTACCCAGACTTTCTTGAGTCATTTCATGCTAGAAGGCTTAGCCTTTGATGATTTACCTTTAAGAAAACATTTTTGCAGCTTTATGTCCCTTTTTATGACAGTAAAAACACACCAATTTAGGCTTTTTGGCAGGCACAAACAAGTTCTTATACCATTTTTGCTTTGAACCTCCTTTGTAGCCTAGACCTGCTTTGTCAAAGGTACTTTTTTAGCTAGCAAGCATTTTATCAAGATTGTTGTACCATCAACAAACTTGGTCAGATCTCTTATCAACTCATCCATATTTTTTCTTAGTAGTTCATTCTCTTCCAGCACATGAGAAAATAGCTGAGAAGGTTAGTAAGAGAGTTTGTAAGAAGGTTCAACCCATTTTAGTTTAGACTAAGCTATTAGCTATATGTTCAAACTAACCGGGGACCCATTTGTCTGACTCAAAGCTGCATTATCACTTTTTAATAAATCATTTTTCTTTTCCAAATAAGCCAATTTGGCCTTTAGGACAATACACTTTTGAGTCAGAATATTAGGGTTAAAAGAGAAGGTTATCAAAAGCATTCTCAAGTTCTTTATACGAAAGGTGAGAAGGTTCATATTCCAGTACCTCATCATCAGAGTTTTGGTCTCTAGCAACCAAACACAGATTAATAACTTCATCTTTATCATCTTCACTCGAAGAGTCATCCAGATTTTCCCAAGTTGCCATCATTCATTTATTCTTGGAGAACTTATTTTGAGATTTCTTCAACAGCGGATATTCTGATCTAATATGTCATGGTTTCTTGCATTCAAAATAGGTAATTTGTCTTTGTTGAAGTTTCCCAAGTTCACCCTTTTGAAAGTCCTTCTTAGTTTGGAACCCTTTTCCTTTCCTCCATTGTTTCCTCCATATTTTGTGGATCTCCTCTAGAGATGAAGGAAAGTTCATCTTCATCCGACTCATCATCATCTTCATTGTAATATCTCGAAAAGCATGTTAGACTAGTTTATAGTTACCAAAGGTAGTATATTACTTATTTAGCATGTCAGCTAAGTTTTGTGACGAACTGAGTTAGTTTAGGTACTTAGTTGCAACCCTGAGTGTGAAAAGTAGCCTAAAATGACTTAGATAGTAGCATAAATTACTAAGTTGAGAGAAATAAACCTAGAGAGTTTGTTTCTAAGTCATAAATAGGCATAAGAAGCTGTAGTTAAAATTTAAGAGTAATTAGAGTTAGTTTGGTATTTTTAGGCATACTAGTTGTGCCTTTAATGCCCAATTGACTAGCAGCAGATATGAAAAAATATGATAATGGTGAAACAATAATTTTAATGAATCTTAGTATTTATTTTAAGGTTGTTAGAAGCAGGAAAACTTATTTTAGCATAATTTAAGTGTCCTTAGCAGATATAAAGTTTCAGCTTTAGGCTTAAGTGCCAAAGTTGGACTTTGTCTCTTTTTTCCTTGATAGTCCCACAATTCTAGAACAAAAAAGAAGCAGAAACAAAAAAAAAAGAGAGAAGAGAAAAAGAAAGAGGAAACTGTGAAGGGGGAAGAGGAAATTGGAGGAAGAAGCAAGAGGATCAAGATCAAAGCATAAAGCTTGAAAGAATATCATCTTGGCTTCAGGAGGTAGGGGTTCTAACCTAGAATTTCATTCTTTTTTCCTTCATTTTCTCTATTCTTGGAGTTAAGTTACATAGAAGAGAAAATAGATTTTTATGAGTGAAAATCTATTTTCTTTGCTTGAATCTTGTTTCAATTGATTGGAATTAGTAAATTTAGGTTAATGGAAGCATGAGAAAGAATTAGATCCATAGTTTTGCTCATTTAGTCCCTAAAGTGGGATTTTGAACATTAAACAACTAGGTATATGATTTTGATTTTTGATCCAAAATTAAATGACTCAATAGCTTGTATAAGTGTTACAACATATTTAGGAGTTGTTGGTGATACTAGAAATCACCTTGAATCCATTTTGATAGCTTTGAAGCTACTTTGTTCCCAATGGAACAATAACACCATTCTACAAAGATTCTCAAGCACTACTTGCTATGCGGCCAAGGCACTCAAGCACCAAGCATAGGTGCTCAGCGCACATAGCCCAAAGGCCGATGCGCGTAGCGGGCGTGGTGCGCTTAAGCGCCAAGGTGCGAGCGCTTCAAGCGCGTAGCACTAGACGTAACGCAGCTATACTCTGCCCGTAAGCACTCAAGCGCTTGGGTTTGGAGCACTCAGGCGCACAGAGAGTGCTCAAGTGCTTAGGAAGAAGGTGCTCAAGCGCCCAGGCACCAGAATTATTATTTTGATGAGTTGAGTTTCCCTACTTGTTAGGAATCCTTTTATATGCCTTGTAGAGTGTGTGGAGACACTAATTGGGGTACTTCTAAGAGAGAAAGACCACCTTACATATATGGAAAAGTAAAAGATCTTAGTGCAACCAAGAGCAATGGTTTGCCATAGATAGGTACCTAGACCCTTAGGCAACACAGAGTTGCATTTAGTATCACTTATGAGGTGCTGAGAAAAAGGTAAACAAGATACAAATAAGCTGAGTTCAGTTAACATTAGTCTCTTACCATAGTGCTTTAGTTACTCCTAAGAGAGAAAGTGGAATTAATAATGAATGAAGGGACACAGTATGCAAATATTATAGAAGTCTTAAAGTGTTCCATAAGTTAGAAATTGCCTATCATAGGTATCTAAGACCTTGAGTACACTAGGGTGGCGTAGTTTACCACTTGAGGTGTGATTAAGAGGCAAGCTAGATATAAGAATCATTATTATGAGTACTTAGCTAGAAACATGGAATATGCTCCTTTATGAGTTAAAGTAAGCTGAGAGTACATGTTTGCTAGAGTTTAGTTCTTCACTTGGTTAGAAAGAATCATGTGATGAGTTAAGGTAGTAGTTTTGTATGAGTTATACATATCACTGCATAGATTCTTGTTACTTGCTAATTCCAAAGTAGAGTAATCTTTAATGATGTATAATCATATACCTAAAGGCGATAGATGGAAAAATACAAAAGTCTCTTTGAATGAGGATTTAGCCCTAGCTACACATTAGTGCCAGGATTACTAGTGTAAGTGTGAATGCTTATGTCTCTAAGGCATGTTGAAAGGTTTTTGATGATAACAAAAGCAAAAGAGAAGATCAAGCACAAAAGGAAAAATCAAGATCAAAGAAAGAAGACAGAAGGTTTAATTAGTTATTTAGACTTAGGATATAAATGTTAAATGCTCTCAAGATTTCTCAAATAGTTTTTCAATATATATGATTTCAAAATAAATGGGAAATTTCAAATATAAACATGGCTTTCAATAAAACCTGAGTTTCAACTTTAAATCTAACACTCTTAAAAGGATGTATGTTTAATCAAGTATCTTGAGGTGTTGGAAATGACTTACAAGCGTTATTGGACTTGAAAAATGTGTTCAAAGGCCAATGTAATCGATTACATAATGTTTGTAATCGATTACACATCAAACAGAAACATGTCGATTACATTGTAAATGTAATCGATTACAATCAAGTCGAGGCTATGTAATCGATTACACAATATATGTAATCGATTACACAAAGCCCGAAAAGGCAAAGAACACGTTCGACAAGAAATGTAATCGATTACATTGATGTTGTAATCGATTACAAACAAAGTCGAAATTATGTAATCGATTACACAATATATGTAATCGATTACACAAAACCCGTAAACTCAAAGAACACGTTTCGACGAGCCATGTAATCGATTACATGGATATTGTAATCGATTACACAAGAAGTCGAAGTCATGTAATCGATTACATGAGCATTGTAATCGATTACAAGCAAAGCCGAAGCCATGTAATCGATTACCTTAAGAATGTAATCGATTACACGAGAGCCCGAAAAGTTCGAAAACGTTGGAACAATAATGTAATCGATTACCGAGATATGTAATCGATTACACGCATCCTGACAACGTCCAACGGCTATATTAAATGCATTAAATGCATGCCCAACTACCTCCAACGCTCTATTAATTGAGAAACTTATAAATACCCAAGTTGGGTCTTTGTTTACGGTTGACCTTGAATCGAAACTGATCATTATACTTCAAAACGTGAATCAATTCTTAAAATCATTTCTTGCTCGTTTCGACTAAAAACGTGAAAAATCTTTGAGAGCATATTAGAGCTTCAAATTGTAAACACTTGCTCTAGAGAGAGCTTCTTCTATTTCAATCTTATACATTCTGATTAGTGAGGGTGAGGTATCCCTTAAGTATTGTAAGGGTGAGGTATCCCTTGGAAAATAGAGGCTCAAGCTTTTGGGTGAGGTATCCCATACTGTTGAGTGCTCAAGGTTGTAGTGGTTTTTTCAAGCACCCATTGAAGCTTGAAGATATAGTGGAAAATCTCAAGGTGTTGCTTGGGGACTGGACGTAGATCACAAGTGGAGTAGTGATTGAACCAGGATAAACGACTGTGTTTGTTTCTCTAAACTCTCCTCTGTTTATCTTTGTGCACTGTTTCATTATTTTATTTGAATATTGTCTCCTTGGCTATTACGTTCATTAGTAAAAGTGCCTAACTCATCTATTCAATTATCTCTGATCATTCAATAGCTTCAACGAAAATTGATTGTCAAACGATTTGCGAAAAATTTGTGAACTTATTTTTAACTACTCAATTCACCCCCCTCTTGAGTATTGAGGCCACTTGGTAACAAGTGGTATCAGAGCTAGACTCTTGTATAAAGAGCTTAGCAGCTTCAAGAGAAGTGATGGCTTCAAATGGTTTTTCAAATAAAGGTTCTTCTATAAATAGACCTCCTTATTTCAATAGGGATGGTTATGCCTATTGGAAAGAAAGGATGAAAATTTTTATTGAAGCTATTGACTTAGATGTGTGGGACGCAGTTGAAAATGGTGCTTTTGTCCCTACACAAACTAAGGATGGTGTAACAATTAATACACCTAGAAGTGATTGGACCGATGATGATAAAAAGAAGGTTCAATATAATTTGAGAGCCAAGAACATCATCACCACATCTTTAGGGTATGATGAATTCTTTAGGGTGTCAAATTGTAAGACCGCAAAACAAATGTGGGATACCCTACAAGTAACTCATGAAGGTACCAAGAAGTAAAAAGATCTCGAATAAACACTCTTACTCATGAATATGAATTGTTTAGAATGAATCAAGGTGAGAGTATTCAAGATATGCAAAAGAGATTTACTCATATTGTTAATCATCTCATCTCATTGGGAAAGACATTTCCTAATGAGGATCTTATTAACAAAGTCTTGAGATGTCTAAGCGAGAATTGGCAACCCAAGGTAACGGCGATTGCGGAATCAAGAGATTTATCAACCATGTCTCTAGCCACCCTATTCGGAAAACTTCAAGAGCATGAGCTGGAACTAAGTAGGCTCAATCAAAATGAAGAACATGACAAAAAGAAGAAGGGAATTGCACTCAAGGCCACCTCTCCCTTACTTGAAGATGATGATGAAGATGGTGAAGAGGATGCTGAAAATATTGAGTTAAGTGAGGAGAATCTTAGTCTCCTTGTGAGAAAATTCGGAAGATTCTTGAAGAAAAAGGGATTTCAAAGAAGACCACCGTTTCCTCAAAAGAAAGCATATCACAAAGGAGAAGGATCCTCTACTCCTCCAAAATGCTATGAATGCGGAAAATCGGGGCACATGAAAATGGAGTGTCCTATATATCTCAAGAAGACGGAGAAGTTTGAGAAAAGACCCTCCAAGGAAAAGAAAGGAAGAAGAGCATATATAGCTTGGGAGGATAATGACTTAAGCTCTTCCGATGATTCAGAAAATGAGGAAGCCCATCTTTGCCTCATGGCTCAAGGAGAAGAAAGTGGAGAAAGCGACACCGAGGTAACCTCTTCTAACCTAGAACCTCCACCTTCTTATGATGAATTGCAAGATGCCTTTCAAGAATTACATGATGAATCTTTGAGGCTCACAAAAATGATTTTGTCTTCCAATAAAACAATCTCCCTATTGACAAAGAAAGTTTCTACTTTAACCAAGGAGATAAATGAACTTAAAATTGAAAATGAGACTTTAGGACTCATAGATGCTAATTCATCATGCATGATTTGTTCCTCACATGATAATGCATCCATATCATTACCTTGTTTATCATGCAAAGCTTTTGAAAAAGAAATTGAAGACGTGAACAACACTCTTGCGAAATTCACTTTTGGAAGAGACAACTTGAATGTGTTGTTAGGAAGACAAAAATGTGTTTTCCAAAAAGCCGGTTTGGGATTTAATCCAAACAACCATCAAAAGTCTTATAAGAACTTCTTTGTTTCCTCAAAAACTTCAAGTAGCCCCTTTGTTAAATGTTTTCATTGTGGTAGGAAAGGGCATAGTGCATCCACTTGCAATGTTAGAAAGAACATAAACACCAAGGTTGGAATCAAAAGGGTTTGGGTCCCTAAAGGCACCATTCCTAATTCTAACACACAAGGACCCAAAACAATTTGGGTACCAAAAGTTAAATCTTGAATGTGTGTTGTAGGTGTGCTTGAAAACCAAGAGCTCAAGTTGGTATCTTGATAGTGGTTGCTCCAAGCACATGACCGGTGATGGCTCCAAGTTCTCCTCCCTTACACACAAGAAACATGGTCATGTCACATATGGTGACAACAACAAAGGGAAGATTCTTGGAATTGGCAAAGTTGGTAAGATCCCTTCATCATCTATTAATAATGTCTTACTTGTTGAAGGACTTAAACATAATTTACTTAGTATTAGCCAATTGTGTGATAAAGGAAATAGAGTTATATTTGATTCTTCTTGTTGCATAATTGAGGGAAAGGATGATAAGCAAGTTAAGTTTGTTGGTCATAGGGTCAATAACATATATATGATTAGTCTTGATGATATTTCCTCAAATGATGCTAAATGCTTTATGAGTAGAGAAAATAATTCATGGTTATGGCATAGAAGAATTGCTCACATTCACATGGATCACTTAAACAAATTGGTTTCTAAAGAACTAGTAATTGGTCTTCCAAAGCTCAAATTTGAAAAAGACAAACTTTGTGATGCATGTCAAAAAGGAAAACAAGTAAAGGTCTCTTTCAAAGCTAAAAACATAGTTTCAACTTCTAGACCTTTACAACTTTTGCACATGGATCTTTTTGACCCTCTAGAACTATGAGCTTTGGTGGGAATTACTATGCATTAGTGATTGTGGATGATTTTTCTAGATTTACATGGACATTATTCTTGGCTCACAAAAATGATGTTTTTCAATCATTTAGAAAACTTGCCAAAGTTATCCAAAACGAAAAAGGTTTTTGTATTGCATCCATAAGAAGTGATCATGGTGGTGAATTTGAAAATCATGAATTTGAAACTTTTTGTGATGAACATGGCATTGAGCATAATTTTTCTGCCCCTAGAACACCACAACAAAATGGTGTTGTAGAAAGGAAAAATCGATCTTTAGAAGAAATGGCAAGAACTATGCTCAATGAGACCAATCTTCCTAAGTACTTTTGGGCGGATGCGGTTAACACCGCTTGTTATGTTATGAATAGAGCCCTAATAAGGCCAATTTTAAAGAAAACCCCATATGAATTGTACAAAGGAAGGAAACCTAATGTGTCACATTTTCATGTTTTTGGATGTAAGTGCTTTGTTTTGAATAATGGAAAGGATAACTTGGGGAAGTTTGATGTAAAATCTGATGAGGGAATATTCATTGGTTATTCTATTCATAGCAAGGCCTTTAGAGTCTATAATAAACGAACTATGACCATAGAAGAATCCATACATGTTGCATTTGATGAAACTAACCCAAATGAGCCGAGAAAGGAACTTGTTGATGATGTTGCAGAAATCTTGGCAAAGACGCACTTGGAAAATCAAGAGATAGAGTCCAAGAAGAAAGAAGAGAGACTCCTTGATCACTCATGGCAAGAAGATTCTAAAATCTTGGATCTACCCAAGGAATGGAGGACTTCAAGGTATCATCCTCTTGACAAGGTGATAGGTGATGTATCAAAAGGGGTAATCACTCGAAACTCACTTAGAGATGCATGTAATCATCTAGCCTTTGTCTCTCAAGTTGAACCTAAAGACATAAATGAGGCCATTAATGATGAGCATTGGATCTTGGCCATGCAAGAAGAACTAAACCAATTTGAGAGAAATCAAGTTTGGGAATTAGTTCCAAGGCCCAATGATCATCCTATAATTGGCACCAAATGGGTCTTTAGGAACAAACTTGATGAAACGGGATTAATAATAAGAAATAAAGCTAGGCTTGTAGCTAAGGGATATAATCAAGAAGAAGGCATAGATTATGAAGAAACTTATGCTCCCGTAGCTAGATTAGAGGCCATTAGAATGCTACTTGCATATGCTTGCATCATGGATTTCAAACTCTATCAAATGGATGTCAAAAGTGCTTTTTAAATGGTTTTATACAAGAAGAGGTGTATGTAGAACAACCTCCTGGTTTTGAGGACTTTGAAATGCCCAACCATGTTTTTAAATTGAAAAAGGCTTTGTATGGCTTGAAACAAGCTCCTAGAGCTTGGTATGAAAGATTGAGCAAATTTCTTTTAGAAAAGGCTTTTCTAGAGGTAAAGTTGACACCACTCTTTTCATAAAACACAAAATGCATGACATTCTTCTAGTTCAAATCTATGTTGATGACATTATATTTGGAGCTACTAACAACTCTCTTTGTAAAGAATTTTCAAATATTATGCAAAGTGAGTTTGAGATGTCCATGATGGGTGAGCTCAACTTCTTCCTTGGTCTACAAATCAAGCAAACAAGAGAAGGAACATTTATAAGCCAATCCAAGTATTGCAAGGAGCTGCTCAAAAAGTTTGGAATGGACAATGCCAAGCATATGGCTACTCCTATGGGCACCTCTTGCTATTTGGACAAGGATGAAGGAGGTAAATCGGTAGAAATTACAAAATATAGAGGTATGATTGGCTCACTCCTTTATCTCACTGCAAGTAGGCCTGATATAATGTTTAGTGTATGCATGTGTGCTAGATATCAAGCTAATCCTAAGGAATCACACCTAAGTGCTGTTAAGAGAATAATGAAATATCTAATAGGCACATCACAAATGGGGTTATGGTACCCTAAGGGTGCCTCATGTAGTCTTATTGGGTACTCCGATTCTGATTTTGCTGGATGCAAAATGGATCGAAAGAGCACTAGTGGGACATGCCACTTGCTAGGAAGCTCACTAGTTTCTTGGCACAGCAAGAAACAAAATAGTGTGGCATTGTCCACAGCTGAAGCTGAATATGTTGCAGCTGGGAGTTGCTGTGCTCAAGTCCTTTGGATGAAACAGCAACTCTTGGACTATGGTCTTGAGCTTGATCACATTCCCATAAAATGTGATAATACTAGTGCAATTAACTTGTCAAAAAATCCCATTTTGCATTCTAGAACTAAGCATATTGAAATAAGACATCATTTCATTAGAGATCATGTTCAAAGGGGTGATTGCATACTTGAATTTGTTGAAACAACTAAGCAATTAGCTGATATTTTCACCAAACCCCTTGCAAAAGAAGCATTTTTCTACATTAGAAATGAACTGGGTATATTGGACCATTCATGCATAAATTAAAATATTTGCTGCATAATCCTAAAACAAAAGCCTAAGCTTGCGTTTTTCTGCATAATTATGCCACATTGCTGCACAATCTCTGAATTTTCATTATATATTTGAATCTCATACTAACTTGAGCGTCGGAGTTTTCCCCTAAATTATTTTGCAAGTGCTTCCTCATGTCCAACTTTGACAAGAAATTCAACAACCTCAAATTTCACCAAAAAGGGTGAAATTCTTGGTAAAAATGATAATTTTGATCAATTATATGAGTTGAATCATAATATGATTAGTCTATATGCTTGCATAGTGATTTGAATTGATTTAAGTTGCTTTAAAACTATTTTGGATGGATTAAAATTGATTATATGCTGTTTGGAACGCAAAATCTGAGTTAAAGAGTGCTGGTAATCGATTACAATGCCTTTGTAATCGATTACACGTTTCGTCACATATGTAATCGATTACACACATTTTGTAATCGATTACAACCAACTTCGAACTTCAGGTAATCGATTACATCATCTATGTATCGATTACAAGGTTCCCGTAGAAAGCATGTAATCGATTACACTAAAAATGTAATCGATTACATACACACCAGAAGCATGTAATCGATTACACCCAAAATGTAATCGATTACATACCCACCAGAATGCATGTAATCGATTACACACTCAATGTAATCGATTACACAGGGTTTTTTAAAAGGCTCTGACGCGTGAGGTCATTTCTGTTTGGCCCTGTTCATCTTCCTCGTTCTCTCCTTCGCTCCCACGCACCTCAAATCTCCAAATCTCTTTTTCTCACTCAAATCTCCATCAAAACCAGGTCATTTCGCCTCTCTCAATCTCGGAAATCTCCTCTCCACATAACCCACCGATCAAATCCCCTCACATCCCTCATCCAAATCTCCCCATCTTCTCTCACGAACACCCTCTCCACTTTGCTTTGACCTAATTTCGTCCCTCTCTCTCTCTCCTCACTCATCCCCAACCATTTACCACTCAACCCTTGCTTCTCCTTCTCATGTCAATGGCTGAATCCTCTCATCGGTCGAAGCGCCCAAGAACAGGGGGCTCTTTGTTGGAGGTTCCTCTGGTGGCTCTTCATGCAATATTTCGGCACCGGACCTCACGAGGCACTTCTCCACCGTGAAGAAAGCTGAGTTGTTCCTAAGAACTTCCAGCTTCGCAAAATCATCTCTCCCAGGTATCTTCCCATCACCTTCTGCGAGAGTGAACCCTTAGAGAGCTTTAGGACCATAGAAAACTTAGGCTTGCTGGGATTCCTGAGTATAGAGAAGGCCATCTACCCTAACCTTGTCCGAGTGTTTTATGCTAACCTGAAGGTTGAAGATAATTGCGTCATCTCTGAAGTGAAAAAGCAACAAATCAGGCTAACCATGGCAGAGTGGTATAGGCTCACCAAGCTCACTCCTGATGGAGCTCAGTTCTGTGGAAATGCCAAAATCTGGGGCATGAGTTTGAGCACAAGGCTTTCTCTTCTTTCCTTGATTAGGACTGGCTACCACCTCCCCAGTGATCCTAGACGCAGAATAATGGCCACTGGCCTCACTATGGAAAACAGGGTCCTCCACTACCTCTTGGTTCGTGGATTGATTCCCAGAGGAGGGAATTACTCCCAAGTCCTCAAGGACGATGTAGTGGCATTATGGGCAATGACCACAGGGCACCCAATAAACGGGGATACTATATTCTAGAGCATATCTTGGACATCAAGAAAAAGAAGAACTCTGCTCTCCCCTTCGCCATGTTAGTCACCACAATCCTTGAGTACTGTCGCATTTCGCTGACTGAAGAGTCCAAGGACACCAGCTCAAAGGGACCCCAATCAATTGGGCTGCATACTCTGAAGAAGCTTCAGCTCTACAAGATGGAGGATAGGTGGCATTACATTACTCATGGCACATTTGGCCATATCCATCACGATCCAGACAGTGATGATGAGGAGGCTCAGTATCCTGCCTCTGCTCCTGCTCCAGCTTCTCTTGATCTTCTGCTCCAAGAAATGCGCAATCTGAGCGCCAACGTAAACACACGCATGGATCATATAGAGCAAAAGATCGACCATCTTGAGCTGAGGATGGACTACTCGGACCAGGAGCTTGCCTCCATTCGTTCCCTCCTACGTGGACCTCCCTGTTCCCGAGAGTCCCGCCGCCGCTGCACCCCCACATCCCCCGCATCCTCTGCCCCTCCGGATCCCATATCCTTCGCCGGTCCATCCGGGAGTTCCCGGCCGATGATGAGGAGCTTCGGACTCGACGACGATCTTATGCCCGGCCGATGATGACATTGATCTAGGAGACTCTGCTGCGGATCCGAGGGGTGATGTCTTTTGTGACAATGAGGACACCGATAGTGATCCCGGCCTTATGCCTTGATTTGTTTTTCCACCTTGTACTTATTTTGCTTTTAACTCTGATTATATAAAATTGGTATACCTTTATGGTTATCTTTTGATTATTGCCTACTGGTTGTGACATGTTTATTTGTACATGTTGATTATTAATACATAAACTTGTTTTCACTTTGAATGGTTGGTTTGTTGGAATATTGCTTGACCGATCTTTGTGGCTTTTCTGTTATGGCAAACAATTGGGAATCATGAATTATAACTGTCATGCTGTCCATTTTTTTTAAATGCTTATGTCTTTTTGATAATGCCAACGGGGGAGAAAATAAGGAAAAATGAAATGTAATTAATGGTTGCATGAGAAATTAAAGGTTGCATAAGTACGGGGGAGGTATTGAACTTTTAAGTTATTAAGCTTTTTGATAGAAATCGGATCAGAAAATGCAACAGAAACAGAGAATTTACTGATATTCAATAGGAAATTAAGAGAAACAAATTGATAGTCCAGGCATTCGAGAGGCCTGGTTCTCTCCCAACTTCCTTACTGACTACTTTTCTACCTCCCCTCATCTCTCTCTCATCCTTATATCAATAAGGATCTACAAGGATCCTAACCGAATTCCCTCTCCCTCCACTACACCGTGCCAAGCTGGCAGTTAGTTAGCAGTGGTTACAACATGTCCCATGCCCACTTGGGCCTCTCGAGTTCCTACGGCCCACATCCCTTTTCCTCACGTATACTTTAGTAATAAGAGGCTTACTAACAATACTTCCTCCCAAAGCTTTCACCTTGTCCTCAAGGTGAAATTCAGGAAAGTGTTTCGAATGGTTATCATGGATTCCCATGAACTCTCAAAGTCTGGAAGGTCTTGCCACTTGATGAGCACTTCTGGAATTCCTTCGGGGTTAGTTCTTTGGTTCAGGACTGCCAAAGGTTGAACCTGTAGTTCGCAATCTTCTGAAATGAAAAGTGGCAGTGGTTGACTTAGTGTAGGTGCAGAAATGAACTTCTTTAGTAGGGAGACATGAAATACTGGGTGAATCCGACTTCCATCTGGCAATTTCAGTTTGTAAGCAACTTTTATGTTTATCGGCCTGTACTTTCATCCTCCTAGCTAGGGACTTCAAACGATAGGGCTGAATTTTAAGGTAAACAAAGTCTCCAAGCTGGTAGCATACATCCCTTCTATGTTTATCGGCCTGTACTTTCATCCTGTTCTGAGCTTGCACCAGATTGTGCTTTAATTCATCCAACATCTGATTTCGTTCCAGCATCAGATTATTGACTTCCTCAACAGTAGATGCATCTGCAGTTCCTCTAAACAAAGTAGGTGGGTCTCTACCATAGAGGGCCTTGAAAGGAGAAACTTTAGTGGCACTGTTATAATTGGTATTGTACCAATATTCTGCCCAATTCAACCATTTGGGCCACTGTTTAGGCTTGGTGCCAGTGAGGCATCTTAGATAAGTCTCAAGGCAGCGGTTCACTATTTCACCGCCGTCACCGACCGTGGATGATAAGTGAACCGAACCTTAGTTTGGTCCTTGATTGCTTGAAGAGTTCGGTCCAAAAATGACTGATAAAAACTCTATCTCTATCTGACACCACAGAAGTTGGAAATCCATGTAACCTTACAATTTCCTTAGTAAATACCTCAGCCACTTCCTTTGCAGTGTAGGGGTGACACAAGGCAATGAAGTGGGCATATTTAGTGAGTCTATCAACTATCACCATGATGGTGTCAACCCTTGAGCCTTTGGTAAACCCCCAATAAAGTCCATTGAAATTTCGGACTGCACTGTTTGGAATAGGCGGTGGGCGCGCAGCAACCTACTTGGGGGCTAGGGCTTGGTATTTGTTTTTCCGCAAGTATCACAGTGACACATGGTTTTGGACATCCTTTTTCATTCCTTCCCAGTACAACAATCCAGAAATCCTTTTGTAGGTTCTAAAGAATCCTGAGTGTCCTCCTGTTGAAGAATCGTGAAATTCTCTAAGGATGATAGGAATTTTCGAGGATGATCTAGGCAACACCAACCTTCCTTTGTAGAGTAATTTACCTCCTTGAGTCTGGTAGCCTGGGTGGGAATCGATTTGCTTACTAGATCCTGTAAAATGCCCCCGAGTTTTGCATCCGTCTGCGCAATTCTTCCACCAAATTCTCTAATTCAATACCACAGACAGATATGGCAGAGAACAACATCTCGCCTTGATAAAGCATCAAAGAACTCTATTTTCTTTCCCTGGTTTGTAGTGTACCTCGAAATCAAATCCTATCGCTTTGATGTCCACCGTTCTTTGCTCTTCTCCCATCAGTCTTTGTTCATTTAGGAACTTCAAACTCCTTTGATCTGTTTTTATCACAAAATGCCTTCCCATCAAGTAGTGTCGCCACTTGTGGACAAAGAAACACTA
Source organism: Ormosia semicastrata (assembly GCA_029884595.1). Taxonomy (NCBI): domain Eukaryota; kingdom Viridiplantae; phylum Streptophyta; class Magnoliopsida; order Fabales; family Fabaceae; genus Ormosia; species Ormosia semicastrata. Next base: position 13,091,453 of record JAQQTO010000047.1, on the reverse strand, counting down.
TAGCCATTAACTCCTTCTCATACACTGATTTGCTCTGAGCTCTATCTCGACAGTCCTTGACTGATAAAAGCTATTGGTTTTTCTTCTTCCATCAGTACAGCCCCAATCCCTCTCCCCGAAGCATCTGTCTCAACAGTGAAGGTTTTCTCAAAATCAGAATGGCTAAAACGGGTAATGAGGTCATGGCATTCTTCAAGGCCTCAAAAGCTCCATGAGCCTCTTCTCCCCAAGCAAAGCTCTCCTTCTTAAGTTGTTGAGTCAAGGGTCTGGCTATTTTGCCGTAATCCCTGACAAACTTCCCGTAATAACCTCGTCAAACCCGTAAATCCTCTCAAACTTTTCACATCCACCGGTGTTGGCCAATTAACCATGGCCTCTATTTTCTGAGGATCAGCCTTTACTCCCGTTGCTGAAATCAGGTGGCCTAAATACTGCAACTGTCTTTAGCCAAAGCTGCACTTCTTCTTGTTGATAAATAACTTGTTCTCCCTTAGTAAATGAAGGACCATCCTCAAGTGCATAAGATGCGTCTGCGCGATCTTTACTGTAGATCAGTATGTCGTCAAAGAACACAAGTGCAAACTTTCTTAGGAAGGGTCTCAGACCTCATTCATGAGTGCTTGAAATGTCGAGGGTGCATTGGACAAGCCAAAAGGCATTACAAGGAACTCATAGTGCCCCTCATGAGTCCTAAAAGCTGTCTTTGGTATGTCTGTTTCCCTTACTCTAATCTGGTGATAACCATATTTCAAATCCAATTTAGAAAATATCACAGCCCCTCCTAGTTCATCCAAGAGCTCATCTATGGCTGGAATGGGAAACTTATCGGTATGGTTACCTTATTTAATGCTCTGTAATCCACGCAGAATCTCCACCCTCCATCTTTCTTTTTGACCAATATCACTGGGCTGGAATATGGGCTGATGCTTGGTCGTATAATTCCAACTGATAACATCTCATCCACTATCTTTTCTATTTCATTTTTTTGGTAATGAGGGTACTTATAGGGCCTAATATTTGGTATCTGAGCACCCTCCTTAAGGAGTATTGTATGGTCTTGTCTTCTGGTTGGGGGTAGACCATGAGGTTCTTGAAACAGACCTTCAAAATCATACAACACACTTTCTATTTCCGTGTCAATAGTCTTTGCCTTCATGCATTTGTATTGTTGTCATCAATCTGTAGTACTCAATGTAGAATCCCTTTCCCTCATCTTGCAGGGCCTTGTATATAGTTTTTAACGATGCGGCAGATTTAGATAAAGCAGGTTCTCCCTTCAAGATTACCTCCTTTCCTGCCATCTCCATTTTCAGAGTTAAATCCTTAAAATTTGCCTTAATTTCTCCCAATCCCTCCAGCCAATCCAGACCCAAAGACAACATCGCCCCACCTAATTCAAACAAAAAGAAATCCCGATTAACATGGATCTCCCCGGCAGTACGCTTTTACACCCTTGCAAACCCCTTTACTTCGATCTTATGACCATCTCCCACCTCCACTAGGTATGTTGGTGTGTCTGTCACAGGTATGTCTAACTCCTCAACCACCCCCTTGGCTATGAAGTTGTTAGAAGCCCCACAATCTATAAGCACAACCACCCTTTTCTCTCCTATTTGCCCCAGCAATTTCAAAGACTTTTTGACGTCATGCCCATCATGCTATAGGCTGACAAGTGCAATGCTTTCTCCTCTGCTTCGTTCTTCTCATCATATAGTACTTCCCCTTGAATTTCTTCTACTTCTTCCTCATTTTCAACCACCATCAAATGAAATTGCTTGAATTTACATATATGTTCAGGACTAAACTTTTCATCACACCTAAAACAGAGGCCCTTCTTCATTTTCTCCTGCAACTCAGCGTTAGACACCTTCTATAGCCTCCCCTCCTCTGTTACTGCTTGAATTATCACCGGGTTTAGTTTCTATTGTGGACTTGCGGTGTAATTGGCCTTGGAGAAGCCTGTAGTTACTGTAGAGCTTCCCTTTCCTTGCTCAGTATTGGTATTGGACCGCAGCCCCAATCCCATAGTAGTGGATTTTACAAGTGGACTCATTCTCGGACTGAGCCCCGACTCTAGCTTCCCCACTTGGGCCTACCTTGACAGCAGCCCAATTCTTCTCTTCAATCAGTTAGGCTTGATCCATCAAGTCGATAATGAATCAAACACAGTAAAGTTTCAATTCTGCCCTTATCTCCTCCCTTAACCCATTCATCCATATTCCTTTCAATATTTCTTCGTCAGTCTGCCGGAGGGGACCTGAAACCATCTCAAATTGCTCCCGAAACTCACTAACAGATCCAACTTGATGTATTCCAAAAAGCATTTCATAAGGGTTTTGAGCCATCGTCGGCTGGAACCTCCGAATGACTGCTCCTCGGAACGTTGACCAAGTTGCCTCCGAGGTCCTCGATTCCCACCACTGAAACCAGTTCAGTGCTCGACCTTCTAGCGCCACCATGACGGCTTGTAGCCTCTCCTTTTCCCCCATTCCATTCACGATAAAGTAACGTTCAACCCGATTGACCCAGCCGTAGGCGCGTCGCCGCCGTCAAACACCGAATCTCCATCTTCCTCCACCGTTCGTCAGTTTCAACTCGAGTTCGTCGATTGTTTATGGAAGGACTTCCCCCATCTCCTTCTCCTTCCCATTCATCTCTGGGTCGTCCTTCTGACTCGTCCCTCTTTCGCCTCTTACTGTTGCTGCGAGGTAAGTCACGGATCAATCGTAACAGCTCTTCTTGAACCTCTTCACTCTTCTTCATCCTCGTATCCTGGGTTTCCTTCCACCTCTCAAACCCCTTCTCCATGGCTTCCGCCTCGCCTCCATTCTCGTGCTCACCATTCACAGCTCCCAAGATCGGGAGCTTTGATACCACTTGATAGAAATCGGATCAGAAAATGCAACAGAAACAGAGAATTTACTGATATTCAATAGGAAATTAAGAGAAACAAATTGATAGTCCAGGCATTCGAGAGGCCTGGTTCTCTCCCAACTTCCTTACTTGACTACTTTTCTACCTCCCCTCATCTCTCTCTCATCCTTATATCAATAAGGATCTACAAGGATCCTAACCGAATTCCCTCTCCCTCCACTACACTGCCAAGCTGGTAGTTAGTTAGCAGTGGTTACAACATGTCCCATGCCCACTTGGGCCTCTGAGTTCCTACGACCCACATCCCTTTTCCTCACGTATACTTTAGTAATAGGAGGCTTACTAATTTTCATATGCAAAATCTAACCCAATGTCATGCATAATCTCCGGGGACAGCATTGTACCTAAATGACTATGATATACAAATGCAAAAACTCTTTCTTTTTCCTATGATCAGTTTGTCATCATCAAAAAGGGGGAGAATGTGAATGCTTATGTCTCTAAGGCATGTTGAAAGGTTTTTGATGATAACAAAAGCAAAAGAGAAGATCAAGCACAAAAGGAAAAATCAAGATCAAAGAAATAAGACAGAAGGTTTAATTAGTTATTTAGACTTAGGATATAAATGTTAAATGCTCTCAAGATTTCTCAAATGGTTTTTCAATATATATGATTTCAAAATAAATGGGAAATTTCAAATATAAACATGGCTTTCAATAAAACCTTAGTTTCAACTTTAAATCTAACACTCTTAAAAGGATGTATGTTTAATCAAGTATCTTGAGGTGTTGGAAATGACTTACAAGCGTTATTGGACTTGAAAAATGTGTTCAAAGGCCAATGTAATCGATTACATAATGTTTGTAATCGATTACACATCAAACAGAGCATGAATCGATTACATTGTAAATGTAATCGATTACAATCAAGTCGAGGTTATGTAATCGATTACACAATATATGTAATCGATTACACAAAGCCCAGAAAGGCAAAGAACACGTTCGACAAGAAATGTAATCGATTACATTGATGTTGTAATCGATTACAAACAAAGTCAGAAGCCATGTAATCGATTACACAATATATATAATCGATTACACAAAACCCAGAAACTCAAAGAACACGTTTGACGAGCCATGTAATCGATTACATGGATATTGTAATCGATTACACAGTAAGTCAGAAGTCATGTAATCGATTACATGAGCATTGTAATCGATTACAAGCAAAGTCAGAAGCCATGTAATCGATTACCTCAAGAATGTAATCGATTACACAGAGCCCAGAAAGTTCAGAAAACGTTGGAACAATAATGTAATCGATTACCTGAGATATGTAATCGATTACACGCATCCTGACAACGTCCAACGGCTATATTAAATGCATTAAATGCATGCCCAACTACCTCCAACGGCTCTATTAATTGAGAAACTTATAAATACCCAAGTTGGGTCTTTGTTTACGGTTGACCTTGAATCAGAAACTGATCATTATACTTCAAAACATGAATTAATTCTTAAAATCATTTCTTGCTCTGTTTTCTGACTAAAAACGTGAAAAATCTTTGAGAGCATATTAGAGCTTCAAATTGTAAACACTTGCTCTAGAGAGAGCTTCTTCTATTTCAATCTTATACATTCTGATTAGTGAGGGTGAGGTATCCCTCAAGTATTGTAAGGGTGAGGTATCCCTTGGAAAATAGAGGCTCAAGCTTTTGGGTGAGGTATCCCATACTGTTGAGTGCTCAAGGTTGTAGTGGTTTTTTCAAGCACCCATTGAAGCTTGAAGATATAGTGGAAAATCTCAAGGTGTTGCTTGGGGACTGGACGTAGATCACAAGTGGAGTAGTGATTGAACCAGGATAAACGACTGTGTTTGTTTCTCTAAACTCTCCTCTGTTTATCTTTGTGCACTGTTTCATTGTTTTATTTAAATATTGTCTCCTTGGCTATTACGTTCATTAGTAAAAGTGCCTAACTCATCTATTCAATTATCTCTGATCATTCAATAGCTTCAACGAAAATTGATTATCAAACGATTTGCGAAAAATTTGTGAACTTATTTTTAACTAGTCAATTCACCCCCCCTCTTGAGTATTGAGGCCACTTGGTAACAGTAAGTTGTAACTAATCCACTCATTATTAAATAGGTATGAAGAGTCAGTCTTCTTATCTATAAGTTTAAAGAGAATGTGTAATAAGTGAGTGACGCACTCATAGTTATATATATTTGCTGTTACTTGGCGATTGTATAAGCAGTTATTAAGTGAAGATGATATTTGATAATTGTATGGGCAGTTGTTGAATATCATATATGGTTTTGTTTATGAATGATCTAGTTATGATATGCTACAAATGTGTAGATATTTGTTCTTATCATATGAACAAAGGACTTATATTTATAGATTATGTGTTGTGTTAGTGAACCTTTACACAACAGTAGTATGTGAATGTTCTTGAGATATTGAATAGTGATTTAATATCCAGTAGCAACCATAATCTATTGTATAATGTTGAGATAGATTAGTTTTCTATACATTATACTGTTGTATGGATGATGGTATAATGTTGATATTGACTATGTTTAATTGACATTTATACTAATGAGATGTCATGAAATGTATGAATATTGCTGAGAATCGTATGCTCTCACCTCTTTCTGTGTTTCTTTGGGAAAATCATGTCAAGACTCTTCCAAGGGTAAGAAGATAAAGAAGTCAAAGAACTAATGTAGTTTAGTTTTCTTTGTTTCTTCATAGACAAAGTTGATGTATTTATTTATATTAGCTTTGAGAATGTTAAAGGTTGTATGTACAACTCTTTTCCTTCATGGCAATTGATGTATATGTGTGTAACATTTTAGTTATGGCTCTCCTTTATAATTGTTTAATTATATAAGATTAGTGAGATAGTAAGAATAGAAGTAACACATTTAATGCTTTATGTGTGTGTGTGTATATATATATATATATATATATATATATATATATATATATATATAAAAGTTATATCATGAATATTGTATTAGGGTGTTACATTATGGTATCAGAGCAGCTCATCCTGTTGAGTCAGGATATGGACTAGCTAGGCTTAGGCAATTTTAGAGTTTTGTACTTAGTGTTATGCATTTCTTGTCTCATATGTGAGATGTGTTAGTAGAATTGCATGACAAGCCTTAGGTTTGGATGTTAATGGTTACTGTTACACTTAATATGTATTGGGAACTATTACTTCACCGAGGCGAACAAGGAGAGTTAAGAATTCTTCCTAGTGAAAGACTCAGTCATTATGGCTAAAGTGTGCTTAGAGATGGCAGTTGCTTACAGAGAGAAGATAGTTATCGTAAATAGAGCTCTAGCGGGGATGGAAGTAAGTTCATCCTGGCAGCCAGTTCCACTAGTACAGTTAGTGTATAAAGTTATGGTTGTAGAGAACCGAAGCTTTTCAGATCTCTCAAAGTTTAGAAAAGTCAACCTTGCATCCTTTAAGGGAAAGTAAGACCCATTTAGGATAAGAGATAGTGGCTTAAGCAAATGATGAAAATCTTTATAGTTGAGATTTGTTCTGATGACCTAAGAGTTTTGTATATCGCCCATATGTTAGTAAGGGAGGCAGAGTTTCGGTGAGTTGGTGCCAAGGAGTTGTTAAGACCTTTGACACTTAGATTACTTGGAGAGTGTTTAGGAACTTTTATTCTGGACAAATACTACCCTAAGAACATATAGAATGCCAAGGATATAGAGTTCCTAAGACCCGAATAAGGTGACATGTTAGAAGGCCAATTTATAGTTAAGTTTGATATGAAAGTTATCCTTATCATAGAGGCATGATTTACTCTCTTGTAGTAGCGTTGAGTTAAATATGCAAGTTTTAGAGAAATGCTCTATTATCTCCTTAAGTTGGATTGAAATGGAGTATTAGTAAAGAGATGGTTCCTTTATTAGTTAAAGTTGAACCATAGCACAATTATCCTAACTAAGGGAGCTAGATAAGCCCTTTGGCCTTGCAAAGGAGTGAGGTAAACATGTTACTATGGATGGAATTATGAGACAAGGTAGCGAGAAAAGCACCTTGTGAGGGTAAAGATGTGAGCAAAACACTTTATCAATATGTAGATCGAGAAGCTCTTTACATAGGCAAGTGAGTGAGACCAAATATATTAAAACTTGCCAAGAGTGGTAAAGGAGTGAGATAAACATTTTACCTAGTAATGGTAGAGGAGTGAGATAAACACTCTACCTAGGACGAAGTAGTGAGTTAAACTCTTTGTCAAGAAACATGAGGAGTGAGAAAAGTACTCATGTTAGAGGTAGTAAGAGTGAGTTAAACTCTCTACCAAGGTCTCAAGTAAAAGGTATTAGAGTGAGTTAACCTCTCTACCTAGGGTATTAAAGTGAGAAAAGCTTATACCAAGGGCAAATAGATGAGTTAAGCCTTATGCCAGGCAAAGAAGTAAGGTAAACACTTTGCCAAGTAGTAAGGATAATTTTTAAACAGCAGATTAGAATGCCTTAAGATTAGTGTTTATCGAATAGACTTAGAGAGCTACTTGAATAGGCCTTTTTAGAATGGTAAGTTAGACTAACAAATTAGACAAAATGAGCTATTCATTTGGCAAGAGTTTCAGGTTGATCAAATATACTAAAAAAAGTTATTCGATTAGCAAGTTTTAAGTTTCAAAGAATTCCTAGTAAATAGATAGTTATTCTAAGGGTGTATATTTGAGAAGAATCAAACTAACTAGAAAGTGGTTTGACTAGCATAGTTTCGATTAGTCGAGATAAGTAAAAGAAACTTATTTCAGTTGATTGGAAAAGGCAGAATGGTGCTTCTAGTGTCATTCAAAGAGAATAATTGAGGGTCCCTATAGCTAGCCTCAAGTGGAACAATAGTTACAAGGTTTTCACAATCAAAAAATGGCGGATGATAGGTATATGCAGCATGCTTTTAGACCTAGTTATCCTCAAAATAAAGTCAAGTAAGTTTAAGCAAAAGGAAAGGGACCAAAGTATGTTGGATGTAAGAGCTAACATGGAGGCAGACCTTGTTTAGTAGGCCTTATAGTATGTTATACTTATAGCTGATCAGAACACTTTTAAGTAAGTGTACACAGAAGTAAGGAGTAGTGCTTAACCTCAAGTTAGAGTATGAGTTTATACTCTAAATAGTAAAGAGGTGGCTCTATCTCCCGATCTTATACGAGGTAAGGACATAATTAAACATGATCTCTGAGTTGTAGTATATGATTCGGGAATATCCCCATTCCTTGATTTCATATGAGATAGAAAAGAGATTAGATTTATTTATGTTTGAGTTTCCTCATGTTCTATCTTTGTCTACACTAACAACAAAGTTAGTCACAACTTCCTCACATATGTTTGGATTGTTCTGTGAAGATAGAAGGTAGGATTTCCTTTGTGAATCTTATAAGTTTATCTCTTTTTGACATAAACATTGGACGAGGCATGGTTTTGGTTGTTAGTAAACCAAGTTGTTGCAGAGTGATCAGATTGGACATTGAGGTTTGTATCTGATGATTCTTACATGCCTCTTCCCTTAGAGTTTGTGTTTTGAGAGTTAAACAAGTAAGTAACTTCTTAGGACGAGGGATTTAAGGATATGATTTCCTTTTCTCCTTATCTGTGAATTTGAACAAGTTTTAGGGAATGTATCTGTGATAAGAAGATATCCAGAAGTGTTTCCTAGAAAGATAATCGAGTTACCACCTGAGAGAGAAGTAGACCTCACTTTAGGTTTAGTATAAGTTAAGTTAGTAAATAGTTTTTAGACTCAATATATTAATCTTACTGAATGAGAACCTTTAAGGTTAAGTTATATATAGCTAAGGGAAGTGACAATCTCTCGAGTATGATATCATATCTAATATGAGTTAAGGAAGAAGTTTTGATGGCCTAGAATGTTTAAGAACGTAGCAGAATATGTTGAGTTGTAGGTAATGGTGGATAGATTAAGTAATTTGCCCACTTCTTGCCAAGTAAAGTTACCTATTCTCTAGATAAAGTAGTTCAACTACTTTTGGAGGAGATAGTTAGATTGCATTAAATCCCAATGAATGTAGTGTCTGATACGAATTCTAGGTTCACATCTAATTTTTGGGGGAGCCTTGCATAAGAAGTTTGAAATAAATTAAGTTTTGGTACAACTTACCATCCACAAACAAAGGGCTCAAGAGCTTGAGGTAAGAATATTTCTTCTAGAGAAAGTGTGGTTAGGAGAAGTTAGTACAAAAAGGACTACCTGGGAGTTGGAACTCCTTGTAAAGTGAGGTTACACAGAGTTGTTTACATAAGGTGAACAATTTTAGGGACAAAATTTTTAAAAAGGAGGGGAGAAATGTAATATCTTGAAAAGCATGTTATACTAGTTTATGGTTACCAAAGGTAGCATATTACTTGTTTAGCATATCAGTTAAGTTTTGTGACGAACCGAGTTAGTTTAGGTACTTAGTTGTAACCCAGAGTGTGAAAAGTAGCCTGAAATGACTCAGATAGTAGCATAAATTCTAATTTGAGAGAAATAAACCTAGAAAGTTTGTTCACAAATTGGCATAAGAAGCTGTAGTTAAAATTTGAGAGTAATCAGAGTTAATTTGGTATTTTTAGGCATACTAGTTGTGCCTTTAATGCCTGATTGACTAGCAGCCGATATGAAAAAATATGATGGTGAAACAATAATTTTAATGAATCTTAGTATTTATTTTAAGGTTGTTGGAAGCAAGAAAACTTATTTTAGCATAATTCAAGTGTCCTTAGCAGATATAAAGTTCCAGCTTTAGGCTTAGGTGCAAAAGTTGGACTTTGTCTCTTTTTTCCCTAATAGTCCCATGGTTCCAGAACAAAAGAGAAGCAGAAACAGAAAAAGAGAGAAGAGAAAAAGAAAGAGGAAACTGTGAAGGGGGAAGAGGAAATTGGAGGAAGAAGTAAGAGGATCAAGATCAAAGCATAAAGCTTGAAGGAATATCATCTTGGCTTCAGGAGGTAGGGGTTCTAACCTAGAATTTCATTCTTCTTTCCTTCATTTTCTCTATTCTCAAAGTTAAGTTACATATAAGAGAAAATAGATTTTTATGAGTGAAAATCTATTTTCTTTGCTTGAATGTTGTTTTCATTTATTGGAATTAGTAAATTCAGGTTAATGGAAGCATGAGAATATATTAGATCCATAGTTTTGCTCATTTAGTCCCTAAAGTGGGATTTTGAACATTAAACAACTAGGTATATAATTTTGAGTTTTGATCCAAAATTAAATGAATCAATAGGTTGTATAAGTGTTACAATATATTTAGGGGTTGTTGGTGATACTAGAAATCACCTTGAATCCATTTTTGATAGCTTACAAGCTACTTTGTTCCCAATGGAACAATAGCACCATTCTACAGCATTTTGCAGAATTGCTGCTATGCGACCGACGCTTAAGCTCCTGAAGCATAGGTGCTTAGGCGCGCATCAGCAAGGCATGGTGTGCTTAAGCGCCAAGGGGCAGAGCGCTCAAGCCCGTAGTGACAGAACAGAGCTATGCTCTACCCTGTAAGCACTCAGGGGCCTGGGTTAAGAATACTCAGGCGCACAGAGAGCACTCAAGAAGAAAGCGCTCAAGTGCCCAGGCACCAGAATTATTATTTTGATGAGTTGAGTTTCCCTACTTGTTAGGAATCCTTTTATATGCCTTGTAGAGGAGACACTAATAGGGGTACTTCTAAGAGGGAAAGACCACCTTTCATATATGGAAAAGTAAAAGATCTTAGTGCAACTAAGAGCAATGGTTTGCCATAGATAGGTAATTAGACCCTTAGGCAGCACGGAGTTGCATTTAGTATCACTTATGAGATGATGAGAATAAGGTAAACAAAATACAAATAAGTTGAGTTCAGTTGGCATTAGTCACTTGCCATAGTGGTTTAGTTACTCCTAAGAAAGAAAATGGAATTAATAATGAATGAAGGGACATAGTATACAGATATTATGGAAGTTCTAGTCTTTAAGCATTCCATAAGTTAGGAATTGCTTATCATAGGTATCTAAGACCTACTAGGGTGGCATAGAGTACCACTTAAGGTGTGATTAAGAGGCAAGCTAGATACAAGAATCATTATTATGAATACTTAGCTAGAAACATGGAATATGCTCCTTTATGAGTTGAAGTGAGCTGAGAGTACATGTTTGCTAGAGTTTAGTTCTTCACTTGGTTAGAAAGATTCATGTGATGAGTTAAGGTTGTGGTTTTGTATGAGTTATACATATCACTGCTTAGATTCCTATTACTTACTAATTCCAAAGTAGAGTAATCTTTAATGATGTATAATCATATGCCCAAAGGAGATAGATGAAAAATTCAAAAGTCTCTTTGAGTGAGGATTTAGCCCTAGCTACCCGTTAGTGCCAGGATTACTAGTGTGAGTTGGAACTAGTCCACTCATTATTAAGTAGGTTTGAAGAGTCAGTCTTCGTATCTAAAAGTTTAAATAAAATGTGGAATAAGCGAGTGACACACTCACAGTCATATACATTTGTTGTTACTTGGTAATTGTATAGACAGTTACTAAGTGAAGATGATATTTGATAACTGTATAGGCTATTGTTGAATATCATTTATGGTTTTGTTTATGAATGAGCTAGTTATGATATGCTACAAATGTGTAGATAGTTGTTCTTATCATATGAGCAAACGACTTATATTTATAGATTGTGTTGCGTTAGTGAACCTTTACATAACAGTAGTATGTGAATGTTCTTGAGATATTGAATAGCGATTTATATCCATTAGCAACCATAATCTATTGTATAATGTCGAGATAGATTAGTTTTCTATACATTATACTATTGTATGGGCGATGGTATAATGTTGATATTGATTATGTTTAATTGAAATTTATAATAATGAGATGTCATGAAATGTATGAATATTACTGAGAATTGTATGTTCTCACCCTTTTCTGTGTTTCTTTGGCAAAAGCATGTCAAGACTCTTCTAAGGGTAAGAAGATAAAGAAGCCGAAGAACTAATGTAGTTTAGTTTTCTTTGTTTCTTCATCGACAAAGTTGATGTATTTATTTATATTAACGTTGAGAATGTTAAAGGTTGTATGTATAACTTTTAGCCTTCATGGCAATTGATGTATATGGGTGTAACTTTTTAGTTATGGCTATCCTTAATAATTGTTTAATTGTATAATATTAGTGAGATAGTAAGAATAGAAGTAACACATTTAATGCTTTATGTCTCTCTCTCTCTCTCTATATATATATATATATATATATAAGTTATATTGTGAAAACTTAAGGGTAAAGTCAATTGCCTTCACAAACAGTTAATAACACAAGAGATAATGTGAGTTGTAATGCCCCTTTTTGGGAGAGAACGTCACATTGTCATTTACAATGCGGAATATAAAGATGAAGTTAAGACCTGGTTCTTATTCTCGTTTTAATTTCATTTGTCTGATTAAAGTTGCATAAGTAAAATGGTGACTATTTTTTTTCATTATAATTAATAAAATATAGTGACGAAACAAGAAATGGCATAAAAGGGCAAGATGTATAAAGTATACATTTGATCAACATTGCATATTCATATATATATATATATATATAATTATATCATATCTGTTTAATTACAAGCCCGATGTACAAAAAGCAAAACTATACCTGCCTAAAGGATTATACATATATATAGCCCACCAAAATAATAAAACATTAGGCCCCAAAAATAAACACTGGTAACCATCAGTAGCTGCCAACAGTATCAGTCCCTGAGATGAGGAGGAACCGTGTCAGGATCCTCCTCGAGATCCTCCTCGGGATCCTCCTCAGGGTCTTCCTCATCAAAAGAGACCCATATAGGAGCCACTGAGTTATGGGCCGGGACTCGAGTAGTGAAAACAAAAGAATCCTCCTGTGGGGTGTAATAGCGATCACCCCACATCTCCCCGATGGGCAAATAGAACTCCAAATGCACGCTGACGCTGCCCATGAAAATAGGCGGATCATGATGCCCCCAAGCTAGGAAAATCAACACCTCTCCCTCGTAGATGAAACGTTCAGAATTTAGATTGATGTACCAGCAGTCTGGCTCTCCGAGGAAAGTCAAACGTACATAACCTAGAAATCTGCGCGGGCGTGCCACCATGATCCCACCGTATGTATTAGCCGCAATCGGGCCAGAAGCCGGGGAATTCGGGAGCTTCACCCTCCTTGCCGACGTCTTCGATGAAACATATTTATAAACAGACAAAAATAATAGAAACACAAAAAAGAGGTAAGACATCCTACCATCATTACCAATTATGGCAGTAGAGAAACAAAACGGCGCAAAGCGCCTACATAGCATTTCATGAGTAATCATAATAATAATAAACATTAAATAATAACAATAAACAGTTAAGCCGTTCCAAGCAGTTATACATCAGTACATTGACAGTTCCAATATATCATGAGAATTAAAATGCTAGATAATATATGGACTCATTATGCACATGCATACAACAACAAAATCCTACTCCATGGAGCTAGACATAAATAGTCGGAGAGAAAGATCAGGAGACACGTCTGCAACTCGGCTGCCGCGGCCAAAGTACTATAACTCATCAGTTTATCCACGTGCACATCAAGGCATTGTACAGACAGTCTACACTAGATCACGACATAGGACAGTGTCTCAATCTAGATCGTCGGTGCATTTGCATCGGTTTGCCCCACGGACAGAAGAGCTACCAACTGTCCATTGCGAGGTACCCGCACCTCGATGCCCCCAAAATCAACAGTATGACCTACACTAGTCTACTCGCACCTGCACAAAGGTGTGTTCAATATCCTAGGCAACATGGCCTTAACAATAGTCCAACGGACTTTCACAATGCATGACGACTCAATGCATAATCATGTATGTTTATCATTACATACTCTTCCACAATATGCCATAATTGGCCAAAGTAAGCATCATAGTATTCTCGGTCCCACACATGGACCCACATTAAATAATCTAGAGCCTTCAATGGTACATTACATTTTGGTACATTATGGAATTATTTAGTGTTCTCACTTACACTCATGTTCTTGCTTTAATTAGAAATCATTCTAAGTCTTTTAGGTAAAGTTCCATTCTTGGTTCTTTCCATTTTATGAAACCCTAATTGATTCCTAATTAATCATTTAATTAAGTTTCACTTCAATTTAATTTTTCTTATGAAACTCCTTTCATTATTAGGTTCTTACTTTAAACTTAGTCTTATTCACTTAAGGAAGTTATTTCTAAGTCTTACCAAGTCTCACACATCCTTATTTGTCTTTAAGGTCCAAAGAATTCCTTTAAGTTACTAAATTTATTTCCTTCCATTACATAATCCTCTTATTTATTTACTTGATTAATTAAATGTCATAGTTGTATAAAGTTACATGATTAGGCCATTTTTACCCTTGAGGCCGTGAGCCTCACTAAGTTTTAGGATTCCAAATTTTTAATCTATTAATTACATGTTGTCCACTTGATTAGTTATGTCCTCCACTTGTTATAAATTTTCACCAAGAATCCCTAATTTTGGCCCCAAAACCGTGAGCCTCCCTAGAGGAAATCTATGTCATTTTCTTCCATTTCAAGTATTCCAATCCATCCAAGTATATCAATATACATAACCAATCAATCAAATAACATAAACAAATTAACAACAACATGTAAACATACAAATCATGGAAACAAAGAATAACCCTCAATGGAATTTTCTCACAATCAATCACAATTCAATGTTCCTTACTACCAATAGAGGTTGAGGAGGAGTATCTTCCTCTTACCAAAGAGAAGAAAGCAAGAGAACCCTCCTAGAAGCTCCTTGTAATTTTCGGATTTGACACCTCCAAGAACCCTAAAATTTCAATCTCATCAAGATAACACAAATGCTTGAAAAATAAGGTATAGATGGTCACAAAGGAGACCATAGAAATGAAAATGGGGAAAAGAGAGTGAAGAATCAAGAACTTTACCCAAAAACCCTAAGCTTGAAGCTTGAAGAAAGTGGTCAAGATGAAATCTTTTTCAAGAATCACCATCTAGAGAAGTGTTTAGATGATGGAGATGATTAAGAAAATGTATTTGGTTGGAATTTTAGTGATGGTGGAGGGCTTGAGGAGGTGCTGGCCGTGAGCCTCTTCTAGAGAGAAGGAGGAGAAAATGCTAAGGAAGAAGAAGGTAGAGAGAGAAGTGAATAGAAAAGTGAAAGATGCTTTTAGGTTTTTGAAATTAATGTGATATAATTAATTATGTGAAACACAAATTTCCCCCCCCCCCAAATGGTGCAGCAGCCGTGAGGTAGAGGGAGGAGAGAGATAAAAGTGGTTAGCTTCCTTGTGAAGCTTGTGTGCATTTTCAATAAAGGAGATGTGATTAGACATAAAGTAGATTTCATTAGGATAAGATAATGTGATTTATTAGTTAAATAATATGGTAATTAGGATTTTACTACAAGTTATTATCCAATGGATAATTGTTACAGTGTACAATACCAGTATTAATTATCCCATGAATAATAGAGCGTATTGCAAAATTTTAATTAACGGTATGTAAAGAGATTTTGTTTATCATATAAAATCTCAAAAAATATAAATCTCGTAAACTGTGTCCAACCTCGGGTTTAGTAAGATCCCCCGTCGACACATCCACAGTTCAAGGTTTACCACCTCAGAAAAACATTTCGTTATCCCTGGCTCATTTCACAAGCATGCAAAACGAGGAATATACTAAAATATTTGACGTTTTCAAAAAATCCACAAAAATTCCTAAAAATCACAAACATTAGAAAATGAATATTTGTCACGAAACAAATAATTTTCTAAGGCATTTCACTGACTATGATCAGTGTGCACACAAAACGAGAAATATATTAAAATATTTAGTATTTCCAGAAAATTCTAAAAAAACTCCAAAAATCTCGAATATTGGGAAATTACTATTCATGATGAAACAAATCATTTTCGGGGTGTTACACTGACTCTGCTCAGTGTGCACGCAAAATGAAAAATATATTAAAATATTCGACGTTTCTGGAAAAATTCACCGAAATTCCTGAAAATCATAAATATTATAAAATGATGATTAATGATAAAATAAATAATTTTTGGGGTGTTACAACTCTCCCCTTCTAAAAAGAAATTTTGTCCTCGAAATTTTTGTACCTTAGAATAGTTGTGGGTGTTGCTCATTCATTTTGTCTTCCAGCTCCCATGTCGCATCTCCAGTCGTTTCGTTCCAAATTACCTTTACCAATGAGATCTCCTTGCCTCTTAATTTCTTTATCCTTCTATCCTTAATTTTCATAGGAGGTGCCTCATAGGTTAAGTTCTCTTTTAATTGTACTGTATCTGGTGCTATGACATGACTTGGGTCAGGAAGGTATTTTCGCAGTTGTGACACATGGAAGACATTGTGAATGTTTGAGAGGAAAAGGGGTAAGGCTATTTGATAGGCTACTGGACCTACTCGGCGAAGAATTTGGTAAGGTCTAAGGAATTTTCGAGTGAGTTTTCTAGATTTCAAGGCCCGGCCTACCCCATTCGTAGGTGTGACTTTCAGAAATACATGCTCACCTTCCTCAAACTCAAGAGGTTTCCTTCTTTTGTCTGCATAACTCTTTTGTCGACTCTGTACCGTCCTCATCTTCTCCTGAATCATCTTAACCTTTTCAGTCATCTGCTGTATAACATTTGGTCCAATAGTGAGGCGCTCGCCGTCTTGGTACCAACATAAAGGTGTCCGACACCGCCATCCATACAGAGCCTCATAGGGTTCCGTCCCTATGCTTGAATGATAACTGTTGTTGTAGGTGAATTCTATCAATGGTAGAACGTCATTCCAACTTCCAGTCTGTTCTATGGTGCAAGCTCGAAGCAAATCTTTTAATAATTGGATCGTCCTCTCCGATTGGCCATCGGTTTGTGGGTGATAAGCAGAACTAAGACGTAACTTTGTCCCTAATGATTCTTGTAGACTCTGCCAGAACCTTGAAGTAAATCTTGGATTCCTATCCGAAATAATACTTGTAGGCATACCGTGCAGTCTAACAATTTCTCCAATATACACGCTGGGTCAGTTTCTCCAGGTTGTACCTTATGTTGATCGGGAGGAAATGCGCTAATTTTGTGAGTCGATTCACAATTACCCAAATCGAGTCATGACCTTTTCTTGTCCTTGGCAAATCCACTATAAAATCCATTGCAATGCTGTCCTACTTCCATTCAGGAATAGGCAATGGTTGTAGCAATCCTGCCGGTCTTTGATGTTCCACTTTAGCTTTCTGACAAACTAGACAAGTCGATACACGTCTAGTGATGTCACTCTTCATTCCATGCTACCAAAACAACTTCTTCAAGTCTTGATACATTTTTGTTATGCCCGGATGCATATTCAGCTGGCTCGTGTGAGCATGGTCGAGAATATACTCTCTAAGCTCTTGGTCACGGGGAATATATACTCTACCTCAGAATCTCATAATTCTGTCTGTTCCTTCCTCAAATGCTGTTTCGTTGCCTTGCTTCATTAACTCTCTCACTTCTTGTAAGAACTTATCGACTTTCTACTTTTCCCGTATGTCCTCCATTAGCTCATTTGAGATGGTGACCATGTTCATGCAGATCTTTCTTGGTTCTAATTCCACAAAAGACCACACATCTCTGAACTGCTCTATTAGATCCTTTTCCTTGATCATCGAGCGCAGAGACACTGATCATCTTCCTACTCAAGGCGTCTGCCATGACGTTTGCCTTGTCGGGGTGATACAGAAGTTGAAAATCATAGTCTTTCAGGAACTCTAGCCACTTTCGCTGCCTCATGTTCAACTCCTTCTGATTATACAAATATTTCAAACTTTTGTGATCACTAAAGATGTTGAACGTCACTCCATAGAGGAAATGCCTCTATATCTTCAAAGCGAAGACCACAGCCGCTAATTCCAAGTCATGTGTCGGGTAGTTCTTCTCATGCACTCGTAATTGCCTTGAAGTATAAGCCACCACTCTTCCATGTTGCATAAGCATAGACCCTAGTCCTTGGAATGAAGCGTCACAATACACCTCAAATGGTTCATTTGGACCAGGTAGCACTAACAGCAGCGAGGTAGTTAGCCGATTCTTCAACTCTTGGAAACTCTGCTCACAGCTGTAGGTCCACTCAAAAGCCTAGTTCTTCCTCGTGGGTTGAGTAAGAGGTCCCGCGATTTTGGAAAATCCCTCAATGAACCTCCGGTAATATCCGGCCAAACCCACGAAGCTACGAATCTCCGTTATCGACTTAGGCCTTTCCCATTATAGCACTGCCTCTACTTTTGATGGACCCACTGCAATCCCTTCCTTCGAGATTACATCGCCCAAAAATTTAACTTCTTCCAGCCAAAATTCACATTTTGATAGTTTGACATATAATTCTTTCTCCTTCAAAATCTGGAGAACTATACTGAGGTGTTCAAGATGATCCTCCTAATTTTGAGAGTATATCAGGATGTCGTAGATAAAGACAACAACAAACTTGTCCAAGTAAGGGTGAAAGATCCTGTTCATGTAGTCCATGAAGATAGCAGGCGCATTTGTCACGCCAAACGGCATCACAAGGTACTCGTAATAGGCAGATCGGGTACGAAAAGCAGTCTTAGATATATCCTCCGTCTTCACTCGTATCTGATGATATCCATATCGCAGTCAATTTTTTAAAATACCGCTGCTCCCTTCAATTGGTACATTAAGTCATCAATTCTTGGGAGTAGATATTTATTCTTGATGGTCACTTTGTTTAGTTGTCTGTAGTCCACGCACAACCTTGATGAACCGTCATTCTTTCAAACTAGCAGTACTAGTGCTCCCCCAGGTGATACACTCAGCCTGACAAATTACTTTTCCAAAAGATCCTCTAGCTGCTTCTTAAGCTCTGCTAACTCCGAGGGTGACATTCTGTAAGGTGCTATAGACACGGGACCAGCTCCCGGTACAAGGTCAATAGCGAATTCTATTTCTCGTGTCAATGGTAAACCAGGTACATCCTCAGGAAAGACTTCAGGAAATTCATTCACTACAGGAACTGTGTTCACATCAACCTCACTCTCGACTTTCAAAGAAGACAGTAACACGTATCCTTGAGCTCCTTCTTTCAAGAGAGCTTGAACTTGGTTGGCCGTCAAGTATCTAGAATCTTCATCCACAAGGAAAACTATGGTTTTTCTTAAACAATCTAATAGAACATGGTTGGAAGACAACCAGTCCATCCTTAAAATTATATCTAGCTGGGAAATGGGTAAACAGATCAAATCGACAGAAAAGGTTCGACCTTCAATAATCAAAGGACAATTTAAACAGACTTTGGTGGTAACTACTAGTTTATCAGTGGGAGTAGAAATAGTTAAGTCAAAAGGTAAGGTAGACATTGGTAAACCAAGTCGTAGCACACAATCATAAGATATGAAAGAATGGGTTGCCCCAAAGTCATACAGTACAGTTAAAAGGTTACCTTCTATGGTGCCTTCTCCTTGAATCAAGTCTTCTAACTTGGAGGCTTCTGGCTCCGTTCATGGTATAGACCCGTCCTCCTACTTACGGTTTCTTAGCTCTTGCGAAGATTAATCGAAGGTTCACCTTTCGCTTGATTACGGTCCTCGGATACGTGACCAGGCTTACCACATCTAAAACAGATAATCCCATTTATGGTGCAATCCCTCGTGAGATGATCCTTCCCACACTTCAAGCATTTTGAGGGATACACCACATTTTGGCTAGTCCGGCCTCCCAGAGAACCTCCACCGAACTTTCACCGTGTCTCATTGTTTGGTTCCCCATTGGTCGAGAATAAGACTTCTTTTGGAAGTGATTAGAACTGTTGCCACCGCCTCTTTGGAACCTTGTAGGTCCAAAGTTCCTGCTCCTTGTATCTCTAGATTGTTCCAGAGCTTCTACTTCGCAGCACGTATCTAGCAGCTCTAAGAACTCGTTAATTTTCAGGGTAATAACTGCTTTCTTCACTTCATATCTCAGTCCTTTTGTAAACCTCCTATACTTCCAGGCTTCATTCGGTTGGTGCTGAAAGTACGTTAAAACTGTGACAAGTTTTCAAATCTCGCTGCATATTCACTAATGGTCATATTCCATTGCCTTAGGTTGAGAAACTCCGCCTCCTTTGCGCGCCTCGCGCTTGCGGGAAAGTACTTATCCAGGAATTTATCCTTGAATAAATCCCAAGTGATTTCACGATTTTCAGCCTCCAGCATTCTTTGTGTCCCGCACCACCAGTTCTCAGCATTGCCAACCAACATAAAGGTAGCATAAGTCACATTCTTATTCTCAGCACAATTCATGCCTCAGAAGACTTTCTCCAGCTCTTTGATCCATAAACTAGCTTTGTCCGGATCGAACTCTCCTTTGAATTGGGGAGGATTATGGTGACAAAACTCTGCCAAGTTTTGAGCGTCTGCAGTAGCTTTGAGCTGTTGAGCAGCTCTATCTTGTTACTGAGCAACTCTCTCTTGTTGTTGAGTAGCTCGTTCAGTCTGTTGTGCGATGACCTCAGCCATCCTTTGCATCACCTCTATAGCAGTTGTCATATCTCCACCTCGTGGCATTGTGTTTCTCAATTCAGATTAGCTGAAAAACACAAGGAAAGTCAGTTGCACCCACTAGGAATACCAAACACAGAGATTCACACAGCACAAATAAGACAGACTCAATCACAAGACCCAAAGAAACATAAACCGGGGCTCTGATACCAACTTAATATAACGCCCCTTTTTGGGAGGGAACGTCACATTGTCATTTACAATGCGGAATATAAAAATAAAGTTAAGACCTGGTTCTTATTCTCGTTTTAATTTCATTTGTCTGATTAAAGTTGCATAAGTAAATTGGTGACTTTTTTTTTTTTGGTTATAATTAATAAAATATAGTGACGAAACATAAATGGCATAAAAGGGCAAGACAGTATAAAGCATACATTTGATCAACATTGCATATTCATATATATATATATATATATATATATATATATATATATATATATATATATATATATATATAATTATATCGATCTATTTAATTACAAGCTCGATGTACAAAAAGCAAAACTATACTTGCCCAAAGGATCATACATATATATAGCCCACCAAAATAATAAAATATCAGGCCCCAAAAATAAACACTAGTAGCCATCAATAGCTACTAACAGTATTAGTCCCTGAGATGATGAGGAACTATGTCAGGATCCTCCTCAAGATCCTCCTCAAGATCCTCCTCGGGATCCTCCTCAGGGTCTTCCTTATCAGAAGAGACCCACATAGGAGCCACTGAGTTACGGGCCGGGGCTTGAGCAGTGGAAACAAAAAAATCCTCCTATGGGGTATAATAACGATCACCCCACGTCTCCTAGATGGGCAAGTAGAACTCCAAATGCACGCTGACGCTGCCCGTGAAGATGGGCGGATCATGACGCTCCCAAGCTAGCGAAATCAACACCTCTCCCTCGTAGATGAAACATTCAGAATTTAGGTTAATGTACCAGTAGTCTGGCCCTCCGAGGAAGGTCAAACGTACATAACCTAAAAATCTACGCGGGCGTACCCCCATGATCCCACCGTATATGTTAGTCGTAATCGGGCCAGAAGCCGGGGAATTCAGGAGCTTCACCCTCCTTGCCGACGTCTTCGATGAAACATATTTATAAACAGATAGAAATAATAGAAACACGGAAAAAAAGTAAGATATCCTACCATCATTACCAATTCTGGCAGTAGAGAAATAAAATGGCGCAAAGCGCCCACATAGCATTTCATGAGTAATCATAATAATAATAAACATTAAATAATATCAATAAACAGTTAAGCAGTTCCAAGCAGTTATACATCAGTACATTGACAGTTCTAATATATCATGAGAATTAAAATTTCAGATAATATATGGACTCATTATGCACATGCATACAACGACAAAATCCTACTCCATGGAGCTAACCACGAAGTCGGAGAGAAAGATCGGAGACACGTCTGCAACTCGGCTGCCGCGGCCAAAGTGCTATAACTCATCAGTTTATCCACGTGCACATCAAGGCATTGTACAGATAATCTATACTAAATCACGACATAGGATAGTGTCTTAATCCGAATCGTCCGTGCGTTTGCATCGGTTTGCCCCACGGACAGAAGAGCTATCAACTGTCCATTACGAGGTACCCATACCCCGATGCCCCCAAGGTCAATAGTATGACCTACACTAGTCTACTCACACCCGCACAAAGGTGTGTTCAATCTCCTAGGCAACATGGCCTTAACAATAGTCCAACGGACTTTCACAATGCATGACAACTCAATGCATAATCATGTATGTTTATCATTACATACTCTTCCACAATATGCCACAATTAGCCAAAGTAAGCGTCATAGTATTCTCGGTCCCACACATGGACCCACATTAAATAGTCTAGAGCCTTCCAATGGTACATTACATTTTTGGTACATTATGAAATTATTTAGTGTTCTCACTTACACTTATGTTCTTACTTTAATTAGAAATCATTCTAAGTCTTTTAGGTAAAGTTCCATTCTTGGTTCTTTCCGTTTTATGAAACCCTAATTGATTCTTAATTAATCATTTAATTAAGTTTCACTTCAATTTAATTCTTCTTATGAAATTCCTTTCATTATTAGGTTCTTACTTTAAACTTAGTCTTATTTACTTAAGGAAGTTATTTCTAAGTCTTACCAAGTCTCACACATCCTTATTTGTCTTTAAGGTCCAAAGAATTCCTTTAAGTTACAAAATTTATTTCCTTTCATTACATAATCCTCTTATTTATTTACTTGATTAATTAAATGTCATAGTTGTATAAAGTTACATGATTAGGCCATTTTTACCCCTAGAGGCCGTGAGCCTCACTAAGTTTTAGGATTCCAAATTTTCAATCCATTAATTACATGTTGTCCACTTGATTAGTTATGTCCTCCACTTGTTATAAATTTTCACCAAGAATCCCTAATTTTGGCCCCAAAACCGTGAGCCTCCCTAGAGGAAATCTATGTCATTTTCTTCCATTTCAAGTGTTCCAATCCATCTAAGTATATCAATATACATAATCAATCAATCAAATAACATAAACAAATTAACAACAACATGTAAACATACAAATCATGGAAACAAAGAATAACCCTCAATGGGGTTTTCTCACAATCAATCACAATACAATGTTCCTTACTACCAATAGAGGTTGAGGAGGAGTATCTTCCTCTTACCAAAGAGAAGAAAGCAAGAGAACCCTCCTAGAAGCTCCTTATAATTTTCGGATTTGACACCTTCAAGAACCCTAAAATTTCAATCTCATTAAGATAACACAAATGCTTGAAAAATAAGGTATAGATGGTCACAAAGGAGACCATAGAAACGAAAATGGGGAAAAAAGAGTGAAGAATCAAGAACCTTACCCAAAAACCCTAGCTTGAAGCTTGAAGAAAGTGGTCAAGATTAAAGCTTTTTCAAGAATCACCAACTAGAGAAGTGTTTAGATGATAGAGATGATTAAGAAAATGTATTTAATTAGAATTTTAGTTATTGTGGAGGGCTTGAGGAGGTGCTGGCCGTGAGCCTCTTCTAGAGAGAAGGAGGAGAAAATGCTAAGGAAGAAGAAGGTAGAGAGAGAAGTGAATAGAAAAGTGAAAGATGCTTTTAGGTTTTTGAAATTAATGTGATATAATTAATTATGTGAAGCACAAATTTTTTCCCCCAAAATGGTGCAGCGTAGTGAGGTAGAGGGAGGAGAGAGAAAATGGTTAGCTTCCTTAAGAAGCTTATGTACATTTTCAATAAAGGAGATGTGATTAGACATAAAGTAGATTTTATTAAGATAAGATAATGTGATTTATTAGTTAAATAATATGATAATTAGGATTTTACTACAAGCTATTACCCAATGGATAATTGTTACAGTGCAAAATTTCAGTATTAATTATCCCATGAATAATAGAGCGTATCGCAAAATTTTAATTAACGGTACGCAAATAGATTTTATTTATCAGATAAAACCTCAAAAAATGCAAACCTGACAAACTGTGTCTGGCCTCAGGTTTAGTAAGATCCCCTGTCAACACATCCACAGTTCAAGGTTTACCAGTCTCAGGGAAAACATTTCGTTATCCCGGCTCTGCTCAGCGTGCACGTAAAACGAGAAATATATTAAAATATTTGACATTTTCAAAAAAATTCACAAAAATTCTTAAAAATAACAAATATTAGAAAATGAATATTTGTCACGAAAAAACAATTTTCCAGGGTGTTTCACTGACTCTGCTCAGTGTACACGTAAAATGAAAAATATATTAAAATATTCATCATTTCCGAAAAATTCCAGAAAAATTTCCAAAATCCTCAAATATTGAGAAATGACTATTCATGATGAAACAAATCATTTCTAGGGTATTACACTGACTCTGCTCAGTGTGCATGTAAAATGAAAAATATATTAAAATATTCGACGTTTCCGAAAAAATTCACCGAAATTCTTGAAAATCATAAATATTATAAAATGATGATTAATGATAAAATAAATAATTTTTGGAGTGTTACATGAGTGGCATTACCTTGAGAAGTGGCAGAGAAGTTGATGGTCCTAGTCTATCACAACCAGAGATTGACCAGAAACAACAAAAATTTACAGAAAATAAATAGCTCAGTCCAAAAATTCGTGATATGGATGAAATGTGCAGAGAATTCAGACCTAGCCATTCCATTACCTTTTCCAAATAGGGTTGCATAGTCCAAGCAGAGAGTGCAAGAAGAAATGGAAAGCGAAGTCATGGAGACATTCAGGAATATGGAAATCAATATTCCCCTCCTGGATGCAATCAAGCAGATGCCAAAGTATGTCAAATTCTTGAAGGAGTTGTGCACTCATAAAAGAAGGTTGAAAGGAAATGAGAAAGTGAGCATGAGAAGAAATGTTTCTGCCTTGATCCAACCAAATATGCCTCCTAAAATGCAAGGATCCTGGAATATTCACCATTCCTTGCATAATAGGCAACAAGCAATTTACTCATGCAATGTTGGATTTGGGTGCTTCGATCAATGTAATGCCATAATTAGTTTTTGAATCTCTGCGGCTTGGAGAATTGAAGCTAACCGGAGTAGTGATTCATTTAGCAAATAGGACCATTGCTCATCCTATAGGAGTGCTTGAGGATGTTTTGGTAAGGGTAAATGAGTTGATATTTCCAGCAGATTTTTATATTCTGAACATGGAAGATGAATTTGCATCTAGTCAGCTGTCATTGATTTTAGATAGACCCTTTTTGAAAACTGCCAAGACTAAGATTAATGTGCATGCTGGTACCCTTTCCATGGAATTTGGGGATAACATAGTTCAATTTAACATCTTTGATGCCGTGACATATCCTCTAGAAGAGCATTCTGTTTTTCAGTTAGATGTCATTGATTTACTTATTGATGATATGCATGTTGATATGCTAGCTGAATTTCCTAAAATTGGTGGATTTCTGGATAATGTTAATTTTCTTAGATGTTCTGGATGTGTTATTTCTGATTGTGATGAGACTAGTATGTGTGGTGCATGTTCTAAAATTTTTACTGTTGTGGGAGATGATGTTGCATTCTCTGAATTTCCTTCTTCTATGAGATATAATCATGCTGTTTTGGAAGATTATACACAGATTACAGGTGATGTTGCAGTTAAATCAGCAGACTTAATTTCTTCAACCAGATTGATACCTTCAGTGCAACAACCACCTACCCTTGAGTTTAAGGCCATTGAAGAATTTTCAGAGAAAGGAGAAGAGCACCGGATGTAGGTCACTACTATGGTGGATTTTGTTTTTGGGCCATGGTCTAACAAAAATAATGAAAATGAAGGTGATAAAGTCCACATATTGCATTCTAGTGGTGAAGCCAAGGAAATTAAGGAATGTCAATGGGACCCCGGTGGCAGCTCTCATGCTTCAAGTCATGCTTCAAGCTTAACTTGGTCATTACACTTCAAGTAATAAGACCTTGGTGGAAGTCTCTCCATCTACCTCATTTGATAATGATGTTTCTTTCTTTCTCTCTTTTATTTTACTTGCCCTAGATTAATTGACGGTTTTGATGGATGTTGTTTTTCTTTTGAGCTTTACATTGAGGGCAATGTAAAATTTAAGTGTGGGGGAGGAATTTCATCATTCTATTTTTCTGTTGTTTTCCATTTTAGTTCCATTATTTTTTCTATGTTTTCTGTTTTGCTATTTTTTTTATTAATGTTTTGTTATTTTCTATTTAATTTTCTCGGTTCTCATTGTTTCTATTTTTATTTTTATTTTCTATTTTCTCGCATTTAAATTAATTTTTGTATCTATTTTTAATTTTATGTTTTTGTTTCTATTTCTGCTTTCGACGTTTCTTCTATCTTTTGTTTGTTAATTTTTGTTTCTATTGTTTTTTTATTATTTCTCGCTTTATTTCTGTTTTCTACACTTAGTTTTGTTTCTGTCTTAATTTTACTATTTACTATTTCGATTCTGTTTTTTTGTTTCTATGGTTAATTTTCTTATTGTTGATTTTTGTTTGTTGTTGATTTTTGTTGTTTTTGTTTCTGTTGTTTATGTTATTTTTCTGCTTCAATTTCTATTTTCTAATTTTAATTCTATTTTCTGTTTTAAAGGGGGAAATGTGTGTTTTTAATTACTTTCCAATGATGTTTTAGAATTGTGAAGTTTATGAGTTTGAAGCAATTGAAATTCAAGGTTCTTAACATGATTGAATAAATTTTCTTCATTCTTAAATTTGACATGCTTGGTTTTGGATGTTTGATTGGTGGATTGAGTTTGATAGATGTATACCTTATGAGACTTTAAGCCTTTTGATGGATGGATTTAACATTTATGTCATTCTCTTCTTTCTTGTGTGATTTTCACTCATATCAATTAATCACTCTAGAACTTGCTTTGATTCTTTTTTAGGCTACATTTTCACTTGCATGCATAAACATGATTGAGGCATTCTTTCTTGAATTAGCTACTTTGGCCAAATAGCCAACCTTGCATCATTTCCCTTTGATTAACCCCCTTGAGCCTATTTGCCTATTCTTTGTCTTAGCTCATTATATGCCTTATGTGAAAAACCATATTTTTACCTTACCTTAGGGAATGAGAGAGCATTAGTTCATTTTCATTAGAGAAGCTCTTTTGCTTGTGGGTAATTAATAGTTCAAGTGTGGGGATTGTGTAATTTGATGTGCAATATGCAAAGTGTTTGGTGAAAAAAAGGAAAAAGAAAAAAAAAGCCAATTGAAAAAGAAAAAGAAAAAGAGAAAAAAAAATAAAAAGAATAAATGCAAAAAGGTTGTGAAAGAAAAAAATAAATAAATAAATAAGAGAAGGAATATGTAAAGAGAATGTGCATTATATGGATTTTGGGGGATAAAATTTCATGTTTGTCAATTGAGTTCCTTCCCAATGCTCTTTTATTCTTTTGGGTGTTTAACTTGTCATATCCATATTGTTTCTTTCCCTTACCTTGGCCTCATTATAACCTTGAATAAAGTCTTCTTGATTTGTGTATACATGTGCTTGAGTAGTGGAAAAGTAGAAGATAAGCAAGCTTATGGTAGTGTAATTTTCATGAGTTGAATTGAGTGAAATACTTTCCTTGTGAACACTTGAGGGATTGAGAGTGTATCTAGTGAGGATCTATTATTCTTGATTCATGCTTTTCAAATTGAAGATACCTTGCTTGTTTGTTTGAGATATGAAGAAATTTTACCTCATGAATGCTTTGTTCCCTTAAATCTTTAGTTGCTCTTCTTGCTTATAACTTTTGCATTTTTGAATATCATTGGAATTTGAGTTTTTAGAGTTTTTAGCATTTGAGTTTGTATTATTTTTCTTTGTTTCCTAGTTTTGGTCTTATGTGATTTGCCCAGGAGTGCAAAAAAGTCTTTTCAGACTGAATCCCAAGTATTCTTCTACAGCCTCTTCAGGCCAACAAACTCAAAATTAAGTGGCTTAGACAACATCACAAGCTCACTCATTACAAGGCAAAACCAGAGATTGAGAAAATTGTTTATTTAACTTGTCTAGCTCTCGAAATCACTCTATAGGAGGATACAAACACTTATACAGATCAGTAACAACACCTACTAATGAATTTACACAGATCAAGTTTAAGTAGGTACAAGTGAGAAGGTCAAACTCTTATTAGCTTGTCAGAAAATTTTTCAGCAAAGTTCTCTAGTTGTTCTCTAGGCTTGATCCCTTTTATATGATTTGAAATATGACTATTAGGTACTTCAAACAATGGTTGTCCTTGCTGTAACACCCCTTGATGTAGCAACCGGAGCATAATCGTCATTATACCTCAGTTTCTAAATCCAAGTGTGTCACAGTCATAATAACAGTAATTTAAATTCTCAAGAGTCTATATATATATATATGTATATTTTTTTTTCTTTTGCATAAGTAGAAAATATGAGCCTCAAATGAAATATAAATATATTTAACCCATAATACAACCATTGAAATAAGATCATATGACTCACATATACATATTTTATGGTCATTTTACACCAATTACTAATGACATAGAATATAACAATTACTAGTCCAATCAAATACAGCGGAGATAAAATACTAAAGGGAAAAGTAGTAACCCAGGGATGGGCACTACCAGCAGACAAAACCGCAACCCCATATGTACATAACGCATAGTGTCCCAGTTGTCACGATGGCATCAATGCCTCCACGCGGCTACACTCTTACGTAGTCGAAGAAATCTTATCCAGATGCTCAAACCAATCAACCAAGGTGTGGTCTCTCTTTATCTTCCTCACGATCTCTTATCAAATATAAATATAAAACAGAAATGCACAAATATAGGAAAGAGGTGAGACACCCATCCTTCATTACCATTATTGGCAGTAAGAAAACAAAGACCAGGCATGAAGCGCCCACCAAGCAATACAGTTCATATATTCATCAACAAAAATAGTGAAATTTATAATAAAAGCAATTCAATTCTAAGCAAATATCAGAATCAATACAACAGTGATATTTATAGTATAGGTAAAACAACAATAAGTAATAGCAGGCAGATCACAATAGTATTTCCAGAATTAACACAACAATAAGATAATCATTTACAGAAGTACAACAATTATCTTCACATTCACAGGTGTTCATGCTCAACAGTTTATGAGACTGACAATGAACGATGCACAATGCATTATGACACCACAATTCCTACTCCATGGAGCTAGACATAAACAAATCGGAGAGAAAGATCGGAGACATGTATGCGTAACTCCTACCGCCGTGACCAAAGTGCTATAACTCATCAATTTATCCACATGCACATCATGGCATTGTACGGACATTCTACGCTAGATCATGAATAGGGCAGTGTCTCGGTCCGGATCATCGGTGTGTTGCATCGGTCTAACTCACGGTACATGAAGAGCTACCAACTGTCCATTGCGAGCAACCCGCACCCCGATGCCCCCAAGGTCAACGTAAGACCTACACTTGTCTATTCGCACCCGCACTAAGGTGTGTTCAACTCCTGGCAACTCGGCCTTAACAATGTCCAACGGACGTTCTCATTCTTTTTGTGCAATACATGACTCAATCATGCTCCTCATGACAACTAGGTCAATCATGCTTCAAATGCATGTCATATCATTTAGCAACAAGGTTTGATCCCATCCACGGATCCACATCAAGCCAATAGCACATTTCAAGGATAACCACAATCTCATTCATTAATATGTATGATTCACAATTTCATACAATTCCATAATATGTCGCAATTGGCCAATATAAGCATCAATATACAAATGGTCACTCACATGGACCCATAACATCAGAATACGAGGATCAAGTCAATTGATGCATCATTAGGTTCATTATGAATCCTAACTTAGTATTTGTTTCCATTTTCAAGGTTCATGTTCAAAATCAATTCTTAAAATCAATTTAACATTCCAAGGCTATTCAATTTCCCAAAACTTGCAATTTATTTAAGCTCTTAGGCCTCACACTCTCATGTTCTTCGCTCACTTAGAATTACCTTAAATTTTATGATGCTTTCACTCTTAGTCCTTTAAAATCTATGAAGTCTTGATTTTATTAAATCCTTCCAACTCATTAATTATCCATTTCATTACATAGGTTCCTAATTTCTTAATTCCTTATGATTCCAATTTATCAAAATTACATACTTACACTCAAAAATACCTTAGAGGCTGTGGCCTCACAATGACTCAAATCTTAAATCCATTCAAGTCATCATCTACATGTCATTCCTCTAATTTATTTAAGTTATTCACTTGTTAAATTAACTCACCAAGAACCCTAATTTCTTGACCTAACTTTAAATTGAGACTGGGAACATACTACATGTGGGAAAATTCTGAAATTTTTATCACATGAAGCCTCATGTCTTAAATTTCAAATGGCACCGGTTTCATGTCCATACGACATCGGATCAAGAAATTATACAATCTGGTTTACTGACTGCCAGAATACCTTTTTCTGCAGAATCTGCCATGGGTTCAAACAGAAACTGGTATTGATTGGCTTGCTCCAAAATTCTGAAATTTTTACTACATGAAGCCTTATGTCTTAGCTTTCAAATAGCTCTAAAATCAGGTCATTCCGATATCGGTAGCTCGAGTTATGCAGCAAACATCGCTGACTGCTCACTGGATTCTGCAGAATCCGAAAATGGTCCTTTTGAAACAATTCTCAATTTCAATCATTCAAGATCATTTTCTATGTGATTTTAATTTCCTAACTAGTTCATTAACACTTAGGAAACACTAATCACTAACTTAAACCTCTTGATTTGAATCAAACCCAAAAATTACTCTCTTAGTTGTTCATGACCTAGGTTCAAACTCAAGAACCAACTAGCTCCAATCTATGGATAAATCCATATATTTTATTCTCAATAAGCTAAATTCCACCCCAAAACTATGGCACTCCAAGAGAGATTCCCAAATATTTTTCTTCCATTTCTAATCACGTAATCCAATTCCAATCACGAAATCAAATCCAACATACCATTATATACAACAAACCAATATTCACCCCTAATTTCTAATCAAAACCGTGGCACCATGTTAAGGTAGGAAACTCCAAATTTTCCATTTAGCAACCTCAACATGATCAAGCACAATTAATACATCAAACACATTCAAGAGCATAATCAAGTATCAATCAAATTCAATAGCATAATCAAGTGTCAATCAAATTCAAGAATACCAATTCATTCACAATTTATAATTCAAGCAAGCATACAAATTGTATACAAGGATGGATTTCTCCATCAACACACATACAAGGTCTCCTCACCACCATAAGTGGTTGAAGTGAGTAGTCTCCCTCTTACCTAGAAGAGACAATGCAAGAAAACAACTCCTTGGTTCCTTGATTTTCAATTTTCGGATTCCACCTTCAAGAGAACCATAAAGTGGTCAAATTCTCATATTTATAAACTAAAGCTTGAAAAGAATGATCCTTGGTCACATAGGTAACCAAGGAAAACGAAAATGAGAAGAAAATGGAGAGAAATCAAGAGAAACACCAAGAAATCTCCTTTGCAAATTTTCGGTTTGCACCCCCAAGAACCTAGAAATTCCAACTTTGTTAAATCAATTCCAATGCTTAAAAAATGAAGCATGGATGACCAATATATAGACCATAACCACGAAAATGAAGAGAAGGGAAGAGTGGTCTTGAAACTTACCCAAAATGTTCAAAGTTGGAGCTTGGAGATAATGGTGAAAATGGAGGATTTTCAAGAAACTTCAAGAAGAAAAGGTGTTTAGAATGGGGAGGGGATTAAGAAAATGTAATTAGAAGAAATTTTTGTGGAGATTAGGGAAGAAGAAGGAGGGCTGGCCGTATCAATGGTGGAGAGAAGGGAGAGAAAATGTTGAAGAAGGAAGAAGAAGAAAGAATGAGAGAGAAAGTGTTTCTTGGTTAATTATGAATTTGTGAGATGAATGGAATTAATGAAGTGAATTAATTTCCCTTGCCCAAGGGCTGCTGCTTCCAGCCGTGTAGAGAGAAAAGAGAGGGGGGAGAAATTGGCTTCCAAGGGAAGCTAAGGGCATTTGGGTCATTATTTGGTCAAAGCTTCTCAAAGAAGCTTTGATTATTTAATATTAAATTTGAATTAAAGTGAATGGATTAGACATAAAGTAGATTGCATTAGGATAATGTGATAGGATTTCTAATGCATGCTATTATCCAATGGATAATAGTTACAGTCGACAGAAGTCAGTATTAATTTATCTGACAGATGAAATTTACACAGTATTTTATTATTCCGATTGCTAAATTTCTTGAAAAAAAAAATGAAACCTCGTAAATCGTGTCCAAATTTCGGGTTTAGTAAGATCCCCGTCGACAAGTCCATAGTTCAAGGTTCTCGGAGAAAACATCTTGTTTCTCCGGCTCCGTTCAGTGCGCACGTAAAACGAGAAATATATTAAAATATTCGACGTTTTCGAAAAAATCTCAGAAAATTCTCAAAAATTACAAATATTATAAAACGACTATTCATCTTATTATTTTCAAATTTTTGAAGTATTACAATCGTTTTCCCCGACTCTGCTCAATACGAACGTAAAAC
Source organism: Ormosia semicastrata (assembly GCA_029884595.1). NCBI lineage: Eukaryota > Viridiplantae > Streptophyta > Magnoliopsida > Fabales > Fabaceae > Ormosia > Ormosia semicastrata. The sequence goes on along the minus strand of JAQQTO010000047.1, from coordinate 13,058,941 downwards.
GAGGAATATATTAAAATATTCGTCATTTTCGAAAAATTCTTATTCGTAATAAAATTTTCCAACTTTGGGAGCGTTACGGCGTTTTGCCAACTCTGCCTTGATTAGTGTATAAAATGAGAAATAATATTAAAATATTCCACTTTTTCAGAAAAAACCAGAAAAATTCCAGAAAATCCTAAATATTGTAAAATGATCATTTATCCTGAAATTATTAATTTTCGGGATGTTACACTTACTGGTGGCAAGTGACTGTTATTTTGTCATTTTCCTAGACACATCAACTTTCTGCTTTAAGGTAAGAAGCTTTACTAGAAACCTTCTCAAGGTCTGTCTTCTCACTGAGTCTTGTCGGCTTGAAACTTCTCAAGTACTTTCTCATCAACTTTCTCACCCAACCTTATCATCCCTGAAGACTTCAACCTTCTCAGCTTTAAACTTCACCATCTATGAGATAAATCTTCATTCTTCTTGATGGTTAAGATGGTTTAAGCTTCTTCCAATGAAGTGAACATTTGTGGGAATTTTGTTTAGCACAATCTTTGCATCTTCTCAAGACCTTCTCATAGTGAACTTTCTCATGTTCTTCAAGAAGCTTCTCAAAGCTCTCTTGAACTTTCTCATGTCAAGATTTCATCTTCTTAAGTTGCTTCAAATGACCACAAGGCTTCCTTGCGCTTTGTTTTAGTCCTGAAAAGCTTAATAACATTGACAACAATCCACAAGAGATTAAGTCTAAATGAATCAAATTATGAGAAGATCCAAACTATATTTCAACATAGTTGTTATCATCAAAACAAATTATGCATTGATAAGCACTAAAAGGGCTTTGAACCGTGCATAAACCTTATACAAAGTTTCCTTAAAAATAACAACACAATGGAGATATGTGTAATTTACTAAACAAAAAGGGTGTCTATGCAATAAACGTTAACCTCAAGGGACATTAGTGTAGTTACCCCTTGATGATTTAATGACCACCAACAAGTCAAGATTTTGGTTTCAATTGAAAAATGTTTCTTAGACATCTCAAAAATATATATCACCTCACATCTAGGTGCATATAACAGAATAAAAATGTATGTTAAATTAAAATTTTAGTCATATTTTTTACATATATTTTTAATTTAGTCCTTATAGTTTTTTCTTTTCAAATCAGTTCTTATACTAAAAACATTTTCAAAATAGTTCTTATTATCAATTTTTGTTATAACATTGTTAATTTAGTTCCTACTAGACATTTTACAGAAGAAAAAAAGCATTTAAAAGAGCACATACTGAAAAAAAGCACCTATTCAGAAGAAATGTGCACTTACAAGAGTACTTACTGGAATGCAGGAGCATCTACTGAACATTTTACATATAAATGAGCATCTAAAAAAGTACCTACTGGACAAAAGAACACTTACTAGATGAACCAACTAATAGTGTTATAACAATGTTATAATAGAAATTGACGTCATGTGCTATTTTAAAAACATTTAAAAATGTAAGGACTCATTTGAAAAGAAAAAACTATAGGAGCTAAATTGAAAATAAATGAAAAGTATAGGGATCAGAACTTTAATTTAACAAAAAATGTAAATATACAGAAAACAAAATGGAATCAATTATAATTAAATACCAAAAACTATATACATATTAAATAATGTGTATAAGTGTGTGTCAAAAAGATGTAATACTCATTTTCATTTTAGCGATAGACTTAATGCTCATTGATACGATAATATGATTTAGGATTTATGCTTTGTTTGGTATGAATGAGAGAAAAGGAAAGGAAGGGATACAATAGAAAAGAAAAGAAAGAAAAGGAAGCGAGATGTGGAAGAGTTATCACTTCCTTGTTTGGTAACATCCAGTGGAAAAGAATGAATGTTTTCTTTCCTTTGTTTAGTTTAATCAAGAAAAAGAATAAAAATACATGTTAAAAAGTATTGAGATGAATAAAAACATATAAGGTCCATTCATTTTTTTTCTTTCCTTTCCAATCGTCCCAAAAAGAGAAATATAAAAATTTGTAGGACTCATGAATTTTTTGTCTATTCAAATCTTTTCTCTTCCATCTTCATGGTTTGTTTAGTATGACTTTTGGGGAGGGAAAGGAAAAGAAAATGGAAAAGATAGCATCACTCTCATATTTGGTATACATTTGTGAATGGAAGGAAAAAATTTGAAGGAGTAAACTTTTCGTGGGCCTCACAATTTTTTTTATCTTTCCTTTCTTAAATAGAAAGAAAGAAAAAGAACGACGGGAGAGAAATTTTTATGAATTCAACTAAAATATATATACATCTTCATTTATTTATATACATTTTTATTTATTTTTTTGATAAAATCAAACAAAATAAAAAAATTATTATTTTTCATTAAATGATACCATATAAAAAGAAAATACCTCATTCATTTTTTTTTTATATCCCTTCATTTTTTTCCTCTTTATAAATTATAATATTAAATAGATCCTCAATACTATACCAAACAAAAAAATAATGCCTAATCTTTTTCTTTTTCCCTTTCACTTCCCATTTAACATACCTAACAGAATTTACCCCAGATGGGAGTAGGGCCGATTCATTGTCTGTCAAAGTCTCAAAATGTAAATAGTTGGAGTACCAGCTGGTTTGGTAGTGGCAGTGCACTCAATAATTTCCAGGTAAACGGAGAGAGTGTCGCATTTTAAGCGCTGAAACCAACGTACGACGCTGCAACATTACATTAATGCTTTTTCCACTTTCTCTCTCATCTCCCTCTCTTCACCCTGTGACGCTGTGGGGTCTCTCTTCATATGTCTTGTCCAATTCCAACTTTCTCTCTCTCTCTGTGCTCTGTCTTTACTCTATAACCCGGGTATATTTTCTCTCTCTAGGATAATGGCAAGGGTGCTTCTCGCTTTCCCATTTCTCTTTGTTTTAAGAACCCAAAATTGTGCTCTTTCATGGACGATGAGATGCCTCGGAGAAGAAGCGAGCTGCTAGGTAGTTAGGGAGCAAGTGTAAGCGTTTCTACTTCATCTTCTTCGTTTTTAAGCATCTGGGTTGGCTCTAGTTTTTGTGTGCTGTAAAGAACCAAGGTTCTTTTGTTGTTTGGGAGCCATTTGGGGTTGTGCTGCAGTAGGATAGTAGGTTTTGAAGCAATGTTTGTTTTCTGCTCAGTTTTGGTGAAGTCAAAGTTTTGTTTCTGTGGTTGTGGTTATGTTCTTTGCATTTTATCTTTGAATTTCAGGGGTTTAGATCATGTAAATTTGCTAGTGAAGAAAAGTCCTGCAAAGTCTCTTTTCGGCTTATATCTCAGAGTGTTTGTATGATTCAATGTTTTATTGCACGTTGTATGTAGTTCTTTTGTTTTGTTATTACTTCAAAGTTCAATTTTTTCTCTAGAATTCCTGAGTTTGAAGCTGCTCCAGCTACATGATTTTGGTAACCCATTTTCTTGTATTCTACCATTTTTTTTTTGGTGCTATGTATTCTACCATTTTACCTATATGTTCACGTGCTATTGCTCTGGTAGGATACAGTACTTTTTGCACTGGATACTCTCTGATACCTTTTTGCTCTGCTTTTGAGCTGATATAAGTATAACTGATTCTCACGTGTCGATGCTAATCTGAAACTACAATTTGAAATTAGCCAGGAAATGTATCACTCTTGGAATTTCTTAGGGCTCTTTTAACCACTGGTGCAGTGCTTTATTGTTCATGGTTCCTAAGTCTTAATCATGTAGCTAGAAGAACGTATCGAACTAATTTGGGATCTCCTGTTTCAATTGAGACCGTACTATTTTGCAAATGCTTGTGATAAGGAACTTCTGCGTATTCAGAACTATTCTGTTGTATAGCGCCTGTGCCTCAACAACAAAGTATGGCTAGAAATTCTTGAATATTATATTTTCATGTCGTAATCAAAACTAGTGCATGAAATTCTATTCCGAAAAGAAATAATGGAAATAATTTTTTTTTTAATTTTGTGATTACATTATGACATACTGCATTTATATAATAATCATTTGGCAGAACTGTATAAAGTAACCTGAAAAAGATGTTCACTGTTTAAAAGGATTATGGTAGCCATTCATTTCCGAAGTGTGGTCATTAAAAAATTTTCTCTCAATAATCTTGACTAAATAGCAAGCCATTTAAACTACCTTCAACTTGATAAATTCTCTCCAAGCCTACTAATCTAATTCTCTCAAATAACTTTGTTTTGAGATTCTGGATATTAGTCTACTTGTCAAATATTTTTAACACTCACACCAAGACTAGATATTCTGGTTACATTATTTGAAATCCAAGTTATTGATCATTGAGCATTTGTATTCTTCTCGTGTTGCCTTTTCCTAAATATTTTGAATGATGGTTTGTTTCGGCTAGATACTTCATTGCTTTATTAATGCTTGGTTCTTCCTCCTTGGGATACAAACAGAATTTTTCTGAAATATATTTGGCACTGATATATACTTCAAATTCGAACATGTCTCTGTGGGTTTTGTTCCTACAATGCTATAAAAGTACACATTTTTTAAGGGAGAGAAAATGATGCCATGTCTCTCTATCTATTTCGTTTGGTAGATTTTTTCAACGTTATATGGTATGTTGATATTCTGCTGGACTAAGTTTCATTTTTATTTTTGCTTGATTGAGTTCCCAAATGAGTTTGAGGTAAATCTTGTACTGTTAAATGTTCTGTTCTTATTGCAAATTCGGGTCTTTGAACAAGGTTTGTCATGTGTAGATGTACATTCATGGAAGATGATCTTGCCTCATCTTGAGCATGGTGTGAAGGCATTTGTATTTCATAGGAGTTGCCTGATGTCTTAAATTGTCATGAATTTTTCTAGATACATGATGAGGATTTCAAGTTTCAAGAAATGGGCTGTGGGATTTGCACATGGAAATGAAGGAGAGGCAGCGTTGGAAAGCTGAAGAGGATGCTTTATTATGTGCTTATGTCAGACAGTATGGTCCTAGGGAATGGAATCTTGTGTCTCAGCGCATGAACACACCTCTTAACCGGGATGCAAAGTCATGCTTAGAAAGGTGGAAGAACTACCTCAAGCCTGGCATTAAGAAAGGATCTCTTACTGAAGAAGAGCAGCGTCTTGTCATCCGCCTTCAAGCAAAACACGGCAACAAATGGAAAAAAATTGCTGCAGAAGTCCCAGGTCGCACTGCTAAGAGGTTGGGCAAGTGGTGGGAAGTATTCAAAGAGAAGCAGCTGAGAGGAAAACAGGAGATTAACAATACAGTTGGGCCAATTGACGACAGCAAGTACGATCATATACTAGAGACTTTTGCAGAGAAACTTGTGAAAGAGCACCCTTCACCATCATATCTTATGGCTGCTTCTAATGGGCCCTTTCTTCACACTGGTGCACCTGCCCCCGCATCAGGCTTGCTTCCTTCTTGGCTTTCAAATTCTAATAACAATTCAGCTGTCAGGCCACCTTCCCCTTCTGTGACACTAAGTCTCTCTCCCTCCACAGTGACAGCACCTCCTTCATGGTTGCAACCTGAAAGAGGACCGGAGAATGCTCCTCTTGTTTTGGGGAATGTGACCCCTCATGGATCTGTTCCGGCTTTCAGTGATAACTTGCTCACATCCAAGCTAGTGGAATGCTGTAAAGAGTTGGAAGAAGGGCATCTTGCATGGGCAGTACATAAGAAGGAGGCAGCCTGGAGGTTAAGAAGGGTGGAGTTGCAGTTGGAGTCAGAGAAGGCAAATCGAAGGAGGGAGAAGATGAAAGAAATGGAAGCAAAGATTAAAGCTCTTAGGGAAGAACAGAATGCTGCTTTGGATAGAATTGAAGCAGACTACAGAGAACAGTTAGCTGGATTGAGGAGAGATGCAGAAACCAAGGAGCAGAAATTGGCTGAGCAATGGACTGCAAAGCACTTACGCCTTATGAAGTTTCTAGAGCAGGTAGGATGCAGACCCCGGCTTGCTGAGCCTAATGGAAGATAAAGACATCATTCAGAATTGGCATCTTGGTTGCTCTTGGGGATTGAATCATATATGCTGTTATGCTCATTGTAGTTTTGATCTTTTGCCTAGTCTCAAGTTTTATTACAGGTGTCTATGATTGTCCTATCTATTTATGCAACTTGAGAAATTTGTATTAGGCGTTGATGGTGGACGTGCAATCTTGCATGAGTTGCATTCGTCTTTATGAATATGAACTCGGTTATATTCCAATTTTACTGCAAAGTATTGTATGTGTGGCGACGTTTAAAGTGCAGTTTTTTTAACCAACTATCATCGGGGACAAAATTATTTATCAAATTATCATACTTTTAAAATTATATATTAAATTATAACACTTTTTATCTATGTAATTTTTTTCATTATTTACAATTACATCAACATGTGGCGTTATTACGTGAAAAATGTTATATGACTAAGCGTTATTCACCTAATAGCATCAGCACAACTCAATAATGTCACACGTGTTGTTATAGATGTAATAATGTTACACATGTTGGCATTATACACGTAATAACGTCACACGTGTTAACATTATCAATAAATAACGTTACACGTGTTGGTGTTACCAGTGAAGTTTTCTTTTCTTTTTCTTTTAGAGGACGGTGATATTTACGTGTAGCAGTGTGCATGAGCATATATACTTAGATTGGGTGTTTGTTATTTCTTAATTATTCTGGTAAATATGTGCACATGATGTTCTTTCTCCTGTAGAAAAATTTTACTATTGTTGGGACATACAGTCAGGATCTGTAGTCTTAGCGTATTTGTATAGAGAACTTTGCAAAATCACAGATTACAACGTGCATGAGATAAGAGGTGTTTGCATCTTGTAGTATTTTAGTAAATTTCTTATACAGTATTGCAGTATTGTAGTATTTCAGCTGCCTATGCTACTGATCGTAGTCACTTATCCATTGGGATTTTAGTAAATTTCTCAATATAAATAATTGTTACAACGACTAAAAATTTTTATACTGTAAAAAATAAAATTTTTAACAAAGCAATTGAATTTGGTAAAACAATAAAAGAAAAATTCTATTTATATTTACATTTTAAAAAAATAGTGGCGTACGTAATAGCGTTAATGCATTAGGCTTAATTGACTGGATAACGTTACACATGTTGACGTAATTGTTAATAATAAAAAATTCACGTAAGTAAAAAGTGTGATAATTTGATATATAATTTTAAAAGTATGATACTTTGGTAAATAATTTTATCACTAATGACAGATTAGTAAAAAAGTCTTCAAAGTACACCCCTTAAAATGAGCTGCATTGGTGGGCTCATTAATTTTAGCCATTGATTTAGAGGAATTTTGAATCAGTGGCTGGAAAAACATTACCTGTAACCTATTCATGAGGTTACTGTATACAAATCTTATTTAAAAACTTAATCCTGTAAAAATTAAAAATTGCTGGAAAGTCCTAAAAACCTTCCCCATCCTCTATTCTTAAACCTCTCACAGAATACGAGGACCTGAAATTCCCCGATGGCCAAGCCAACTTTCATATCCCTCTTGCAAAGCCTGAAGCGGTTCATAGAGAAGCCATGAGAGATCACGGGCCTGTTCAAGTGCTATTGATTTTTGTTATGCTTGTTCTTGGTGGGGGCGACGGGTTCTGGGCAGGGGAGGTGGCGCAGCCTGGCTCCGTGCTTGGGTGGAAGCTTGGGCAGCTTGACGGTTTGGGGATACTGGCCTTGCAGGTGGGCTCAAGATGGTGACGAGATTCAGGCGGTGACCTTTGGGATTTCTGGGTTAGGATCGCAAGGATCATGGGTGATTTCTTGGTGGAGGAACATGGCTGGGGATGGTGGTGTTGATTTGGACTTCAAACAATGGGGTTGCTGTTGTTTGGGTTGATTTCTGAGTTTCTGGTTTATGATTTTAGTGGTTTTACGAAGTTGGGTTGAGTGTGGTGTCTACTGATACAGGGGTTGATTTTTGTAAGAGATGGTTAGGGTGGCTTGATTCATGGATTGCCGGTAGCGGCTCATGATTGGGGCTGATGGTGGTTCAGTTGCTTTTGGGATGCAGAGATCTTGTGGTCCATGACTGGAAAGAATGATGGAGGTCTGGCTTGCCGGTGGAGGCGTGGCTGTTCTGATAGTCAAGTCGTAGGCGAAGGGCATTCCTCCGGTGATGCGACAGTGGCCGGCAGCGAGGTAGCAGCGTGATGTGTTCGGACCTGGTGGTGGAATTAGTGAGAAGAAAGACTAAAATAAAAATATGTAAATATAAGGATAAAAGATAAAATTTGTCAAGGACTTCTATATAAAATATGAAAACTTTTTATATCAAGTAAGGTCAAAGGACCACCAGTGCACTCTCCCTCAATATGTCACCGGTTCTCCATCTTAACCCTATCTACAAGGGCCAATCCTTCTACAATTTGTGCATGGCTGATGGAAAAACAATGTCCTTCACTCTTGGCTATAATGGTAATTGTTCATATCACAGTAAACCTCTTCACCCCATTTGCAAGCTTTCAATGGTTGTCTTAAGTTGTTTCATGGATGGACCTGTCTTAGCTTGGTCTATAGTAGACAAACCCTTGAAATATTGACTACGTTGGGAGGGTGAAAAATCGCAAGTCGAAGGTGGAAACAGAATGATCAATTAAGAATGATGAAACAAAAAGTGAAATAAAATAAATTAAACAATGTCTGAATTTGATAAGTGAAAATACTGTACTTGAAATGAAAAGTGAATGAATAAAATATGTTCACATGGCAAACATTGTTGTTATTCCTTATTTTGCTTTGTATATTATTAACATGTTCGTATTGTGAGAGAAATCGGCACATAAACGTAGTAAATCGAAGTTGGGTGCACAAGGACAAGGACATTTTTAACTAATAATGGACTATGATGGTTAAGTCATAATTAATTATTAGAAGTAATTGTAATTAATAATGTGATTGGCGTAGGTGCACTAAAATAATGCAATAATGTATCGAAAGTTTAATTGAATAGTATAGGGAAGTTAAGTGCACTTGACCAAATACGTGATTAATGAATGGATAATTATAATACTGAAATAATAATTATCTGTAATAACTTACCTTAATTAGTAGTGTAATTGGTTAACTATACGGGTTGTATATAAGTGTGTTCCCTTTGGACTTAAGCGAAGGGACGCAAGACTTGAAATGAATGTGGCAGGTATATTCAATGTCGGGAGAAGAGTAGTTATATTAAAGGCCAGTGTATGCTTCTGATGTAAGTTGTTGTTCAGAGTATGTGTATCGGGACATATGTGGATGGTGAATGATTTTGCAGGGTAGTGTAATTTGTTAGGGTTTAGTGATGTGATGTCCATTACATTTGGCATTATCTGTTAAGAGGGACGTGGTCTAGTTGTGATTGTGAACAAGATGGACCTTCTAATAGGCAAACACAAATCATCATCCTATTCTGGAAGTTGTTCCTCAAGAAATTCAGACAATCATCCCCAGGTCTGCTATGTTGTAATAAGCTAAACTTTTAAGTCTAGTTGTCCAATAAATTAGATTGTTAGATGTCATACTTTAAAGTGTAATATTTTATACTTAGATGTCAAAATTATGCATTTGAACTTGTATATCTCTTCTTTCTTAATGAATAACAAATATCTTTGCTTTAAGGGGATGAATAACAAATTCATCCTTGTTTATATTGTGATTTAGCATAGATCACTGAAATTGATCAAGAAACTCTAAACACCATACACAAACAAGTGATATGCCACAACTGCAACAATCTCTCATACCAAATAAAGATAAAAAATCTTCTACTCTATCCAAACATCCTGGTGCGTGCAAAATATACACTAAGAGTAAGTGCACTCTATCGCCAAGTAATATAAGACTATGAGTCCAAGTTATCGATCCCACGAGGAATAAATGATAATTACTAAAGTTGTAAAAACTCTTATATTATTTAGACAATCGAAAGTGTACACAAGATCTAAATTTAAAACAGAAAACTAATGAGGAAAATAAAAAGAACAATTAAATAAAGAAAAGATAAACAAAGATAGAGAGATGCTAGGGCACAAGGTTCACTTGAGTTTTATTATTAGGATCTTCTTTCAATTATGATACAGGTAATTCTTTTGCCAATATTATCTTATAAGCTATTGAATCCCAATGGTCATGGATGAAACAATATTCTATTCTTAATTTAATCCACCTATTTGGTCATTTAGTTGAATTAATCAAGAATGCATTAAGTTCCAATTTCAAGATATGAACTAACAACCCGTCAATTCCATTGGTAGGAGAAATTGATGTTTGGTCATTCACCAATATAATCCCAGGCTTACCATATAGATCCACTCATTGAGTGCGGATGGTCACCGGTCAAACAATGAATTAATGAATGTCACAAGTGATCAAGTTATGACAAGAATTCAAGCAATATAGTAAACCCACAAAAAAATTATCATAATCAATTTAGAAATCAGATTCACATAATTAAGAACACAAGATCCCCCATAGCCCTAGCTATGAATTTAACCACACATATTTAATACAAACAAACTCATAATAAGATACAGATCCATGAAGAAATAGCAAAAGAAATAAGAGAAATAGAAAGAAAGAGAGATCAAAAACCCCTTTTGTAAAAATTCAGATCTTCAAGCCTCCAAGAAAAATCCTTCATTTCTTCAGATCAATCCTTCTTTTCTTCAGATCTGCCCCTCCTTTCTTTAGATCTCTAATTCTATGCCTCCTCTCTCTTTCTCCAAGGAGTTGCAGCTGCTCCTCTAGGTCTCCACCCCTTCAAAACGTGCCAAGAATGTTAATATATAGGCCCCCAACACAAACTTCGCGCAGAAGTTTGCAATAATTGAGTTCTGGAGGTCATACACGGCCGTGTATGCATACACGGCCTAGGCCGTGTATGACACTGAGTTAGGGGTCCAAAATTCACTATTTCAAATGCAAAGTCAGAGGCATACACGGCCTAGGCCGTGTATTCTCACACGGCCGTGTATTTTTACGCAATCTAGGCCCTGTATTCTGATGCAGGCCCTGTATTCTGACTCTGGCCTTGTAATCTGACTTCCAAGCTCAATATGACCCATTAGACCTCAAAATCTGGAAAAGTATTCAACATGAAAGTTGTAGATTTGGATCTTAACTATCAACCATCAAAATTTCAGCTCATTTGACAACTTGTAGCTCGAGATATGCCATGAACAATACGCAAAGGTCAAGCTGTCAGGATCAGCACCCTAGTTCTTGCTTCAACTCCAATTTAAGTTATCCAAACGTGTGATTGGGCCTTTGAGGTCTTCATTAAAGTAGTATAGAATTGTCTTAACTTTCCTACAAGACCAAAATCACATCAATCAGATATTTGAAACTCAAATTATAGCTAGTTTACTGAACATTGTCAAAGAGATAAATTAGGGCTAAGTCATGCAATAATTCCTTCAATGATCCACTATATCTCTCCAAATGCATTAAATCTTTCTAGATTTGCAAAATGAAGATAATGATAAGGATCCATTTAAAATTATTTCATAATTACAAGCAAATCACCCTCATTTGTTCAATTAAATGTTATAAAATATAGGCTTATCACATCCAATGCAGTAAATTTGGATATCAAAGCTAACACCTACAATTTATTTTAAATGATCAAAAGTGAAGAAACAGATGGAGAAATAACTAAAACGTACTAACATAGAAGAACAAGAAAAGACCAAGAGCTTTATAGAGTCATAGACCACCCCAACATAGCTTGTGTCACAGAGTTTTCTTTGGTTGCTCTCACTTTCCAACTACGAATGCAATAAGGACGAACCACTCAAGAGGACTTCATTTCGCCATTAACGTGCAGCAAGCTTAACCCGTGTTCCAACTATTTTTCACCCCCAACCTCATTATCGTATTCTAACCAGTGTTCTCACTTTGCCAAGTCCATTATTGTATTCTAACTCCCAAGCTCATTACCATATTCCAACCCTCAAGATCACTTCGCCATTACCACCAAGCTCAACCCATATTCAATGTCGGCACACCTAAACCTAACTCACTTCAACAAGTTTCCTGCAAACAAAAAAAAAACAGAGATGTGTATAAAGGACAAAATCGTCACTTAATGTCTGATGGAAACCGGCTGTCAAAATTTAACCCATAGTGTGGGTCAAAAACAGGGTCCATTGATGGACCAAAAGTTTTGAAGGTCCACAAAAGCAACCTCCCATTGGAAGGAAGTTATTGTTCTTGATGGTCCTACCTGTTTGGTTTCTGCTTTTGGAAACAGTTTTCTAATTTTAAAAATAAAAAAATAATAAAACATGTTAGGTAATGATTGTTCTTGCGTGAAGTTTTAAAAATTGAATTCAAAATTCTTGATTTAAAAATAATAAAATCAGAACATTTTTAAGATGTTCTCAAAATCATAACATTTTCAAGATGTTCTCAAAATTTGTTTTGCTGTTCTTTTGTTTTTGCAATGGCAAGGTTGTAAATAAGTCATTTCATTAATGGTAATCTCATAATAAATGACAAATTTTATCTAGCTCCTCCTTCGTCATCATATCTCAATTTTTTTTCTGGGTGTTCATGATCCATCTCATTCCGATAACTAATCTTAACTCGAAACTAATTAGGCCAAACTCGATTCTTACATTTTAACCTAAAGTGTTTTTGGGTCAGGTTCAAGTAACACTTCAGATTAGCCTAACTCGACCTGATATCACATAATGCTTGAAAATTTATATTTTTTCTTAAAAACTTATATTTTTCTTGAAAATTAGTAATATTTTAGTATTGATATAATATGTTTCATAATATATAATGTAAAATATCCTTTTGTTTTAGTTTCTCATTTTTAAAGTTTTATAACTTAGCTATGCATAACATTTAATTTTGTACATTTTGTCTAAATATTGGGTCAACCAAATTTTAGCTTAGTCATTAGTCAGGTCATGTCCAGGGGATTTGAGTTCAAAGAAATGGCTCAGTTAACATATCAGATCGGGTTCAAATCAGGCTAAACATATCCTATCTCATCTCATGAACACCCCTAATCAACATCATTCAGTAACCACCGGTCTTCCCTCTTGCCTCACTACAAGAATTTAACCGATTAGCTAAGGAAAAATCTGTAGCTAATCTGCAGCTAACCGAGTTAGCTACGAATTAGCTACAAATTTTTCCGTAGTCAATTTTTGGTAGCTAATATTTTCGTAGCTAATCTGTAACTAATTTTTAAATTTTCATAGCTAATTCGTAGCTAATTTTTGTTTAGAGTTTCCTTCGTTTCCACAGCTAATTAGCTACGAAATATTTCGTAGCGAATTTTGTAGTTAATTTTCTAAGCAAGTTTATAGCAAATTCGTAACCATTTTGTTTCTAAATCCGTAGCAATTCTGTAGTAATTTCTTAGCTAAAATCTATAGCAATTTCGTAGCTATTCCCTAGCTAAAATCTGTAGTAATTCCATAGTTATTCCCTAACAATAAAGCTAATCCAAATTAATTTTATAATGATAATTAGTGTATTTTAAAATTATACCTGTATAAATATTTCAATTCAAATAGAAAAATCCAACAAATAATTGTGCAAAACAACAAAATATCATAATTGTATTAATAAATTCAAAACATGTTCTACAAAGAAAGCATAACTAATCCAAGTTAATTAATACAAATAGTTCAATACAAGTCAATCACATCATCAATAAACACAACTAATCAATCCAAGTTAGCCTCATCATCATCAACTTCATGATCCTCTCCAACTGCATTGTAACAACCCAAAAATTATTTATTTCATCCTAAATAATCATTTTGTAATATTTGAGATTTTTAGGAATTTTTCTGAAATTTTTTGAAAATGTCAAATATTTTAATATATTTTTCGTTTTACGTGCACACTGAGCAGAGTCAGTGAAACATCCCAAAAATTGTTTGCTTCATCATGAATAATCATTTTCTAATATTTGAGATTTTTAAAATTTTCTAGAATTTTTTGAAAATGTCGAATATTCCAGTATATTTCTCTTTTTGTGTGCGCGTTGAGCGGAGCCGGGAAAGCGAAATGTTTTCCCTGAGGCTGGTAAACCTTGAATTGTCAACTTGTTGATGAGGGATCTTATTAAACCTGAAGCCGGGTACAGTTTGCAAGATTTATATTTTTTAAGATTTTATCTGATAAATAAAATTATTGTATCATAAAATTATCTGATGAACAATAAAATATTATTTTCATCAACTGTAACTTTTATTCACTAGAAAAAATAATTCTAACAGTGTAATTAATCATCTGTTCTAGAGTGTTTAATTAAGGAGACAACCTTACTTTTCACTTTATCGTGAAACGTGCAAAGCTTCTTAAGGAAGCCTCAAGGAAGTTTCTAGGAAATTTTCTCTCAAGCTTCCCATGGAAGCTACTCGCTCTCTCTCCTCTCTCCCAAACCACACGGCTGCTGCCCCAAATAGGAAGGAAAATTTGTGCTTCACAAATTTAATTACATCACATTATTTTCAAAAACCTAAAAGCACCTTTCATTTTTCCTATGCACTTTCTCTCTCTACCTTCTTCTTCATTTGCATTCTCTCCTTTTTCTCTCTACTCCATGCTCACGGCCACCACACCCTTTTTGCCTCAACCATCACAAAAATTTCAACCAACCCTATTTTCTTAATCCTGTCCATCTTCTAAACACTTCTCTAGTTGGTGGTTTCTTGAAAAGCTTTCATTTTCACCATTTTCTTCAAGCTTCAATCCTAGGGTTTTTGGGTAAGCTTCTTGATTCTTCACTCTCTTTTATCCATTTTCGTTTCTATGGTCTCCTTTGTGACCATCCATACCTTATTTTTCAAGCATTTGTGCTATCTTAATGAGATTGAAATTTTAGGGTACTTGGAGGTGCCAAATCCAAAAATTGCAAGGAGCTCTAGGAGGGTTCTCTTGTTTTCTTCTCTTAAGTAAGAGGAAGACACTCTTCCTCAACCTCTATTAGTAGTAAGGAACCTTGTTTGTAATTGATTGTGAGAAAACCCTATTGAGGGTTATTCTTTGTTTGCATGATTGATATGTTTACATGTTGTTTGTAATTTGTTTAAACTATTGGATTGATTGGTTATGTATATTGATATATTTGAATGGATTGGAAGGCATGAAGTGGAAGGAAATAATTTGGATCCCCTCTAGGATGGCTCACGGTTTTGAGGGCCCAAAATTAGGGTTCTTGATGAACAATTGTAACAAGTGAAAGACATAATTAATCAAGTGTACAATGTGTAATTAATGGAATGAAAACTTTGGGAACTTAACTCCCTAGGGAGGCCACGGCCACTAGGGACATTTAGGGCTTGAGTATGAAACTTTAGGTAATCTTGGAACTTAAATAATCAAGTGATTATTGGTAATAGGATGAAAAATTAATAAATTGGAAGATTAGAAAAATAATTGGAGATTCATAAATTTGAAAAAACCAAGAATGGAATTTTTCATAAGACTTAGGGTAATTTAATTTGAGAAAGAACAAGAGAGTGTGAGACTTTGAGACTCTTAGAATAATTTTCTAAGTGTGTGTGTATGAATAAATTACAATAGAAAATTTAAATTAACCAAGAGAATTCCTCTAGAGACTAACTTTGTAAAAAATGCTATATTTAAGTAAGAATTCATAATAAACTTTGATTATGTATTATTTCATTCAAATTCCGATATTATGATATTGTGGGTTCATGTGAGTGACCAATGATGTGTTAATACTTACTTTGGCCAATTGAGACATATTGTGGAAAAGTATGTGATGATGAACATACATGGGTATGCATTGAGTCTTCATGCATTGTGAAAGTCTGTTGGACTGTTGTTAGGACGACTTGCCTAGGAGATTGAACACACCTTAGTGCGGGTGCGAGTAGATTAGTATAGGTCATATTGTTGACCTTGGGGACGTCGGGGTGCGGGTACCTCACAATGGACAGTTGGTAGCTCTTCTGTCTGTGAGGCAGACCGATGCAAACACACCGACGATCCGGACTGAGACACTGTCCTATGTCATGATCTATCGTAGACTGTCTGTACAATGCCTTGATGTGCATGTGGATGAACTGGTGAATTATAGTAATTTGGTCGCGACAGCCGAGTTGCAGACATGTCTCCTGATCTTTCTTTCCGACTGTTTGTGTCTAGCTCCATGGAGTAGGATTTTGACTTTGTATGCATATGCATAGTGAGTCCATGTATTATCTGGCATCGGTTTATTGTAATTGAAACTATTGTATTACTGATATATATATAACTGCCTGGAACTACTTGGTTGTTATTACTATTATTTAATGCCTATTATTATTATTGCTGTTGAAATGCTATGTGGGTGCATTGCACCGTTCTGTTTCTTGCTGCTATAGCTGGTAATGATGGTAGGATGTCTTACCTCTTTCCTGTATTCCTATTATTTTCTATCTGTATATGTGTCCCATCAAAGACGTCGGCAAGGAGGGTGAAGCTCCCTACTTCCTCGACTTCTGGCCCGATCGCAACTAGCATCTACTGTGGATCTTGGTGGCACGCTCACGTGGATTTTTAGATGATGTGCGTCTGACCTTCCTTGGAGGGCCAGACTACTGGCACATCAACCTAAATTTCGATCGCTATGTCTACTTGGGAGACGTGTCGATCTCTTTGGCCTGGAGGCGTGATGAGCCGCCGATCTTTACCTGCTGCATCAGCCTACGTTTAGAGTTTTATCTGCCTATCTGGGAGATGTGGGGTGACCGTTATTACACCCCACAGGATGATTCTTTTGATTCCACTGCTCGAGCTCCGGCTCATAGCTTGGTGGCTCCGATGGAGGTTTCCTCTGATGAAGAAGATCCTGAGGAGGTCCCCGAGGAGGATCCCGACACGATTCCTCCTCATCTCAGAAATTGATACTGTTGGTAGCTACTGAGAGCTACCAGTGTTTTATTTTGGGGCCTGATGTGTCTTTATTTTGGTGGGCTGTATATTTCTGATATCTTAGGGGCATACATGTATAATTTTACTTTTTGTATATTCAGGCGCTGTAACCGAACAAGTTAATATATATAATAATATATCACTGTTTATGAATGTTAATTTAATGTATGCTTTATTTCTATTTTACTATTCATTGCAACTATGTCTTATCACTATTTTATTTAATTAAAAAAATATACTCGCTAATTTAATTACACGATTATAACCAAGTAAATTTATATTTATAATTAAAGAACCAGGTCTTATGTATATCATTTTTATTTTTCGCATTGTCAATGACAATGTGATGTTCCCTCCCAAAAAGGAGCGTTACATTAAGTTGGTATCAGAGGCCTGGTTTATGTTTCTTTGGGTCTTGTGATTGAGTCTGTCTTTTCTGTGCTATGTGAATCTCTGTGTTTGGTATTCCTAGTGGATACAACTGACTTTCCTTGTGTTTTCAGTTAATCTGAATTGAGGAAGCAAGATGGCATGAAGAGATGACATGGCAGCTGCTATAGAGGCAATGCAGAGGATGGCTGAAGTCATTGCGCAACAGCCTGAGCGGGCTACTCAACAACAAGAGAGAGTTGCTTAACAACAAGAAAAGGGCTGCTAAACAGCTCAAAACTACTGCTGACGCTCAGAACTTGGTGGAGTTTCATCGCCACAATCCTCCCCAATTCAAAGGATAGTTTGATCCAGACAAAGCTAGTCTATGGATCAAAGAGTTAGAGAAAGTCTTCCGAGGCATGAATTGCGCTGAGAATAAGAAGGTGACCTATGCTACCTTTATGTTGGTTGGCAATGCTGAGAATTGGTGGAACAGAGTGCAAAGGATGCTGGAGGCTGAAAACTACGAGATCACTTGGGATTTATTCAAGGAGAAATTCTTGGATAAGTACTTTCCTACGAGCGCGAGACACACGAAGGAGATGGAGTTTCTCAACCTAAGGCAGGGGAACATGACTATGAGTGAGTATGCAGCGAGATTCAAAAACTTGTCACAACTTTCGACGTACTTTCAGAACCAACCGGACGAAGCCTGGAAATGTCAGAAATTTACAGAGGGACTGAGATATGAGGTGAAGAAGGTTGTTATCACCCTAAAGATCAAAGAGTTCTCGAAGCTACTAGATACATGCTGCGAAGTGGAAGCCCTGAGCAAACTAGAGATACGAGGAACAGGAACTTTAGACTTACAAGGTTCCAAAGGGGCAGTGGCAACATTTCTAGTTGCTTCTAAAAGAAACCCTATTCCTGACCAACGGGGAACCAGCAACAGACAGTGGGTGGAAGTTCTGGTGGAGGTTCTACTGGGAACCGAACTGGCCAAAATATGGCGTACCCCTCCAAATGCCTGAAGTGTGGGAAGGACCATCCCACGAGAGATTGTACTATAAAAGGGATCATCTGCTTCAGATATGATAAACCTGGTTACGTATCCCAAGACTGCAACCAAGCGAAGGCTGAACCTTTAGTCAATGCTACAAGGGCCAACAAACCGCAAGCAGGAGGGCGGGTCTATACCATGAGCGGAGCTAAAGCCTCCGAGTTAGAAGACTTGATTCAAGGAGAAGGCACCATGGAAAGTAACCTTTTAACTAGACTGTATGATTCTCGGGCAACCCATTCTTTCATATCTTATGACTGTGTGCTATGACTTGAGTTACCAGTGTCTACCTTATCTTTTGATCTGACTGTTTCTACCCCTACTGATAAACCGATACTTACTACCAAAGTCTGTTTAAATTATCCCTTGATTGTTGAAGGTCGAATCTTTTCTGTCGATTTGATCTGTTTACCCTTTTCTCAGCTAGATATAATTTTAGGGATGGGTTGGTTGTCTTCCAACCATGCTCTATTAGATTGTTCAAGAAAAACCATAGTTTTTCCTGTGGATGAGAATTCTAGATTCTTGACGGCCAACCGAGTTCAAGCTCTCTTGAAAGAAGAAGCTCATGGATACATGCTACTGTCTTCTTTGAAAGTCGAGAGTGAGGTTGATGTGAACACAATTCCAATGGTGAGGGAATTTCCTGAAGTCTTTCCTGAGGATGTACCTGGTTTACCACCGGCGCGAGAGATAGAGTTTGCTATTGACCTTGTACCGGGAGCTGGTCCCGTGTCTATAGCACCTTATCGGATGTCGCCGACAGAATTAGCCGAACTTAAGAAGCAGCTAGAGGAGCTTTTGGAAAAGTAATTTGTCAGGCCGAGTGTGTTACCGTGGGGAGCACTAGTACTGTTAGTTCATAAGAAGGATGATTCATCAAGGTTGTGTATGGACTACAGACAGCTAAACAATGTGACAATTAAGAATAAATATCCACTCCCAAGAATTGATGACCTAATGGACCAACTAAAGGGAGCAGCGGTGTCTTCCAAAATCGACCTGCGATCTGGGTATCATCAAATACGAGTGAAGATGGAAGATGCACCCAAGACTGCTTTTCGTTCCCGATACAGTCATTACGAGTACCTCGTGATGCCGTTTGGTGTGACGAATGCGCCTACTATCTTCATGGACTATATGAACCGAATCTTTCATCCTTACTTGGACAGATTCGTTGTGGTCTTCATCGATGACATCCTGATTTATTCTCAAAATCAGGAGGATCATGTTGAACACCTCAGTATAGTTCTCCAGATTTTGAAGGAGAAAGAACTGTATGCCAAACTTTCGAAATGTGAATTCTGGCTAAAAGAAGTTAAATTTTTGGGTCATGTAATCTCGAAGGATGGGATTGTAGTGGATTCATCAAAAGTAG
Organism: Ormosia semicastrata; assembly: GCA_029884595.1. Classification (NCBI taxonomy): domain Eukaryota; kingdom Viridiplantae; phylum Streptophyta; class Magnoliopsida; order Fabales; family Fabaceae; genus Ormosia; species Ormosia semicastrata. The sequence goes on along the minus strand of JAQQTO010000047.1, from coordinate 13,039,239 downwards.
AGGCAGTTCTGCAATGGGAACGACCAAAGACAGTGACAGAAATCTAAAGTTTTTTGGGTTTGGCTAGATACTATAGGAGGTTCATTGAGGGATTCTCCAAAATTGTAGGACCTCTCACTCAGCTCACAAGAAAGAACCAAGCTTTCGAATGGACTGATGCTTGCGAAGAAGGATTCCAGGAATTGAAGAGGTGGTTAACTACCTCGCCAGTGTTGGTCCTACCCGATCCGAATGAACAGTTTGAAGTGTATTGTGACGCTTCATACCAAGGGCTAGGAGCTGTGCTTATGCAAGATAGAAAGGTAATGGCTTATGCTTCAAGGCAATTGCGAGTGCACGAGAAGAACTATCCGACGCATGATTTGGAATTAGCGGCTGTGGTTTTCGCTTTGAAGATATGGAGACATTTCCTCTATGGAGCGACATTCAACATCTTTAGTGATCACAAAAGCTTGAAATATTTGTATGATCAGAAGGAGTTGAACATGAGGCAGCGAAGGTGGCTGGAGTTCCTGAAGGACTATGATTTCCAACTTCTGTATCACCCCGGCAAGGCAAACGTCGTGGCAGACACCTTGAGTAGGAAGATGATCAGTGTCTCTGCCTTGATGATCAAGGAAAAGGATCTAATAGAGCAGTTCAAAGATGTATGGTCTTTTGTGGAATTAGAACCAGGAAAGATCTGCATGAACATGGTCACCATCTCAAGCAAGCTAATGGAGGACATACGGGAAAAATAGAAGGTCGACAAGTTCTTGCAAGAAATGAGAGAGCTAGTGAGTCAAGGCAACGAAATGACATTTGCGAACGGAACAAACGGAATTTTGAGATTCCAAGGTAGGGTCAGTATTCCCCGTGACCAAGAGCTTAGAGAGTATATTATCGATCATGCTCACACAAGTCAGCTGAATATGCATCCGAGCATAACAAAAATATATCAAGACTTGAAGAAGTTGTTTTGGTGGCATGGAATGAAGAGTGACGTCACTAGACGTGTATCGACTTGTCTGGTTTGTCAGAAAGCTAAAGTGGAACATCAAAGACCGGCAAGATTACTGCAACCATTATCTATTACTGAATGGAAATGGGACAGCATTACAATGGATTTTGTAGTGGGTTTGCCAAGGACAAGAAAAGGACATGACTCGATTTGGCTAATTGTGGACCGACTCATGAATTCAGCGCATTTCCTCCCAATCGACATAAGGCACAAATTGGAGAAACTGACGCAGCTGCATATTGAAGAAATTATTAGACTGCATAGTGTGCCTACAAGCATTGTTTCGGATAGGGATCCTAGATTTACTTCAAAGTTCTGGCAGAGTCTACAAGAAGCATTAGGGACAAAGTTATGTTTGAGTTCTGCTTACCACCCACAAACCGATGGTCAATCGGAGAAAACGATCCAATCATTGGAAGATTTGCTTAGAGCTTGTACCATAGAACAGACTGAAAGTTGGGATGACATTCTACCGTTGATAGAATTCACCTACAACAACAGTCATCATTCAAGCATAAGGATGACACCCTATGAGGCTCTGTGTGGATGGCGATGTCAAACACCTTTATGTTGGTATCAAGATGGCGAGCACCTTACTATTGGGCCAGATGTTATACAGCAGACGACTAAAAAAGTTAAGATGATTCAGGAGAAGATGAGGATAGCTCAGAGCCGACAAAAGAGTTATGCAGACAAAAGAAGAAAACCTCTTGAGTTTGAGGAAGGCGAGCATGTATTTCTAAAAGTCACACCTACGACTGGGGTAGGCCGGGCCTTGAAATCTAGAAAACTTACTCCAAAATTTCTTAGACCATACTAGATTATTCACCGAGTAGGTCCAGTAGCCTATCAAATAGCCTTACCCCCTTTCCTCTCAAACATTCACAATGTCTTCCATGTGTCACAACTGCGAAAATACATTCCTGACCCAAGTCATGTCATAGCACCAGATACAATACAATTAAAAGAGAACTTAACCTATGAGGCACCTCCTGTAAGAATTGAGGATAGAAGGATAAAGCAACTAAGAGGCCAGGAGATCTCATTGGTGAAGGTAATCTGGAACGAAACAACTAGAGATGCAACTTGGGAGTTGGAAGACAAAATGAAGGAGCAACACCCATAACTATTCTAAGGTATGCAAATTTCGATGACGAAATTTCTTTTTAGAAGGGGAGAGTTGTAACACCCCAAAAATTATTTATTTCATCCTAAATAATCATTTTGTAATATTTGAGATTTTTAAGAATTTTTCTGAAATTTTTTGAAAATATCGAATATTTTAATATATTTTTTATTTTACGTACACACTGAGCAGAGTCAGTGAAACACCCCAAAATTTATTTGTTTCATCATGAATAGTTATTTTTTAATATTTGTGATTTTTGATAATTTTTCTAAAATTTTTTGAAAATGTCGAATATTTTAGTATATTCTTCGTTTTGCATGCACGCTAAGCGAAGCCGGGAAAGCAAAATGTTTTCCCTGAGGCTGGTAAACCTTGAACTGTCAACCTGTCGATGGGGGATCTTACTAAACTCGAGGCCGAGCACAGTTTGTGAGGTTTGCATTTTTTGAGATTTTATCTGATAAATAAAATCATTGTATCATAAAATTATCCGATGAACAATAAAATATTATTTTCATCAACTGTAACTTTTATTCATTGGAAAAAATAATTCTAACAGTGTAATTAATCATCTGTTCTAGAGTGTTTAATTAAGGAGATAACCTTACTTTTTACTTTATCGTGAAACGTGTGAAGCTTCTCAAGAAAGCTTCTAGGAAATTTCCTCCCAAGCTTCCCATGGAAGCTACTCGCTCTCTCTCCTCTCTCCCAAGTCACACGGCTGCTGTCCCAAATAGGCGGGAAAATTTGTGCTTCACAAATTTAATTACATCACATTATTTTCAAAAACTTAAAAGCACCTTTCATTTTTCCTATGCACTTTCTCTCTCTACCTTCTTCTTCATTTGCATTCTCTCCTCCTTCTCTCTACTCCAAGCTCACGGCCACCACACCCATTTTGCCTCAACCATCACAAAAATTTCAACCAACCCATTTTCTTAATCATGTCCATCTTCTAAACACTTCTCTAGTTGGTGGTTTCTTGAAAAGTTTTCATTTTCACCATTTTCTTCAAGCTTCAAGCTTAGGGTTTTTGGGTAAGCTTCTTGATTCTTCACTCTCTTTTACCCATTTTCGTTTCTATGGTCTCCTTTGTGACCATCCATACCTTATTTTTCAAGCATTGGTGCTATCTTAATGAGATTGAAATTTTAGAGTTCTTGGAGGTGCCAAATCCGAAAATTGCAAGGAGCTCTAAGAGGCTTCTCTTGTTTTCTTCTCTTAAGTAAGAGGAAGACACTCCTCCTCAACCTCTATTAGTAGTAAGGAACCTTGTTTGTGATTGATTGTGAGAAAATCCTATTGAGGGTTATTCTTTGTTTGCATGATTGGTATGTTTACATGTTGTTTGTAATTTGTTTAAGCTATTGGATTGATTGGTTATGTATATTGATATATTTGAATGGATTGGAAGGCATGAAATGGAAGAAAATAATTTGGATCCCCTCTAGGATGGCTCACGGTTTTGGGGGCCTAAAATTAGGGTTCTGGATGAACAATTGTAACAAGTGGAAGACATAATTAATCAAGTGTACAATGTGTAATTAATGGAATGAAAACTTTGGGAACTTAATTCCCTAGGGAGGCCACGGCCACTAGGGCCATTTAGGGCTTGAGTATGAAACTTTAGGTAATCTTGGAACTTAAATAATCAAGTGATTAAATTATTGGTAATAGGATGAAAAATTAATAAATTGGAAGATTAGAAAAATAATTGGAGATTCATAAATTTGAAAGAACCAAGAATGAAATTTTTCATAAGACTTAGGGTAATTTAATTTGAGAAAGAACAAGAGAGTGTGAGACTTTGAGACTCTTAGAATAATTTTCTAAGTGTGTGTGTATGAATAAATTACAATAGAAAATTTAAATTAACCAAGAGAATTCCTCTAGAGACTAACTTTGTAAAAAATGCTATATTTAAGTAAGAATTCATAATAAACTTTGATTATGTATTATTTCATTCAAATTCTGATATTATGATATTGTGGGTCCATGTGAGTGACCAATGATGTGTTAATACTTACTTTGGCCAATTGAGGCATATTGTGGAAAAGTATATGATGATGAACATACATGGGAATGCATTGAGTCTTCATGCATTGTGAAAGTCCGTTGGACTGTTGTTAGGCCGAGTTGCCTAGGAGATTGAACACACCTTAGTGCGAGTACGAGTAGACTAGTGTAGGTCATACTGTTGACCTTGGGGACGTCGGGGTGCGGGTACCTCGCAATGGACAGTTGGTAGGTCTTCTGTCCGTGAGGCAGACCGATGCAAACGCACCGACGATTCGGACCGAGACACTATCCTATGTCGTGATCTAGCGTAAACTGTCTGTACAATACCTTAATGTGCACGTGGATGAACTGGTGAGTTATAGCACTTTGGCCGCGGCAGCCGAGTTGCAGGCGTGTCTCCTGATCTTTCTCTCCAACTGTTTGTGTCTAGCTCCATGGAGTAGGATTTTGACTTTGTATGCATATAAATAGTGAGTCCATGTATTATCTGGCATCGGTTTATTGTAATTAGAACTATTGTATTACTGATATATATATAACTGCCTGGAACTGCTTGGTTGTTATTACTGCTATTTAATGCTTATTATTATTATTGTTGTTGAAATGCTACGTGGGTGCTTTGCGCCGTTCTGTTTCTTGCTGCTATAACTGGTAATGATGGTAGGATGTCTTACCTCTTTCTTGTATTCCTGTTATTTTCTATCTGTATATGTGTCCCATCGAAGACGTCGGCAAGGAGGGTGAAGCTCCTGACTTCCCCGGCTTATGGCCCGATCACAACTAGCATCTACTGTGGATCATGGCGGCACGTTCATGCGGATTTTTAGGTGATGTGCGTCTGACCTTCCTTGGAGGGCCAGACTGCTGGCACATCAACCTAAATTCCGATCACTGTGTCTACCTGGGAAACGTGTCGATCTCTTTGGCCTGGCGGTGTGATGAGCCGTCGATCTTTACCTGCTGCATCAGCCTACGTTTGGAGTTTTATCTGCCCATCTGGGTGATGTGGGGTGACCGCTATTACACCCCACAGGAGGATTCTTTTGATTCCACTACTCAAGCTCCGGCTCGTAGCTCGGTGGCTCCGATAGAGGTTTCCTCTGATAAGGAAGATCCTGAGAAGGTCCCCGAGGAGGATCGTGACACGGTTCCTCCTCATCTCAGGGACTGATATTGTTGGTAGCTACTGATGGTTATCAGTGTTTTATTTTGGGGCCTGATGTGTCTTTATTTTGGTGGGCTGTATATTTCTGATATCTTGGGAGCATACATGTATAATTTTACTTTTTGTATATTCAGGCGCTATAACCGAACAAGTTAATATATATAATGATATATCACTGTTTATGAATGTTGATTTGATGTATGCTTTATTTCCATTTTACTATTCATTACAACTATGTCTTATCATTATTTTATTTATTTAAAAAATATATACTCGCTAATTTAATTACACGATTATAACTAAGTAAATTTATATTTATAATTAAACAATCGGGTCTTATCTATATCATTTTTATTTTCTGCATTGTAAATGACAATGTGACATTCCCTCCCTAAAAGAGGCGTTACATGCATCGCCTTGTGATGATGCCTGCAGCACAACACTTCTTGTTTGGGAGCTAACAATCCTTAAGATAAGTTTCAACATAGATGCCAGCTACGTCTGGATAAAAACTATAGAACTATAGAACTTCATACATATTCACTGTATTAAATAGAAAGTCAAGTTATTAATTATTCAAAAACTCAAAAAAAATTATTCAATTTGAAAAAGACTATGATGCATAACTGAATATCTTACTGTTTTCTTGTGCCAATTTCCTTAAAACCATCCGAATTTCTATATGAGTTATCTAGCTCCACACTGGAAAAATAACCCAAAAAAACACATACACAATCGTGTTTAACGGGGAGAGACAAAGGAAGTTACTGGTCAATCACCAAGTTCCTTTTAATTAGTTACCATAAAATCCATACTAGTAAGGTTAGTTACCAAGCTCCTCAGGAAGCTCCTACAATGAATAAACAGAGTAGTTTTGTATATTACATCCACAGAAGTATGTTAAGCCTACACAAAGGAAGGCATTGACCATTGTAATGACCTAAATGACCAAACCAGAACTGATCTTGAGCACAAATCAAATACAGGAGTAGAAATGCACACTCATCATGACCTCACATCAGAACTGACCATGACCAAAGCAAAACTTGTACTAGTCGTTAACTATGACCAAAACAGAACTGACTATGAGCACAGATCAAATGCAGCAATAAGAAAGTATATTTCTTGCTTGTTTTAACCAACAATCATACTTAATACATCACAATGACAGTCATGTTAAAGTATACATAATTTGATGACCCACTCACTTTGAGCTCTGAGTTGTACTTATTAATTAACTTAAAAACATCATTAATTAATATGAAGTCTACAAACCTTAAAGACATATCTCTGAACAAGTGGTATCACCACTAAACCAAACTGTGGATAATCCTTCAACCTAGAAACAATTAATTTCCCAAATTGTGGATAATCCGTCAACCTAGAAATAATTGAGTAGTATTTTTATTGTTGAATCTTATGGTTTGCCATGTACTTTTTTTTTGTAGGGTTACAGGACTCAAAATTGAGCCTCTTGGGGAGACTTCTATTGCATCTACAATATCATATCTCGATAATGCATTTGTCTACATTGGTTCAAGTTAGGGAGATTCATAGGTGTGGTAAAAACATATATTACTTTTAAAATCATATTGTGAGTTCATATTTACATGAAATTCAGTTGTATCCAAAATTTTGATCCCCCAAGTATTGGTTTTGAACTTTAGTATGGATAGCATGAAAAATTTGTATACAAAATGGAGTATTTATCTTATGTTAGGTAGGTTGCTTATTAATTGTGTTGAGAATTCTGACTCTTGCAACTACTATCTACTGGCTTGAACATAGTCTGGAGAGCATGGTTTTATTTATATAGGAAACAAAGTATGCATCTTCTAATGAGTGGAATTGCTAATATTCTTCTAAAATCTAATTTGCTTAGCACTAGCAGTTTAAGAATCTATTCATGCCTTTGATCGGGAAAAGAAAAATAAGAATAGCTAAATAGTGGTAAGTTGGCGGTTTGGGAAATGTATCCTGCTCTCTAGCTACGTTGCCAAAATAAGCCCTTATCAATAAAGACATTTTATTTTCTACTAATCTTCTTACATTGTGATTTAAGAGAGAGAAAGATTATTAGTGAGAGAACAAATCTGTATAAGGTAGCTTTTGCGATAATTGGAATGTTTTCTTCACTGTTTACTCTGATCATGCTGCGTTTGAAGACTTTGAAGTATATTATGGCATATTTATGTATAATTACTTTTACTTTCATATTTAGAGATAGAGCATATTAACAATGGTGATGGTTGAAATACAACTTATAAAGTTGAATCTACAGCCTGATGGAAAAGGTTCTTATGTGGAAGTTTTGGAAAGGTATGTCAATTTGGGGCCAATTGTTGACTTCTATGTGGTAGACCTTGAAAGGTAGGGTCAAGGTCAGGTTGTAACTTGTTATGGAGCTTACAAGGATGGTTTTCTTTGAATTGTTCATAATGGAATAGGGATCGATGAACAGGTACGCTCCCTCCCCCACCCTGCGGGACCTCTTTTCCCAAGACACAAAAAATGTCAAATAAAAATAAATCTTTATAACTAAATAATATATGCTTTGCAAAATGTTAATTCTCTGATGAATACTAAAAAATACATGGCAAACCATAAGATTCAACCTAAAAATACTGTCTTTTTCTGTTCTTTTAGCACGTCAATATGCATTATGACATTAACCAAACCCTCACTCATAATGAAAAACAGTGATTTAAATGAAATTGTGATGCACAAAAGAAGGACGGGGGGAGGGGGATTGAAACTAACAAGATAAAGCACAACAGTTTTTATTGTCAAATTTTTTTTTTTTGTAAAATTTATTTGTTTAATAGTTATGTTTAGTAAATCAACATTAACAAATAACAATGAACCTAGTTGTGCTAGACTTTTGTGGGGGAGTTCCTTTGCCAACTCCAATCAAAGAAACTACAGTCATAACAATGAACCACCCACACACCAAGCCATACATAATAACATGACATAACCTGTTCCTATCCAAAAACACACAAAAAAAAAAAGCAAATTTCAACAGTTAATGGAACCACAATCTCCACCCTAAAGACCCAAACAACCGCAGAGAAAAATATGTCAAAGCCAAAAGTGCTAAGCAGCACAGACCCCAGAAGGAGGGGACAAACAGAGGAATAGTGCCATTACAAGTAAAATTCAGAGAAACACCAAACTCAGAGAAAGCAACTAACAAATGATAGTCTCACTAGCCCAAATTCCAATTCATGCCACATGCAAACAATCCAACAACTCCTACACTCTTCTTCATTCCATAACAATCACTTTCTACAGCAAAATCCCAAAAATATTACACAAAATACCATAAACCCACCAAAAATTACTGCTCATGAAGAGAATAGAAGCATAAAAATTAAAACTTTTTTTATAAAAAATAGAAACCCAATAAAATATTTTCTTTTATAAAAAAGAATAAAAATGTTAAAAAATAACATATATATACAGGAGTGTAACTGAGCTTCCTTCTGGGTGGCTCGTCGAGACGGTGCTGAAACTGTTGTGGGGGCCGTCGGCGGTGGGGGCGGTAATGGAGGTCCAAATGCGAGAGAAGGAGGTGAGTGGAGGCATTGTTGTTGGTGTTGTGAGAGTGAGAGTTGTTGTTGTTGTGTGAGGTAGAGGAGGAGGTCGGTGAAGAGACGTAGACCCACTTCTTTTTCCACTTCAAAATTTTGATTTCTGAAATTTTGGAAAACTGGAAATGGGAGAAGTACGAGATAGTGAGAGGGTGGGAGGGAGGGGCGCGCACGGAGTAAAGGGATTTAAGATTTGGGAAAGTGTTTGGGCGTATGAGATTAAAGAGAGCTGAGTTTTAGTCAAATTATTTTTTCTATACAATTGAAATTTACCTATGGAATATTTGGTAGCTAATCTATAGCTAATTTGCTACGGAATATTTTGGTAGCTAATATGTAGCTAATTTGCTACGGATTAGCTATCAAATAAATTTCCCTAGCTAAATTCTGTAGTTAAATTGTAGCAATTTTGTAGTTATTTGCTTGATAAAAATTTCCTCTTTTTGCATTAGAAATTTAGTTAGGGATTTTTATTTCGTAGGTAATCCGTAGCTAATTTGCTATGGATTAGCTACCAAAATTGTTTCATAGCTATATCGCATTTAGCTACGAAATTTTAATCCGTAGCTAATTTGCTATGAAAAATTTCTGTAGCTAAATTTGGTAGCTAATTGATAAATTTCTTGTAGTGCCTTCAGCACCAGCACCAACTCCATCTGGTTGAGCGACTGCCAGTCTTCCATCCTTGCCGTCTCCTTGCCATCTTAGCTATGTTGCCTATGGCCGATCCAACTACCATCGTCCTCATCTCCACTTTCTCCACTAGACACCATTCCATTTTTTTTCGACTCTTTCCCCTCCCTCCATCATTCCTCTTTCCATTAGGACTATCCAATATTTTTCCAGCCACCGAGAAAACTCATCTCAACCATTGATATATATTTGCAAGACATCTAAGGGACTAACGATATTGGGTGAAACCGTGAAAGTGAATGAAAAGAATAAAACCCACCATAATAGTGAGATGAGAGTGCAAGGAAGTTTATTCCAAACAAATTTCTAATTTTTTGTTTTTAAAATGTGCTTCAAAAATTATTTATCCAAACAAACTTTTCTTATCTATTATTTTTTAAATATGTTCTAAAACTTGCTTTAAGAATAAAGTTGAAAACAAGTTTTAAAACTAAAGAACAAAAGTCATTCGAAATAGGCCTAGGTTTAAGAATAATGTTATTTGTGGTGAAATTGCCATTCATTTGGGGTATGCTTTTTTAATAGAGAAAATTTTGGAAGATTAATTCACTTTAACTTCACTTGGTACAAAAAAAAATGTAGGAAGGTTAAAAGTGGAGTGCATTTTATATATAGCATGAAAATGAGAAGAAAGGAACTCTACTGGTGTTTGATGCAGCAGTTAGATGGTTTTTGTAGTAATTTTTGAACCTGACCTGTTTATCAAACTAGTGGGTGGGATTAGGTTGGATTGAGGGAATTTTTCTTTCAACCTGGCCCAACCTGATCCACTCAAAAGTGGGTTAGGTTGAGTCAAACCCGTAAGTTTGATATACATCAAAAAAAATGTATCATAATAAAATAAATGTCAAACTACAAAATCAAAATTTGATTATACATAACACATCTTAATTAAAAACTACCAATGTATCAAAAAAACTAAAAAGTCATATAACTAGTCTTTGACAAACATAATAAGTCTTAAACAAAATAAATAAACAAAACAAGTCTTACTAAGTTAACATAAATATAAAATAAACTAAAGTAAGCTAACAAGTTCCAAAAGCCATAAACAACAAACCATATTAGCCAAAATGAATTCAATGTCATCACATATATTTTATTATTTGACATAATCATTTACTTTATACCCAATTTTCTTAACATAATATTTGTCATTCAAGCGATCCATTGGATTTTCATTGCAATAATATGTTAAATGCTTCATGACTTTCTCATCTCTATTTTATTGGTTAATATGTGATCAAAATACTTACACATAAACTTAATTGTCACTATAAAAATGTCATAGAAAAATAACTAAAAATACCATAATGGCTAAACGACTTGTTAAAAGAAAGGGAAAACTCCAAAAACCCCTTTCAACTTTACCTCATGTGCACTTTGGTCTTGTAACTTCAAAAATGTGCAACAAGGTCCTTTAACTCCCTAAAGTTTACAAACAAGTCTAAAATGGTAACAAATGTTACATTTTGGGATGAAAATCATCACGTGCCAAGGTCCTACGCAAGTGAACCCTCAATCACCCCTTCAGTTTCTGATCTCACCCCATCGGCTCTAAAGTTCTAAAATCTCCATCAGAGAGTAAGAAGATGAAGGCCCAACATTTAGAACCCCATTGCACCTCTATTGCACCAAAGTTCATCGAGCTTCAGGGAGCAAGATGGCGAAGAAGAGCCAACCAGTGCTGAGAAAAATGCGTCCTTCAGAGCCTTCCAAAAGTTCATCTAGAACCCTATTTGCATATGTGATATTCCTTGCTCATTGTAAACTTTGTGGACCGAGAAAAACCCAGGTATGAGATTCTTCGGTTGTGGAAGGTATGGGTATGGAAATAAGTACAACTTCTTTTACTGGTATGACCCTACTCCAACCCAGAGATATTGAAAAGTTATCAATGGTCTGCTAAGAAGGAACAAGGCATTAAGTGAAGAAGTGGAAGGACTGAAAAGGAGGAACAATGCCTTAACTGAAGAAGTTAAAGAACAAGTAGTTCAAATGTATTTGTTACATGAGAAGATTGAATTACAGAGGACTAAATTGTGGAAGCTTCATAGGATGCTATTTGTCATACTGATACTGATTGTTGTCTTATGGATTTGTGGTTAAGTGTAGTGGTTTGAGTTATATATTTTGATAAGGATGGTTTCTATGTAGGGGTAGTGGGATTAAGATATGAAGGTTGTTGATTAATGGGTATGTATTTGGGTTTAGGGGTCATGGACATGTATTTGGGTTTTGGGGTCATGGACATGTAAGTTTCTTGAGTGAGTATGGTGTAATTGAGTCTTGATATGTAAATGATGTTGTGGGAATAAAATGAAGTTGAATTAACCTGAAATGTATTACTTTAATCTTGTTGTGTTTTGCACTTACAAATGATGGAACTTTGCATAATTCAGTATTCACTTAGAAATTTGAAATATAAATAACAAAATCACTTAAAAAATTGGCATGTGAGAAATGCACACATATGTTTATTAGCTCTATTATCTTATACTCTCTAACTACTTGGTTAATGAAAGGTTCATTATCCCATTTCCCCTTATGGCCTCGGATATGGTCTTGGAACTTGGTAGATAACCATCTTGATGTGGCCTTTGAATTTCGATTATTCCATCCACTTCCTTTGTGTTCAGTGTTGTACTATGTTTTAATTTGAAAAGCATCTTCTTTTGAGTTTTAGAAGCATGCATTTTCCAGCCACACATTCTCTTGCATACTACTATGATTCTGTTCTTTTCATTCTTTAGAAAAAGGAAATCAATTCCATTATCAATATCATATTGCTTTAGAGCATCTCTAAAGATCTTGTGGTTTGCAAATCTTATTCTCACTTCCATCTTAATCTTCCTCCTCATGTCAGTATAGTGGTTAAACTTTGGTTCTCTCCTCCTAATACCTCTGTCTTCTTCATCAGAACTAGGAGGAGTGACAAGGGTGTCACTATCTTCATAGTCACTATGGCATTCCCCTTCCCAATTTGGATTAATATCAGCCTCAATAAGAGTATTGGAATTAGCATTGTTGGACTGTCCTGCTCCTTCCTCACCATTATGGCCATGTACAAACCCCTCAACATTAATATTTTCATCATCATCCTCTAACACTAACTCTTCAAACCTACACAATCCCTCATTTCCTCCTCAACTTCCTGTGCATGGTCTTTAAAGAACAAGTCAGGAATGTCTTCGTTATTATCCTCAAAATCACAGTCAACCAAGTCAACTTCCTCACTATATTCTTCATTGGTAGCTGGATATGTTTTTCTCTTCTTACCCTTTTTGCAGTCCTTACCCTTTCCCTTGTTCTTTTTCCTTCCCTTTCTGTTTAACACTAGTAGGTTTAAGTTCAATTTTAGGCCTTGCAGGGTGTTTATGGTGAGGTTGAGGGTCTGTAGGGTGTTCAAGGTGAAATTGAGGGTCTGTAGGGGGTTCAAGGTAAGGTTGAGGGTCTGCAGGGGGCTCATGGTGAGGTTGAGGGTCTATAGGGATTCATAGTGAGGTTGAGGGTTTGCAAAGTGCTCAAGGTGAGGATGAATTTCAAATTCAGGGTCTAGAGGGTTGGACTTTTTAGCCTACTCATTTTTGATCAAAACACTCTCATCTTCAGCATACACCTTAAGTGTTAGGTTAGGTCTTTTCTCCAGTATTTTACAGATTCTTCTCATATTATCATCACCAAGTATTCAATTTAGCCCATGGTCAAAAGTTTGCTTCAAAAACTTATATCACAAATACTTAGGCTCCCCAACCCCTTGCTTTCTCATATAGGCACTCAAATGTGTGGTGGACAAAAGATCATTATCTAAGTTATCCAACTTATAACACACACCTCTACATAACCCATAAGTCTCTTAAACTGGACCTTCCCTCTATAATGTAATAACATTGTTATGATAACCATTTGCATAAATAGGAACATAAGCACCTGGGGATAATATTCAAATAATAAACAAATTCAATATAAGGGTTCACATACAATAGGATGGAGGCCAAAGATTTTGTCCATATACACATTTTGTCCACACAAAGAGTCAAAGGTTTGCAGAAATTGATAATAATAAAAAACCAAAATCAAAAGGCAAATGTCAACAACTAAACCACAACAAAGACATATTCAAAGGTAAGCAAAAATTGACAAAAAAGAAAAAAGGCAATGTTAGTATAATTTAGAACCACACACGATATTGGGATCACATATCAGAAAGACTAAACCCCACAATCAATATCAAAAGCTCATAATATACCAAACCAAATAGAGAAAACCTTAAACCACAACCGCCATAATTTCACACAAAAACAAATGTGGAAAGGGTATAGGGTTTAATATGAACTCACCTTGAGTACATAAACGAAATTAGAGGTGTTCTTCACATAGAGTTTCCTTCAATGGCAGAATGTGCTACAGTTCACGCACAGAGCTTTGCACGAACAACTTCAATGGCAGAAATTATAGGTCTCACTAATAAAGAATTGGGTTTAGGGCAAAGCTATTATGGTTTGGGGATTTCTGAGGTATATTTAGAAAGGGATTAGAAGTTTGGGGGTAGGGTTCACTTGTGATGGAGGTCAAGTGCCCCTCACATGATCATTAATACTCTAAACCCCAAAATACCCTCATATGCATAGGACCTTGTTTGGTGTTATGAAATTTTAAGTGTCACATGTCAAGCACGTGACGATTTTGGACCCGTCTACACACTTTAAGGAGTTAAAGGACCTTGTTGCACAATTTTGAAGTTGAGGGACCAAAGTGAACATGAAGCAAAGTTGAAAGGGGTTTTTTGGAGTTTTCCCTAAAAAAACCTTGAGTGAGTTGGGTTTGTATGAGTTGGCACTTTCCAAACACGTTACCCAACTCGTGCCTCATGGGTTTGAGTGTTTTTCAATCCAATCCAACCCATAGACCCAATCCAACCCATATTTTGTGAGTTATGTTGGGTCAAAATCCATGAATTCATGAGTTGACCAAACCAGCTGGATACTCTTAAGTAACTTGATCCTCTATTAAGTGACAATGAGTGAAAATCAAAATTTATCATTTTATTTTTTTAATCATCTCTTTATTTTTAGGTTGATTTAAAGTTTTGGTGACACGTTATACTCAGTTTCAATTTAGTACTTATAATTTTTTTTTCAAATCAATCCTTATATTTACAAACATTTTCAAAATAATTTTTGCTGTCAACTTCTATTACAGTGTCACTATAACAACATCAGTTGAGTAACGTAATAAGTGTTCATTTATCCAGTAAATGATCTTTTATATGCTCATTTTTCTATAAAATGTCTAGTACGTGCTCTTGCATTCTATTAAGTACTCTTATAAGTGTTCATTTCTTTTGAGTAGGTGTTTCTTTGTTGAATAAGTACTCCTTTATATGCTTTTTTTTCTTTTGTAAAATGTCTAGTAGAAACTAAATTAACAGTATTATAACAAAAAACTAACGGTATGTACTATTTTGAAAATATTTTAAGTGTAAGGACTGATTTAAAAAGAAAAACCTATAGGGACTAAATTGAAAATGAGTGAACTATAGGAACTAAAATTTTAATTTAACATTATATTTATTTTTTCATTTTTCATGTAATAAAACAAGCAATTTTACCCATAATTCGTGAGTGCCAAATTCTAATAAAAAATATTTGCTTGTGATATAGTTGTAAATCTCCTAATCTTTATGAAATTGTGTCACTAAATTTCAATCGAAATAAGACTAAACTACTATTTTGTCTTTCAAAGATAGGGTTTAGTCTTGAAAGATAGTTGACATCAATCCAACCCCTAAAACATAGAAAGTGACATCCCGTTAGTTTGAATCTTATGTGGCACATTAAAAGCTCTCGTGGCACATTCATTATCACCTTAGGATCCAGGTAGATGTTGATGTGTTTGTAAAATTCACACATTTTATGTTTATTTAAACATGGATTTGAATGCTTTGAGAAAAGAATTATGCCACTTATTAATTATATTGAGTGAATTATGTGCCCATTGAGTTAAATGTGTTTTGTTGGAATTTAAGGGTTTTATGGAAGTATGGGCATGGTTCCTAAATTCTAGTGAAAAGCATAAAGACCTTATTATAGTGTTTTGAGCATAACATTTGTTATAGGCCTCAAATTGAGCTAATCTTGGTGGTTATAGAAAGATGAGAAAAATTTCTACAACTTTCATAAAGACATCAAAGCTTAACTCTTGCATTAAGATGGTGAAAATTCGTGTGCAAAGTGGCTGGCAAAGTTTGACTAAGTCAAATCAACGTTCCTAAATTTTAGGAATCAACTTAGATCTTTAATTAGAGTGCAAGTAATCCTTACTTAGTAACCAAGGAATCCTCACATTTAATGCAATGATCTTAAGGAAAGTTTCCTTAATCTTGACAGAGTATTTGTTTCCTAATTTATGAGAAATCAACAAGAAGAAAATAGGAAACAAGATATTTGGCCAAAGATTAATTAAGGAAAGTTCTATTGTCAGATCAATCTCAATAAATAAGGCATAATGTTTTCTACAAGTATGTGATTTACCTTATTCTAGTAGCGTTGGAAATCTAAGTAAAATATCTACAAATCTCATGTTGACAACTTTCCTTAATTCAACTACCTCAGTGCAAAAATTGCACTTCAAGTTACGGCAAAGCAAGGCTTGACAGCATGCTTACCTAGTTTGTACTACATTCCTTAAAAAGTTATAAATAGAGGGTAAGGCCAAGGATTTGGAGAGCTGGAGTAGAGGTAAAGAGTCCACTTTGAAGGCTAAAAGAAGTTCTCCATTGAAGACATCTAAGAATCTTCTCTTCTAGGATCTCTTCATGATATTTCTTCTACTTCTTAATTTGTTTTGTGCTTTCATTGCCATGAGTACCTAAATCCTTTTGTTGTTTGGTTGTAGGATTATGGCAAGTGTTCTTGGGGATTATGGTTTTTGGAGCTCATCCTAATTTGTGTTAGAATGCTTTTATAAATTGATCACTTATAAATTGATCTTGTGGGTTGTATAGGAAATTAGAAATTTTGTTCATAACTTAGACCATGTGATAAATGTCATAATCTTGGTTATCTAGGAATAGAAGTTATTGGTTGTGTGAGTTTTGCTTGAAATTCTATAGATCACATAATGCCTTTAATTTTCAAGATTCAATTAAGGGATTAATTAGGTTTCTAGGATTAAAGAGAAATGATGCACCAAGGAATTGTGTAATAGTTCAATTAGGGAATCTCCTCACCAATTGATTAATTAGAACTTAATTAGGTTGGAATTATAAATATTATTCCAAAAACTAAGTGCACTCAGATCCCTAGTGTCTTTATCATTGAGTGCTACTATTTAATTTGTTATTGCAGCTTCTTTACTGCTTTCAAGTTAGTTGATTTTCTTTATTTCGTTTTCTTATAATTATTTGTCTTACTTTGAAATCCTCATTGAATCAAATCTTTACTTAAATAATAGTTGAAATAGTGAAGTGGTAATTGGAAACTTAGTCTCTATGGGAATGATACTTTCTCACCACTCTATTACTTTTGTGATTTGGTGCACTTGTCAAATTAGTCAACAAATGTCTTCATTAACAAATTGAATATCCAAAATTGAAACAAACCCTAAAACCCATTTTCAAATCTCAACAAGATTTGTAAAACCCTAAAATCATAAGCTAGCCCATTGTTGCAAAGACTAGTGTAAGATAAAGAGGAGTTTTGAGTAGGCTTTATTTGTGGGTTGATCTTGGGTGCTTTTATTGAGGACTTGGTGGAGCTACTAATGATGATTTCTAACATGTGGTAAACTTTGGTTGCTGATTGTTATGGGTTTTATCATTTAGGTTGAAATTATAGAGATGTTAGATTAATTTTATTAACTTTATTAATTTTATGTGGACTAGCATAAATCACATTATATTTTATAAAAAAATCCAAATTAATTGGATGTCAAAATGATTAGAGCATATTGTTGTAGCCTAAATAGCAATTAGTATTGTTATAACATAAGTGGGTTTTGTCATGATAGATAGGTTTAACTCATTCTTATGTGATTATATACACAAGGGAGAGACTCATATTTCTAACCACCCTAGTACGTGCAGTCGCCCCATCGAAACTGATGCAAGAACTAACTATTGTGGGATAAGAATAGTTTCTCTTTCACACTACTCGAGGTCACTTTCAAGATTTACACTGCTTTATCATCATCTTTTCAAGTAACCCCATAACTCAACATATATTATTTGTACATGTCATAATTTGGGGTTAAATTGATCAAATAATTTGGGGTTATTATATTTTGGTTTTGACCCAAAATTTTAACATAACCTAGCAGCTACATCATTGAGGCCCTAACCATGAAGACCCAAACCACACCTTAGCCACCAACATCTCACGTAATTACCCTAATAAATCACATGCATAATTTTGTACACTACCCAAGACACAACATATATTATGGTAAGCCATAATTTGGAGCGACCACTAGTAGTGTGAAAGAGAGAAACTATTCATTTAGCTCTTGTTTCAATTTTGATAGGGCGAATGCACACATTAGGGTGGTTAGAAATAGGGGTCTTTTCCTTGTGTATATAATCACATAAGAATAGGCTAAACATACCCATCATGGTAAGCCCACACATAAGACCCCAATAACAAAACTCACTTATGAACACTGCTTAATTATAACAATACTGATAACTATTTAAGTTACAATAATATACTCTAATTATTTTGACATCCAATTAATTTGTGTTTTTTATAAAATATAATGTGACTTATGCTAGTCCACATAAAATTAATAAAGTCAATAAAATTAATTTAATATTCTCCCACCTAGACGACATAAGTTATATTATTTTAGAGGAATACTAGTAACATACTCTTTTAGACACTCATTTTAACAATTACTTTACTATTGATTCACCTCATATATTTGAAAGGATTATTAAGGGAGAAATGCTAACAACACTTGCTTTTACATCAATAGTAAAATAAGCGTTGAAAAGAGTGTCCAAAAGAGTGTGCTGCTAACATTTCTCATTATTTTATTTTATTAAGAAAATAAATTTTTGGACTAATTAAACAATATGCGATCACAATAAGATGCCAAATCAAGTTAGCACTCTCAACCATTAGTAAAAAATGGGTCTACAAACACCTCGACAATGCAGAAAATCATGCTCGGAAGAACACTAATATCATACATGCAAGATACTCGTATCTTGATAACCCAACAAATGTGGTATATGAGTAATGAGAAAGTACAATAAAATTACATGTTGATATGTGATCAAAATGTAATTTCTAACAAAATGGCCTAAGCATTTGCCGATGATGCATCCTGAAATTTAACAATATTATCTTATTACAACAACCAAATGAGATTGAGTTTAAAATGCCTCCACAATATGACGCAACACAAGTAATACTATTCAAAATAATAATAATAATAATGATAATAATAATAATAATAATATTGTATCACAACAACAACAATAATAACACAATCAATTAAGTTCTCCAGACAAAACAAATATGAAGTACCTGTATAACAATGCAACAAACACTCACTAATTCATATTAACTCCGCTTTGATTTTCTGGTTTCTCCTTATATTCTATTTTGAAGTGCTTACTAAGAATCCTCTGTTCAAGGAATTCCAGCAGCTAGTAGTAGTCTTGTTCAACGTGGCTCTTGTTTCAGAGGTAATAGGAATGCTATTGTGAAGCTAGATATTATTATATGTTATGTTGATATTATTTCCATCTAGTTTTGAATTGATAGTCTGATTTATCAATTGATGGCTGTATTTTAAAAGCAGATGCTATGCTCATTTTAGTCTTTGGTTAAATGGTGATAAAGAATTAAAAAATACAATTTTAAGGAGTTAGTAATGAAGAATTTTGATAATTTATACGAAGTAATCAGTTAAAATTTCGGAATTATCATTGTAAAAAAAAAAAAAAAGTCTCTGTTCTGACTTCCAAATATAGGACATGTACTGGAAGCTTGTTCTGGCTCCCCGGAACTTGGGTCCACCCTTTGATAAGATTACCCGCATAAAAATTAATTGAGATGGATAAATGAGTGCATAATCAAATCAACATAAGAGTTTATATATATATATATATATATATATATATATATATATATATATATATATATTTAGTGAGAAAAATTTTAATTGTAAAAGAATAAGAGAATAAATTTTGACTATATAATTATATATGAATAATCAAGATTAAAAGTTATTTAAAGTTCATATTATTATTTAAAAAAGTCACATATATTTATGTTTTAATTTTAATTATTTATTATATATATATATATATATATATGTCAGCAGGATAATTCTGAATATGCAAGTTCTAAATTCTGTTTCGTAAGTAGTGTATGAACTATACGAAAAATGGCGTACTTGAAGTGAGTTTGAAGAGGAAGGCAGAATGCTTATGAACCACATGCTTGTTAACTAATTATTTTCTCTAAGAACCTATGGAAACCACGTGTTTCTGCTATGTACATACTGTTATTTATCATTATTGTTTCAACTTTCAGATATGAAGCTTGATAAACTTTAGAGCATTTATAGCTGTGCCATTGGTATGATTTGGCTCTGGAAATTTTTTTAAGCTTCAGAATTAAGACGTTCTAAGAACTATGTACATAGATAGCATTCCTTCATGTCTTTGTCTGCAAACTTTACCCTAGACAACATTCAGCCAAACCCCATCTATGATGCTGCTAAAGAACTATGTGCATTGAGGAGGACTTATAAAATGACACCAAGATCAAGCTGTTGAACAAAAATTTTATTAGGCTTCTAACTTCAAAGAATCTTCCACTAGAACAAAGATAAGGGATGGCTGGATGAGCTTTGGAACTTCCAAGACGAGAGGGATATCAGAATCCCCAGAAGCATCAAAGCAAAGCACAGCCCGAAATGATATATTTTCCCAAGTCTTAGGAAAAGATCGACCTGGGCATGTGCGTACATATGGAAAAAGGGTTGTACCTTCAGACTTATGGGGGACTAGAACTCAACTTGAAACCCAAAAAGTGATTGAGGAAGTTAAGAGGAATGCTCTAGCAGAGATACAAAAACATACAGGAAAAAATGCAAGAAGAAATGCAAGCCAAACTACAAAAACAAGTGGAAGCCATCAAAACAGAAATGTCAGGTGGTTTCAAAATAGTTTTGAATCAGCTACAGAAATGCTTCCCAGGGATAGTGATTCCAGATCTATCTAGCTTATCCACTGCGAACATAAATGAAGGAGAAGCTGCCGATCTTTAGCTGCTACTCATCAAGCAGCTACAAAGGTATGTTTTAATCGGCTTTTTACTGCTTGAATTAAAAGAAAGTTAATTACAGGGATCTATATCTTATTATGCATTTTATCTTGTGGCTTTTATTATATGCAAACTGATGTAGTTACAATATTCTCTCCCTTGGAGAAAGGGAGTGTAGAAATGGAGGGGGAACAAGGTTGGAGGTTGGCTTATAGTGTGAGCATGGTTTATTAAATTCAACATATATTAAATTATAATAATAATTTTCTAGGCTGAGTTTTGGATTAATTTTTTATGGTTTATTAATTGCATATGCTTGGCCATGGCTTATATAAGAAGAGGAAGCCAAATCTCAAAAGGATAAAGAAGAGGATGCTTAAGATGGTAATCAAGACTTGCTAGCGGATTTTGTTGAATATATAAAGGTTATCCTCTGCCCTGTACTTACTAGATTCTTACTTTCCTTGATTTTCTTGTTACTAAGTTTGTGTAATCATTCAAAACACAAACGTGTTCCCTTGGAAGATATTGCTGCAGAATTTAAATTACATCAGCAGGTATTCTTCCTTCCTTTTTCTTGACATCACATTATTCCTTAAAGTAGCTGTCTTATTATGCAAAAATAAGTGGGCTACTGTTTCTGAACTTGACCTGCATGCAAAAATTTGTGCCTTAAGGTTGTGTTCTTATGCTGACTATGAAAGGCTCTTAAGCTTGTTGCTTTCTATTTTTAAGTTTCCCCTCATTCTTATTCTATACATATGTAGATATCAAGCATTAGCACTTGGTTCTTAGTTTTTTTGTGTTTTAACTTGTCTAATTTTTGCTCACACTTATTTATTGTTTGCTTAGTTATTAAATAAGTTTCCCTCTTTTGCTGTTTTTTTTAAGATAATATAACTGATCCTTGCTTGTCCCCATGCTAATGTGAAACTGCGATTTAATATTATTCATGAATGCATCTTGTATTTGCTCACCAAATCATTCTTTGAATTTCTTGGGGCTTTTCAACTATTGGTGTGGTTCTTTGAATTAGTCTACTGGTCAAATATTCTAATACTTACAGTAAGACTAACTAGTGTGATTACATTATTGGTACTTAAGCTGACTGAATTATGTTGCTTTGAAGTTGAACTTATTGATACTTGAGCGTTTTTGTTCTTTTTCATGTGTCATTCCTAATATACACCTTCCTACGTTAGGGTGTACTATACACTCTCTACTTTATTTTTTGCAAGTTGTTTTTTTTTTTTTCCTACGTTTTATATTTTTTTTTACTTTACACCACCACTACCATTGTTGTCGCTGACCATCGTTTGGACGATCATCGACCACCCCACCACCGCCGTCGACTACCGATACCGCTTTATTGCCATTACCACACGCTTGCCATTGGCCACGCCACCACCGCCATATGCACCGCCACCATTGTCTACTACCACTACCTTTTTTCATGTTATACTATTTTTTTTTTTTTTAAAGTTATAAAATTGTATAAATAATACCTATTAAAATAATATCAATTAGAACTATACTAGTTTTTATATTTTTTTATAAATAATTATATACATTGAAAATTTTACATATTTTAATTGGTAATATTTATACACAATAATATATATTTTTTAAAAAACACTTTACAATTTTCTCCATGTGAATGTGTAAAGGGTTTTTAAAAATATATATTTTTTAATTGATAATATTATTAGATTTTAACTAGTGAAAAAAATATTATCAAATTTTAACTAATAATATTTACATAATTGTATAACTTAAAAAAATATATATTTATAAGTTATAGATCATTTATCATAATTATTAATATATTTTTTAACACAATTAACAATTATAATTCACTAAGTGTACTCTACACCCTCCATGTGTATATTAGAAATGGCCCTTTTTCATGTTCTCCCTTCCTAAATGCTTTGCTTGCATGGTTAGTTATTGTTTCTGTACGATACTTCACTGCACAATCAATGCTTAATCCTTCTAGCATGTGTAAACTGTAAACGAAAATTTTCTGCCTTAAGTTTGGCACTGCCATATGTACTCTACTACTCTATTTTTTAATATGTCTTGGTGGGTTACATTGCTGCAATGCAATAACAGCACATTACCTTTGAGGGAAAATAATGCTATGCCTCTGTATCTGTTTCTTTTGGTAGATTATGTTTTTTTATTACATATTTATAATAGAAAAAATGTGTTGAATTTCTGCTTGACGAAGTGTCATTTTTATTTCTACCTGATAGCAACTGAGTTTGAGACAAATCTAGTGCTGTAATAAGTTCAATTCTTACTGTACATCCCTGCCTTCACTAGGGTTTTGTTATTGCATTTATCTTTTCACTTAGGATAACTACAAGTGACACATGGTACTGCAGGGACGATTCCTTATCTCCATCTGCAAGGGACTCCAGTGAATATTATTGTGGGTTCTCATGTCTGGGTTGAAGATCCAGATGTATCTTGGATCGATGGATAGGTATCAAAAATCAATGGACAGGATGCTAAAATTGAAACTACCAATGGAAAGATTTGTACCTTGTATAATTGCTAGTGTTTAACTTGTTGAAAATTTGCTGTGAAAAATATTGAACTTGTAAGTTTTTATGTGATAATTAAGCTTTGAAGTTCTGATCCATTTTATGCTTATTTTCAGTTTAAGCCTCAGGAGATCACTGATATCATGAAAGATCTTGACGGGCCGGGTCATCTTGCCCCTACTGGCTTGCGCCTTGGGGGCTCCAAATACATGGTAATCCAGGGAGAGCTAGGAGCTGTCATCCGTGGGAAGAAGGTAATTTGGCATACTAAAACTGAAAGTAATCAAATCTTACACATATTTCATTACACTTTACTGAATTTAGCTCATGAAACACTAATAGGACTATTTAAAGGATGTTTTGGAAAGTGTCGAACTAAAAAAGGTAACTTTGTTTGAAAGGAAAGCATGAAGAAGTTAAGAAACTAATGGGAAGACCATAAGATGAAAAAATATGCCCTCTTTTCTGGTATGCCATCATGAAATTAAAAATCCAACTTTGTTTTTTATCATTATTTTTATTGCCAAAGGCAAAGTCATATTACTTTTGGGAGCAAAAAAGGCAAAGAGGAGAAAACTCATAAGAAGCAATATGAGAAGGTGCTATAGGACAGCTGGCAACTTGCCATCACCATCACTTGTTAAACTGATGGATGATTGACGACTGTGAGAGAACATGGGACAGTTTCTGGGGGTAAGGGGGGTGAAATTGTGAGATATTTTAGAAGGATTTTTGGATTTATCTTAAACAATCAGCTTGTCTTTGGTTGACTCTTAGGAAAGAAACTATGATGTGCGAGGGTCTACATTGTTAGTAACGTTGTTAGTCTGATGACCTGTATCTTTTGTCAAGTTCTGACATATAAACGTAAGTGCTCACTACTTTGATGACTTATTGACTGAATTTGTTCCCTGCACAAGTTAATCCATGAGTATAAACTATTTCAAAGTTATTTTTTATGAGTTTGCTTTGAATGCCACAAAATTTGAGACATATTTAAATTGGGTTAGTATTTGAATAATAATGTTAAAAGTACATTTGGTAATATTTTTAATAATTACTTATATTTTCAAAAAAAAATGTTATTAAAAGCACCTTTTTGAAACTTTTCTGAGATTTAGCAACAATTTTTGAAAATGTTGTTGAAAAGACCTTTAGCAACATTTTTAACATTTAGCTATATTTTTACAAAAATGTTATTTACTACATAAATGTTACTAAAAATGTAAATTACAATTTACCATTTATTAAATATTACTAAAGATACCATAAAATGTTATTAAAGATCTTTAGCGACGTGGCTCAAATACTATACTTGCCAAAATATGGTAATGTCAATAGCAACATATTTTTACAATTTTGCGACATTTTTTAAATATTACTAAAAATGACCTATGTTGTAGTGATTCGCTCCCACCAGTCGGCAATCCCATTAATAAATGATAAATAAATATTATTGTAAACTTAGTGTTGCTAATGCCTATGGCAAATCTAACTTTAACATGAGATGACTTTCCTTTGCCTATCAAAAGAAATAGAGTAATAATACTTGCACAAACTTTATTTTTAGAAGCCATTAACGGATTTTAAGATAAACTCATATAAATCATTTAAAAAACAAAATAATGAGACTAAAATGTTATTTAATAACTTGAAAAAAATTCCTTTAAAGTGAGTTAATTTTTAAAGTAAGCAAGTAGAAGTATTTTTCATTTTTAATTTAATAAAGTGTATCATAATTTTAATTCACTAAATTATTTAAAAATAAATACATCTTTACTTATTTACTTTAAAAATAAATTTATTTTAGAGAATCGTTTTTCTCAATAACTTATAAAAGAGTCTATGATACATTTATGAAGATAAAAGTTTGTGTAATATATTTACTATGAGTAAAGTTCCCAAAATTTAAGAATAATTATTAAATACATTAAATTGATAAAGATCACTAATAATCTATATTCAATAAGGTTGTATTTGGTGTACATGATAGTATAATATAAGATAAGATGATAGGATAGTATAAAGTATGATAATATAATTAATAGGATAAGACATAATCTTTTCTTTTATTTGATAATAAAATGATAAATTAATTGATTGTATAATATATTTTTTAAGACCAAAATATCTTTTAGCATAAAAGTTAAAATAATTAAAAAATAATAATAATAATAAAATCTTATGGTGGTGGTGGTGGTGGTGGTGGTGATGATAGTGATGGTAGTGGTGGCGGTGGTGGTAGTGGCGGCGTTAGTGGTGGTGGTGGTGGTGGCAACGGCGGTGGTGGTGGCGGCGGTGGTGGAGGTGGTGATAGTGGTGGCGGTAATGGCGGCGGTAGTGGTGGTGGTGGGGCGGCGGCGGCGGCGGTGGTGGTGGGGCGGCGGCGGTGGTGGTGGGGCGGCGGCGGTGGTGGTGGTGGTGGTGGTGGTGGTGGTGGCGGCGGTGGTGGTGGTGGCGGCGGTAGTGGTGGTGGCGCGCGATGGTGGAGGTGGTGGTGATGGTGGCGGTGATGGTGGTGGCGGCGGTAGTGGTGGCGGCCGGTGATGGCGGCGACCAGCGGTGGTGATGGTGGCGGGTGGTGGTGGTGGCGGGTGGTGGTGCGATAGTGGCGTGGCGGTGGCGGTAGCGTGTTGGTGGTGGTGGTGGTGATGGTGGTGGTGGTGGTGGTGGTAGCGCAATGGAGAGGGGTGATAAAAATAAAATAAAGGATAAGATTATAATAGAAATCCTATCATGACTTATCATGTATTAGGGGAGGGAATAGAGTTATCACTTTAGAATAAGATAAAATGACTTGACCTGATTTCATTATACTATCAGTTGAATGCACCAAATATTAAATAAGACATGATAGTATTAATTTATACTATCATGTCTTATTTATACGATGCACCAAACGTAGCCTAATATAATTTATTGAGATAAAAATTGCTTGTTGTTTAATATTTTCCCTTACGAAACGAAGGAGGAAGAGGAAATGGTGATGCTATTTGGTTTGCACATCAATTTGTTACGTTATTTTTTATATCTTTCTTTTTTAAAAAAAAGAAGGTTAGAAAGAGTATATTAAAATATGTAGTTTTTATTTTATTATTTGAAAAGAAAGTATTACAAAAAAATGTAATAAAAATTATTATGCAAATTTAAATATCAATTTGAAAGAGGTTGTTATTTGCATGTCAATTTCTTACATCATCTTTTACATCATTTTTGTTTAGGAAAAAGAAAGAGTATGTTGAGATTTGCTTTTTCTTGTTTTATTATTTAAAAAAGAAGTGAGTTAGAAAAGATGTAATAAAAATAATGTATCAAACAGTGGTAGAACTTGAACAAAAATTGTGAGGATGAAAAAAATTTAAGTCAAGCGCTAATACTTGGAAGTTTAAAACATTATAACGTGGATTAGTATAGTTAACTTAAGCCCTACTACTTATAACATTTTTATTTTAATCATCTAGTCATAATCATAATCTAAATAGCTAATTACAAGAAAATTTATAAAATTATTACAAATCAGTCCTTTGGCGGTTTAGCCATAAATTTTTTGAAAATAGGGGTTCACAAAAATTATTTTCTCAAATTTTGCTGCCATCATGGTAAAAGTAAAAGACAATTAAGTTAAATGATCAACGAAATGGATTTTTCTAATAAAGTTCTATCATATATTCATATGTGAATTCTCTTGAATAGATGTCAGGAAGACACTTGTCTTTTTTCAATACAAAATGAAAAAAAAAATCAATGGGAATATTGCTGTAGTATACAAAAATTTATTCTTCCTTTCTCAAGACCAATAAAATACCAAAACTATAATATATGGTTAAAATAAAGAAGAAGAAATAACTAAACAAAAATTAACCCTTAAAATTAATGACACTAATAGAAAATATGCATCTCTATATCTAGTAAGGTTTTAAAAAATATAATTACATATATACTATTTTTTAAAGAAATTGAAAAAACTTTTATTTTGTATGGGAGGTGGCTGCCCCCTAGGCCCTTCTAAAAGCTTCGACCCACATACCAAATACTAATCCAAAGGGGTTGATCTAATAGATGAGCATATGATATATAGGTAGGTGCAAGATCACGTGTTTGAATCCGACTTATGCTAATTTTTTAGGATTAAGTCACAAGAAATATTCTTGTAAATTTTTTAATCTTGATATGAATGACCTTTGATCAGATCAAAGAAATAGATTAGTTAAAGTACACATAAATTGACCTAAACATTACCTGACTGTAATAAAAAAAATAAAAATTAATGTACCCTTACCCTAACACATAGCTCAGAAAGACATAAGCAAATACTGCTTGTAGGTCACAGCCTCTCGACTCTCCTGCTATGTTATTTGTGGTTTTACTGTTTTACTTTATACTAGTGTAGTTGCTATGCACGGGTAACTATCATTTAAATTCAATTTGTACTAATTTTCAAATTATGTTATATCATAGTTTTTCTTGAAGTTAGGTAATAAGAAATATTTTTCTGAATTCTATGGACCCCAAGAGCACTTAGACACTTTTATAGCCTCCATGCTGCTCACGGGGGGAACCGACCCAATATGATGCCAAGCTTTCTTGTGCACCCTTAAGAAAACTGCCTAGAAGTGGTTTATTGCCTTGCCAAGTCAATTAACAACTTTGATGAACTAGTACAAAGTTTCCTTACTCACGTTGCAACGAGTATCACTCAGCCTAGGACCACTCAAAGTTTGTTTAGCATCATGCAAGAAAAAGATGAGATCATGGGCAGTCTAAAACATGGAGAGTTCGTGAAATTACTCGCTAAAAAGAGCTCAGAGGCACTAAAGGAACTGAAGCAATGCTCTAAAAAGTATATCAATATGAAGGAAACCCTAAAAGATATGAATGATGCCCACAAGGAACAGGATGGACCACAGAAGAAGGAAAACGAACTCAAGGTCAAGGGCTCAAAGAACAATCCTTGGGGCTCACCACGGGGCAAGTTCAATGACTATACTCTACTTCGGGTCCCCATGAGCATAATTCTACAAGAAGTGTATGCCACGAATCTCAATTATCTCCCAAAGCCTAAGCAGTTGAGGCCGAAAGGATGGGTGGATAGAAGTAAGTACTATAACTACCACCACGATTATGGATACACCACGGAGGATTATGTGGACCTCCGTGATACCATAGAGACTTTGATCCAGTGCGGGCGTCTTCAAAATCATGTTCAAGGATTCACAAGGAATGGATCACATTGATACCAGAAAAAAGAGGAAAGGAGAAGGAGTCCAAGCTTGCGAAGTCGTTCTACGCTACTTACTGAACGTTCCCCACCCAGGGAAAACGTCAAAGGGCGAAGGACAACATCTCCCCAAAGAGAATCTAGACGTGACAATGAGGTCATGAGGATAATTAACACTATCATTGGGGACTTCGCCAGAGGAAGACATAGGAGATCAGCCTACCAAAGGCATCTAAAAGTTGTACTCAATGTCACTTCGTATCCCGTTACAAAACGAGGAAGTGGATTTCATTGATGAGGACAAAGAAGGGATCATCCCAGAAGGAGATGACCTCATGGCGATTACGGTAAAATTGGTGAATGCAAGGGTGAAAAGGGTCTTTATAGACCAAGGTAGTTCAACATATATCCTATTTTTGGAATGCTTTAGAAACATGGGATTTGATAGTCAAACCTAAAACCCTTTACTACTAATCTCATTGGGTTCCTAGGAAGCAAAGTCAAGCCCGAAGGATACATTGAACTATTCTTAACCTTTGGAGAAGAGCCTTTGCACAAGACAATAAAAGTCAAATTCTTAGTCATGGATTAGCCATCTGCGTATGATGTGATCTTGGGAAAACCCTTCCAAAATGCTCTTGAAGCCATTGTCTCCGCCCATCACCTTACAATAAAGTTCTTGTCTGACAATGGTAAAGTAGTCACTGCCAAGGGAGATCAAGCAACAACTAGGAGTTGCTATGATACCATCTTAGACCTTCTAGAATAAGACCCTAGACACCAGACTCCACCACTTCAAGGGAAAAAGCAAACACCCCGTGATGATGGCGGGGCTCGATGTCTGGGGTGACATCCAAGATGTGAGACCCTAGCCAAAAAGGCAGCTGCTTATGGTGAAGCTCAGAGACTAGCCAAACCAGGTGACAAAAATAAAGGCTGACCTCCTAAAAGAAGAATAGAAGAAGCTGACAGAATTCCTCCAACTATGATAATGGCGGAGCTTGGTGTCCAGGGTGACATCCAAGACATGAGACCCCAGCCAAAAGGGCAGGTGCTTATGGTGAAGCTCAGAGA
The DNA here is from genome assembly GCA_029884595.1 of Ormosia semicastrata. NCBI lineage: Eukaryota > Viridiplantae > Streptophyta > Magnoliopsida > Fabales > Fabaceae > Ormosia > Ormosia semicastrata. The sequence continues at coordinate 13,009,520 of JAQQTO010000047.1, read as the reverse complement.
CCAACCAAGCTAGGTGACAAAAATAGAGGCTGGCCTCCCATAAGAAGAATGGAGGAAGCTGACAGAGTTCCTCCAGCTAAATAATGACTTTTTCACTTGGACATTTACAGACATGCCACAAACTATCCATCAACTTGGATGTTAAGCCGGTGGCACAAAGAAAAAAGAAGGTAAGCCCAGAGTGCCAAAAAATAATAGAAGAATAGATAAAGGAGCTCTTGAAAACAAGATTTATCAAGGAAGTATCATATACCACTTGGTTATCTAATGTTGTTCTGGTTAAAAAATCATCAGGGAAGTGGCGCATGTGCATGGATTACATGGACCTCAACAAAGCCTGCCCCAAGGACCCTTATCCTTTACTCAATATTGATAAGTTAGTGGATGGATCCTCAGGTTACCAATTCCTTTCCTTTATGGGCGCATACTCAGGTCATAATCAGATCCCGATGGATCCGAAAGATGAGGAGAAAATGGCTTTATCATTAAAAGAGTAAGCTACTACTACAAAGTGATGCCTTTTGGCCTTAAGAACATTGGAGTGATGTACCAGCGTACGATGAATAAAGTCTTTTAAAGAGCAAGTGGGTAAAATCATGGAAGTATACATTGATGACATGATTGTGGAGACCCTGGACACATCGGAGACCATGTAAATGATCTCAAAGAAGTCTTTTTATAGCTGAGAAAGCATAATATGAGACTAAGCCTCAAAAAATATGCCTTCGGAGTCTAAGTTGGGAAGTTCTTGGGGTTCTTGCTAACCAATAGAGGGAATGAAACCAACCCCAATAAGTGCCAAGCTATCATCAATATAAGAAGCCTCAGTACTAGGAAGGAAATTCAGTAGTTGACAAGACGGATAGTAGCCTTGACCAGGCTTATCTCTAAGTCCACTCAAAAAGCTCTCCCCTTATACAAACTTATGAAAAAGGGCAAAGACTTTGAGTGGACTTCAAAGTATGAATAGTCTTTCCAAAACTTGAAAAGAGCTCTCGCTACACTTCCCATTTTGACTAGAACAACAGAAGAGGAAATTATGTTTTTGTACCTCTCAGTGTCAGCAGAAGCTGTGAGCTCGGTTTTAGTTTGGGAAACGGCTGAGGGCTAGAAGTCAGTTTACTTTGTTAGCAAAGTTCTGTAGGACCCCAAGGCTCGCTATCAGAAAATAGAGAAACTGGTTTTTGCCTTGCTCGTTTCAACAAGAAGGTTACAACAATATTTCCAATGTCATCCTATAGTGGTAAGGATGGACCAGCCTATACAACAAGTGATGCACATACCAGAACTCGCAAGATGGATCATAGCATGGTCAATGGAAATGTCAGAGTTTGGCATAAGTTATGAGCCAAGGTAAGCGGTTAAAACTCAAGCACTCTTCGACTTTGAAGTAGAATTCACTCACCCCCTATTACCTGAAAAAGAAAGCGAGTGGACAATCTACGTTGATGAAGCGTCAAACCCCAAGGGCAGCGGAGTAGGAATAATCCTGGAAAAGGCCAATGGAGTCACCCTTGAGCAATCATTGAGGTTTGAGTTCATGACCTCGAATAATCAGGCCAAGTACGAGGCAACGATAGTAGGGCTCCTTATAGTAAAGGTTCTCAGAGTGTCAAGAATCCGGCTATGTAGTGATTCTCAACTAGTCACATCTCAGGTTCTGGGAGAATATTAAGCCAACGATCCATAATTGCAGAAATATTTATCAAAGGTAAAGAAGCTCATGAAGGAATTCTCAAAGGTAAAGGTAAATAATATTCCCAGAGAGTAGAATTCCATGACAGATATATTGTCCAAGCTGGCTAGTACAAAAAGCCCTGGGAATAATAGGTTTGTAATTCAAGAAACGTTGCCCACTTCCAACATCACAAAAGAAGATCAGATAATGATCATTTCGGGTGACGAAAGTTGAATGAAGCCCATCATCGCCTATCTTAAAGATAACGAGGTCCCCTTGACCAAAAGGTAACCAAAAAGGTAGCGTGGTATTTGATTTTTGATGATAAGGTTTATCATAGGGGTTTCTCCCTCCCATTGCTAAAGTTCCTCGATCTTGAGGTTGCCCAATATGTCTTAGCTAAAATCCACAAGGGGCATTGTGGCCAACACTTAGGAGGAAGGGCCTTAGCAAGGAAAACCCTGTGAGCCAGATACTTATGGCCTACCATTATAAAGGACGCCTTGTCCTACATATAAAACTGCAACAAGTTCCAGAAGTATGCTAATATCCAAAACGCACCCCCTAAAGAATTGTCCACAATCTTAATTCCATGGTCATTCTACAAATGAGGCTTAGATTTGTTGAGATTATTCCCACAAGCCCTGGGCAGTTGAAATATCTGATAGTTGTTGTAGATTATTTCACTAAATGGATAGAAACAAAATCCTTGGCCACCATCACCGCAGAGAGAATCAAGAAGTTCCTGAAAAGGCTTATTTTTAGGTTTGGGATCCCCGAGTCCATCGTCACGGACAACGGGACTCAATTCGTGACAAGAAGTTCAGGGAGATGTGGGCTAGCTTGAAGGTAAAGCAACAATTCATCTCAGTGGAGCATCCCCAAGCCAATGGCCAGGCCGAAGACGGTAACAGAGTGATCCTTCGAGAACTTAAAAGAAGATTAATGGGTGCCAAGGGCGAATAGATGGAGCAACTCGGACATATCTTATGGGCATATCGGATGACACCCCACTCAGCCACTAGGGAGATTCCGTTTAAGCTTACATACAAATGCGAGGCTATGATTCCTGTCGAAATCAAAGAGCCCAGTTGGAGGAGAGAGCATTTCTCCAAGGAGGCCAATGACAGTTTACAAAGAGAAGAACTTGTTTAGAATGAGGAAAACTAAAATATAGCCTATATCAGATAAGTCACCTTTCAACTTCGGACTGCTTCAAGATATAACAAGAAAGTCCTCCCACGACGATTCAAGAAAGGGGACCTCATCCTCAAAAAAGCTAGCATCAAAGGACAAAATGCAAGGGACAGAAAACTTGCAGCAAACTGGGAAGGCCATTTATCAGATCACAAAGATCCTCGATAAAGGGGCCTATAGAATCGCTGATTTATTTAGAAAAGAGATACCCAGGGCATGGAATGCCATCAACTTAAAAAATTATTACAGTTAATTAAGTTTTTGGTTTACATCCCTACTTCAGCTTTGTAAAAAAGATAACCTTGATGAATAAAAAAAGGAAATCCAACAAATACTTTGTGCTCATCCCCCGATCCCCTGACTCAAAGCATTGTTAAAGGGACAACGGATTCCTAAAGCAACTTAACATTACTAAAAGGACAACAGATCCTTAAAGCAACTCAACATTGCTAAAGGGACAACGGATCCCTAAAGTAACCTAACATTGCTGAAGGGACATCAGATCCTTACAGCAACTCAACGTTGCTAGAGGGACAATGGATCCTGAAAGAAACTCAACATTGCTAAAGGGACAACAGATCCCTAAAGCAATCTAAAGTTGTCAAAGAGACATCAAGCCTATAAAGCAACTAAAGGATGCACATGTTTGGGACCACAGGTCTTAGACTTGATTAATTCGTTAAAGGACATTGGATCTCGAACTCGCTCAGTTCGTTAAAGGATGATGGATACCTAAGAAAGTAAAAACGACCAAGGGTATTGGTTCTATTCAAGAGAACAACAAAAAGGCAAATTATCCAAAAGATAAATTTATTATTATTCACATTCCAAACATCATTAACTTTACAAAGAGGACCTATAAGTTACTCCTATGCAAGAGTGTCCGCGTGAAAGAAGTCAAGAAGGTAGCCCGGCGAAACATTGATGATGATCAAGCATTGACTATGCCCGCCTTAAAGGTTCCTCAAGATGCAAGCGCCCGTCTCTTCCCTATTGACTAACATGATGAGAAGGCTTCATAACCGTATATGCCCAAAGCACCTTTGTGCACCCAAAGCACCCTCGGTAGAGGAGGGAGAGTGGTGAAACCCCTCCATGCCTCACAGGAATTACAACAGAAGTCATGGGCCTTTCCAACAAGAGCAAGATTTTGTGCTACTGCTACATAAGCCTAGAAAGAAAGACTTCTGTCACTGAAAGTGTGTTGACCAAGCCACCAAGAGCAGTTACTTGGTCTTCACCTGGCCATTATGTTTGGAGAGAAAGGCCTCCACTAGAAAAAGTATATAGGAAAAAAATGGAACACCTTTAAGGATTTTGGAAATAAGTGAAAGATGTTTTTCAAAAGGGACATGGCCCTTAACATGCACATAAGAAGCAAAGAAGGGCCACCCTATGAAGAAGACCCAGTTTCAAACGTAGCTAGAAAGCGAAAGAAGGGAACGAGTAATAATCATACCACAAACATTCTCTATTTATAAAGGAATAGTGCACTCTGATTGGCAAAAAAAAGGTGAACCAGTTATATATTCAAAGCCACATTTAAATGTTCCTCCCCTGTAATTGGTTACAAAAGCTGGGGATAGTTAGGAAACGGAGCAAAAAATTGCTAATGTCATTAAAGCAACTTTAATTCCCAATAGATTCAAAGCAACTATTCCCAAGCAAGTGCAGACTGCTACAAAGTTGCAGGGTAAAGGCTGTCAAAGGGACATTGGATTCTTGAAAATAACAAAGTCTTTACTCTTCTTCAAGCAGCAATCACAGAGAAACCACAGGGGAACGCGCTAAACGTTAACTTACGAGTATGGGACCATGGATCCCAACTTTTATGGGACCTCAAAATCAAAATCGCTAAGTTCCTAAATGTTAACTTACGAGCATGGAACCACAAATCTCAACTTTTATTGGACCTTGGATCCCAACTTGCCGAATTCCTAAATGATCATTCATATACGAGTTTGAGACCATGGACTCTAATCCTTAAGGGTCGCAAACCCCTAAATGTTGTGAAAATTTGTACTTCAAAAATCCTAAGTATAGGAACTCAAGTTTGTGCCACCGAAGGCTTTGAACCTCGGAGGGGAAAGAAGTAATCAAAATAAGAGAGAAAGTAGTACTAAATGGAAAAAGCAAATGGCAGAATATTGCCAAGGCCCCAAATTTGGCCAAAATATGTCTTTACAAAACAAAAAAACTCATGCAGAGGCTAAAAATGGCTAAAGGAAAAAGGAAAACTTAAGTTGCAGGGAGGGGGTTGTTCTTAGCCTCTACCTTCGCCTCCTCTTCATCTACCTGGACACGAAGCCCCTCGATGTTGTCTAAACCGGGTTCGTCCTACTCACTTTTGTATTCATCTTTGTCCCCAAGCACCACAACAATGAGGTGGTTCATCCTGGGGAACTCTATAATATCTGAATAAATAACAGAGACTTGGGCCAAAGCATTGTAGAAGGAAGTCTCAATGGAGTTAGTCCAGTTGTTTAAATACTTCATCTTCTCTGCCTCCAATGACTCCTTCTCCTGCTTTTAGGCTCGACCTTTATTTCTAACTCCTTCACACGGGCCTCCAGATTCACCCTCACTGAAGTTAGATCCTTCACAGATTTCTCCAGCTTTTTGTTCTTTGTCTCGAGCTCATGGACTTTCTTATTCAGCTTGTTATAACGTTGTTGGGCAACTAACTTCTTCCCAACAAGTACTCAAACCCTGTTGCTTGCCTCTGCAGCTCAATTCTCATCACCCTCCCATTTTGCTTGAAGGTCAGGACACTTTCTTGCTTAGGAATTGGCTATCCAATTTATGGACTTATACCCACTTGACATCCAAGGCTTTCTCCAAATAGCGGGCAATGGAGGCAAAGTGGTACTGCATCTTTTAGAGATGAAGGTAAAGTTCGAGGGCGAACATACTTTCAACCTCTCTGTCTCAACATCATGGAAAAAGAAGATGTCAGAGTGACCGTGGATGTCAAAAGACTTATCCTAAACGTAATCAAAGGCAAAGGAAGTAGTAGTTAGCTTAACAATCCCATTGGTGGTATGCACAAAAAATTCATGGACGTCTGGATCACGTCCTAAAGATGCACCACCACCTTCTTAGGACGACTCTCCTCCACCTTATCAACCCCCTTGCATATTTTGTCCCTAGGAATGAGAGGGCCAGAGCTCGAGACACCTTTGGAGTCGGTTGCTGGACCACTGACTGATTTTCAGACTCTAGAATCAGTCCTCATGGCCTCAGAGTCAGCAACAAATAACTTGGCCCCTGAAGCGGTAAAATTCCCCAACTTTGCCTTGTTCTTCCTTTGGGCCATCATCAGCTCCCTAATATCTCCGGACTCCACCATATTATCAGCAAAAAAAAGGAAACAAGGTTATAACCACAAAAACAATTAAAAGAAGCACAATATGTTAAAGATGGGTGACTGCACCTATCACATACTTACTAAGATAGCCTTGGACTTTTGGAGGGCTCTAATTCACTATTTTCGAGCATTAGGAATTTTAAACCTTTTTGGTAATATCCACAAAAAAGTTAAAAGTTGTTTGTTCAACCACACTCAACTGCTTTCACTTCATATAAAGTACTGTCTTGTACTTATAGCCCTCATTCCAGCTTAAAAGGAAATGTGGCCTACCTTCTTCATCAATAAAGAATGGAATGCGGCCCTCACAACCCTAACTATACAACACAATGGAAAGAAGAATACTCAGAAAAGCAAATCTTTATTCTCATTCCAAACGTCACCTAATTTATAGGGAACTTTACAAAAAGGACCTACAAAACTACTACTAGGCAAAGTCACCCACTTGAGGAAGCTGGAAACAAGGATGAATGTGGCGACGATGATGGGTGAGCACTAACCATGGCCACCTCCATGGTTCTTCCAGAAACCAACATCAATGCCTTTCCTCTCGGCCAATATGAGGAAAATGTTTTACTCCAAGAGATTGTTCCATCCCAAAAGCTCCCTATACATCCAATTACACACCCATGCGTAGTGAGCACTATAGGTGATAGTTAGCAGGAGTAGGGGAAAGATATGAGCGAAACACCTGCATGCATCACGGGACTATGGCAAAAGCCGTGAACCTTCTTGGCAAACACAGAAACATTGTATACTCCCATGTACACTGATGTGAATTAAAAATTATAAACCCAAGTGCAGGTTGTTTCAAGTAATAAATTCTCGGGAGTCCGAGGTCGATCCACAGGGAATTGATGAAGAAAAATTCTTTGACGTATGGTAAATATTTTGTCACAACAATAAAAGTGATAAAACTTAGTCACAAATAAAAAGGATTTACTTGGGTTAGGAGATTCACTCTTAGTAAGTAAAATAAGGATAATATTAATTCTTTTTATAACTCAATTAGAATCCACACATAATGGAGGTTCCAATCTGAAAATACAACATTCAAAGTTTATTTAAGATTATATACATAATTATATTATGATTCCTTTAATCATCTATTAACACCACCACTTATAAATGGGTTCAAGCATTCATTGTGTCAATATCTTGTCTACAACAAATCAAGATCTCCACTTTACAAGGAAAGTTTCTAAATTGATTAGAAACAAAATACAACACATATAATGGCTACTTGATAATATATCATTTAAGCACAAGAAAGAGATTAATCTAATCTTATTTCATTACTAAGAGCTTTACCCTTTAACCCAAGTAAAATAAAAATTAGTTACTTATAGACAAGAAGAAAGGAAGAGAGAATAAGAAGAAAAAGAACATAACTTCAATTTAGAACAAAAGAAAACTACAACAAGATAAACAAATAACACAATATCATGATCTTGATCTCTAGGATCAAGATCCTTAAATGGTCAGCCAAGGCTCCCTTTTATAGAGGATTAGGGATACAAAATGATAAGGGGGCTGATTCATGAGTGAGTAGATGAGTGGAAAATGAGTGAAAAATGCCAAATGACTTTTGATGAGTAAAAAATTATTGAGATTCTTTGTCTTCGAAATCATTCAATGTTGAACTCATTGCATTCGTCATTTTATCACCAAGTGATTTTCATGAAAGTTGTATGCTTTTGTTTTAGCTTTCAAATGTCATTAATTTCAGCCCAAAATCATTCCTACAGCTCAAGATATAGTCCAATCACTGTACACTGCCCAGACCCAGCTACAGCTCATCAGTTCTAACTTACAAGCCCAATTGACCTCTAAGAAATTCGATTTGGGTATTGTGCTCTCATAAAAGTTGCTGATACGAGTCTTAACTTGCAGATATCATAAATTTAACCCAATTCAGTTCTTATAGCCTGAGTTATGCTCTGATTACTGCACACTGTTCAGGTTCTAATCACAAAACCCGTGTTCTGACTTCCAAGCCCAATTAGTTCCACTAGATGTCTGACTTTGACCTAGAGCTCTTCATGAAAGTTGTAGAGCTCTCTCTTATCTTTTCTACAAGGTAAGATACATAATTATTAGACATTTAGAACTCAATATATGACCAAAATACAGAAACAGTGTAAGATGTAAATCATGCTGAAAAAAATCAATTAAGTCTAATTTGAGTCCAAACTTACAAAACATAACAAAGCTCAATCAATTAAGTACATAGAGAGTGTAAATGACTAAAAATGAGGGTTTATTAATGTATAAAATATGTGATTATCATACACTGAGAAAGAAAGGCTTCTGCCACCCAAAGATGTGGTGACTGAGCTGCGTAAAACAATTTCTAGCTCCCCACCGAATAATTACTCTTGGAAAGAAAGGCCTTCACCAACAAAGCGGATTAGGGAAAGGGCAAACACCTTTAAAAATTTTGGAAAGAAAAGGAAGATAGTCCCAGGAGGGAACATAACCCCCCAAACACTCACAAGGAATACAGAAGGAACCATTTTTTAGAAGCACCCACTCTCAAATACAAACTAGAGAATGAAAAGAGAAGCAGGTGATAGCCTCCTACAAACATTTCCTATTTATAAGAGGAATAAGACATTCTGATTGGCTCCTAGGAAGATGAGATGGCTGCACTTCCAAAGCCACATTTTAAATGCTTCCCCTTATGTTTGGCTGCAACAACAGGCAGTTAAGGAACGATGCAAAATTGCTACTATTATCGAAGCATTTTAATACAAAGCAACAGTTCCTGAGCACGCATAGTTTGTTACGAATTGCCACCGTTAATGGGGCGGATATTTCGCTCCTCCTCGGATACACCTTTTCAAAGTGACCCATTATGCTAATATGAAGCCCAGGCAATGTGCTTCAACTGTAACACCCCAAATTCTGCTATTTGACAGTAATACCTAAATTGTATTGTTTTGTGTTTTCTATATAATATAAAATTATTTTTACTGTTTTGAGATTGTTTTTATTCGTTGTGTGAGATTTGTTCCGGGTCAGGAAAATAATAATTTTTGGGTCAGAAAAAATCTTATTTGATTTATTCGAAGCCGGGGGATCTTACTAAACCCGAATCCCAGAGACACTTTAAACAATCTTTTAATTTTTAGGATTTATTTGTGAAAAAAATATATTTCACAAGAAAATATCTGTTGTTTTATTTACAGCAGCTTCTGTTACCGAGTAAAGGACCCGGTATGTTTTATTTGTAAAAAAATAGACTGAGAAATAATTTCTACAACCTACTTTAAAATGAATCAATAGAAATGAGTCAACAAAGGTGGTTAGACATTTCTAAACCAATAGAAAATGGTCAATATAAATGGTTGGACTAGTTACTAAGTAACTAGAAAAACTAACTAAGTTACCTAAATAGCTTAATTAGTAACTAGATGGAACTAACTTAGTTATTAAATACTTAGAAGCTAGTTACTAAATAAATATCTAAGTTATCTAGAAATATGACTTAAGCATGACATATACAATAACATAATAATGTAACTAACTAGTTAGAATGTAACTAGAAATTCTAACTAAATTAGTTTAAGTGTAACTAGATGGAGTAACTAGATAATTCAAGTGTAACCAGGAGATTAGGATGGAACCAAATTAGTTCTATTTCCCTTATAAGTCACACGGCCACAAGGCCTTCTAAAAGGATCTTGAATGATCTAAATGACCATTTGATGAATCCTTAATGACTTAAGCCATGTGAAAATGCACGTGATATTTTATTACCTTGAATAAACAATAATCTCTCCTACACACTAACTCCACGGCAATGCAAGGAAAAATAGTCTATCCATCTTCATTTTATCACATTTTGAAATATTAAGTCATCATCTTTTTCTCTCAAAGTTCAAGACCACTCAAGAACACAAGAACACTTTCTTTCCTTTTTCCTTTGAAGTTTCGGCCACTACACCAAAATCTCACCTTCACACCTCTATAATTTCATCTCATCTTACTTTCTAAATCTAAACATCATCCTAAACACTTTTCCTTCAGAGAGTTTTATTAAAATCCTTCTCTAAGTGCTTCAAAAAGCAAGCTTTGATTTCCTACATCAAAGGTAATTTCTTGAATCTTTGATCTTAAGTTGGATTTTTGATTTTTTAGACCATGATTGATCCATGGTTTATTGTTTTCAAGCATTGTTTATGACTTTTAGATTTGTTTACGATTACTTAGGATTTTTCTTGGTGCCACACAAATTTAAAAGGAAGGAGGAACTTGAAGTTATTGTCTTCCTTGAGGTAAGAGGGAGATTAACCTCATCAACTATGTGTTGGTGGTGAGGAAATGAATTATTTGTGGTGAAAAATCCATAAGGATTTATTCACTTGATCGTTGAAGCTCTTTTTGTTTGTGTTTGATATGCTTATGGTTTTGAAAATATGCTTGCATGTATGTTTGGTATGCCTATAGCTTTGATAGTATAATTGCCTATGTAAATTTGGAAGTATGATGATACTTGTGTAATTTAGGATGTGAATTACATGATGAGAAAAAATTTGTATAAAGGTTCCAAAGAGCCTAGAGGCACACGGCCTCATCAGCACAAAGAGGACTAAGGAATCTAAATTATTATTTTTTAATTTAGGATTAAAGGATTTTATGACAAGAGATTTAATTAAGTGATTTTATAAGAATTAAAGTGTTAGAAAATGATTTATATATGAATTTTGAAGCAATATGTGAATTCGGCTAACATGTCATTTTTTATGTTCAAGATCCAAAATTATTTTACTAAGTGTAGACTTAGGTGTTTTAATAGTAAGAACTCAATTTGGTAAGTTTATGAATTTAAAATGATATTTTAGAATTAAAATTGGCTTAATTAAGCTATGTAGTAAAATAAAAGTCAATACTTGAAATTTACTGACGTATAGCTCAACCTATGGGTTTTGAAGCGCGTTAGGAAATTTTGAACTGTAATATCCTAAGTAAAATTAAGAAATACAGTCTCCTGAGAAATAGTAGAAAATACTAATTTTAAGGGGACTATATTACAAATATTATTTAAAGGACTATTATGAAAAATATTATTTAAAGAGGGACTATTATGTAAATATTATTTTATAGAAGGACTATTATGTAAATAATGAAAATAAAGTCAATTTTTGGTATTAAATGAGAAAAATCTTATTTTGGACTTAAAATATGTTAGAAATATTTTACGCAACTCAAAAATCGTAATTTTATGCTACGCGATTGAGAAAACGCAATAAAATATTTACGCGATTTAGAAAATGTTGAAAAATCCTTACGCAATTTAAAAATGTAAGAAAAATGCTCCGCGATTGTGAAAACGTAATAATGTCACTACGCAATTGAGCGTAAACAGCAGTTTGCTGTCGGACTATTGTGGTGGGCTCGATTATGTTGGATATTTATACCGCCAAGAGAAGGTGAGGGTATATGATATACTGTTAAAATAATAATTGTATATGTATTTGAGCCATACATCATGCATAGAAAATCGTATTTGCTTGTTTGGTTAAGGCTGTATGCCTAGGAAATGAATTACACCTATATGCGGGTGCGAGTAGACAAGTGTAGGTCATTTGTTGACCTTGGGGGCATTAGGGTGCGGGTACCTCACAATGGATGGTTGGTAGCTTTTCTGTCCATGAGGCAGACCGATGCAAACGCACCGATGATCCGGACCGAGACACTGTCCTATATCAAGATCTGGTGTAGAATGTCTTATCCAATGCCTTGATGTGTATGTTAATAAATTGATATATTATAGCACTATTGGCCACGGTAGCCGAGCGACAGATATATCTTCTAGATCATTCACTCCGAAACTGTGTTTAGCTCCATGGAGTAGGAATGAGTCTGTGAACATATGCATAGTTGGTCAACATATTGATGTGTTAATTATACTTATCTGATTCATTATCTATGATAAATATAATTTAAATATGTTAATATTGTATCTGTATGCTTGTTGTCGTTTTCTCTACTTCCATACTAGTATTGATGTAGGGGTTCTCACCTCTTTATTATATTATATCTGTTTTGCTATGTATGTTCGATAAAGACCGAGGAGTCGAAGAAGCTGGTAATTTTATTTACCATCACTAGTCGTTTGTTTGTTGACTGAGATGGCAGCAAGACGATAGATGTTAGGTTTTGTCCAAGTACAGTTCCATGGGGGGACTGATGTCGGAGGTTTGATTATGATAACGAACGTTTTGTTTATACAAGAGATCTGACTCTGAACTTGAGTGGGACCCTCAATGGTATCCCTGTTTTGACGCAGCATGCATCGGTGCGCCTAGAGTTTACGATGCCAATTCGTGATCTCTGGGGTGGCGTAACTTATACTCCACATGAGGACTCTATGGTGTCTTCCGCAAGGACCCCCATGAGGCAACTATATCCACCTGGGTTCTTTGATAACAATAAAGAGGAGGAAGAGGAGGAGGATCCTTTCGAGGAACCAAATCCTTAGTTATGAGTTTAGATTTTCTGTTCAGTAGTTAGGTCTGTATTTTACTTTTAATATATGTTTGTACTTATGTAAATTATTCGAACAAAGTTTGTAATATCAACATATATTTTGGTGTGTTTATTTTAATGATAAGTTCTACTTATGACTTTTTGGTTTAACTTATTTATTTTCTTTTATTCCGTAAATGAAATTTTAAAATTGACGTTTTTACAAGATTAATTCTTTTACAACTTGGGTAAGTTTTATTAGAATTAGTCTTAAATGTGGCACCCTATGGTGAGTGTTACATCGACCATGTGTCACACCACTTCTGAATAAGGGCAACTGAAAGGACAAGGCTCAAAGCGTATGAAATTAAAGCGATGCGTGGCACCATGAAAAGATATGTAAGTCAAATACTAAACCCTCAATAGCCTCGCAGTAAATCAACCCCCTGGATATCGGCCAAAGAATGAATCGCAGCAAACCCAACACAACATTGGGGCAATTAACTATCTATCTCAGACCCCAAAATGATGATGTAAGCAAAGCAATCCACCCGAATCCTAGACTTGCTCACACGACCCGGACTTTCACCATGGTATGTCACAAACCTCGACCCTTTGGGAAAACATCGCGAGATCCAGCATAGAACACTATGACTAGGATCCCTTTGTCCATTGCGCTCTGAATGCTACAATTGAACATGTATCTCGACACTTAGTTGTCTCATCCAAGCTAAGTTGGGGATAACTTTTCTAGACCAGGTATAGCCCATCGAACTAGAGTAAACCCGACCTACCAGACTAGACCTTAAGCGTGCTAAGCGTAGAGTACCATTCACCCATTAAGCTTGTCTCCTTCGACAGGAAAGAGAGAACACCACTCCACTCGAATGGAGGAGACAGGCCAAACGGAATAGTAATTCCTGCACCACAAGGGGACAACGCGCAATACACATTGATACGCTCAGACCCCCACACTTTTACATGCTCCTACATCTCTATATAAAGGCTAAGACGAGAGGACAAAGGTACGCATCAATTCATATTGCATACTATCCTCCTTGAGCGGCCACTGACTTGAGCATTAGAGTGTCTTTTGTAGGTACCCACCCCCTCACTCCACCAATCGTTGTTATTGCATTGTGGAAGAATCAATCACAACTTACCTTCTTAGGTAATTCTTAAAACCCAATTCTGAACTCTTCCATTGCACCAATTCTTCAACCAACTGACCATTTTTATTTTGCAATTGATTGAGGGATTTGAATGATATGATTGAGCTATATTGGTTTCATTCTACCTTAACTATGATTGAGTCATCTAGTTGTAGGCTATATTGTATGCTCTCCACAATTCCACCATTGCAAGTCATTCATGCCACCTTGAATCACGGCCACAAAGCAAGAAGGCAAAGTTCTAGCACCTGCAAGCTACCACCAGCAAATCCACCATCCACTGCTAATAGCCACATGATCCATACACCTAAAACTCACTCGAAGCGAGAAGCAAACAATGAAATAGCATAGACCAACCACTCGAAATCCATACACCCATCACAGAGCTACTCAAATCGACCCATCCCCTGCATCTTGCCAATGCCATCTTCTTCCTCAGATTGGCACAACAATCGACCCATCTCATGAAGTTACCAAGAGAGAAGGAGAGAGAAACGAAGAAGAAGAAAGAGAAATTCAAGAGTGAAAAAGGAAAGAGAATTTCATGTAATGATAAAATAGTTTTTAATATAACAAATATAAACTCAACAATAAAAAAAATAAGAATGATATAAAAATTTGAAAAAGATAATTTTAAAGGAAAATATGAAAAAATTAAAGAAAGATAAAAGTGTCCTTAAACTAATAAACATAAATTAATCAGTCTAAAAAGTGATGGACAAAATAATAAATTAGAAAAATATAAATCCAAAAAAATAAATAATGGAAAGACAAATTTCTATCCAATCAAGTGGTCAATAAACCTTCGAGGTATTTAAGAGAAGGTTAAGACTTAAAATTCAAAATTATGTGAGTCCAATCTCTTGGTAGAGTGACACGTTTAATATCCTGTAGTATTATAAGTAGAATAAGAACTCTTTAGATGAATGGAAAATGATTTTTGTTTAATTTAAATATTTTTATTGTATGTTTATTGTATATTTATGTGAGAAAGATATTAAATTAAATTATATATTACTATAATTTTTTTGTGAAATACAGAATAAATTTATAAAAAATTAAATAAAAATTAAAATATTTTAGTTAAATGAATAAATAATACTGCTGTTAGATGAATAGTTTATAGATAGATAGATTTTAAATAAGCTATATGCAGAAAGTAAAATTATCAGTATGTAGTCTGTTGTGTGCACAAATTTAACGTTTATATAAATATAAAAAGTGTGAAAAAAATTTATAATGTTTCTTTATTCTAATTATATATTATTTAATCAATTCAATTTGCACACATTTTGATTCATTCACTTTATCATCATGTTAAGAATTTTAATTTTAATTTTTTTGCTAAAGAGATAAGGTTAAAGATAACATATCTATGAAATGATTATTATTTTTTATACAATATCTACGTAACAATTAGAGAATGGATAAAACTTAACTAAAGTTTTTTAAGTATTTGTAATGCTGTTTTTTTTAATAAAAATATAATATGTATTTTATTTTTTAATAAAAATATAATATATATTTTAAGTTTTAATCATTTAATTTTTATTTTTTAAATTTTTATTAATAAATTATAAAAAATATAGATATATTATATTTTTATTAGAGAATAATGTTATAAATATTTAAAAAATTTTACTTAAATTTTATGTATAGAAAATTTATAAGAAATATTTTAAGATTTACACATATACCTATACGAGTAATTCTTTTAGTACATTTACATAAAAAATTCTTTTTTATTTTGACGACAAAAAGAAATCTTTAAGTACATCATATGTCTTTTGTTTTTTTGGTACAATTCAGATGTGATTGTTAAATTTAAAATCGAATACAATTATTTAAATTAAAATTAACTATGTAAATTCATATAATTCTAAAATTATTTTTTATTTTAAATTTAATAACACTAAATACTATTTGTCGAGTATTAATATATCTCTTTTCAAAAAGTAAATTGATTGAAGAAACAAATAAACTTACCTTTATTCAAAATAGAAAAGAAAAATTCAATAAAAAATTTAATATTCAGAAACTAAAGAAATGAAAATGAATTTTAAGTTTTTATTAATTTTTAAATAAAAAATTAAACTGATATTAAATAATTTACATTTTCTTAATATAATTAAAATCAAAAGTTTTAACGGTAAAAAAATTGTTATTCTTATATAAATTCACTTGAGTAATAACGTAAAATAAAAATAGAATTTAAAATTCTTTGACTCGATCCCAAATTATATAGGCATAGATGCTGCCTCCCTTATCATTCGCGTGCCAACTTTCTCGCATATTAAGCGCTGAAACCAACGTACGCCACTGTCGCATTTTCTCTCTCTTCCCTCTGTCACTCCGTGGGGTCACTCTTTCCCTGTCTTGTCTATTCTTACTTTCTCTCTCTGTCTGCTCCATTTCAGTGCTCTGTCTACTCCGTAGCAGCGCATATTTTCTCTCTCTAGGATACCATATCATGATGCCATTGCCATGCCATGTGGGGTGCTTCTTCTTCTCTTCTCGCTTTCCCATGTTTTCTTTTTGTGTTAACTACCCAAACTGTGCTCTTCCATGGTCCTGAAGATGCTGCTGAGTAGTTGGGGAGCAAGTGTAAGCATTCCTACTTCATCTTCTTCGTTTTTAAGCATCTGGGTATGTTCCAGTTTTTGCATTCTGTGAAGAGCCGTGGTTCTTTGCCTTTTGGGAACCATTTGGGGTGCTAGTTCTATAAAAAGGCTCTGTTTTTCGGTATGATGAAGGTTTCAGGACGTGGGTTTTGGAGCAATGTTTGTTTGTTTGCTGCTCAATTTTTTTTATCAAAATAGTTGTTGATATTGTTATTATTGTTATGTGTGGCTATGTGCTTTTGCATTTTATCTTTAATTTCAGGGGTTTAGATAATGTAAGTTTGCTAGTGAAAAAGGTGTATCGAAGTCCCTCTTCTGCGTGTATCTCAGTGGGTTTGTGTGGTTCCATTTTATGTTTCACTATATTTTGGTTTTTAGTGCTTCTGGTTTGCTGTTACTTCAAATTGATTTCTAGAATTCCTGATATTGAAGCTGCTTCATGATTTTGGACACCCATTTTCTGATGCTCTGTTTTGATTACAATTATGTTCAGCCAGTATACCTATGTGTCCACGTGCCATTGCTGTGGCCTGTGGGAGGATATTGTGCTTTTTGCTCTGTATACTCTCTGAATCCCTCTTTTGCTCTGTTTTTTTCTTTTTTAAGATAATATAACTCCTTGCACGTCCCCATGCTAATGTGAAACTGTGATTTAATATTATTCATGAATGTATCTTGTATTTGTTCATCAAATCATTCTTTGAATTTCTTGGGGCTTTTCAACCATTTGTGTGGTTCTTTTAATTCATGGTTCTTAATCATATTGCTAGAAGAATGTGTTGAACTAATTCAGAATCTCCTGTTTCAATTGAGACTATCATTGTTTTCAAATTTCTTGTAATTCAAAGAACTTAAAGGTATTCAGAACAACTATGTTACATTAGCCGCCTCTGTACAAAGAAAGGTCAGAAATTTTGTTAGAGTCTAGTAGCATTGATTGATCTATGTAGTCAATTCCATTTAGTGAGATAAGACTTGGTTGTTGTTGTTGTATATTCGAAACAAATAGATGAAATTTGATTGCAAAAGAAAAAATTTATGTTATTTACATTAATCTATTTTGGACTATTTGATTGCAATATGACACTGAATTTATAATATTTTGTTCGGAAATTCTTGAAATTAGTCTACTGGTCCAATATTCTAATACTTATAGCAAGACTAACTATTGTGGTTACATTATCGGTACTTAGGCTGACTGACTTTTATTGCTTTGAAGTTGAAGTTATTGATCCTTGAGCGTTTATGCTCTTTTCAAGTTCTCTCTTCCTAAATGTTTTGCTTGCATGGTTAGTCTTGTTTCTGTAAGATACTTCACTGCACAGTCAATGCTTAATCCTTCTAGCATGTGTAAAGTATAAACATAAATTTTCTGCCATAAGTTTGGCACTGTCATATGTACTCTACTACTCTATTTTTTTAATATGTCTTTGGGGGTTACATTGCTGCAATGCAATAACAGTACATTGACGAAGTGTCATTTTTATTTCTGCCTGATAGCAACTGAGTTTGAGAAAATTTAGTGCTGTTATAAGTTCAATTCTTATTGCAAATCCCTACTTTAACACTAGGGTTTTGATAATGCATTTAGCTATACATTTATGAAAGATGATATTCCTTTTTCTGTACATTTTAGTTGTTTACCTATCTTGATTATGGTGAAAAGGCATTTATATTTCAGAGGAATGGCACAACTACTTGTGGTCATTTGGCTCACTTGTTGACATATGATTGAAAATTTTAGGAAATCCATGTGTTTCCCTTTTGATATTTCTTTATTTCTCACTTAATTCTTGTGAGTTGATGTCTTGAATTATCATAACTTATCCAGAGACATGATGAGTTCAAGTTTCAAGAAATGGGATGTGGGATTTGCACTTGGAAATGAAGGAGAGGCAACGTTGGAGAGCTGAAGAGGATGCTTTATTACGCGCTTATGTAAAACAGTATGGTCCTAGAGAATGGAATCTTGTGTCTCAGCGTATGAACACACCACTTAACAGGGATGCAAAGTCATGCTTAGAAAGATGGAAGAACTACCTCAAGCCAGGCATTAAGAAAGGATCGCTTACTGAAGAAGAGCAGCGTCTTGTCATCCGCCTTCAGGCAAAATACGGGAACAAATGGAAGAAAATTGCTGCAGAAGTCCCAGGTCGCACTGCTAAGAGATTAGGCAAGTGGTGGGAAGTACTCAAAGAGAAGCAGCAGAGAGAAAAAAAGGAGATCAATAGAATTGCTGACCCAATTAACAATAGCAAGTACGAGCATATACTAGAGAGTTTTGCAGAGAAACTAGTAAAGGAGCACCCTTCACCATCATTTGTTATGGCTGCTTCCAATGGGGCGTTTCTGCGTACTGATGCACCAGCCCCTGCATCAGCTTTGCTTCCTTCTTGGCTTTCCAATTCTAGTAGCGCTACAGCTGTCACCCCAAGTTCCCCTTCTGTGACACTAAGTCTTTCTTCCTCGATAGGGGCATCACCTCCATTTTCGTGGTTGCAAACTGAGAGAGGACTGGAGAATGCTTCTTATGTTTTGGGAAATGTAACACTTCAGGGATCTGTTCCAGCTTTTGGTGATAACATGCTCTTATCTGAGTTGATGGAGTGCTGTAAAGAGTTGGAAGAAATGCATCATGCTTGGGCAGCACATAAGAAGGAGGCAGTCTGGAGGTTAAGAAGGGTGGAGTTGCAGTTGGAGTCAGAGAAGGCATGTCGAAGGAGGGAGAAGATAGAAGAAATTGAAGCAAAGATTAAAGCTCTCGAGGAAGAGCAGAAAGCTGCTTTGGGTAGAGTTGAAGCAGAATACAGGGAACAGTTAGCTGGATTGAGGAGAGATGCTGAAACCATGGAGCAGAAGTTGGCAGAGCAATGGGCTGCAAAGCATTTGCGGCTTACTAGGTTTCTTGAGCAGGTAGGATGCAGACTGGGGCTCCCTGAGCCAAATGCAAGATGAAGACATAATTGGCAAATCGGATATGGTTTGCTTTTATGACTTGAATTATATGCAGTTTATGCTTCTTGTTTTGATCTTGCTTTATTATCTATTCATACAACTTGAGTAATTTCTGTTCTCAGTTGATGTGCGTGCATAGTATCACATCCATCTTTATGAATATGAACTTGGTTATATTCCTTAATATGTTTGGCTCCTAATTCTTTTCTTACAATGGTATTAGCTGAACTGCTTTATGTAATCTTCAAGTGTTACTACAATACAAGGATCCCATAACTTTGTTGAACAACAACGAGATTTTGAATTCAATTTAGGTGATTATAGACCACACTCCTTCGGAAAACGATTACTCCCTCTCCACTTTACCTGCAAAGAACCCAAAATTCGTTTCCAAGTTTGAAGCTTCAAACATATAACAGTAGTTGATTGAAGCGAATGTGTTCTAGGCTCCAAGCAGTAGCCACACTTTGATGTTTATATAAAACTGCTGGCCCCTCAAAACTGCATACGGATCTCTTCAACTTGAAATGTGGTTTATTACAACACGATTATCAAACTGCCCCCTAAAAACTGCATAATCTTCTGAAGAACTGAATTCCTCTTCAAAAGCCTTTCACATTTTCAAGCTTTTCAAGGATTTTTGCAGTATTTTATCTAACCCCTTTCTAATAATCATCCTTGTCTGCTATTTTTCTTTGAACTTCTTGCTGGTTAGTTTCCATTTCTATAGCTACTGGAACATCTTTGAAGCCTGAGATTGGACAAATGTGCTTGTTTAGAAAAGACTTTTCCCCCTTTGGCAGGTCAAAATCAATTTGTATTTCCTACAGTAAAAAGAAGGCGTTAGCTTCGGTACAACCTTTTTTGAAGGTTGTAAATGACTACCGTTTTTATAAACCTCAGCTATACATTTTCAACTTCTGCTGGAGCTGGCGACGTGACAAGCAAATAAAGAGAGAGAAGAGCCAATAAAATGGATAGAGAAAAACCAGTGAAGGAAGAGTGAGAAAATGGTGAAAATGAATTAACTATTTTGCAAATAAAGGTTTAGAAATCTTTTTTTTACAGAAATTAAAAGAAACGCAAGGTGACTTACTGACTATGAGGAGGTGGGGGAAGCAATAATAGCAAAATTAATGCTAAAGTAAATGCTACTAGTAGTGTCTTGCACCAAGTAATTTTTGTGATAGTGTCTTGCACCAAGTAATTTCGTGAGGCTGTCTCCATAAGGTTTCATTCTTCATTCTCATAAAGGAGGGGTGATACTGTCTTGATGGTTTTGTTTGAGTATGAAGTGGATCCTGATACTTATCATTTTATA
Organism: Ormosia semicastrata; assembly: GCA_029884595.1. NCBI lineage: Eukaryota > Viridiplantae > Streptophyta > Magnoliopsida > Fabales > Fabaceae > Ormosia > Ormosia semicastrata. Next base: position 12,988,735 of record JAQQTO010000047.1, on the reverse strand, counting down.
TATAAATGTATATAAACAATATGCATATCAGCTTAGTATTTGAGTCAAAACAAAACAAAAAACGAGTATTATAATAAGGACAATTACGTAAAGACACGAACTTAAGCATCATCTTTGCCTAAACTAGAATTCCATGTTCGCATTTCACACTGATTCATATTTAAAAGATAGAATTGTATATAAAATTAGCCACTTAATTAATAGTGACAGCTTATTCATAATTTTTTTTTTATATTTCTTTCTTATTTTCTTCATAATTTACTAACAAATGAGGAAATGAATGCATTAGAGGCCTTCCAAATCCATAACAATGTGGAATATCTCTTATTATGTTAAACCAAGAAACCATACACCATCACTTTCTTATACTAGTTTTCAGGTTTTGTCTAATATACACCTTGCTTAAGTAAGGTGTATGGTACACAGACTATGTGTCATCATAGTCATTGATTGTGTTGAAAAATATATCAACGACTATGACGAATAATCTGTAACCTGATGATTTAGTTTTTTTTTTAAAGTTGTATTGTTCCATTATTTTCAAGTTGTATTTTTTTTTAGATTGCACAACTGTGTAAATATTATCACTTAAAATTTATAAGATTTTTAGCATGCACAGTTATTTATAAAAAATAATTTTTTAAAAAAATATTAGTGTGTAAATATTATCAGTTAAAATCTGATAATTTTTTTATCAATTAAAATCTAGTAATATTACTAGTTAAATATATATATATATATATATATATATATATATATATATATATATATATATATATATATATATATATTAAAAAAACCCTTACACACTCATACAGAGAAAATTGTAAATAATTTTTAAAAAAATATTATTATATGTAAATATTATCAATTAAAATATGTAAGATTTTTAATATACTACGATTATTTATAAAAAAATATAAAACATTGAAATATATATATATATATATTAAAAAAACCCCTTACACACTCACACAAAGAAAATTGTAAAAGATTTTTTAAAAAAATATTATTGTATAAATATTATCGCTTAAAATATGTAAAAATTTTAATATACACATTTATTTATTGAAAACCTTATAAATTTTAATTAGTAAAAAAAAATACAACTTAAAAAAAGAAACCAAATGACTTGTAATAACAAGTCATCTTAAGTGGTGTATTAAGGACCTGTTTGACATCTGTTTAACATAGGATAAGTTATAAATAATCTTTTTGGTATAAATATTATATTGAATATCTATCAAATATCTCTTATATATTAAAATAATTAATAACTTATCAAATCTTGAGATGTGAGATGAAACTTAATTGAATTTTGATGTATAAGTTATTATAAAAACTTTTTTATTACAATTTTGAATACTCTTTAACTATTACTAATCAAATTTTATCTTGTATCATATAATCAAATCTTATCATATCTTTCATACCAAACAAACCCTAAACACGTGAACCTAAGAAGATGTACAGTAACATCACCCCTAGTTTCCATTGCAAGTGAATGCGTCTCAAAAAACAGCCTAATTCAGATTGTATTAGCGTTTCCCATTATTGCTTGCGCAGCAATATATGAAACTAGCAACAGAGGGGAGATGAAAATTCAAATGGTTAATTCCTACTCTTTCTTTTAGAATAACTAGTATTTTGTACCCATACATCTTACAGAATAATTAGGAAAAAATTTAAAACAAATAACTTATTTATATAATTTTAGTTAATTTTAATTTTGAATTCTATATATTTTTTATTTTTTAATATATTTATATTATTTATTATATTTTTATTCATTTAAATTTTTTTTATCACTCATTTAAATTTTAGTCCTTTTTTCATCTTCCGATTAGCTTTTATCTCACATGAATTACTAAGAACACCCACTTTATTAGGAGATTTTGTATTACCATCAGTGTTGCTGAGAACCTTTATATTACGTGGATTTGGAGAAACAGCACTCTCATCCTTAGAACGATCAACAAAATCCTCTTCCTCCTTAACCATAATCTTTTCAGATTTCCTTGGTTGAGGAGTACTTTCAGTTTCAGCATTTAAATTTTCGCATGTAGTTTCGACAGAATTTGATTCTCCATCATGTTCCCCACTTTCTTTTTCTGTTGAGCAATTAGTCTGCTCTTGGCAGTCCCCATCATCCACTAATCTTGCCCCCTGTTTCAATTGTGGGGTTGAAGGAGACTGCTCATGGTCATTATCAGTAAACCTGGATACTTTTTCTAATCAATTGACATTCTACTTTCATGTTGTCCATTGTCTGTTTGGAGCTGCAACATGGACACTGCAGATTCTTTGACAGGTTTTAGTGATTCAGACAGGATACTTGCCCCAGCATTGAATGCCTGCTTGAGTTCAACCATGTTAGAAACTATTTTGCTTATATTATGTTCATAGTAAATGCCAATGTATTGTCGCCAATATTAACCGACCTTGTGAACCACATGCTGCCAGATATTTCTGAGCTTGTCCTCAGAGAGTGGTTTGCTAACTGAATATAAAATAGCAAGAGAAAAAGCACATTAACAATAACTGAATATAGGAATAAAAGATGCCATAAAGACACCTTTGCAGTTAAAAGAAAATCAAAATCCTTAAAAACTAAGCATTTCATCATATATACAACCATGCTCTTCCTTTAAAAAAAAGGGGGGGAGGATGAAGGGGGGCATATTGAGGCCATACCTTGAACTTCAGGAATAATATCCGCAGACTTGGTAAAATTCTGCACCAAAAGAAAAAGGTAAATAACATCTTTTCTTTTTCCACTTTTGGTTTGTGTGGAGCAGATGACAAAGAGAAGCCCTCAAAACTATAATGTAAAGACGCAACAAAATATACTTATGACACAACGTAGTCACCAAAGTATTGAAATTAGGGGAACCAGTGGAATGAGAATATAAATATACTTTTGAACATTCCATTTCTTTCATCATTACAAACAGGTGAAAAATAATTTCATTCCATCAAGTTCAACCAAAACATCCAAACATACAGCCTTATCAAGCAGCGTATCTTGTCATCCACCTCTTTCATAACATTTCTTCTCACTGATAGAGTTTCTTTTTATTCACTGCCCATGTCCTTCCATCACACCCTTCCAATTGGAAATCATATTCTTAGACTTTAAACAAGTAAAAAAATATTGAAACCTTGAAGCCCGTCAACCCACATAATTCAAATGAACAATCAACACCATACACCAGTTCTCACAACAACATCATGTCCAACTTTCCCAAAACCAAATATAGCCAAACAATGTCATGGAAATAGAGTAGTCACAAGTCAGGCAAATCAACATTCTTGCAAGTAGACAGGGCAGGAAGGAGGAACAAAAACAGAGAAAGCAGAAGAAAACCAGGCTTCTACAAAACTTATTTTCTGAAACTTGAATACATAAACAATCTGGCTAACATTTGGCAACACTATTTTTTCCAGTTCAGCATCACACTTCCCACGCAAGAACTGAACCCAAAAATGAATGGCAAAAAACTGATGTTGCTATGATTATGATCATATATAGAACTCAGGTTATGGAGGTGCGCAAAATCTATATTGAAAAATTCAAGAATGTGACTGCAAAGAAACCATTTTTTTCAAAATTCAAGATGTGACCCCACATATCACATTGGCAATATGATTGTGAAACCTACTCAAGGTTTCTTGGGAGGTTGGTAGGAAAAAATTTATAAGTACCTAACTGGCAACAATTCTAAACGTGAGCACAGAGAGAACAGAGCAAAACTGAGGAACAAAGCAACCACAAACCCACAAATGGACACGCAACCCATGCAGCAATAATACACATTGGGGAACTTGAAATCAAATCAAAGAGAGTTACCTGAAATCAACACAGCAACTGAGAGAAGTGACGAGATGAAATCAAAATTGGGGAACGGCACGCAGCAACTAAAAGAAGTGAAATCAACGCCGCAACAGTACTTGAAATCAACGCATCCTCATCAATTAATTGGTCTTGCAGGTGTCGAGAGGGTAGAGGATGGACAACAAAGAGAAACGCTTACCTGAAGAACAGTGGCACACATCAGAAACGACACGCAGCAAACCCTAAACGGAGAGAAGGGAGTGGCAGAGAGACAGTGAAATGGAAAGGGAGAGAATAGAGAATGTGGAGATGAAGAACAGACACCGGCGAAGAACAGAGGGACTGGTTCACAGTGGAGACGTACGGGGGAGTGGCTTTGAGGTTCTGAGTAAGGGAGAGTAGTCTTGCTTTAAGATTCTGAAAGTAGACATTTTTTTGGATGCTTTTTCATTAATTGAAGGGAATGAAATTAGTGGAGATGGATAGACGGAAAGATAAAGAATGAGATATAATTATTATTATTTTTATTTAAAAATTTTATTAATGGAATAAAATAAATTTTATTATTTATATATATTTTTTATTTTATTTTAATTTTGAGAAAAATAAAAATTAAATATTTGAGAGAAAAAGAAAAAATAATTTTACATGCGTTTTATTTTATTTTTATGTATTTTAAAATTTTTAAATAAAAAAATTATTTCTATTTTTTTTATTTTTTTTTTCTCTTTATTATCTATCGTCTAAACATATTAAAAGGGAGAGTAAGTTGTAGTTTTGTTTCAAAAGGTTTACAAAAAAAAAAAATTAGTGAAAAAACAATTTTGTGGGCGATATAGAAAATTTAGAGCACGTTAAGGAAATGTTACATTTGATAATTAAATGAGCAATACTTAGGGTGTGTTTGGTTTAGATTATTTGAACTATCTAATAGCTTCTTCTTAAAGAAAAGTTATTACACCACTGCTATATTATGTTTGGGTATGTGACATAAAAAAAATTAACAGCTTTTAGTTTTAGAAAAAAATTATTGGAGGAGAAGCTCATTCTTGAGTATTATTAAAAAAAGTTGTTAAGATTATTTTTAACAATGAGATATAAATATAATTTTGTCCTCAATTAAATAATTTTTTTATTCATTATATATCTATTTTGATAATTTGAAACATAAAAATGATTTTTTATATCATTTAAATAAAATAAATTAAATTAAAATCATTTTTAGCTAACGTATTTAAACATAATTTTTTTCTTATAATTAATTATAACAAAAAACTTTTATATAATAATCAATTATTAAAATAATTAAATTTTTACAACTATCTCAAACACGTAATATTGTATTTTATCAAATGAAGTGTACCCAAAGATAGATGGTATGACAATGCTTAAAAAGTGTATCATTTACACTTTAAAGATATGTTTTTCAAGTATTGCCAAAAAAGTATTGTCAAAACCTCTCAAAAAAAGCTCCTCTTATAAAAATGTTACCTATTAAGACTTAATATTACACTTTTAAAGTGTAGCTTAAAAAAATGTAGTCATAGTCTAATTTTGTTGTATTGTGTTAAGGTATCAATTTTTATATTTTTTACTCATTTAAATTTTTATCGCTATAGATTATCTTCATTAAGGTATTAGTCCATATTTTTCATAAAGATTGATTGTTATAATTTTTAAAATTTAATGGTATAAAATTCAATTTAGAAATATAAATCTTTTCACTAACATATTTTCATCTTACTATTCTTGTTCATATCACATTGGTGTCTCGAATGGGCATTTCTTTATCTTGTAGATACGGATAAGGTATCAATTTTAACTTCATTCCTTTTTTAATAATTAATTTATCTCATTATACAATCATACTGCTTAATCAATATTTCTAAATAGTAGGGGTATCTGTGGGTTGGGTTGGGTTAGGTGGGTTCAGTAGTATTTTTGAACTTGACCCGCTCACCAGAGTAGTGGGTTGGTTTGAGTTGAGTCGAAGAGATTTTTTCACTTAACTTGACCTAACCCATAGGTTGGGTTGGGTCGAACCCGTGGTTCGACATTTTTTAAAAAAAAAATCTTAAAAAAAAGTCAAAATACAAAATCTAACAAATTAATACCATAAGTCTCAATCTCAAATAAATGCATAACAAATTAACAACTAACAAATCTTATTAAGTTTTGAATAAATGAAACAAAGCTAGTCATAACTCAAACAATAAATTAGTCTAACCAATCGAAGTCAGTGTCATCACGCGTGTCATATGTATTGATATAATCATTGACTTCACTTTCTATTTTTTTCATATACTCTTTATCATCTAAACGATCCATTAATTTTTTAACACAATTGTCATTTAGATGCGTCGAGAGTCTTACGAACTTATTTTCTTTGTTCACTTTGAGAGTGATACCTATACTTAAACTTGATTGGAACAACCAAAAAATAAGGAGAAAGCATCCTAAAATGCCACTATGGGCATTTAGGATTCATTAACATCTCATGGAACTCTGCACGATGACGTGGAGAGGGAGTAGATAGATAGAGTTTTGATACATTTTTCTCTTCCCACTTTGGCCTCTATTTGTTAGCATATTTACATGGTCTAACACTGTTTCTAACTATATCAGAGAGGATATTTACGAACTTTAAAGACATTTTTCAAGCAAAACGCAAATTCTATCTGAGCCAATTTTTTTTTTTTAAAAAAGGGTAGGTGGGTCAGGTTTGTGCAGGTTGAAAGTGTTCCAACCCACTACCCGACCCAACCCGCGAACCCAACCCAACTCGCATTTTATGAGTTGGGTTGGGTCGAATCCCGCGAGTTCGTGGGTTGAAATCGACGAGTTCGTGGGTCGACCCAACCCGTTAGACACCCCTACTAAGTAGTACAATCAGAACATTTTTCTTAAGGATATATCAAAATGATCCATAATGTAAAAATTATATTATCATTTATAGTCATTTTAGTATATCATCAGATAAAAAGATTCATAGATGAAATACAAATAAAATTATATTGAACTTTTTCTCTTAACTTTTCACTTCTATTTTTAAAAAATATACCAGACTAAGTCTTAATTAGAGCTGGTAACGGGGTGAGGCGGGGACGGGTAGTAGCCTTCCGCCCCCGCGGATGAATATCCTCCCCCGCCCCATATTCGCACAAGTACCCGTTTCTCATTCTCCCACGGGTAAACAGGTATACACGAATATCTATGGGTACCCAATAAATTGTAAAAAAAAATTAATAAAATTAATAAAAATAAAAAAGAATGAAAATAAAGTATAATATCATAATTTCTCAAAATTTGTCCAACACAACTTAATCCAAATATAATGTCAAATACCTAAAACACTTAAAATTCAACCTACATCTAAATACAATGTCGAATTCCAATATAACTCTACCACATTTTAATTTATATAATGAGGCTTTTTGGTAATTTCATATAAGGGTATTTTTATAATTTTATTTGCTAGTACTCGCAGGTACGAGAGAAACTACCCCCGCTCCTACCCCATTTATTTAATGGTGATAACAAATAAATGGATACTCATACCCGCAGGGGAAAGATTTTCCCCCGTATCTACCCTGTCATGGGTATTACCCGCGGGTACCCACAGCGACGGATAAAATTGTCATCCCTAGTCTTAATGCAAAAAAAAAAAATATCTTCTTTTACAATTATTATTGAATACTATTAAATATTAAATATCTAGAGAAAAGTTCATTAATGACATTTTCATATAAAATTATAATATAAATTAAATTCTTAATTTCACTTTCGTTATCAAAGTTACATCAAACTAATCACTAATGCCAAAAAATTTCAATAGTGTATAACAATATTACTAAATGATACTCAATGCATTCTAATTCTTTAACACACTCTAACATATATATTTAGTTTATACAATTTAAGTAAGTTAAATAAAAATAACATATTAATTAAATCAATCATTTGAATTTTCTCCTGTATAATATTCAAATTTTTTTTTCATAACTTAATAACATGTCTTCGTTAAAAAATAAATAAATACTAATTATGCTTACATTTAAATTTTTTTTACCAGTTAAAAATTAAATTATATATGAATAAAACATTCGCATATTCGCCAATGATGCATGCATTATACTAAACAAATTCGTAATTAGTATATTATTGGTAGGATAACTTGAAAAGAAAACTTTGTCTTTCTAAATCTACAAACCACCTCATTAATGGGTGCAGCTTTGTTTTTTGTTTTTTTTAATGTACTGTAGGTACACGCATAAACTATTGATATATAGGTTTAGTGTTGAAAGAAACTAATCACAACTTGACGATCTACTCCATTGTTCTTTTAAGTGTTCACTATTGTTGTGGTCTGTACTACTATAAGATGTAGTTTCATTGTCAACACCAAGTAATGCAAGACTCAAGTGTAACCTTGCACTTGAATTTGGATAAACTTCATCATCAATGTTTTCTTGATTTTCTGAACGCTCATGATCATTCCTGTGTGTGTTGAAGAAATTTTCAATTTAGGCTCCTTAGACTTTTTGAAGAAAATCCTTAATCTTTAAGTCTGGATGCGCCCACACCAAATTAGAATTTGTGTTGTCACTTCTCTCTCTGCGACTGCTCAAATCTGTGTCAAATGGCGTAACTTTTCTATTTATAGACACAAAAATGTGTCTGTCTAGCTACGCATCTAATGCCTAGGCGCTGGATTCTGGGCGCTCAGACGCTCAGAACATAAACCAAAATCATGTTGTGTAATGCATTGCATGCTCAGGCGCTAGGCGCTGGGACATCAGAGAAATTATTCACGTTCTGCCATGAGTGCTAGCTCTTGGGCACTTGGGCACTGGACCACCAGAGTGCTTTTTTTAGCTTTTCCTTTCTTGTGCAAGTGCCTAATTTTCTTTCATGTGTATTTACCTATCACAAACAAATAAAACACGTAATAATAACACAATTTAAAATAATAAAAAAATAATAAAACTTGAGAACAAAGTTCAATTAAAAAGATTAAAATAGGATGAAAACTCAGAATTTGAACTGTAAAAATATGAATTTTTGAAGGTTCATCACTCTCCCAAACTTAAGATTTTGCTTGTACTTAAGCAAAAAAGAAAAATAAAAAGAATTAAAAACAAAATAAAACAAAAGGAATAAACAACTAAAAACATGCAGACTTAAACATGGCAATACCAAGTAATGATTATTATGCATATCTTCAGAACTGCTTCACAATCTCATTTCAAGGTGTCACACATGTGCAATCTAATTCTCACAATGCTCTCACATGCAACTCTCATGCATAAATGACTTCCTATAAATATGAATATAGGACCAATTTACAATAAAGTACAAGTCCAGATAGGTTTATAAAAATACAAATGCACATCAGACCCGCATCCATAGGGTTATTTTTCATCTCTCTCTCCACTAATGTAAACAACCAAAGATCAACAAGGTCTTTACAAAGCTTGTAATGTAAGGCCAAAAGTGAGGTTAAGAAAGAAGAGGTAAGACAAATAAAACAAAAGTTAAAATACATAATCATGCACATTTCACAATCTAAGCCTCAAAATGTTGAACAAGTGCAAAACGGAGCATAAGAATCCAACAATTGATTTGTATATTTTTTCTTTTCTTTTCTTTCTTCTTTGTAACACTTTGGGTGAACTTTCTTTTTTTATTTTTCTTTTAGCTCCTTAAATACCTCATGCACAAAGAATGACTAAGGCTTGAATAGTAAAATAATATAAGATATGCATTCAACAAAGAGTATATAAGAAGGAAAAAAATTATAAGGTAAAGGGAAAGGAAAAAATGTGGGTAAAAGAAAAGAAATAGAGACCAAACATACACAAGACTGCAAAAGAGACCTAAGGATATACTATGTTTTCTTAAAAGAGAAGGGTTGTGTTAGGCAGTTGACAGTCAAAATAAAAAGTTGTCGAATCTTAATGACATGGATAAACGATGTGATTGTGTTAATACTAGGTCGTTGCATCGCCACCTAGGTGTATGGCTCGAGCACAGTGTCAAATGAGCAAGAGTTGTTGCATCGCCACCTAGGTGTAGTGAAAAATAAGCAAGGGTTCCCACATTTTCGTGAATGAGTGTGGGTAAAAAAGCTAGTTCACAAGAGTAAGAGTAGGATGTATTTTAGAATTTGGAATATAGGCACACTTACAGGTAAATCAATGGAAATAGTTGACACCATGATTAGGAGGGGGATTAATTTTATGTGCTTACAAGAAACTAAGTGGGTTGGAGATAAGTTATGATTAAATATATTGGTCTAATTATAGTTGATATGAGATGCTATCTCTATTGTTATAAATCTTCATTGCTAGATTGCAATTTTTGTACTTATGTTTTTAAATCTTGGTACAATATAAAATTTCCTTTATTTTCTTTTATCCATAAGTATTTCCTTCTAAATTAAATTGCTTCAAATTCTTTTTGCATTATATTTATTTTTTTTATTTTGTTCGTGCATTACATGGGTGCAAAATCTAGTTGGAACTAAAACTAATATGTTATCTAATTTTGAAGTTCATGGTGAACAAGTGGACTACAGAGGCAGGGGACAAGTATATATAGTATATGTTCCTTACCTAGAAGAAATTTGTCATATTCATCCTTCCTTAATAGAGTGTCAAAGGAACAGGACTCCTAAATATGTAGGTTAGGCTTTTACAGCACTTGGCAGGGTTTCGCACCTTCTTGAGATCACAAAGGTGGCAGATATGAATGAGGAGCTATATGAAGATGTGTATGAAGATTTTTACTACAATTGTTATTTATGAAGATATCATATTAGCATAGATTTTTATCCTGTGTATTGCACGAGTCAAAAACACTAGTAATATATAAAAAGAAAGTACATGTCTTTAAATCATGTCATGTGTCACTCTGATATGACAATGCATATCTAAAATGTTGCCATGTGGCAAATTGTTGCTCTCAAATACTGTCATGTGACATATGATGTTAGAATTTAAATGAAAAATATACATGTGTCGCCATATCATATATAAAAGTAAAATACATGCTCTAAAAATCTGAAACGTGGCTATCTTTGCTGGCACTTCATGCTTTGCAATTTCACCATGTGGCATATGTATAACACATGTAAAAACTTAAAACCAACTAGCAACAATGCATAAACTCCATAAAAAGTAAAATTGAAAAAAAAAAACAAATAGAAAGATCAGTAAAATATAAAGAAAAAAATAGAAAAGAAAATATGAATCAATCTCTGAAAGTGTTAGCAAAGAGCTCTCGCAGGCTTCATGTGGTTGACAATCAATGAACTACAAGTGCTTGAATGAAATGGCAATTGAAATTACAACGACTTCGATGGGGTACTCGATGAGCTGTGTGTAACACTCTAATACAAATTATCGTAAAATAAACAATATATTTTACGATAAAGTATATTAAGCATGCCACTTTCTAAAATGCATAAAAACAAAAATCCATAATAGCCGTATAGTCAATATAGAGAGCTATGAAGATGAAAAAGTCATATATATACATCACTGATTAGCAAACCACACTGTAATACATAAAGTTTTACACACCATTCAATAAGGTAAATAATTACAAGCTGATGCAAAAAGGAAACAAAACACTAAATTAAGCCTTCTACTTCTTCTTTTTCTTGTCCTTTCCTTTTGGAGGGTCTTTACCTGGATTTATATAGAACACACAGGAGAGAGAAATCACAATTTCTCAGTATAAGCATACCAAGACTAGTAGTTAACTATTTATAATAAATAAATCAACTGGACATATAAATACACTCTATGTAATAGAGTACCAGATAATCAACAATATTAAAGAATCGCTCATACAATCATAAGATACTATCGAACAAGTAACCAAACAATCAATCAATCAAGCAACAAAGTGAGACAACTGCCCATACAATTGTCAACAATGCAATGTTTATGTTATGATGTATGATTATACTCAAACAATATCTGAATAGAATGATTATGCAATGCTAATGCAGGTTTTGGTTTTAAAAACACATGTCACTTACTTATTTCCCAGGAAACTATGTTCCGATGTATATACTGAGCAGGTTAGGCCTAAAAGCCTTTACCTTACTTGGTAACAAGTGAACACTTTCCCCTCACCAACGTAAGAGTACTACTATCACCCCTATACCGGTAACCCTAACCATAATAGCATTACCTGTTACGAGAATCTAGATTTACACCTTGTTCTCTGGCCAAATGGTTGTGCACACCATATAAGGTTACAACACATAGAAAATAGAAAATAATAAGTTTGAAAACTAAATATGCAGATTTTCTATCAAAACATACATTCTTATCACGAGGTTACAACAACCAAGTGAAAAGCAAAGACTAATGACTCAAGGTTTCACTTCAACTTAACACATAAGTAGTAAAACTTATGTCACTAGTATTCTCATATCTAACACCTCACACCATCACTTCATAAGTGATTTTAAGGAAACGTCAAGTTACTCAAGGTTCTAGACACTACTTTATAGCATTTTATAACTCTTGGATGCCCAAGGATTTACCAACTCCCATCATAAGGTTTACCCTAACCTAGTGAAAAGGGTATAGCTAGAAAATATACACTATTGGCTCAACTCTAACATATAAAGGAACCAACTCATGTCTCTAACCATTCACGAAGCTTAACCTGGATAATCAAGGAAACATGCTTTAACTATGCATCTCAAACTCAACTTTAACTCTAAAGGAGTAATCTTTGCATATAGATAGACATACCATTATACTAAGGAAGCCTAAGGTGTCCCAACACACCAGCCCTTACACATCACCACAATTTGGGTGTCTAGAGTCCTCCAACTCTGTCCTAAAACATTTCCCACACTTCGGACATCTAAAATTCCTAAACTTTTCACATATGCAAGTTAATAATTCTCTCCAAGAAATATCCCCAAAAGTGTCTCATTACACCCTAAAAGACTTACACAAATGATCCCATCAAGTAGGGAATTTAATTAGCAACATATGCTAAATCTTATTGTTTACCCTGTCTCAGCTCTCAAGTGCTTCCAACCCGGCGCTTAGGCTCATAAACAACAGCACCACATGAGACTCCCTAGACAATGGGTGCTCAGACGCTCTTACACATGCGCCTAAGCGCCGACCGCCTAGCAGCACGCATAACCCTTCTGGGCCACAGGCGCTTAGACGCCCAAACCCCCAACGCCTAGGCACTCGTCACCCAAAACAGAATCTGCAGAATTCTACAAAAATTGCTACTGTTCCATTAAGGAACAAAATGAGATTCAGCCTCTTATGGCCAAATTTTAGATGATTTCTAATCCCTATCATGCTCTCTAACATGTTGGAATCATAAATCACTAACTCAACTCATCAAACATGGATTAAACTCAATTAAGCCAAGAAACATCCATTAACCTAAAAGCTCATAAACTAGGCCTATGGAAGCTAAACCAGCAACCATGGTATTCAATTAGTAGAAAATGTTCTAACTCAACCCTTGGAATCAAGAACCAAGTTAAGAACGAAGATTTGGCTCACCAAACCACCAATTCTCATCCAAGAACCCTAAAAACCATTCAATATGAACAAAAGGAAAGATGGAAAGAAGAACCCCTACCTTGGAACAAAGATGAAGAAGATGATTAGCAGATCTCTAGCTCCTTTTCCCCTTTGATTTCCACTCCTTTCTTTCTTATTGTCTTCCTCATTTTCTCTTTTCTCTTTTCCTGCTGCTGTTCTGATTTTTCAGCCATAAGAGAGAATAAGAAATAGCCAAGGAAACAATGAAAGAAATATCAGTAGAGTGAGTCAAAGAAAGTGGATATTCGTGAGAAGCTTGGCCACTTAAGTGACCAAGTGGTACCCCCGATCTGCTAAGAACACTTAGATTTCTCCAAATCCAATTTTTTTAAAGCCAACAAGTTTAAAATAAATCATAGGATTCATAAAAAATCTTGTTACACCAAAACCATCATTTTCCATATGTGACTAGTTATTCCGGCATTAAAACACACAACCAATATGCTTAAAAATGTTAAACTGAATCCAATTATTCTCAAATTTTAACCATATTGTAGAATACAAATTTGTGACTTGGAAATTAGCAATAAATTATCCATATTTATCTCCATTAGCTGAGCCATTTATGCTAATATCTGGATCATTTTAAGCTATGTTTCACTTTTCAAGTTGTAATAAAGTACCTAAATTAACTCAGATTATCACAGAACTAAGCAAACATGTTAAGCAAGTATTAAGTTACATATGTAACTATTTACAAGTCTAGCATGTTGAAAAGAATGTTACATTTCTTCCCCTCTTTTTAAAAATTTTGTCCCCAAAATTGCTTACCTCATATAAACAACTGCGGGTAGTCTTGCTGCATGTGGGACTCCAACTCCCAAGTCGTCTCCTCGAAACCAGAACCATCCCAAAGCACCTTCACCAGAGGAATCTACTTACCTTTAAACTCTTTGATCCCTCTGTCCACGATCCTCATCGGCCGCATAACATAAGACAAATCCTCTCTTAACTGCACAGATTCGTTTCTTATGACATGTGAAGGATCTAAATTGTAATTCCTAAGTTGTGACACGTAGAAGACATCATGAAGGTTTGACAAACTAGGAGGAAGGGCAATTTGGTAAGCTACGGGTCTAATTCTCTTTAGGATCTGATAGGGACCAATGAAACGAGAATTCAACTTCCGTGTTCTCAATGTTCTACCAATCCCTGTTGTAGAAGTGACTCTCAAGAAAACATGATCTCCCTCACTGAACTCTAGAGCTCTTCTCCTTTTATCAGCATAGCTCTTCTGCCTACTTTGAGCCATAACCAACCTATCTCGGACCATTTTAATCTTATCAGTGGTCTGCTATACCAACTCAAGTCCTAGGATGATTTTCTCTTTAGCTTCATACCAACAGAAAGAGGACTTACACTTTCTACCATAAAGTGCTTTCCATGCGTCAATAGAGAAGAGAAATATAGAAAGATCAAGACAAGAAAATATGGACTCAAAATCTTATTCTATATATCAGATAAGATGCATATCTTTAAAATCTGACAGGGTATTTATAAGAACGTTTTAAGGTCTATGCAATACAATTATTTATGATTAGTATCCGTTAGGGATGTGATCCCTTTTAACTAATTTCCCTTTTTATGTGGAATAATTAGTGTGCATATTACAACCACCAATCCTTTAAAATTAAATTAAAGCACCACATGCTAAATGTGCATGTTTTATAATACTTTCCCTTGGATGACTATTGTGAAAACTCAATTTTGACTGGACTCCAAAAAAAATAAAAGAATAAAAAAATTGAAAAAAAAATTAATTAAAGGTCCATATTCCTGACCCTTTTTCTCAGCCCAAATGTAAGCCCACTTTAGCCAAGTTAAAAAAAAACTGATTTTGACTAAAAAAAAGGTCTTTGTTACGTTTTGGCAGCTGGTTCCTTTCTCTTTGGTTGCTGTCTCACTCAAAGTATATCAACAAAAATAAGCTCAACCAGTAGTTGAAATGCAACTGAACCCATGTCAACATCCCTTACTCTTTGCCAATATGTCACGTTATCTGCTGCAATGCTGCAAGCTTGCAAACTCAAGGCTCAATGTAGCACAAAATTGGTAAATTGGCAGAGATTTGAAGCTTGGAGAAGGTCTTAATCACAAAGAAAATACATGAGAATGGAAACACCTACATCTGCAATGAGCAACTCTGTTAATGGAAGCTGTTTTCATTGGGGTTGTAGAAGTTATTTTTTGCTTACAAGAAAAAGGGGAGAATTTTTCAGAGAACCATTTTCGGGGAGCTGAGAGTCTTTTTTCTTTTAGGAACGTTTTCAAAAAAATAAAGAAATAAAAAATCTATTACTATTCATCTTCTTCAACCTCCCACACCACCGTGAAACCGCCATCTCTCACCACTTTCCATCAAATCATCACCACAACCATCATCTCCCTCACTTCCTTATTACTACCAACTTCCATATTCTCATCATTTCACCTCTCCCCACCGTGACCCAACTTCCATACCACCATAAAATCACACAATACACTACCCACCATCATCTACCCCATAATCGTGAGCCTCCTCTGCCACCACCAACACAACCTTCATCACCACCTCCATAGCCGTGAGTATCCTCCCTTCAACCTCTTCCAACCGAGACCACCACACACGACCAACCACCTCCAAGCTCCCTCACCCACAGATCTGTGAAGGTTGTCCCACCAGATCCGTCAAGCCTCCAGCATTATCAACCCACAAGCCTCCATCATCATCAACCACAGCAACCACCATCCTTCACCCGACATTTCACCCAAAACTGTGACTACCACCAATAACCCACCACCTTCAACCTTCCATTTCCCCACTCATCTTCAACCTCTCAACATCCAACCAAAAAAAAAAAAAGAGAAAAAAATAGCAACACCTTACTTTAGTTCCGCAGCCACCACCCAGTCGCCGTTGCACTACCCCTTCGCCGTCACATGCAAGCCGCAGCTGCAGATCTATGGTGCACCACTTTGAGCTTCCTATCTTGCGTCTCCTATTACTTCAGAAAAGAGAGTTTCTCCTACTGGTTCATTTTCAAGAAGTGAAAGGTGAGCTTTTTCTTTTTTTATATTTGTTGCTTTTATATCTTTTAAAAAAAATAATGATGGAAACGTAAAAGTGGAGGAAGGTGAGCTTTTTTTTTTTATATTTGTTACTTTGATATCTTTTGAATAAAAAACAATGATGGAAACGTAAAAGTGGAGGAAGGTGAGCTTTTTCTTTTTTTTATATATTTGTTACTTTGATATCTTTTGAATAAAAAATAATGATGGAAACGTAAAAGTAGAGGAAGGTGAGCATTTTTCTTTTTTTTTTTATATTTGTTGCTTTGATATCCTTTTGAACAAAAAACAATGATGAAAACGTAAAAGTGGAGGGTTCTAGAAGTGTTTTTTTTTTATGAGTTTTCTCTAGTTTTTTTATTATAAGTAGAAATATGACAAAAAAAATAAAAAATAAAAAAAATGAAAATACAAAAAATGAAATAAAATAAAAAATATAATAAAAATGGGGAAAATCTAAAATTGTTAAAGAACAAAAATAAAATTTGTTTTTTTTTTTTTTTCTATTTGTGAAGCTTATATTTAATTTTTATTTATTTATTTATTATCGGATTCATGAAAAATTGTGTTTACTTGTTTGTTCTTTTGCATTCTTTTTTGTTTAATAAAAAATGAAATAAAAAATGATAAAAATGAAAAAAAAATCTTTTAATCAATGCAATGATCAATGATGGTAATTGAATAGTGGATGCTATCTTCATTGTCATTTGAATTATAAGGGTTTATTGAGTAGTCTGGTGCTAACTTGAATTCTGTGCAAGAATGTATTTGCTTTCAAACAAAATTTCTTTTAAAAAAATGTTTTCTTTAAAATCAATCAACCCACAAGAATTTTATAAAGAACTACGTGACTTTGAGTTCCTCATTGCATCCGAGGATACGTAGGAGCAGAATTTCTATTCTGTCAAGCCAAAATTAATTTTTTATAATTTATTTGTTAATTTCTTCTTATGTCTTAAAAAGGGGTAAAATAAATATGTTGAGATTATCAAGAATTTGCACAATTGACTTAAGGTGCCATCTTAGGACGGGTGTGTTAAGGGTGTTGTGAGATTAAATTTTCACCCTTCCTTATCCATAACCGACTTCCGAATCCGATATGGTTCCAAAGACCATTTTCAAAGAAAGGTTTTCCAATTTTTCTTAAGTTAAAATAAAATTGGTGGCGACTCTATTTTCATTTTCTAAAATCCCGCTAGTCGTTATTTTATATTTCGTCGCGATCACGATCGCGACAACTATACACTATGAATATGCCTCGTTAAAACTTTGCTAAGAAAAATCCAGTGGGATAAAAACTTAGCGAAAGAAAAAAAGTACAATATTCATAGACAACTTTGTTAGAATTTTCCTATAAATTCTAGTGGGCTGCAATCAATTGTGACATTTTGTTTTGCTAAAAACGAGCTAATATTATGATCCATTCTATGATACTTAAGCCCACTAATAATGTGATTAAATTATTAATGGGCTTTGGACACTTAATATTGATGTGTGTGGGAGACAGTGTGGGCCTAACCACTAGGCCCATAATGGGAGGTGCCTAGGGTTAATAAATAGCATGGTTAGGTTCCCTTTGCCGTCACGTCTTTAGATTGCTCTCTAGGTTTGCCCTATTGAAAACCAAGAATTTGGAGTGAGTGATCAGGCAAAGGAAGACTTGACTTTTCATTCCAAGGATACGTGCAATACAAAAGGAATTCCCAGTTCATCAAAACTTGTCTTCAACAAGTAAGTTATTAAATCGGTATTCTAATTTCATCTAAAGTGTGCCTTTCTTAGTATGTTTTCCTACATTTGGTATCAGAGCAGGTTTTATATTATTTAGGACCTGATTGTTAATTATCATTTTTTTTATTTCAATTCAATTGGATTTGAGTTTTTCAATTCATATTTTTTCGGTGACTGCCGTATGCATACATATCTCAATTCAATTGGATTTGGGTTATATTTGACCTATATTTGCTTCCTCTGTGATATAATTCCTGATTAATACGAATTGCTCCATCCTAATTCACTGTACGTACACAATACATGGATTTGAGTATGCCTATATATATTTCAATTCAATTGGATTTGGGTTTTTTTTTAATTCATATTTGGGTTTTTCAATTCATATTGCCGTATGCCTATATATTTCACAATTGGATTTGGGTTTTTCAATTCATATTTGGGTTTTTCAATTCATATTTGGGTTTTTCAATTCATATTTTTTTTTCTTTTCGCTAATGCCTGTATATGGTTTTGAAAAATAAAATAAATAGATGTTAAACTGGCTTTGCTGGGATTCGAACACAAGTGCACAAGGAATTATGCAAATGCATAACCACTAAACCATATTGTGCTACTATGGTTTTATTGCGCTAAATGTATATATAAAGGCACGTTAACGTTTTGAATGTGCATTTTTAGCTATTCAAGATTGCTATTATTTATTTATTTATTTATTTTTTCTTCTTTCTTTCCTTTTTCGCTGCTGTAAGTTTATTGTTGATATATATATATTAAGTTGGATCCTGAAATTAACATGCTTTAATAATCCTTTAAGACTGTTTGAGTACAAAACATGTTGGGAATACTGATACATGGTTCTGAGCAAGAGAAGATGATGATTCCTATGCAAGAGTTTTTATGGATTGCTATGAGTCGTTACCACCAAAGTGGAGCCACTTGTATCAGTTCATGGAAGTCTTTTTATAATTTGAGGAATGCTTTTAACAATTGCATGCAGTTACCTGCCCAAAGGGGGTTATTGTGTGTAATAATTGAAAGTTGATTTGAGATGGAGTTATCGGGGAATATATTAGGCTAAAGGGACTTGTCTGCCCAAATGAGACAACTTTCTAAACCCAGTGTATACTCATGGATTAACCCATCTGAGGTTTTGGCCCAGGTTATGACCTTGGTTTGTGCATTCCGCCCAAAGGAGAATGTGCCATTATATTGGCCTCATTTTGATAGCTTGTTTGCATTTTGAGCTATATCTTGCCTTGTAATATGTTCTAATGCATTCCTGTTTTGACTTAACAGTGAACTTTTTTGTGAACAATTGTTCTGCTTTATTGAGATCTTGAATGGATCACATTATGGGAAATGGAAGCAAGATTTGGAATTCTCTTTAGGAATTGCTGATCTTGATTTAGCTTTGCGCGAAGACAAGCCTGTGATCGATGAGAATAGCACGCCTGAACAGAAGGATCTTTTGGCTAAGTGGGAAAGGTCTGATAGGTTGAGTCTGATTGCTATTAAGAGGACCGTCTCTGAACATCTTTTGAGTGGTCTTCCAGAGAAAGGGACAGCTAAAGGGTTCCTCACCGCTCTAAGAGAGAGGTACCAAGTATCTGACAATGCTGAGTCTGGATGTCTAATGAAACAGTTAACAGACATGCGATATGACAACATTGGGGGCGTAAGGGAATTCATTATGAAGATGGTTTACATCCAAACCAAACTGAAAGCCCATCAAATTGACCTTAATGAAAAATTCATTGTTGAACATGCCTTAAACTGCCTACCTGTTGATTTCACACAAATTAAAACTGCCCACAATACCATTGGTGAGAAATGGACTGTGAATGACCTCATTACCAAATGTGTTGCTGAAGAAGAGAAACTCAAAAAAGAAAAGAGTGACATAGCCTTATTATCTGTCCATGGCAAACCCACTTCTGGTAAGGGAAATTAGAAATATACAAAGAGTGCATCTAATGCTTCTCATAAATATCGAGGTTCAGGGAAACCAGGTAAGAGTCAGCATCATAATATAGGAGGTCCTCAACCAGCTATCTTTAAGAAGAGTATTTGGTGCTTTTGGTGTAAGGAGAAGGGGCATAAGAAAACTGATTGTAGTAAGTTCAAGGCTTGGTTAGAGAACAAGCATAAATCAGGAGGTAATAACTTAGCTTTTGTCTATCTTGAGTCTAATCTTTAATAAGAGTATTTGGTGCTTTTGGTGTAAGGAGAAGGGGCATAAGAAAACTGATTGTAGTAAGTTCAAGGCTTGGTTAGATAACAAGCATAAATCAGGAGGTAATAACTTAGCTTTTGTCTGTCTTGAGTCTAATCTAGTTAATGTTTCTATGAATTCTTGGTGGCTTGATAGTGGTTTCACAACCCATATTGCTGTGTCTTTACAGGGGTTCAGAAATCTGAGGGAGCCCAGTCCGAGGGAAAGCAAGCTAAGGGTAGGAAATGATCTTGAAGTCTTTGTAGAGAAAGTGGGAGACCTCAGCCTAGTTTTAGATTCTAGTTTTGAATTAATTTTGAAGGATACCTTTTATGTACCCTCTTTTAGGATAAATTTGATTTCTGTTTCTTGTTTAGACAGACTTGGTTTCAATTTTATTTTTTGTGATAAGAAAATAAATATGATGTTGAACTCCCAAATTGTTGGTTATGGATCTTTAGTGGATGGTTTATATAAATTATCTTTGGCTTCTGATAATATTTCTTCATCTTTAGTTGTTGAGAATTCAGTTGCTAAAAGGTCTAAAGTTGAGGAAAAATCCTTTATGTTATGGCACAAACGCTTAGGTCACATTTCTAGGGAAATGGTTGAGAGGTTGATAAAGACAAATATTCTACCTTCCTTGATTTTTGATGATTTGGTTACTTGTGTGGATTGCATTAGGGAAAAGTTTACTAAGACCAAAAAGGTAGGTGCAACTAGAAGTTTAGATCTCTTAGAGATCATTCATACAGACATTAGTGGGCCCCTGACTTCTAAAATTTGTGGTAACAGATTTTTTATTACATTCATTGATGATTTTTCCCGATATGACTATCTTTATTTGATTAAAGAAAAATCTGAAGCACTTGAGAAATTTAAAGTTTTTAAAACTGAAGTGGAAAAATAATTGGGATAAATGATCAAGATTGTAAGATCTGACCGTGGTGGAGAGTATTATGGTAAATATGGTGTCGCAGGGCAATATATGGGACCATTTGCTTTATACTTGCAGGATTGTGGAATAGTTCCACAATACACCATGCCTGGGAGTCCTGAACAAAATGGTGTAGCCGAAAGGCGTAACAGGACACTTAAAGATATGATGAGAAGCATGATGAGTAGATGTAACTTGCCAGAATATCTGTGGGGTGAAGCCTTGAAAATAGCCCTTTATATTCTTAACAGAGTTCCCAGTAAATCTATTCCCAAAACTCCTTTTGAACTCTGGACAGGAAGAAAACCTATCCTGAACCATCTTCAAGTCTGGGGTTGCCTAGCTGAGGTCAAAATTTATAATCCCTTGCAGAAAAATACAGATCCCAAGACGAGTCGTTGCTTTTTCATTGGATATCCGAATCGTGCTAAAGGATACAGGTTCTTCTATCCTGGTAAGGGGAGTAGAATTGTAGAGTCTATGAATGCTAAATTTCTAGAGCTTGATGAAGTAGATCCTATTGTTCGACCCAATGTGACTGATGTTCTTTCACCTGAGACCGTTTCTTTGCCACTACCTATTCTTGTTGACAATATTCTGACAATTGAGACTGGGATTTTGATAATTCCAATTGAGACTAGGATCCCAATTGTTCCAGTAGAGACCGAGGTTCAGACTGAGGATATTGTTGGCTCTCAGACTGATGATATGCTTGATCCTCTTGCTGTGGTTGAGCTTCCACAACCCATTGAGCCAGTTGCACAGTGTCCCTTGAGGAGGTCAACTAGACAGAGGCGATCAGCTATAGGTGATGAGTTTATGGTCTATCTCAGTGAGGATGCATATGACATTGGGGATATTGTTGATCTGAAAAGCTATCTGAAGTTGTATCTTGTTCATAGTCCGAAATGTGGAAACGTGCGATGAATGAAGAGATGCAGTCTATGTCAGTTAATGATGTATGGGAGCTTGTTGAGTTGCCTGAGAATTGTAAGGCAATTGGTTGTAAATGGGTTTTCAAAACAAAGAAATATTCAAAGGGTAACATTGAGAGATTTAAGGTCAGACTAGTGGCAAAGGGTTTCACGCAGAAGGAGGGCATTGACTTTACTGAGACATTGTCACCTGTATCAACAAAGGATTCCTTTAGGATCATAATGGCTCTCGTAGCTCACTTTGATTTGGAGCTGCACCAAATGGATGTGAAGACTACTGTTCTGAATGGTGATTTGAGTGAGACAGTATACATGCAGCAACTTGAGTGTTTCCATATTGGTGGTAATAAGGACCTGGTCTGTAAACTGAAGAGGTCAATTTATGGCTTGAAACAAGCTTCTAGGCAGTGGTACCTGAAATTTGATAAGGTGGTGACTTCTATAGGGTTTGAGGAGAATAAGGTTGATCAGTAAGGTCAGCGGGAGTAAATTTATCTTTCTTGTGCTATACGTGGATGATATATTGTTGGCTTCTAATGACCTTGGCATGCTACGTGAGACAAAACAGATGTTGACTAGATCTTTTGACATGAAAGGTATTGGTGAGGCTTCTTTTGTGTTAGGGATTGAGATTCATAAAGATAGATCACACCATACACTCGAGTTATCTCAAAAGGCTTACATTGATAGAGTCTTAGAGAGATTCAATGTGCGGAACTGTAAACCTGGAGATGTTCGGGATCAAAGGTGATAGATTCAACAAGGATCAATGTCCTAAGAATGAGATTGAGCAAGTAGAAATGAACGATAGACCTTTTGGTAGTGTTTTGGGCAGTCTCATGTATGCTCAGGTATGCACTAGGCCTGATGTTGCTTTCATAGTTGGCGTTTTTGGTAGATACCAGTCAAACCCTGAGAATGATCATTGGATAGTTGCTAAGAAGGTAATGAGGTATTTACAGAGGACCAAAGAGTATATGCTCGTATATAGGAGAGTTGACAACTTGGAGATCGTGGGGTACACAGATTCAGATCTTGGTGGATGCCCTGATGATAAGAAATCGACTTCTGGGTACATCTTTATGATGGCTGGGGGTGCGATATCTTGGAAGAGCAAGAAACAAACTCTTGTTGCCTCTTCTACTATGCTAGCAGAGTTCATTGCTTGCTTTGCTGCTGCTATTCATGCCATTTAGTTGAGGAATCTTGTGACGGGACTTCGCATTATGGACTCCGTTGCTAGGCCACTTAGGATTTTCTGTGACAATAGTGCTGCAGTGTTCTGTACAAAGAACAATAAGAATTCTAGTGGATCTAAGAACTTGGAGCTGAAGTACCTGACTGTTAGAGATCTTGTGAAAGATGGTTCTATAGTGGTAGAGCATATTAACACAGATTCCATGTTGGCTGATCCCTTAACCAAGGGACTCAGGCCCGTTGTTTTCAAAAGACATGTTGAGAACATGGGAATTGTGAGTTTTTTTCATGTGTTTGGTTAGTGGGAGCTTTAAGTTTTATGTTATTTTCTCATTTATGTTGTTGGATTCTTATTTTGAATTTTAGGAAATAATATATTGATGACATTTTACATTTGATTTGATCAAATAAATGATGAGATGAATTTTATTATAATATTTTTTTAATATGTATATTAAATGTGAAATTGTTAAAGCTCGGTGTCGTTAGGACTATTGTGCCCGTGTTGATACAGATTTGGAGCTGAGGCATGATGGTTTAGTGATAAACCATGTAATTTCTCTGGTTTCTATGCATTTGAGATAAATTAAGGACTGGAAAAGAAAATGACGATATGGCTATTTAATCACGTTGGCACGTCATTTTCTTGCCACACTCCACATTCATGACTAGTCGACAGAGTCGGTGATATTTGTAACCATGGAAGGTGTTGCATCAATAAGGGATACAATTGCTGCCATGATTCGGTGTTACATGGCTTTTTGTTGGATGGAGTTTTAATTAGGTGTTGTATCTTGGGATCATATATGTTGTGGCCACAATATGCTATTAGCCCGAGAGTCGTTTTCAAAATGTTTTTCAAAATTGAAAATACACAATTGATTTTGCCCAAGTGGGAGAATGTTAGAATTTTCCTACAAATTCTAGTAAGCTACAATCAATTGTGACATTTTGTTTTGCTAAAAACGAGTTAATATTATGATCCATTCTATGATACTTAAGCCCACTAATAACGTGATTAAATTATTAATGGGCTTTTGACACTTAATATTGATGTGTGTGGGAGATAGTGTGGGCCTAACCACTAGGCCCATAATGGGAGGTGCCTAGGGTTAATAAATAGCGTTACTAGGTCCCTTTTGCCGTCACGTCTTTAGATTGCTCTCTAGGTTTGCCCCATTGAAAACCAAGAATTTGGAGTGAGTGATCAGGCAAAGGAAGACTTGGCTTTTCATTCCAATGATACGTGCAACACAAAAGGAATTCCTGGTTCATCAAATCATGTCTTCAACAAGTAAGTTATTAAATCGGGTGTTCTAATTTTATATAAAGTGTGCCTTTCTTGGTATGTTCTCCTACAAACTTCCCTTAAAAATATAAGCAATTATGAAAAGTCTTTAAGTTGACGTATTTCAATATTATGCACATGCTTCTTGAAAATTGAAGTTGGTAATGCCTTTGTGAATAGATTAGTTGAGTTGTCACTTGAACGAATTTTGCAAATATCAACATCACCTTTCTTCAAGAGTTCATGAGTGTAAAATTTTTTTGGTGAAATATGTTTAGTTCTATCACCCTTTGTGTAGCCTTTTTTGATTTGTGCAATACATGTTGCATTATCCTCATGCAATATTGTTAGCTCATCATTTTCCTTCAATAATCCACATGCTCCTTTAATGTGTTGGATCATAGTTTTCAACCATATACACTCATGACTTGCTTCATGAATGACCAATATTTCTGAATGGTTTGATGAGGTAGCAATAATTGTTTACTTTATAGATCGCCATGAGATAGCAGTATTTCCACATGTGAACACATAACTTGTTTGTAACCATGCTTTATGTGGATCAGAAAGATAACTAGCATCAACATATCCTACCAATTTTGACTTTTCTCTCTTTGGGTAAAACAAACTCATATCATATGTGACACAGAGATAACGAAGAACATGTTTTACTTCATTCTAATGTCTTCGATTTGGTGCAGAACTAACTCTTGCTAGCAAATTGACTGCAAAAGCTATATATGGTCTATTGCTGTTTGTAAGATACAAAAGTGCTTCTATTGCACTAAGATATGGTACTTCAAGACCAAGAATTTCCTCATCATCTTCCCTTAGATGAAAAGGATCGCTTTTTACATCAAGTGAACGAACAACTATTGGGAAGCTTAATGGATAAGATTTATCCATATAAAATTGTTTCAAAATTTTTTCTATATAAGATTATTAATGCACAAGAATTCCACTTGCCAAATATTCAATTTGAAACCCAAGATAAAACTTTGTCTTTCCAAGATCCTTCATTTTAAAGTCATTCTTTAGGTAGTCTACAGTCTTAGAGATCTCTTATGCAATCCCTATTATGTTTAAATCATCAACATAAATTACGACTATAGCAAATCCAGAATTTATTTTCTTAATAAAAACACAAGGACAAACAAGATTATTTTCATATCTATTTTTTAATAAATATTCATTTAAATGATTAAACCACATGCGTCCAGATTGCTTTAATCCGTACAAGGATCTTTGAAGTTTAACAGAGTACATATGCCGAGTTTTTAAATTATATGCTTCAGGCATCTTAAATCCTTCAGGGATTTTCATATATAGTCATTATCCAATGATCCATATAAATAAGTTGTCACAACATCCATTAGACGTATGTAAAGTCCTTCACACAAATAAAAAACCTGAAAGTAATTGCATCCATAATACACTATACCATATTTATGTGAATTTTCCTAATTCCTACTCCGTTCTTTTATTTTTTTTCATTCTGTTGCTGACCCAGGACGTAGCAACAGGATTTTGAGTATTGTGCATAACAGCTTGACAACGAGCAAACCTTGGTGGTGCTGTTGCTAAGGTGTCAGTGGTTAGCAACGAATCCATTCTCTTTTAGTGCTTCATTTTACAAAACTTCAGCGTCACATTTTTCCTTTTCCCAAAAAAACATGCTTTTGTCTTTTCTTTTTGGCTTTGTGTATTTGGCTGATTGCCACCTTTTTGCAACGTTAGCTTCTTTTTTCTTTTTTTTTTCTTTTTTTTTTTAATTAAAAAAATTAGAAACTCAAGACAAATGGGCCAAGGTAGTTAAATGGACTTGAACATTTTTCCTATTGGGTCAGGCTTGATTTGGGTCATGGAATCAAATTATTTCATTTATTTAATTTTTTTATTGACCTCACTTTTTATTATTTTAAAAAGCTTAAAAACATGCCCAGACAAAATCGAGTGTTCACAGTTGCCCCTATTTACTTGTTGCTTACAAGAGAATATGTATAACCATAGTTTTCATATTATTGTTGTAAGAAATGAGTAAAGACATGAACTCAGATTTTGTTTGGGAATGCATAGGACAATGTAAATTGAAAGCAAAGATGCTAATTGAAAACCAATGAGCTCAAATTCGGGTTCACGAGCTGTCACAGCGTCATCAATCCTACTAGGGTGAAGCTCAGCGTAAAGACATCACTGCCTTGTTAACAAACTGTCGCAGCTCAATTGACGTTTATTGATAAAAAAAAGAATTTATTATTAGAACGAGAACTTAAACGACATTGAGTGAGCTTGTGACTTGAAATTTAAAAGACAGTGAACTTGGCTCAGAATTTAAAAAACATCGGACTACTGCATCCCGAAATTTAAAAGATAGTGGGCTACTGCATCCCAAAATTTAAAAGACAGTGGGCTACTGTGTCCCAAAATTTAAAAGACAGTGGGCTACTGCATCCTGAAATTTAAAAGATAATGGACTACTGTATCCCAAAATTTAAAATACAGTGGGTTATTGCTTCCCGAAATTTAAAAGACAATGGGCTACAATGTCCCGAAATTTAAGAAACAGTGTGCTATTGTGTCCCAAAATTTAAAAGATAGTGGGCTACTGTATCCCAAAATTTAAAAGATAGGAATTTTAAAAGACAATGAGCATCTTGACCCAAAAAGATTTTTTCTTTTTCTTTTAAGAAATATGACAATGTGGCCAAAAGTTAAATGACATGAAACCTTCCTATCCTTTTTTAGGAAAGATCATTAGGCCATGGACCTAAATTTTGTAAAAGCAAGTCATCAAGACAAGGACTTGATATTGTTTTTTTTTTTTACACATCATTAGGTCATGGACCTAAATTTTGTAAAAGCAGGTCATCAAGTCAAGGACTTGAGGTTTTTTTCAAAAAGCAAAATGATAATGTGACCAAAAGTTAAATGACATGAAACCTTCTTATGTTTTCCTTTTTTTCCTTTTTTTTCTAGGAAAGATCATTAGGCCATGGACCTAAATTTTATAAAAGCAGGTCATCAAGTCAAGGACTTGAGATTTTTTTTTGACACATCATCAGGGCATGGACCTAAATTTTGTAAAAGCATCAAGCCAAGGACTTGGAATTTTCTCAAAAGACAAATAAATGTATTTTTGAAAAGTTCTTTAGGAAATTAAGATTTTCTTAAACCATGTGCTTCCTAAAAAAAAGCTTATGCAACTAAACTCGCTTTTATGCTCGTCTTCAATACTTTCTTAAAAAATCTCACTTCCATCTCTTTTTTTGTTCGGGTACCTTTTGTTTCTAGATTATCTATTGAGATAACATTTGCCCCCTTCACTTGGAACTTCTAAGTTCTTTTTGGTCTGAATTGTTCATCAGGGGATTATCATTAGATGATCAAATCATAGTATTGTACTCATGTCCACTTTACCTGAAACATTACATAACAAACACACATGAATTCAAAAGTAGCACAAAAAAGAATGTTTACTAAGTAACAACTTTCAGATTGGTCTTGGAAGTTTGACTACCCAAAGGGTATTTATAAAGGATAATATATGAAAAAAGACACAAACAATGGTATGGGATTCAAAGTGGTGTTTCCCCAACCTGGATTGGTTTGATCTTCATGAAATCGATCTTTAGTTGCCTACTAAACATTATGGCCAATGATTTCCTTTTGCTGAGCATCTACAAAAATTTTCCCGATATAAGGCAACATCAAGCCAAATTGAATCAAAGAGAAATTTGCCCTAGTCTAAGATTGAATTGAATAAGGTAGAAATTCGCCCTAGTGTAAGTCAAATTGAATCAGGAAAAAGAAAAAATGTCTCAGTTTAGAGTCGAATTGAACAGAGTAGAAACTTGTCCTAGTGTAAGGTTAAATTGAACCAAAAGATTTGCCCTACTGTAGGTCAAATTGAACTAGGAAAAAGAAAAATTATCTCAGTTTAGAGTCAAATCAAACATGGTAGAAACTTGTCCTACTGTAAGGTCGAATTGAACCAAAAGATTTACCCCAATGTAGGTCAAATTGAACTAGAGAAAAGAAAAATTACCCCAATTTAGAGTCGAATTGAAGAGGGTAGAAACTTGTCCTAGTGTAAGGCCAAATTGAACCAAAAAAGTTACCCCAGTATAGGTCAAAGTGAACTAGGGAAAAGAAAAATTATCCAATTTAAAGTTGAATCGAACATGGTAGAAACTTGTCCTAGTGTAAGGTCGAATTAAACCAAAAGATTTGTCCTAATGTAGGTCAAATTGAATTAGGGAAAAGAAAAATTGCCCAGTTTAGAGTCAAATCGAACAGGATAGAAACTTGTCCTAGTGTAAGGCTAAATTGAACCAAAAGATTTGCCCCAGTGTAGGTCAAATTGAACCAGGGAAAAGAAAAATTACCCCAGTTTAAAGTCACCATTTGTCGCGGCCATGATCGCGACGGGAGCGGCAAACAAATATAATTTTAAAAATAAAAAAAGAGTCGCCACTAATTTTATTTGAATTAAGAAAAATTAAAAAAACCTTCCTTAGAAAATAATTTTTGAAACTAGATTGGATTCGAAAATCGATTATGTATAGGAAATTATGAAAACTTAATTCCACAACACCCTTAATATGTCTTGAGATGATTACCTTAAGTCAGTTGTGTAAATTTTTTATAACTCTTGAAAATATTTATTTTACCCATTTTGTTAAAAGATGAACTAAATAGACAAAAATAAAAATATAAATTTAATTTTAACTTGATGAAATAGGAGTTTCGCTCTTACGTATCCCCGAGTGCAATGAAAAACTCAAAGTTACGTCATTCTTTAAAAAATAATTGTCAGTTGATTAATTTCAATTAATTAAAAAAAAATTAAACATTCCAAAACAAACAAATTAATTCAAGTAACATGTTAACTAACATAATAATGCGGCAACAAACTAAATAAATCAAAAAAGACAAAGATAAACCAAGTTCAAGTCAAACCAACCCACAAATTTATTTTTATCCATTTTTTAGGATTTTCTATATTTTTTATTTTTTTTATTTTTACTAGTTTTTCTCTTTTTTTTGCTTTTTTTATCATTTATTTTCTTCCTTTTTTTTGTATTTTTACTTATGCATAACAAGACATTGTAAAAAAATCTAATTTACTAAAAAATGGCCTACTGTGATGTAGAAACAATCCTAACTTAAACTAAACCTATTAAGCTCAAACCCAAGACAATAAAAGTTCATTTTTGGTATCAACATTCTGGAAAGACTACTAGCCCAACACTTGCATCTCAAACCCAAAAAGACCCTACCTTAAACAGATTAAAGACGTAAAAAAAAAAAAAGAACAAAACACAGAGAAGGAAAAAGATGGGGTATCACAAAAACAGGGGAGGCACTCAGCTAGAGCAGGGTAACACGGCAGCAACCTCAAGCAGTGAAGGCTGATGGCTCGATGAAGTTGACGGTAGCGCGCAGATGGTCTGGACGATGGAAGACGTGATGGCTTTGCTCGTGGAGATGCTGGGTTGCATATCTGGGTTGATGGGCGTGGAGTCGCAACGCGATTTATGGTGGTGTGGACGTTGGGTTTGGTGGTTCTGGTTGCGATCTAGGTATGGCAGATCTGTTTGGACTTGGGGCAGACCAAGAACGACGAAGGAGACCTGCGTCTGGAGCGGACTGTGCACGATGGTTCGGTGGCTTGGGACGTGCATGGTGGCAGAGTAGAACAGGGGCGATGGTGGAGGTTTGGGTGGTTCTATGCTGAGTTGGCTGCTGCTGGTGTGATGGAATGGTGTGCAGTGGTTCAGTGGCTTGGGACGTGCGTTGGTGAAGGCAGAGCGGCAGTGTGGGGTAGTAGCAGAGGTGCGAGGCTGGGTCGAGGTTGCGCATGGCGCGGTGGCGGTCCGAAGCTGCGATCTGGGTTGTGTAGTGACTTAGGGCTCGCGGTGGTGTGCCTAGTTAGGCAGTGGTCGCGAGGTCTGGTGGTGTGGATCTATTGGTGGTGATGAAGGTTGCTGATGGTTGGGCACTGGTGGCTCGCGGTTTGAGCTCAGTGGCGGAGAACATGGGTTGTTGCTGGTGGTTGGAGTTTTGTGTCACAGTGGAGTTGATGGTGGTTGACGACATGGTGAGGGTATGGCAGAGCTGCTGGTTCGTGGTTACGATTGGTGTTGAGTTGCTGTTGAGATGTGAAGATTTTTGTTAGAATTGGGTTGTTGAGTTGAGAATGGCTATGGAGGCTTAGGTTGCTATGGTTGGGATTTGGTTGAAGTTGTGGAATTTCATGGTGGCAGAGGTTGAAGCGGGGCTATGGAAGCTTAAGGTGGTTTGTATAAATCCTCAGCAAGCATTTTGAGCTCTCTCCTGGTGTGAAGTCCTCTCTGCCCCTCCTTCTTCCTTACTTACTGTGTAACCATTTCAATTTTTCTTTTGGGCTATTTTTTTTTCTATCTTCCAGCCCCCCTCGCCCCGTTCCCCCTTTTCTTCTCCAATCAGCTTTAGTATTTATAGGAGAAAACTTAAGATAAGCCCTTTGCCTTGACCTTGCGACTGGATGAGCATGAGTGTGGCAGAGGTTGAACCATGCTTGAGTCTTCTCAATTTCCATTTTTGTGCACCTTCCCTATGCTTCATGCAAAATCTTCTTTCTAATCCCTGTAATTTACCCAAAAATGAGATTCTCGTGGATTGAGCTATGCAGGAAGGAGAATGATGGTTGCTTCTCATCTCATCCTTCCCATGTCTTCTATCTTTTCACTTCCTTGAGATTCCAAAGTCAGTCCTGACGCTAGACCACAGAGTGGTGGTGACCCGTGCAAAGGTGGTGTAACAACTTTGGCAAATCGACCAAAATGCCATTTCCCCCAAATTTATTTACCAATTTGCCATCATTTTCAAACTATTTATCAAACTGTCACTGATTTTATCACGTTAAAATTTTATATTATTTTTCGTTCCACGTGGGATGCGCCAACACGCGTGGCGCATCCACGTGGGATGCGCCAGCACATGTGGCGCATCCCAGTTGGATGCGTCACGCGTGTTGGCGCATCCCACGTGGATGCGCCACGCGTGTTGGCGCATCCTAGTTGGATGCGCCACGCGTGTTGGCGCATCCCACGTGGAACGAAAAATAATATAAACTTCTTACGTTATATGTGCAAGGCACTTAACCCATTCCACGTGGATTTCTTAAAAAATGGCGCTCAGAGACACATACAATTTACATGTCTACTAAAAAGTGCACCACAATATTGAGGGACATCAGTTTCAATTAGCTTATTTATAAGCCAAGTATTTGCTTCTGATCTGTAAAGTAGTCGATGTGGGACTTTGTTATTAGCAAGACAAAGCAGCTAAGTAAGATAATAAAATACATTTGTTCGATGTGGGACTTTGATAGTTGCAAAGTAAAGCAAGTAAGTAAGACAACAAAACATATTTATTCGATGTGGGACTTTCAAAAGCATATTTGGATTTGGATTTGAAAGAAAAATGCATTTCTTACAAACAAATACAAATCTAAATATGCTTTTGTATTTGTTTGTAAGAAAGGCATTTTCCTTTCAAATTCAAATCCAAATATGCTTTTGAAAGTCCCACATCGAATAAATATGTTTTGTTGTCTTACTTACTTGCTTTACTTTGCAACTATCAAAGTCCCACATCGAACAAATGTATTTTATTATCTTACTTAGCTGCTTTGTCTTGCTAATAACAAAGTCTCACATCGACTACTTTACAGATCAGAAGCAAATACTTGGCTTATAAATAAGCTAATTGAAACTGATGTCCCTCAATATTGTGGTGCACTTTTTAGTAGACATGTAAATTGTATGTGTCTCTGGGCGCCCTTTTTTAAGAAATCCACGTGGAATGGGTTAAGTGCCCTGCACATATAACGTGAGAAGTTTATATTATTTTTCGTTCCACGTACTAGGATGCGCCACGCGTGTTGGCGCATCCCACGTGGAACGAAAAATAATATAAAATTTCAACGTGGCAAAATCAGTGGCAGTTTGATAAATAGTTTGAAAATTATGGCAAATTGGTAAATAAATTTGGGGGAAATGGCATTTTGGTCGATTTGCCTAACAGCTTCAGTCTTCTCATATGTGATGCAGTGGTGCCTGACAAAGCTTTGAGCCTTGTGAAGTAGAGCTAGGTGCAGCTTAGGCTTGCGTAGGCTACCGTTTGACTAGGGCTTGAGGTGGAGAGGAATGTAGACCATGGGGGCTAGGATTTGCAAAGATAGAGAGGGGAGGCTGTAGTAGGTGTGAGAGGAGGCTGATAGGTTTCTATCGATGATGGGTTGGAAGTTGGGTTGATAGATCGGTTTATAAGACATGAGTGGTTAATAGGTAAAGTTTAATTATAGCCAAGTTTAGTGAATTTTGGATTAGAATGAATAAGTTCAATCGAGATAAGTCAATCTAAACCTCTTTTTTTTCCTTCACTTATTCTTCATTTTTTTTCTTTTTCAAAATGTTTTACTTATTATCTTTTTATTTATTTTTTATTTTTGAGACTCAGACAAAATTAAGTGAATTAAGTGTTCACAACATTCATGCTTCATGATTCTTTGAACAACTCTGATTTTTTTATTACAAACAATGCATATATTTTTTTTAACACTCTTCTTAATATTATTTATCATATTTATTTTTTTTATCATTTTCTCTCACTTAATCACACTTATCTAAAATGAGTGTAAAAATAGGTGTAGGATGAAAAATGATGTAACACCATCATTTTCCTTCTTTGAAACTTCCAAGCAGCTGATTACCATTCTGAGGATAATAAATCAAGTGGCAATAAATCAAAATGATGGGAATACAGATCATAAATTGTCTGCAAATGATGGTATTCGATTTGGTAATAGCGGGGGTATCAATAGCATTTTCAATGAGAATTCCTTGCTTCCAATTCCAAATCTATTAAGTTGTTTACATGCTCACTGCTGGTACCATGCTGCTACCAAGTTTCAAATGGTTCCCATTAGATGATTGTTTTAAAGTATAGTGCTATTCCACTAGAAACAAACACCGAACCAAAAATATTGCACAATCATGGTCATTTTAAACAGTGGTAGTCGAGATGCAGCTTAAAAATGGCCACAATTAAAGATGTGAATGTGACAGGCATTTCAGCTCCAAGTTGGGTGTTGGGAGGAATGGCACTATTCTTATCTAAACTATATTTTGTAACTTCTAACATGTGGATCCCAAAACAAGGCACCAAAAGTGGCCCCATGGTCAAGCGTTATGTTTGCTTTCTTTCCATAAACATACAGTAAGCCGATGAGCCAAATATTGCTGCATTTAGGTTAAGTCATCGAGTTAATCTGAATGATGTTAAAAATTCAGAAACACAAAAATATGGATATAATTTAAGAATGTAATACTCCACAAACTGCTAGCTTTAATTAGCATTTAAGAATGAAGTTATAAAGACAGGAAACAGCATTTAAGATAAAACTCCTGAAATGTTAAGGATAGAAGCATGATTGATTATATAGTTTCATCTGATTTCATTAATCTACTTGTAATAAAACACTATCAAGAATAAGATAATCTAAAAAGTGTTAAATTTGATTAAAAAATATAACAGACCAGGCGCCTCAGAAGCAGAGCACAGCCAAGCAAATTGTTTGCTAGGAATGATAATCAATCTTGTATTCACAAATTGAAGCGAATCATATATTTGGCTCCACAGAGTTTTCCTCTTTCTTTTATTTAAAAGAAAAGGACTGACTACCTGAACTTAGATGATGAAGACACATATACAGTTTACAGCAACTATCATTTTTGTTTCCATTACTGTTGTCATGTCAATTTAAGCAGAATATACCACCACAAACCTTATTATTGATGAGTAAATAAATCATAATTGATATGTTATTTTTATTTTCTATTATGTGGTGCTTGACATTTCACACTGAAATTGAGGAATTTAATTCTAATTGGAAGCATGGCATACATCACATAATTTAACCAGTAACACGAAATTCTTTCTTGTCTTTTTTATTTCTTTGATTATGGCTTTATGAATACAATGAACTTGCTTTCTCATAACACCATCATAAGAGTACAATCATTGCTCTTCTAGACCTTTTAACCAGTAACACGAAATTCTTTCTTGTCTTTTTTATTTCTTTGATTATGGCTTTATGAATACAATGAACTTGCTTTCTCATAACACCATCATAAGAGTACAATCATTGCTCTTCTAGACCTTTAGGAAGTAGGAACTGAATCGAAGCCTACCATCCTATCTAATAGCAATTGTTAGCAGTGCTATATCTTTTCATTAAAATTGTTCACTTCTGATACAGTATATTGAAACTTGGTGTGGTGACCAAGCCTGCAGATCAATGAAAATATCATAGGTCTCACACTTGTCCCCAAAAAGTTCCTTCAAAGTTAAAACAGATTTTTCAATTTTCATTATACCGTGCGATTGAAAACATTATTAGAAATAAATAAGAAAGGAATTAGGAACACAAACATTGAAACATATTATTACATG
Source organism: Ormosia semicastrata (assembly GCA_029884595.1). Taxonomy (NCBI): domain Eukaryota; kingdom Viridiplantae; phylum Streptophyta; class Magnoliopsida; order Fabales; family Fabaceae; genus Ormosia; species Ormosia semicastrata. Next base: position 12,953,450 of record JAQQTO010000047.1, on the reverse strand, counting down.
AAGCATAGAACTGGTGGGAGGATGGACGGCATATCATTCTCAATTGCCATACTCAACTCTATAAAGAATAGCTCTAGTTATGTTTATGGCCTGAAGAAGCACAACATTCTTCCTAGCAATTAGTTACCAGATACCTGTCTTTATCTTGAAAGCCACCAGTAATTTAGCATTGAAGTCAAGGAAAGATGGCAAGAAAAGAAACACAATCTCACAACACATTATAAGAACCAGTCCACCAAATTATACTGTGCATTAGCAATAATTTAATTAGAGACAAGTAACCAAACAACAAATATATGAATGTACTATGTAGTATGCATAAAACCAGATTTGATTACATAATATGCTTAGTATCAGATGAAGTATACACACCAGAAAATAATACCTCTGTTGAGAGTGAAGAGAGAAATGAGAGACATATGATGAAACTGTATATTTGAATTACACAACGGAGATTGAATTATATAGACCTATTACAATAAATACAAAGATTACAAATCCCTAATTACCATAATTACATGATTTGGTTAACCTATACAATAAATCTAAATACTATTTACATAGTTTTCAACACTCTTCCTCAAGCTGGAGCATATACGTCATATGCACCAAGCTTGTAACAAATATAGCTTATCCGAAGACCTGTCAGAAACTTAGTGAAAACATCCGTCAGTTGATCATTTGAATTGACAAAACTAGTGGTGACGTCTCCAGGTAAGATCTTTTCTCTAATAAAATGATAAACTATTTCAACATGTTTGGTGCTATCATGAAACACTGGATTAGAGATAATATGCAATGCAGCATGATTATCACAAATGAGCGTCATTTGCATAATCTCCCCAAATCGAAACTCTTTAAGTAGCTGTTTTAACCAAATAAGTTCGCAAGTAGTTGGGGCCATGGCTCAATATTCTACTTCAGCACTTGATCTTGACTACATTTTGTTTCTTACTCTTCCAGGATATCATATTACCCCCAATGAATACACAATACCTAAAAATAAATCTTCTATCAGTAGGAGAACCTTCCTAATCAACATCTGAGTATCCAACAATCTGACTGTGACCCTTATCTTCATAGACAATGCCTCTTCCTGGAGCTCCTTTAATATACTTCAGGATGCGAATCACTGCATTCCAATGTTCATCACAAGGTGAATTTAGAAACTGAGTTACACTGACTGCAAAGGAGATGTCAAGATAGGTAACAATGAGGTAGTTCAGTTTTCCAACTAATCTTCTGTATCTTCCTGGATCCGAAAGTGGCTCCCCCTGATTTGATAGAAGTTTAGTATTCGGATCCATGGGAGTGTCAACAGGCTTTGCATTCAACAGACCCATTTTCTCAAGAATGTCCATGACATACTTCCTCTGTGAAATTATTATAACATCCTTGGATTGTGCTACCTCTATTCCCAAGAAGTATCAAAGTTTGCCAAGGTCTTTGGTCTGAAAGTGAAGACCGAAATATTGTTTTACCTGAATTATGTCATGATGATCACTGTCAGTGATAACAATGTCGTCGACATACACAATCAAATAAATGCACCCTTAAGCTGAATGGCGATAGAAAACAGAGTGCTCAGCCTCACTCCGTGTCATACCAAATTGCTGAACTACAGTACTAAATCGGCCAAATCAAGCCCTAGGAGACTGTTTAAGGTCATACAAAGATTTGTAAAGACGACAAACTAGTCCAAAAGACTCCCCCTGAGCAACAAATCCTGGGGGTTGCTCCATGCAAACCTCTTTTGCAAGATCACCATGGAGAAAAGCATTCTTGATGTCTAGCTGATGAAGGGGTCAATGGCGAATAGCAGCCATAGACAAAAAAAGTCGAATTGAAACCATCCTCGCCACTGGCGAGAAAATGTTCCCATAATCCAAGCAAAAAATTTGGATATACCCTTTGGCCACTAGACGAGCATTGAGGCGATCAATCTTGCCATCAGGGCCAACCTTGGCCATATAAATCCACCAACAACTTACAACAGACTTCCCAGAAGGAAGGAGAACAAGTTCCTAAGAACCACTGCTCTGAAGGGCACATATCTCATTGATCATAACTTGTCTCCACCTAGGATGGCATAAAGCGTCACCTGGAGATTTAGGAATAGACACATAAGACAAAGAAGAAAAACAAGCATAATGTGAAGAAGATTGGTGATGATAAATTAAAGTAACATAGTGAGGAAAAGGGTTACGAGTAGACCATATACATTTTCGAAGAGTAATGAGAAGGTCAGGTTCAGGAGACAGTGCTGGAGTTGGTAAAGGAATTGATGTCGGAGAAGAGTCTGCATTGACTTCTGCAACCTCTGGTGGAGGTAGGGGCGGTTGAAGTGGTTGGTTGTGGTCAACGATAGACCTGGAAGGGGCGAATAGTAGTGGTGGGTTCCTCATCATGGGAGGTCTGAGGTGTATCTGACTCAATAGAGATAACAGGAAAAGGAACAAGTAAGACCTCAGAGATAGGCTCAAGAGTCGAGGAAGAAGATTGGAAGAAGGAAACAGACTCAAAGAAGGTAACATCGGCCGATACGAGGCAACGCCGGAGATCAGGGGAAGAACAACAATAGCCATTTTGGGATCAAGTGTAACCAAGAAAAACACACTTAATAGACTGAGCGAAAATTTTATCAAGACCAGGAGTGAGATTATGGACAAAACAGGTAGACCCGGATATACGAGGTGGTAGGGAATGCAGAGGTTGATGGGGAAATAAAACAGAGTAAGGGACTTGGTGCTCAAGCACAAAAGAGGGTATGCGGTTAATCAGATAACAGGCAATAAGAACTACATCACCCCAGAAGCGGAAAGGAACATTACCAAGAACTAAAAAGGTCCGAGTTGTTTCTACAAGATGCCTGTTTTTGCGTTCAGCGACCCCATTTTGTTAAGGGGTATGAGCACAAGAGGTTTGGTGAAGAATGTCATAAGAAGCCATAAATGATTGAAATAGTTGAAACAAACACTCACGGGTATTATCATTGTGCAAACTACAAATAAGAACACCAAATTGAGTTTTAATTTCATGATAAAAGTTCTAAAATATTAAAAACAACTTATATTGATTTTGCATAAAAAATAATCAAGTGTAATGAGAGTATTCATCAATGAAGGTAACAAAATATCCAGACCCTAGAGTAGAAACAATACGACTAGGACCTCAAATATTAGAATATACCAAAGCAAAAAGAGATGACGCTCGACTACTAACTTTACTAGAAAACGGACTACGGGTGTGTTTTCCTAGTTAACATGACTCACGAGGGAGGTTCGACAACTTAGAAAGACTGGGCACCAATTTTTGTAATTTGGGAAGGCTAGGTTGACCCAACTATGCATGGATGGTGAGAGGGGAATCATTGACCGTGTAAACACGAGAGGGGTTAGAGAGTTAGTAAAGGCCATTGGACTCACATTCGGAGCCAAGCATACGTTCCAAACTCTGGTCCTGCAAAATGACAGTCTTCAGTAATGGTAATCATGCAATCAAGAGACCGAGTCAAACAATTAATGGAAAGTATATAAAGGAGACCCAAGAACATAAAGTACGGAGTCTACTGAATAGGAAGGGAGGGGATGGGTAGTGTCAATCCCTTAAGATTGTACCTTGGAACCATTAGCTAAAGTAACAGTAAACAAATAATCATTGTGAAAAAGTTTGGAGAAGAGTCTTATTACCAGAAACATGGTCAGTCGTACCAGAATCAAGAACTCAAGTACCAATGGATGGGGAACGAGATAGACAAGCAAATGAAGTACCGATCTGTGAAACAAAGGCAGTAGAACTAAAGAACTGAAGTTTCTCAAACCATTTCAGAAAAGTCGGCATAAGCAGCCGTTGGAGCAGAGGAACTAGAAGACTGACGTTGTGCAAACCACTGTAAAAAATTTGCATAGTCAACCCAAGATGGTCTTGGCTGGGCGAAGGAGTCGACGATGTTCATCGGAGCAGTGGGGGCCATAGAGAAGAACAAGTACGACCTGTACCAGATCTAAAAGTTTCGAGCAAATGCAATCGTTAATGGAGGTCACTAACGAAGGAGGTGAGAGCAGATCCAGGTAGAGGAGGCCAAGACGAGTCAGACGAGACCGGCAGCCGTCAGAAATTTGGCTGGACGTGCCGCCACGCACTGGAGAAAGGGAGGTGCGTGGATCTACGTGCTGACAGTAGTGGTGGCTCGTGGGAGAGCGTGAGATAAAGGTTGGAGGCACGACTTCGGTGGGTGAATGACCAGAGGCCGACAGTGCAGACGGTGTGGTCGTTGTTCGGAAAAGGCCACAGCGGACGGCGGCGAAGGGTGATGGCAGTGACGGGAAAAAACTCGTAAAAGAGAGGTCGTAGCAGTAGCACATGGCAGCGGAAGAGATGGTGTTTTTTGAAAAACCGGAATGAAAACATGGTTGGCCGGAAAAAAAAATCACTGGATAAAGAAAACAAGTAGAGAAGAGAAAGAGAAAGATGTGAAGAAATTTTCAGAAATTTAGTTATTCATTTTCTTATTGAATTATACAGAGAGAAGCCTTTATATAGGCTTTATACGAGAGAGGTGACAATGGTGAACAATTTGTCATGTAAATGTACAACTCTAATTCGTATAACTAAGTCTACTCTATTAGCCCCCTCAAGCTCAAGGTGGTTTAACCACATTGAGTTTGGTTCTCAAGTCTTCAAATTTTGAGGATGACAAGGGCTTGGTGAAGCAATCAAGCTGATCCATGCTTGGGATATGCAGCACTGTGAGAGCCTTAGTTAGGACTTTTTCTCTTACAAAATGAATATCAAGTTCAATGTGTTTTGTGCGAGCATGAAGCACTGGGTTGTGAGCCAAATGTACGGCACTCAAGTTGTCACACAGCAGCCTTGGTGCAGTAAAGGGAACTTTGAGTTCCGACAGAAAGATTGGATCCATAATAACTCAGCAGTAGTGTTTGCCATACTGCGGTACTCGGCTACCTACGTGCTTGAGCGGGCTACTAGTCACTTTTTAGAGCACCAAGAAACAAGATTAGAGCCAAAGAAAATACATGAGCTCGGATGTTGACCTTTTGTCATCGGGATCACTAGCCCAATCAAAGATCACAATAGGCTAGAAGACTGAAAGGTGCAGGCTTTTGAATAGGATGTAGGATCAGTCCATGATGAATAGAACCCCTCAGATACCTCAAGATACGCTTTACTGCCTGCCAATGAGTGTTTAAAGGGTTTGCCATGAATTGGCAAACCTTGTTGACACTGAAAGCTATGTTTGGCCGAGTTAAGGTGGCATACTTGAAGAGCTCCCACAATGGACCCGTACAGTGAGGGTCGAAAAACGATGTCGGTGTCATATTTAGTTAGTTTGGTGCTTTGCTCACCATAGGGGATGAAATGCCTTTAGTATCAGTCATGTGTGCCTTGGCCAAAAGATCTCGAATATACTTTGTTTGATTAAGCAATAGTGAGCCATCAAAAAGGTGTGTAACCTCCACACCAAGAAAGTAGTCAAGATTTCCAAGCTCTTTGAGAGCAAACTGAGAGTTAAGTTTCGAATGAGATCCTGTATCATAGTTGAGGAGGGTCCAGTGATGATAATATCATCCACATATACAAGTACATAAACGGTGGTGGAGGTTGTTGAGTAGACAAAGAGCGAGGGATCACAATTGCTAGTGATGAACCCGAAATGAAGTAAAGCTGAAGTGAGGCGTTCATACCAAGCTCTTGGAGCTTGTTTGAGGCCATATAAAGCCTTGTGCAATTTGCACACGAGGGATTTATCACTGTTTTCAAACCCCGGGGGCTGTACCATATATACTTCTTCACTAAGCACACCATTTAGAAAGGCATTGTTCACATCTACTTGTTTGATAGCCCATTTTTGAGTTATGGCCAATGTCAAAATCAGCCTAATGGTAACCGGTTTTACAACTGGGGAGAATGTCTCATAAAAGTCGAAACCATGTTGTTGGTGGAAACCCTTGGCAACCAACCTTGCTTTATATTTGTTGACTGTCCCATCAGGGTTTTCCTTGACCCTAAAGACCCACTTACACCCAATAGCTGTTCTGTTTGAGGGTAGAGGGACAAGGGACCAAGTATTGTTTCTTAGAAGGGCCATGTACTCATCTTTCATAGCAGCCATCCAGGGAGGACAGTTCAGGGCTTCTTTCACAGTCCGCGGCTCAACATGACTCAAATAAATCCTAGGAGGGAGATGTCCTGTTTGAGACCGAGGCATCATGGGATGATCATTTATGGGAGGAGTGGGTGCAGCGGCAGAGACAGAGTTGCTGGACAAAGAGTTAGGGGCAGAAACAAGTGGTTCCAAGGAGGTGGAAAGAGAGGGACCAGACTGCTGAGAGTGTGCAGCAACAGGAACCACACTAGAGGAAGAAAAGGTGGACTCAGATGTGGAAGAGACTGCAGATTGGTGACTGAATTGCTGTGCAGGTGGAGAGGAGACAGTGTCGGTGAGAGATTAGGTGAGAGAGGAGAGGGTGGATGTTGATTTAGGGGTACAGCAGCAAGAGGGGGATAAGAGGGAATGGGAATTGAAGAGGGAAAGGTGGAAGAACAAGGAGGAGGAATGGAGGTGGAGGTGGAGGAAAACAGATGAGCATAGGGAAAGGTGGTTTCATTGAATAAAACATCTTTGGAGATGTAGATGCGGCCACTTGCATCAAGGCACTTGTGGCCTTTATGTTGTGGTGATAAGCCGAGGTAAACACATTCAGAGGATCTGAATTGGAGTTTGTTCGTGTTGTAAGGCCTTAAGAAATGAAAGCATGCACACCCAAAGATTTTCAAGTTTGTTTAGTCAGGGTGTTTGCCAAATAGAGCATGAAAGGGTGAAGAGAATGAGGATAAGGCTGTAGTGGGCAGCCTGTTGATTAGGTGAACAGCTTGTGTAAAGCTGTGATCCCAAAACTTTATAGAGATGGAGGCATGAGATAGTAAAGTAAGTCCCATCTCAACAATTTGTCTATGTTTCCTTTCCACTGTCCCATTTTGATGGGAAGTGTGAGGGCAGGTTAGGCAATGAAGAATGCCTAAATCTGTCAAGAATTTTGTAAAGAGGCGAAACTCACCCCCCCAATCCGATTGTACAGCCTTAATAGAGGCAGAAAATTGAGTTGTAACTAAGGCAGTGAATTGCTTAAATGCTGTTAAGGCATCGGATTTGTTTTTAAGAAAATAGATCTAAGTATATTTTGTGTGAGCATCAACAAAAGAGATATAGGAATTATATCCTCCATATGAGGGGAAAGGGGAAGGACCCCAGAGATCACAGTGAATTAGTTCAAAGGGTGTAGGGTGAGTAGTAAGTGAAGGTGGTGCATGCAAACGATGTGATTTACCAAGGCAGCAAGCATTGCAAAAATCAAAAGATGTTTTATTCAATGATGGTATTTTACAAATGGTTAGAACAGTTTTTACAGCAAGACCATTGGCATGACCTAAACGTTGATGCCAAGTATTAAAGGTACTATTTACATCGAGTAGAATGTAGTAGTATGCTCACTAGGAGCTGAATGATCTAAGCTGTGTTGAAGACATGTTGAGGAAGGCTCTTTTAGAATGTTGATGTTAGAGAAGCTATAGAGACCATCTCCACCAAGTGAGCCTTGAAGGAGAACTCGGTTAGAGCCCTGTGTTTTGACATAACAAGAGAATGGGTGAAACTCGAAATAAACATTGTTATCTTGAGCAAACTTAGAAACAGAGACAAGGTTTTTAGTAATGTTTGGAACAAGAAGTAAATTCTTTAAAGAAAATACAACTTTAGGTTGAATTGGAGAGACAAATTTAGAGGAACCAATGGAGTTTATGGATAAACCTTGACCGTTTCCCATGATTACTTGTTGATGACCTCCAAAGGGATTGCTTTGAGTCAAGTTGTTAGGATCAGCTGTGATGTGATGTGAAGCTCCTGAATCCGGAAACCAATATTGTGGATCAAAAGGTCTGTGCAGCTCTTCCTGAATATTAGGAACAAATTGTGGTTGTTGCATAGCCATATTTGCACTTGGCTGATGTTGAAAGGAAGGCTGACCTTGATGAGAACCTTGATGAGAAATTTGATAAAAGGAACCTTGTCCATTATGGAACCCTTGTGAGCCTTGAAATTGAGTATTATGATGTTGAGTTTGAGAGAATTGGGGCTGTGGAGGTCTCTGAGAAGGTACAAAGTTTTGATCATACCTATACCAACAATTGAAGGCATCATGACCATACCGATTGCATAACTGACACGTGGGCTTTGTGCTGCCACGGCCACGGCCACGACCACGATTCCGGCCACCACGGCCACGATAGCCACCGTGAAACTCAGGAGAATTCTGATTAAAACTAGAGGTGGTGGAGGAATCATGCATGTTAGTTGCTTAAGCTACATTCGCTGTGACAGAGGGAGAGGGCAATTCTTGCCTGAACTTTTCAAATTGTGCATCTTGTTAGCAAGAGTGCTTCAATATCATCAACTGATGGAGTATCACCTCTTGCATAAATCACCATAACCAGGGAATTGTATTCCTTTGGAAGGCCTTCTAAGATGGTGTCGATATGATCCTGATCTATAACTGGATCACCAATGGCTTGGAGAGACTCAATTAGGGCACGAATTCTCAGGAGATACTTAGAAATTGTTCGATTGCCTTTCTTGGTGTTCTTCAGCTCAGAACGAAAACGACGCACCTTGGTTCGAACATGCGCTTGGAAGTGTTTGTGAATCTTCTCCCAAACTTCCCAAGAATGCTTGCAACCAATGAACCGAGGGAGAATTGAGGGAGAAATTGAGCCAAGAAGCCACGTGAACAACATCTGATCTTGCACAACCCAGAGTTGATACGCATCGGATTCGATTTCTAAGGCACAATTAGCTTCATTGACGAAACGAGGAGGAATCTGTGTATTTGCCACATATCGATAGAGTTTGTGAGTGATGATGACGGCTTCAACTTGTTGTCGCCATAGGAGATAGTTTTCATCATCGAGTTTGATAGAGAGAGACGGATTGAAGTTTGCGGCGCAAGCACCGCCGGATGCACCACCGGAAGCGCCGCCAGAGGAAGCGGTTACATTTTCAGTTTCGGCCATGGAAGAAGGTTCAGGCCCCAGAAAATAAGCTCATGATACCATAAAGAAAACAAGTAGAGAAGAGAAAGAGAAAGATGTGAAGAAATTTTCAGAAATTTAGTTATTCATTTTCTTATTGAATTATACAGAGAGAAGCCTTTATATAGGCTTTATACAGAGAGGTGACAGCTAGTGAACAGCTGTCAATAACAGAAATGTACAGCTCTAATTCGTATAACTAAGTCTACTCTATTACTGGAGAGCAGTGGGCTCACTGGGTGTGCATGGTTCTAGGGTTGCCTCTTTTTAGTCTCTGATACCATGTTGAAAGTGAAGAGAGAAAAGAAAGACATATGATGAAACCGTGTGTTTGAATTACACAACGGAGACTAAATTATATAGACCTATTTCAACAACTACAAAGATTACAAATCCCTAATTACCATAATTACATGATTTTGTTAGCCTATACAATGAATCTAAATACTATTTACATAGTTTTCAACAACCCCCATAAATTAGCAATGCCTGATTTAATTTTGTTTTTTCCACCACATAGAAGGCTCATGTTAGGTAAACATATTATTGAAGATTGCAATATGATAATGATTGATAACTAAACCTACTAAATTTCTAACTTAAAATTGGCTCCTTTTAGTGTTCGCCCAGAATAATATACTAAGATTTAATTCACAACCCAAAACAACCAAGCATCAAGACATTCTTGAAGAGTTAATTCAAAAGTGAAATACTTATGGATAATTTCTTTCAATTAATGTGAAACATATTTATATATTTTGATTTGTTAGCACCATGTAATTAGCTATTATCTATAAGATAACTTCCTGGCGCAGATAAGAGTACATGTACTAGAGAAGTACAGATACTGACACGCCAACATTTCATTTAAAATAAAGTTCCAAGGAAATGGTCATGAAGGTGTCTAAAATCTGATATAATAATTTTGTATTTCCATTAAAATAACAGAAACAAAAGAATAATATAAAACAGAAAAATCTAAGACATCTATTTGTCTCAGTATGATTTGTAAAACCCATCAAGGACAATGTCCTTAACCATATGCAGATGACTATCCCCATGTTGGATGGACTGAAGACCACAAAAGGATGGCTGTTAAAGTACAAATGTAGGATATTCAATCAATTTGCAGCTCTATATTTATCAGCGCTGGCTGTACAAAGATGTTCAATTTTATTATAATCAGCAATATTTCCAATACCGATATCATTCTTCTAAATCCAATTTCTCATATGCTGTAAGAATAGAACTCCTTTTGCAATATTACAAAGTCACACCAAATAGCAAATAGAAAATCACTACAAGATCACATTAGGAGACCAAAGAACTTCAAAACGCTCAGTTTGTAGCAATAATTAATTCGAAGAAATAAACCCCAAAAAAACAATAATCACCTTAAAATCGGCCACCCGTGACTCATTAATCATCAACTTCTTCACTTGGACTAATCTCATCAAACCATCTAGGAGGATCATATCCATACCCACCTAAATATGTACAAGGAATTTAACTGTAACATCTAAAAATCCAGAACTAAAACTATAAGAGTAAGCATAACACATATCAAAGTTAATGGTCAATAGTAATACCAAGGGGATTGCAACGACAGAGACGCCATGCAGTCAAGACTGTACCCTTCACAACTCCATATCTCTTATAAGCCTCCATGGAATACTCACTGCAAGTTGGGACGTAACGACAGCTCCTTGGCAAGATTGGTGAAATCTCCCCTGCATACAATGAACAAACAACAACAAAAAAGATAAGACACGTGAAATTTCTAGGAATTCCCAAAAAAAAAAAAATAACCCAGAAAATGTTTTAACAGATTCTGTGAAAAGGAAGGAGGAAAAATGGTTACTTTTGTAGAATCTCAACATGGCCAGCGCAGCTTTAACTCCTAAATTGTTCACCTCGCCATCTGATGAAAGATGAACAGTTCAAAGCAAGTTCCGTGACAAGTTAATTAGCTTAACATACACATTACACACACCTAGAGAGAGAGAGAGAGAGAGAGAGAGAGAGAGAGCACCTTGCACTGTTTCGGGGTTTGAATCTTCCTCCAATGCACGAACGATTGGGGTCCAATGTGGTAGGGTTTTGGAGGGGGAGCGAAGTGTCGAAGTGTGGCGTTGATTGGAGTTGAATTTGAGAGAAGTGAGATTAGGGTTTCGAAGGGGAAATGGGGTGGGAAGAAGAGAATGATGGGAGCTGACAGGTAGAAGAAGAGTGGCCATGGATCACGCTCCACACATGCGCCGCCGCTAAGGTGCCTTTGCCTTAAACTTTCTTAGTTAAGAAAATTATTTGTTGATAATTTATTCAAAAACAAAAGTGCTAAATTTTGTATTTATAAGTTTCGGAAAGATGTTTAAATTTTTTTTAAAAAAATTAAATTAAAAATTAAGAATAAACTCATCTAAAGTGAGTTTAGATTTAGAGTTATCTTTTCAAAGAGATAGGATTAGGAGTTCGGACGACTACCAAAACTTGCATAATTTTTTTCTTTTTATTTTAAAAAACGAAGAACTAAAATTGAATAAAGTCGCATGCTAAGATTTTGGGCAAATTAACATATATAAGAAATGTGTATATATCATCGCTTATTTCTTGATTCTATTATTGTTTTCAAATCAACAATGAAAGATTATCCGTTTAAATACAGAAAAAGGAACTTACTATTCACTACATTACTATTATTCTTTTATTAATATTTTCATAAATTATTGAATATTTATTATTATACATAAAGAGCTTAACTCAATTAGGTCAAAACAGGAACTATCACATTACAAACAAGTTTTATCTTTGTCTAAAAGATAATCTTCATTTTAAAGGATCTAAATCCTACTTGGTAATATAGCTAGCGCAGTGTAAGAACTTGTACATAATAATATATATTTGTTGTTAATATTTTGTAACTTGATTTTTTTTAATTTTATTATAATGGCATGTTAAATTATGAATATGTCACAAGGGTGTTGAGGTGGATAGTAGTTGCTACTTCTGTGGGGTTTTGGATGAAAAAATACAGCATATATTTTTGGAGTATTTATTCACACTTCACACAGAATTCAGTGACTCTTAATTTGCGTGAGTTACTTAGCCCTCTATTACATGAGAATTCGTGGTTTGTCTATTATGTATGACTAAAATTTTTTGTATATATTTTAGAGGAAGAAATTTTTCTTCTTTTATTTGTTTTTTAGCCATTAATTTTGAAAAATAAAAAGAGAAAAAAAATGAGAATAGAAAAAATAATAATTTAGATGTTTCAGAAGAATTTTCTTCCTTTAAAAGTACTGTAAAATTTCACTATGCATAATGGTGCAGCAGAGCAAGTGGAGGAAGTTATTATGGAATGGCCAACAATCTTTGACACCTCAGTACAATATATATTTACCTTGTATCAATACATTATATATTTACTGTGTTTCAATTTCACTTTTCATTTTCAGTGCATTCAACATGGCCACAGCACATGCCACATGTTGGCCTTGGAGAGAAAATTTTCCCACCTCAAGTGTTTTTTACTTTTTTTCCTTCTACTTCTCGTAACAAAATTACAATACTGTCTAAAGTTTTTATTTTGATAAAGCATGATTTGTTGGGTTAAGAATAAATTTGTCTTTTCATTAATTTTTTTAATTTATTATTCTATCCTTCAGTTTTTTATGTTGAAGTATTAATATTTGTTAGATTAGAATCTTCATAAATTTCTCTTTCTCTTCCATTTTTGCTCTCTTTCTCTACTCTTCTTCCCACGCCTTCCTCCTTCTTCTTCTTTATTTTTTTTTATTCAAAGTTTAAATCTTTCTTCCTTCTCCATCTTTACTTTCTCATAGAGCTTCCTTCACCATCTTTGGTTTCTCTCTTCACTTCGGCAGATGACGACGATCGATAGTGAGTTTGGTTATTGTCGACAAAGGCAGAGGCGAAAGGGGGTTCGATTGCTTAGGCTCCTAAAAGGACTTCAGCTCTGTGTCTTGGGAAATTTTTAATTTGAAGAATATGGTTCCAAAAACGATGGTGTTTTGATGAGAAATGCACATGTTTTGGCTCTAACCGTGTAAGTGAAACGATAACACAAGAAGATACACAACAGAATACAACATAACACTTCCACAAGTTACAGAACAGTACAATCACAATCTTCTATTTATTTATTTATTTATTTTTTGTTTCATTCGATTTCTTTTGTTGGATTAAAAATAGGCCTGGCCCAAATGTTTATTAGCTCTTCAATTGGTTCTCTATGTTCCTTCGATTTTTTAGATTTTATACAACTAGGAACTCTCATGCTCTGGGATTAAATTTCGTAAGCGTAAACCCATAAATAAACTAGATCATTATTTTTCTAAGAATGACTCCAAAATCAGCCCATGTTTTCTCATGAATATTTATTATGTATACAAACTTGTTTCTCACAAATTGCCAAATGGTAATGTATGAATTTAATTAATTCTGTCAAAATTAAATTCATGTGAACACAAATACAAGTTACAAACAGCTGATAGATTTTGAGAAAATTTGTATAAATAGCTTATGTTTTTTCCATTCGTTAACTTATGTATGCATGAAAAATAAATAAATAAATAAATAAAATAAAGTATTTTTTTGTGCTAAAGTATATTTATGATTTAAATTATAATCAAATTAAAGGATTTTAAATCCTCTTAAAAATAATAAATTTCCTCAATTGAAATCCTATATACAAACGCAACCTCAACCTCTTGATTCTTTATCTAGTTTGTCTGAAAATAAAAAATAAAAAAATTGAAAGAGTAGCGTGTTGATAGCTCAATTAGTAAAAAATAGGAACATACAGCAAAAGTAGCAGAATTTAATTTTCACAAATATTTTCCATCTCAACTTTCCTTTCTCTATCCTCCACTCCTTCTCTCGAGTCTCATTAAGGGGCTATCTAAGAGTCTCGTTAAAGGATCACTCTAGCAAGTGCATAAAGTGAATCATAGGCCTTACTAAAAAAATTGAAAAAGAATAAAAGAAATGGATTTTACGGGTACATGGTTTCTTCCAAAATACAAATGCTATTTATGCTAATGAATCCATTATCTATATCTGCTCTTCTTAAGTGCTTGTCAACTCGCTTTTTATATTGTTTTATTTATTTCTATAAATTTTTCTCCCTTGTGGGCCTCAATAAAAAATGAGGATAACTACCTAAAAAAATTAAAAAAAATTATAATAACGCCCTATGAAGTAGTTGTAGTCAGTTAACACGAAGTCAATGGTAACTGCAAAAATATGCTAAGCCAATTTTTACCCCCTTTTTATTTGTTTTTATCCTTTTTATCATTTGTATTTAAATAGTTAACTAATGGCATTTTGAAGAAACTAAAAGTTGGATGCCAAATGAGTGAATTCCACTATAATAGTAACAGGTAATAATAGATAAACTCGCCCGGTTTACCTATGTCTTTGTTCATGCAAGAACGATAGACATAGATATGGTGAGTTCAGAGAAAATCAACTATAAGAGGGCAAGCTTCCACCTTTGCACCATGCGGCAGTGATAGGTAGCACCTTGTGACCTTGTCTACCATAGAAATCATAATATTTTTTTTTCTTTAAATTCCCCACTAACTCAAAGAAATGCCAATTATAAGGATTAAACTTCCATCGGGCTTCAAATTGTCCGAAATCCTTTTTAAAAAGAAAGTTAATAAACTATAGATAGTATACACTATACAATTCTAGTTCCCATTATTATATCATAAGATGTCAATATATTAGAGACCACTTCCAAAGAAAAACAGATCAGACGACAACAAAGAATTGAGAAAGAAGTAGAACAACACATATTTTCTATCATGCTTATAGATCCCTGGTTGCCGCACCATATTTTTTCTTATGCATTAGTTACTGCACAAGAACGTCGGATTTCACCCTCATCGCCTGTCTTGACTCCAACATTGGTGAGCTTCAAGAACGACCGACCCCAACTTCCAAAG
Source organism: Ormosia semicastrata (assembly GCA_029884595.1). Classification (NCBI taxonomy): domain Eukaryota; kingdom Viridiplantae; phylum Streptophyta; class Magnoliopsida; order Fabales; family Fabaceae; genus Ormosia; species Ormosia semicastrata. The sequence continues at coordinate 12,938,370 of JAQQTO010000047.1, read as the reverse complement.
AAAAGTTCTTGATCATTTGCAAAATCCTCCACTAATTTCCTTGTGTTGTCATCGTTTGAGAAAACAAAATCCGACTGGAATAGCCCTTTGTGGGCCAGAAGATTTCGGTTGTAGGTTGTCAAAGACCATAGATGTTTTAGGATCATTGTTCACTGTTACAAATGGCATTGCACCTGCTGGACACTGTTTCATTAGCTCATTAGCATAGCTACTGTCAAGGCTTTTGTCAATGAGCCTAAGCTTTCCCTTGGAATCTTCTTGGAAGCGATGTCTGAATGAATTGCAATGAGCCGTTCCTATGGTGTGAGCTCCTGCAAAGCTTAACTATCACTAAATATGTAGTATGATATTAAAGCAAACATTGAGAAAGCTTAACCCATGTAATGGTTGACAATTAATAACATTATGAGATATTTATGCCAAACAGCATCGGTTTGATTATCCAAAATATAGACAGAACAATTTGATGAGAAGGTTCTCATCTAAAAAGCATCTATAATTCAATTCTTGCTACCTAACAGAATGTCCTGCTTTATGGGATTTTAATTGAAGACAAAAGACTAATAAACTCAAGTCAAAGTCCTAGTAAATTTTAGAATGTAAGTAATATAGATCTCAACTCAAGGTATTAAGAGGCTGAAAATCAAAGGAAAGATGATTGTTAAAGAGATGAAAACTAATAATTAAGATCATTCCTTTGTAAAGTTGCAACTATTTGCGCTTTGAGCATAGAACATGCACCTGAAAGGACAACAAGATCAAGTAATGACAATCCTTTAGTGGAGAAGAGCTTAACCATCTCATCCATTGTAAAACTGGTGTCAACAATGTTGGGTCTGACATTTGAAGCAACTGAAGCCATCCCATCTCTCCTACCTGTAGGAATCGAAATCACCGGTCCACCAGCCTGTTCTCAAGTGCACATCAGTTAATTACTGTACCAAGAGAGATGTCAATGTAGTATTGAAGAATATCAGCAATGCAATGAGGGAGAACTTACAATTTCAACTGCATCTATAGCAGCCAGAGCAATTATGTCTGCACAAGAAACAATTCCAGGGCAGAAGATCTCAAGGACTCTTTTTGCTGATTCTATAACTGAGAATCCTCCAACAGACCTATTCCCTGTATCATTTTTCTCTGTATTATTCCCTTGTAGCATCAAAGATGCATCACATCCCTCCATATATACATATCATTAAATGATGGATTACATCAAGGAAGATGTGGATGACCACTGTAAGTCATAACTGAATTGCATGCAACCTCTGAGGCCATCTCAGCTTCAAGCCCATTTGAATTTTCCATCACATAATCATTTTTGTATCTATTGAATGTTTAATTAGGAGCCTCTAGCTAAGAACAACTAGTTGAGTCCCACAGCAAAGGTTATAAAACTAATTAAAAAGAAAATGAAAAGAAAGAAGAAGAAGAAGTAAGGTCTAACACAGTATGTTGGTTGTATGTGTTACAATTTTATTTATGGACTAACATAAATCATATTATAATTTTACAAAACTCAAATTAATTGAATGTCAAAATTATTATAACATTTTGTTTAACTCGAATTGTGATTAGTATTGTTAATGGACCTATTGTTGATAAAGTACTACTCATATGTGAGTTTTGTTTTATGGGTGTTGTATATAGGTTTATTATAGTGAGTAAGTTTAACTCATTTTAATTATTCTATATATACAGGGAGAGGCGTCTATTCCTAGTCACTCTAGTGCATACAGTTACCTAATTGATACTGACGCGTGAACGACTACTGTGGGATAGGAATAATATCTCTCCCTCATCGAGATTGCTTTTAAGGGTTTCAACAATGACTTCCTCATTGGCGCCTTTTCAAAGTAACCCTAAAACCTTTTATATGTATTGATATGTCATAAATATTAGGATTAATAAATCCGTTAAATTTTTTATCAATTGGTATCAGAGCGGTTTTAATCATAATTATGACTATCAAATTTTTTTTTTTACCTAAAAATCGTATGAGGTTTAAAATTGAAGAAACATGAAATCTTAATATATGTGATGTTCAATTCAATTTTTATTTTATGATTAATTTTAAAAATTGGGTGAGGGCTTTTGTAGATTGAGTTATTCTAAATCTAGAAACATGTATATTGCATTATAATATTGTGAATTTAAAAAGAATTTTGCTCAAACTCGTAGAACCCTAAAACGTTTAAAATTTATGATTCATTTTTTTTTTGAAAATTAATTCAAGAAATTGATTTAGGATTATTGTAAATCACATGATTATGATTCTAAAGACATAAAGATCATACCAAAAGATTGAGAAACAACTTGGAATTTCTGAAACACAGTCGCGACGTGTTCCTTGCTCTTATTGAGAAAACCCAAAAAAAAATTTGCAACAATTTTGAAAATTATGATAGGGGTTTTGTAGATCGTTGTCTTCTGAATCTAATGGCATAGGAATCTCTAATTTTTGTTGAGAATCAAGAGAGAAATTGAACGCGACCCATTTTTGGGGAAAACAGGTCGCGCGACCCGTTACAGCAAAACAAGTGAAGATGGCGATTCAGTCATGCGCAACGCCTAGTCACGCACCAGGAGCGCGTGACACTTGTTAAAAATTGATTTTTAAGTTCTATTTTTTGGGTTGTACTCCACGCGCTCTTTTATATTTTTTGGTAAATTTTATTTATTTTTTATGCCTATTTATTATTTATTCCAAAATTTCTAGAAATTAAAGTAGTTAAAAATATATGGTACTCTCCTATTTTGGAAATTTTTATATATCATTGTGATACTTTTAAGGCATGATATATATTGCACACTCTCGGATTTGGTGTCATTTAATTATTTAAATAATTTTGATATTATGTTGTATATAGATAATCTTGCATAATGTTAAAAATTATAGTATACTCTCCAAGTTTTGACCTGGAACGTGATTGTGATACTACTAAGAGTGTTGTACAATCTATACTTTCAAACTTGATATTATTTAGTCACTCAAATAATTTTCAATTTTATTTTGTGCATAAAATGCTATGTAAAATATTGTATATTGTTATTTCTTATTATTCTTTATGCAATTCTGTTATGAGAGTAATTATTTAAAATGTTGTGAAGCTTTTGGGTACTTTTCATAATTGTGAACTCACCTTCGCGGGACCAATTATGTTGAAATGTCATTTTGTTGATATTTTGTTAATAATGTTGCATTGAGGATTATATTGATAATGCGCTTGCCCTATCGGTTTGCTTTTATTAATGTAATTTTTGATGATTTGTTAAGAGATATTATTTTGGGGTACTTTGCATGATTGTGAGTTCGCCTTTGCGAGACCAATTGTGGCATTGGGGATTATGTTGATAATGCGCTTATTCTATCGGTTTGCCTTTATTAATATAATTTCTAATGATTTGTTAAGGGCATTGAGGTTATATCTTTAGAGTTTTCAGTATCTTCTCGATACTAGCTTTAGGGACATGATTTTAATGTCTATGGGAGTCTACTCATATGTTGTAATTTATGATCCATAAGCAGAAATACAATTGTATGGGAGAGCTCCATTGTGGTTATTGCTCATCTTGTTTATTGAAATACTCGACAAGAAAATCTCCCTTTAAAATACTGATACAGCTTTGCTGATAAAAATAAATGTTTTGACAAACTTGTGTGGGACCAATTATGAGGACTGAGCAAAATCAATGAGTTTTTTTAGCCATATCTGTTATTAATGTTGCTCTCATTGTGGATGAGCCCCGAAGGCCATAGATATGTTTTTAGTTGCGATTAGGGTGAAATATGAAAAGTGGAATCATTCAAGTAAAATTTGTCTCATGACAATAAAGTATAATAAGGACAAAGGCATTAAGGAGAGTTTTCATGAAGTGGATAATGTCAACCAAGTTTGTAAAACTTTTGACAGATCTAGATGGGCCTGTGGCCTCTCTGTGTTAACCAAGACTAAGCATGATGGTGTGAATGGTGATTGTGAATACGCCACGAAATTTGTGGATTGGCTCAAATGAGCTAATTGTATAGAGCTTAATAATTGGATTAAGGAGAAGGAAGTTGAACCCCTAGCTCTAATGTGTTTTGAATCTGTAACACCCCAAATTTCGTATCTCTTAAACAGTAATTTTGATAGTTAACAAAATTTTACTGTTTAGTAATTTCTGGATGCTGTAAAATTATTTTGTTTATTCTGTCAGTGTATTTGATCGTTTTGAGTGATTCACTCCGTGTCAGGAAAATAAAAATTTTTGGGCCGGGAAAAACTTTACGTAATTTAATTTTTACCGTTAGGTTTTAATTATTTTATGTGATCTGATTTGATATTTGTGTGTTTTCTAATATTTGTGATTTTTGTGGATGATTATGAATTTTTTTACTGTTTGTGGGCTCAGGGGGTGTATGTGGGCCCAAGTTACCTTACGTGGGCTTAGGTGGGTCCCGCAAAGTGAAAATTTTTCTACGCATAGAAAAATTTGTATTGTTTAGACGGAGACAGGGGATCTTACTAAACCTGAATCCGGAAACAGTTTTAGAAATTTTATTGTATTGTGTTTGGTACTGTATTTAATTATCGGGCGATAAAAATACAGTAAATATATTCTTTTGTGAGATTTTTAGTAGATAAAAATAGAAATTTTATTGCTTAAGTCAACATTGGTGGTTTGGATATCCACCATTGATTTATTTAACGGTGAAGACTTGATCTTGATTTAATTAATGGTTAAGAAATAAATTTAATAAAGAAGCATTGGATAATCACCATTGATTTAATCAATGATGTGAGAATAAACTTAGTTAGGCAAGCTTCAATATCAACCGTAGATTTAATCAACGGTGTAAATTTGATTATATAAAGTGACCATTTACAACCATTGGATTTGGAATTGATCAAGGGTGGAGATTTAGTCTTAAAAAGTGACAAAGACCATTTATGACCATTGGATGAAGAATTAATCAAAGGTAGAGATTTGGTCTTCTAAAAAGGTTATGACTAATTATAACCCTTGGATTTAAAGTTTGAAGGAGCAATCTTGACCATTTATTTTGGAGACACATCTAATGGCTAGATTTTAAAGGAAAAAGATCTAATGGCCTAGATTAAGTCTCCTAAAAATCAAAAGTTTACCTAAATCCTAACCATTGAATTAATCAATGGGTAGAAATGCTTCAAATAATGGCATGAAAAGATGACAACTTTGCATGCATTATGAAGAGGGGGGACGGTTGGAGATGCTTGGAAAGAAGGAGACAAATTGGAGTAGCCTTTTTAGGCCAAAGAAAAAGATGACAAAGTGGAAGACCATGTGTTTCAAGTGTGAACCCAAAATGGGATATTATTTCAAGTAAAACTCTTCAAACTCTCCAACACTCACACGGCAGCCCACTCACTTTGTGCATGCATTTTCACTTTTTTCTCTCACCCAAAAAGCCTCCATCTTATTCTCTCAAAATTCCAAGAACTAAGCAACCATTTTTCCTTCCATTTTCTCTCCATTGGTTCGGTCTCTACACCCAAATACACCATCATTCACCTATAATTTTCACTCTCATCATTTTTTAAAGCTAAACAATATTCTAAACACTTTTCATTTAGAAAATTTTCTCAAAATCCCACTCTAAGTGCTTCAAAATCCCACTTTTAGCTTACTTCCTTGGAGGTAAACTTTGATTTCTATGGTTTAAATTCATGTTTATGATTTTCTAAGCCATGTTTGTTCCATGGTTTGTTATTATTAAGCTTTGTTTGTGATTTTACTAATTATTTTAGAATTGTTAGGAACTTCTCAAAATTCTATCATCTACAACATTGTCCTTCAAGTTAAAAATCAAAAAGCTTATATTTTCCTTCTTGTGAGGAATTCGGTCAACCACCCTAAGACCACCCTTCAAGTTTGTTTAATTTAATCCAACCATAGATCTTGAATCTACATGATATTCTAAGCAACTTTCATGTTGGAGATTTTCTCTAAATCATTCATCTTCATGGACTTTCTTCAAGATCAAAGTTATTGGGTTTTTGAGGTGAAGTATAAGAAGACTTCATTTCTTCTCTTCTTTTTCATGATCTAAACTATGTTTGATCCATGGTTCCTCTTAATCAAGTTTAGTATACTAATTTCTATATATTTTGTTTTGTATTTGAGAAGCCCTTGGTGGTGAAGGACTTGGAAAAAGAAGCAAAACAAGAAGTTTTTGAGGATCTTCAAGAGGTAAGAGGGAGATCCATCTCACCAACCAATTATGGTGGTGGGAGATAGTCTTATATTTGATGAATTGTGAATTCATGTGAGAATTCCAATCCATGGTCATGTAATAATTAATTGCGTGTTTATGAGCTTTGCTTTATTTTCTTGTGCATTGATTATTTTGTCTATGCTTAATATGCTTTGCATGATTTTATGGCTTTGATAATATACTTATAATATGCATGATGAGTATATGGCATGTTTGTGATATTTATGATGAAATATATATATGTATGCCATGATGTGTGGATGGAAAGAAAATTGATCTTGGTTCCAATGGCCAAGGAAGAGCTACGGTTTTGATGCCCTTGATGAGGGTCAATGTTGAAATTTTTCAAGAACAAGAAAATTAAATTTTGATCCCTAGAACAATGAGAATTTCTCGCCAAGACACCTCAAAATAGGTGTTTACAAATTAATATGTTTATGGAAGAAAAAAATTAGATTGATTTGAGGAGTATGAAAAATGAACTAAAGGTTTGTTTTTTTTAAGAAAACATGAACACAAATTTTGGAATGAAATTTTATTGATTTATTTTGTGTAGAAACAAGAATGGAATTTATTTAAGTTAGAAGAAAAATATTTCATGGTTCCAATGACCATCTATAAGGTTTTGATAATTTAGAAAAATGTTTTGATGCTATGAAATACAAGAATTTTCAAATAAGAATTTTTAAAAAGGGAATTAAGTGTTATAAATTAAGTGAAGTGGAATTTTCATAAATAAAAGAAAAAGAAGATTGAAAGTATTGAATTTCAAATTAATTTAAAAAGAATCAATTTTTAGAAGTGATTTAGAAATATAAAAGAAAATGTTTGTAACTTAAATTTACTCACGAAGAATTTATTTGGGTTTTGGAAAACGTTAGGAAATTTAAAGTTAAGAAACAATAATTAAAACAACTCAATATGATTTTGTAGGACTAGATCAATAAAAAGTGATTTTGAGAAAATATATATTAAGGAAATTTTTTTTGACTAAGAATGAAAAAGGATTTGCAAAGAAAGTGAAAATGAATTTGAACAAATGAGTTTGTTATATGACCAATCGGTACTTTGGTTTTGAAAATAAAACTTTAATGGTTTTGTTTGTGTAAAACCATATCAATTTAAAAGAAAAAATGTTTTGATAATTTTTCAAATAGTAATGCCTAGATTTTGATGAAACAAAGTAATTTTTCAAGTGGAAATATAATTGATTTAATACAAGAAATTTGAAAAGGAAATCAGAGTATTTTACTCACTTGAAAAATTAAGTTTTGTAAACAAAAATGTTTTCAAACTTCAATTTATTTTGAAGTAGGTTAATTTGGAAATGATTTGGGGAAAAGTGGAGAATATAATGGTATTTTGAGAATTTACTCAAGTATAACTTATTTTCAAGTTTTGAAGTACGTTTAGAAATTTTAATATTTGAAACATTGATTTATATCAATGGAAAAGTAATTTTGTGGATTATATTTGAAAAAGAATTTCTTGAGTAAAGAAACGTGGAAAAAGATTTTCTTGAGTAAGAAATATGAAAAATGAAGTACAAAGTCATAATATTTTGAGAAATGATGAAATGAAATTTTTGAAGGTTAAGAAATATTTTTGTAATAGAATTGTGGTGAAAAATGATTTACGTATCTTAAAAATGATTTAGAATATAGTAAAATATTCCTATGCGATTTAAAATATGTTAAAATATTTCTACGTTGATTTGAATTACGTTTAAATATTTTACGTGAGTTTAAATATTTGACGTACTGTTGAAAAATCACTATGTGATTTAAAAGTAATAGAATATTTTTACAGTATTGTGAAAATATAACAAAAACGTTTCAGAGTTTTGAAAACATAACAGAAGTGTTACGATATTTTGAAAACGTAACAGAAACATTTTGGAATTGTGAAAACATAATGAAAATGTTGCGCAATCTTGTGAAAATACGGCGAAAGTGTTTTATAACTATGAAAACATGATAACATAATTTTGTATTGAAAATACAGTATAATTACTGTTTAACCAGTGTATGGACACTATATGAGAGAGTGGCGTGTTTTGCCTATGATTGGTATTTGGTGCATTTTATATGCATTGGAAAGAGATGCTCGTATTTGGATTTGGTGCATTATACATGCATTGAAAAGATTTGGCCGTTGGGGTTGGACTTGCACCGATATACTCGTGCATTGTACAAATGAAATTGAAAAGATTTGGCGTTGGGGTTGGACTTACAGCCGATAAATTGCGTGCATTGTATAAAAGATAGCTAATAGCTATTATGGCCCTTGTGGTTGAAGAGGGAATGAGAATTGATAGTGAGGTCTATGATGGATCTTGGGGGCGTCGAGTAGCGGTCGACCGAATGGACACGGTGGCGAGTACCACATGCCACTTGGCGATGCGATCTGTTGTAACGCAGATGACGATACCCGACAAGAACACGATTCTTTTCAACGACTAGGAGATTGTCTTTGGGCTAAAGGTGACAATTAACCAACTGCATTCTTCTCGAAATTGTGAAAACCTCCATGGAGTCATTTTTGATAAAATGAGTCTTTGTACATATGCATAAATCGAGCATTTATATCTGTGATATATTAATTGGGGAATATTGGTTATTGGTTATGACAATTGTTTTGAGTACTTGGATGATGATTGAACTGATAAATGATTAGATGATGATAGTTGATTAATGCTGATAGCATGATTATGGTATGATCTATCTGTATGATATAGCTATTTGTATTATCTCTGAGCTGCCATATTGGTATTGGTGTAGTGATCTCACATCTTTGTTATATTGTTTTGTTGTGTCTGTACTGTTAAAATCAAATAATAGAAGGATCGAGTTGTCTTAGACATAACGGGCGATAGATACTCTGAGATTGGTGATAACAATAAGGAGTGGACATTCAGGACTCGAAGGTGTGCAGTGTTGACAAAGGAACAGATGTCTGATGCATCAAGATGGACAGAAAAATGAATAAGTATGTTAAAGTTTCTCGTTAGTGTTGTACCGTACTATTAAGTAGGACCCGTCATGGGGTTTGCTACTGTAAAAAAAAAATAAGTCTATTAATTTTATATTTCTCTTTAAATTGTGATATTAATTGGTGTCAATATTGCATAATAAATAGTTGAAATATGATTTTCAATATTACCTAATATTTTTAGTAAATTTACGTTTCAGTAAAGAAGAAATTTTGAAACCCATCTTTTATAATTCAAACTTTGTGCGAACTTATTTTCAGATTATGAGTCGGGAGTCAGAAATGTGATGCCCTAGCTAGGGTGTTACATTAGTTAGTATCAGAGTTAGGGTGTTACATTAGTTGGTATCAGAGCACGGTTTGAGTCTTTTAGGGTTTGTGGTTAGGTCTATTTTACTTGTGTTGTGTTCTCTGTGTTTGTCTTCCGAAAGGGAATAATGTTGTTTATAATGGATATTAGATCCATTGTATTTCGATCCGCACGCCTTAAAAAAAAAAGAAATGACTCGGGATAGTTATACTTGTGTGGAAGTGGAACATGTTACTAGTAATGCAATTGCAGCTACGGGAGCAACAGGAGCAATGTGGAAAGACGACTACACGAACAAAGGACCACTGTTAAGTGGAAACTGGAAGTTGAAGTTTAGGATCTGATGGAAGAGAATCAGTCTTGGAATATAAGATTTCATAATTTTGGAACCTGGTATTTTTAGGATATTGAGAAAGTAATTGATTTCGACGGAAGATGTATTTACAACCATTGAGGAAACTAAAAGCAGTAAGTGATGTGAAAGAAAGTACTTAAATAAAGGAATGTACGTCAAGGAAACAAATTGTAGAAAAATTGGACACATTTTCCCAGAGATTATGCCCTTTGAAAACAGAGTTTTCTGTTAGTAAAAAAATTTTAGATAGTAAGGGAAGTTGTTACTCTGAATGGAATGAGAGTGTTATGAGCGGAAGATTTAATCAATGGAGATTGCGTCATTGGAGCTAATCCTATAAACCATACTGAATATTTCTGTGAGTGACCTATTCTTTTTAACATATGATTGAGTAGATTAATTATATGTTAGAGTTATTCGTTATCCTCTGATTTGTTTACTTCTGTTTCTATTCTTAGTTGATCGAGCGATTCAAGTTATTAATATTGTTGTTGCAGATTAAATCTTTGTATTAGTTTGATCTGTTGTTCAAAATTTTGTGTTAGTTTGATCTGTTTCATAAACAGACGTGGTCTTTGAAAATGGATTGGTTATTTTCCAACCATATCCAAATAAGATTATTTCAACAGACTGTGAGTAATCCAGAGAAAATTTATTCTTGAAAATCGGGTTACATCCAATTCTTTGCTGGATATGTTCGATAACAGGTTCGATTCATTTTGTTATCTTCTATGATGTTTTCTTTCATCTCCTGCAATTGAAGGAATATCTTGCAAGAAATGATATTTCTATATTTGTATCTGTATTAACGTATCTAAGTAACGCAGCAGAAGCGTGGTGAATTCTTTAAAAGATTGGAACAATTCTTCTATGAAAAAATTTAAGACGGTAATGGAAAACCATAGAAAAAAAAATTTATGGAAGTATCTGGGATCGTGCTGTGGAAAGGAGAATTCGGTTAGTGAGACATTTCCTGTTAAAAGCAAAAGCTGGAATATGTAGTGATATGAGAATAAGGAAATTTTAAGTAATACATTACATTAGTTGAAAGTTATCTGAGAAAAACTATTCTAGGCATGAATGAAGATTGGTTGTCGTTATGTTAGTATCAGAGATATGAAAATTCTTTCTTTCTGGAGTAACATTCAACATCTTCAGTAATTATAGGAGTCTGAGATATTTGTTTGTTTAGGAGAAGTTGAACATCAGCAAAAAGATTTTGTTGGATAGAATAGTATAACAAGATGTAAGAGAGGAAGTTTCATGAGAATTGAAAAATAAGATAAATGAGGAATAATGTCATTATTTATTCCGAGGGTGTGAAATCATGGTCATGAAATTTCGAGGACGAAATTTCTATAAAGAGGGAGAGTATTATAACACCCCAAATTTCGTATCTCTTAAACAGTAATTTTGACAATTAACAGAATTTTACTGTTTAATAATTTCTGGATGCTGTAAAATTATTTTGTTTATTCTGTCAGCGTATTTGATCGTTTTGAGTGATTCACTCCGTGTCAGGAAAATAAAAATTTTTGGGCCAGAAAAAACTTTACGTAATTTAATTTTTACGGTTAGGTTTTAATTATTTTACGTGATCTGATTTGATATTTGTGTATTTTCTAATATTTGTGATTTTTGTGGATGATTATGAATTTTTTTACTATTTGTGGGCTCAAGTGGGTCCCGCAAAGTAAAACTTTTTCTACGCATAGAAAAATTTGTACTGTTTAGATGGAGACAGGGGATCTTACTAAACCTGAATCCGGAAACAATTTTAGAAATTTTCTTGTATTGTGTTTGGTACTGTATTTAATTATCGGGCGATAAAAATACAGTAAATATATTCTTTCGTGAGGTTTTTAGTAGATAAAAATAGAAATTATATTGCTTAAGTCAACATTGGTGGTTTGGATATCCACCATTGATTTATTTAACGGTGAAGACTTGATCTTGATTTAATTAACGGTTAAGAAATAAATTTAATAAAGAAGCATTGGATAATCACCATTGATTTAATCAATGATGTGAGAATAAACTTAGTTAGGCAAGCTTCAATATCAACCGTAGATTTAATCAACGGTGTAAATTTGATTATATAAAGTGACCATTTACAACCATTGGATTTGGAATTGATCAAGGGTGGAGATTTAGTCTTAAAAAGTGACAAAGACCATTTATGACCATTGGATGAAGAATTAATCAAAGGTGGAGATTTGGTCTTCTAAAAAGGTTATGACTAATTATAACCCTTGGATTTAAAGTTTGAAGGAGCAATCTTGACCCTTTATTTTGGAGACACATCTAATAGCTAGATTTTAAAGGAAAAAGATCTAATGGCCTAGATTAAGTCTCCTAAAAATCAAAAGTCTACCTAAATCCTAACCATTGAATTAATCAATGGCTAGAAATGCTTCAAATAATGGCATGAAAAGATGACAACTTTGCATGCATTATGAAGAGGGGGGACGGTTGGAGATGCTTGGAAAGGAGGAGACAAATTGGACTAGCCTTTTTAGGCCAAAGAAAAATATGACAAAGTGGAAGACCATGTGTTTCAAGTGTGAACCCAAAATGGGATATTATTTCAAGTAAAACTCTTCAAACTCTCCAACACTCACACAGCAGCCCACTCACTTTGTGCATGCATTTTCACTTTTTTCTCTCACCCAAAAAGCCTCCATCTTATTCTTTCAAAATTCCAAGAACCAAGCAACCATTTTTCCTTCCATTTTCTCTCCATTGGTTCGGTCTCTACACCCAAATACACCATCACTCACTTATAATTTTTACTCTCATCATTTTGTAAAGCTAAACAATATTTTAAACACTTTTCATTTAGAAAGTTTTCCCAAAATCTCACTCTAAGTGCTTCAAAATCCCACTTTTAGCTTAATTTCTTGGAGGTAAACTTTGATTTCTATGATTTAAATTCATGTTTATGATTTTCTAAGCCATGTTTGTTCCATGGTTTGTTATTATTAAGCTTTGTTTGTGATTTTACTAATTGTTTTAGAATTGTTAGGAACTTCTCAAAATTCTATCATCTACAACCTTGTCCTTCAAGTTAAAAATCAAAAAGCTTATGTTTTCCTTCTTATGAGGAATTCGGTCAACCACCCTAAGACCACCCTTCAAGTTTGTTTAATTTAATCCAACCATAGATCTTGAATCAACATGATATTCTAAGCAACTTTTATGTTGGAGATTTTCTCTAAATCATTCATCTTCATGGACTTTCTTCAAGATCAAAGTTATTGGGTTTTTGAGGTGAAGTATAAGAAGACTTCATTTCTTCTCTTCTTTTTCATGATCTAAACTATGTTTGATCCATGGTTCCTCTTAATCAAGTTTAGTATACTAATTTCTATATATTTTGTTTTGTATTTGAGAAGCCCTTGGTGGTGAAGGACTTGGAAAAAGAAGCAAAACAAGGAGTTTTTGAGGATCTTCAAGAGGTAAGAGGGAGATCCATCTCACCAACCAATTATGGTGGTGGGAGATGGTCTTATATTTGATGAATTGTGAATTCATGTGAGAATTCCAATCCATGGTCATGTAATAATTAATTGCGTGTTTATGAGCTTTGCTTTATTTTCTTGTGCATTGATTATTTTGTCTATGCTTAATATGCTTTGCATGATTTTATGGCTTTGATAATATACTTATAATTTGCATGATGAGTATATGGCATGTTTGTGATATTTATAATGAAATATATATATGTATGCCATGATGTGTGGATGGAAAGAAAATTGATCTTGGTTCCAATGGCCAAGGAAGAGCTACAGTTTTGATGCCCTTGATGAGGGTCAATGTTGAAATTTTTCAAGAACAAGAAAATTAAATTTTGATCCCTAGAACAATGAGAATTTCGGCCAAGACACCTCAAAATAGGTGTTTACAAATTAATATGTTTATGGAAGAAAAAAATTAGATTGATTTGAGGAGTATGAAAAATGAACTAAAGGTTTGTTTTTTTTTTAAGAAAACATGAACACAAATTTTGGAATGAAATTTTATTGATTTATTTTGTGTAGAAACAAGAATGGAATTTATTTAAGTTAGAAGAAAAATATTTCATGGTTCCAATGACCATCTATAAGGTTTTGATAATTTAGAAAAATGTTTTGATGCTATGAAATTCAAGAATTTTCAAATAAGGATTTTTGAAAAGGGAATTAAGTGTTATAAATTAAGTGAAGTGAAATTTTCATAAATAAAAGAAAAAGAAGATTGAAAGTATTGAACTTCAAATTAATTTAAAAAGATTCAATTTTTAGAAGTGATTTAGAAATATAAAAGAAAATGTTTGTAACTTAAATTTACTCACGAAGAATTTATTTGGGTTTTGGAAAACGTTAGGAAATTTAAAGTTAAGAAACAATAATTAAAACAACTCAATATGATTTTGTAGGACTAGATCAATAAAAAGTGATTTTGAGAAAATATATATTAAGGAAAAGATTTTTGACTAAGAATGAAAAAGGATTTGCAAAGAAAGTGAAAATGAATTTGAACAAATGGGTTTGTTATATGACCAATCGGTACTTTGGTTTTGAAAATAAAACTTTAATAGTTTTGTTTGTGTAAAACCATATCAATTTAAAAGGAAAAATGTTTTGATAATTTTTCAAATAGTAATGCCTAGATTTTGATGAAACAAAGTAATTTTTCAAGTGGATATATAATTGATTTAATACAAGAAATTTGAAAAGGGAATCAGAGTATTTTACTCACTTGAAAAATTAAGTTTTGTAAACGAAAATATTTTCAAACTTCAATTTATTTTGAATTAGGTTAATTTGAAAATGATTTGGGGGAAAAATGGAGAATATAATGGTATTTTGAGAATTTACTCAAGTATAACTTATTTTCAAGTTTTGAAGTACGTTTGGAAATTTTAAGATTTGAAACATTGATTTATATCAATGGAAAAGTAATTTTGTGGATTATATTTGAAAAAGAATTTCTTGAGTAAAGAAACGTGAAAAAGATTTTCTTGAGTAAGAAAATGTGAAAAATGAAGTACAAAGTCATAATATTTTGAGAAAGGATGAAATGGAATTTTTGAAGGTTAAGAAATATTTTTCGTAATAGAATTGTGGTGAAAAATGATTTACATATCTTAAAAATGATTTAGAATATAGTAAAATATTCCTATGCGATTTAAAATATGTTAAAATATTTCTACGTGATTTGAATTACGTTTAAATATTTTACGTGAGTTTAAATATTTGACGTCTTGTTGAAAAATCACTATGTGATTTAAAAGTAATAGAATATTTTTACTAGTATTGTGAAAAATAACGAAACGTTTGAATTTTGAAAACGTGAATGTATGTTACGATATTTTGAAAACATAACAGAAATATTTTGGAATTGTGAAAACATAATGAAAATATTGCGCAATCTTGTGAAAATACGTAAAAGTGTTTTATAACTATGAAAACATGATAACATGATTTTGTGTTGAAAATACGATTATAATTCTTGTTTAACCGGTATGGACACTGTATGAGAGAGTGACGTGTTTTGCCTATGATTGGTATTTGGTGCATTTTATATGCATTGGAAAGAGATGCCCGTATTTGGATTTGGTGCATTATACATGCATTAAAAAGATTTGACCCGTTGGGGTTGGACTTCTGACCGATATACTCGTGCATTGTACAAATGAAATTGAAAAGATTTGGCCCGTTGGGGTTGGACTTGCACTGATAAATTCGTGCATTGTATAAAAGATAGCTAATAGCTATTATGGCCCTTGTGGTTGAAGAGGGAATGAGAATTGATAGTAAGATCTATGATGGATCTTGGGCGTCGAGGCGCGGCGGTCGACCGATGGACGGTAGGCGAGTACACTGTGCCACTTGGTGATGCATCAGTTGCAACGCATTGACGATACCCGACAAGAACACGATTCTTTTCAACGACCGGGAGATTGTCTTTGGGCTAAGGCGACAATTAACCACAAAGATTTTTCTCGAAATTGTGAAAACCTCCATGGAGTCATTTTTGATAAAATGAGTCTTTGTACATATGCATAAATCTGAGCATTTATATCTCAGTGTGATATATTAATTGGAGAATATTGGTTATTGGTTATGACAATTGTTTTGAGTACTTGGATGATGATTGAACGATAAATGATTAGATGATGATAGTTGATTAATGCGATAGCATGATTATGGTATGATCTATCGTATGATATAACTATTTGTGTTATCTCCGTGTCTTTGCCATGTTGGTATTGGTGTAGGTGATCTCACCTCTTTGTTATATTGTTTTGTTGTGTCTCAGACTGTTAAAATCAAATAATAGAAGGATTGAGTTGTCTTAGACATAACGGGCGATGATACTCCGAGATTGGTGATAACAATAAGGAGTGGACATTCGGACTCAAAGGTGTGCAGTGTTAACAAAGGAACAGATGTCTGATGCATCAAGATGGACAGAAAAAGGAATAAGTATGTTAAAGTTTCTCGTTAATGTTGTACCGTGCTATTAAGTAGGACCCGTCATGGGGTTTGCTACTGTAAAAAAAAAATAAGTCTATTAATTTTATATTTCTCTTTAAATTGTGATATTAATTGGTGTCAATATTGCATAATGAATAGTTGAAATATGATTTTCAATATTACCTAATATTTTCAGTAAATTTACGTTTCAGTAAAGAAGAAATTTTGAAACCCATCTTTTATAACTCAAACTTTGTGCGAACTTATTTTCAGATTATGAGTCGGGAGTCAGAAATGTGATGCCCTAGCTAGGGTGTTACATTAGTTGGTATCAGAGTTAGGGTGTTACAGAATCCAATCTTGTTAACATTCTTTCTAACACTTATTGGTTAGATATTTGATTAACTACTTATGTTACAAGCTCATTACTGGAGTTCAAAAATAGGCGAAAGTCAAGTGAAGGAGAGTTGATGATCATAGTAGGAAATATAGTTAGTGTCAAAGTAGAGTATATAGGTGTTGTTTCCTTGAAAGTGTGTACTAGATATTCTTTAGGTTTAAAAGGCACCATCTATGTGTCCTCTATAAGAAGGAACTTGTTTCTGATTTCTATTTTGGATAGTTGCACTATTATGTCTATTTAGTGATAAGAGAGTTTCCCTACCTTATGATTTCCTTCTGGTTATTTTTGGAGTTTCGTCTAATGACCTTTATATGTTAAATATTGACCATTTTTCTACTGATCTAACGACATTTAGATATCAATAATGTTGTTGGGAACAAACATTTAAGACACATCTCTAGGGAGAGAATGAAGAGGTTGATCAAGGAGAATATTCTTCATCATTTAGACTTCTCTGTTTTTTATACCTATGTTGATAGTATAAAAGGGAAACTTACAGTTAGAGCCAAGAAAAGTGGGGTTACTAGGAGTGAAGGAATACTATAGTTAATTCATACAAATGTTTGTGAGCTCATTACTCCTATAGCAGAAAGGTGAAATCGTACTCTTATAGATATGATGAGATGTATGCTTAGTCATTCTACTATTTCAAAATTCTTGTGGGGGAGATGCCTTGAAAACTGCTGGTTATATATTGAATCATATACTAAGTAAATCTATGTTAAAGACTCCATATGAGCTTATGATAGGCAAACAGCCTACCTTGAGGCATTTATGTGTTAGGGGTTGTAAGGTAGAGGTGAAACCTTATAACCCACATTTAAAGAAGCTTGATCCCAAAATCATTAGTGGTTTCTTCATTGGCTATTGTGTTGGCTCAAGGGGTTCTAGGTTCTATTGTCTTTCTCATACTACTAGAGTTATTGCTGTTTATTTTGAAGGGGACTTAGAACATGGTGAAACTCTGGAGTCATGTATTGTTGATTTTAAAGAGGAGCATGTTGTTATTCCTATTCCTGTTGATCCCTTTCTAGGGATAATGGCATCTCCTTTGATCCATAATGATGATGTTGTTGATCCTGTTGATAATGTCAATATCACTCAATAAGTTAAAAATAATGTATAGATTTCTGATGTTGTTGTGCCTCCACTGAGAAGATTTGAGCGGGTTCCTATATCCATTGAATCTGTTAGATTCGGGGATTATGTTGTGTACCTGCAAGAGCATGAGTTTAATTCAGTTGAAGATTCTGACCTTATTTCCTTTCAAGAAGCCATGGTTAGTCTTGACAGTGCACAATAACTAGTGGCTATGGAAGATAATTTGGCTTCTATGATAAAGAATAATGTTTAAGAATTAGTGGAATTGTCAACTGATTGTAAAACTGTTAGTTGCAAATGGGTCTTTAAAACCAAACGTGACACTAGAGGTGAAATTGAGAGGTATAAGACCAGACTTGTTGCTAAGAGATATAACCAGAAGGACGGCGTTGATTATAAGGAGACTTTCTCACTAGTCTCCACTAAAGACTTTTTTCGTGTTATGATAGCATTGGTTGCTCATTTTGATTTGAAGTTTCATCAAATGGATGTTAAGACTGCTTTCCTAAATGGTGATTTGTATGAGAATGTGTATATGGATCAACCTGATGGTTTTATTAAAGATGGTAAAGATTATATGGTATGTAAATTGAGAAGATCCATTTATGGATTAAAACAGGCTTCCAAGCATTAGTACTTGAAATTTGATTATATTGTTGGCTCTCTTGATTTTAAACAAAATACTGTTGACTAATGCGTTTATTTGAAGTTTAGTGGGAGTAAATTCATCATTCTTATTTTATATGTTGATGATATATTATTGGCTAGTAATAATGTTGATTTTCTGTATAAGACTAAGCAGATGTTGACAGCACATTTTGATATGAAAGATCTCGGTGATGCCTCTTTTGCACTGGGCATTGAGATTCACCGTGACAAATCTCGTGATATTCTTGGCTTGTCTCAAAAAGTTTATATTAAAATGATTCTAAAAAGATTTAATATGAAATCTTGTAATCCTTGTGCTGCACCTATTCAAAAGGGTGAAAGACTCTCTAATACCCAGTGTCCTTAAAATGATAAAGATGTTGCGGAAATGGAAAAGGTCCCATATGTTTCCGCTGTCGGCAGCCTTATGTATGCTCAAGTTTATACACATCTTGATATTTTTTTTGTTGTTAGTGTACTTGGGAGATACTTAAGCAAACCTGGTGTGGCTTATTGGCAGGTTGCAAAATGAGTTATGAGATATCTACAAGGTACCAAAGCTTATATGGATCACCTTGAGGTGATAGACTATTTTGATTCTGATTATAGTGGTTATTCAGATGACCACAAGTCCACATCAGGGTATTTCTTTATGTTGGCTGGAGGAGCTGTTTCTTGGAAGAATGTTAAATAGACACTTCCAACTACTTCCACTATGGAGGCAGAGTATATAGCTTATGAGACTACGCGTCAAGCGGTATGGTTGAAAATTTTGATTCTTGAATTTCCTATTGTGGAAAGTATTTACAGGCCTCTCACTATCTATTGTGATAACTCTGTCGTAGTGTGCTTCTCTCAAATCAATAAGAGCTTTAAGCACTCGAAGGTTTTGATACAAAGTATATGTTTGTTAGAGAAGAGATTCTGGAGTTTTAAACTCATGTCGAGTATATTCCTACGTAACTTATGGTTATAGATCCCTTAACCAAAGGTTTAACTGTCAAAGTTTTGTTGATCATGTGACCCATATGGGTATAGTGAGGTCTTTTGATGTTTTAGGTTAGTGAGTTTGTTTTGTAACTTTGTTGTGATCTCATTTTATTATTATGTCTCGAGACCTTAGATAATTATATTGTTATTATTATTATATGCGCAGTTTTGTTTGTTTACTCAAACTCATTTTGCTATTGTACTGAGATGTTTGTTAAATCTCATAAAGCATCTTGGGCGGATGCTTAAGGCCATTTAGTTAGGAAATGTACTTTGATCACATATTGACATGCAATTTTAGATGTGCTTTCCCATTACCCATATACTACATTTTGATGGGTCACCGAGATACGAGTATATTGCATATATGATATCAGTACTCCTTCGAGTATGATTTTCTGCATTGTTGAGATGCTTGTACTCTCATTTTGGACCAGTTGTTGAGAGTGTTGGCTCGATTTTGACATCATGTTGTGGTCACATATTGTTTGATTAATTTAAAGAATTGTTTTCTTATTAAAGTGATGTAATATGACTTATGTTGTTCAAGTGAGAGAATGTTAAAATTTTGTTTATGGACTAACATAAATCATATTATAATTTTATAAAATTCAGATTAATTAGATGTCAAAATTATTAGAATATTTTCTTTAGCCTGAATTGTGATTAGTATTGTTAATGAGTCTATTGTTATTAAAATACTGCTCATATGTATGTTTTGTTTTATAGGTCCTGTATATGAGTTTACCATAGTAGATAAGTTAACTCATTTTAATTATTTTATATATACAGGGAGAGACTCCTATTCCTAGTCACTCTAATACATATAATTACTCTATTGATACTGATGCGTGAGCAACTACTATGAGATAAGAATAGTATCTCTCCCTCATCGAGATTGTTTTTAAGGATTTCAAACTTGCTCATCGGCACCTTTTCAAGGTAACCTTAAAACTTTTTATATGTATTGATATGTCATAAATATTAGGATTAATAGATCCGTTATTATTATTTTTTTTTAAGTGTGGTCAAGGAGTAACAGTCTAACACTAACCTCCACGAAGCAATCATGGAAAACCAAGCGAAGGAGCTTTCCAGGAAATTTAAGGATCAGTAGAAGAGGATGAGCTGATTGTGTTTCTTATGATAAACTCTGCTGATGGGCATGAAGCTGCATAGAAGTTGAAATAGAGGGTAGCTGAAACAGAGGCAGCAAAAGAAAAGATAAAAAGAGAAGAGATTGCTTTGGAAAAGAATTACTGCTGGTCTCCATAAAACCAAGTTTTTAGTCGTTTTGGGGTTCAAGCACCGTGCTTGCAGTATGTAGAGTCTTTCACTTGATAATGAAACATATCATAAAAGAGATATAGCAGAGGTGGCCATGATATTGTCCATATTTGAAACTACATTTATGTAGTTGGGTGAAATCAGTAGGTAGATGGAGGGTCTGGTTATGCATTTTCCCTTAAGCCCAATACTGGATGACTTCTCCTATCAAGCATTTAAGATACTTCCTGGTAACTCTTAATACTATACTTCAGTAATAGAAACAATAACTTCAGCCACGCCTGAAGTATAAAGGCCTCCATATCTGGTTAAACACTTCGTCAGATTACAAGTAAAATTAGTGAATAAAAAGGTTCATGATAGGTCAATGAACCCTGAATATATTTGGATGGAGGAGTTTGTGGAGAAAAATGAAAAGGAAGACTTATTCTTTATTTTGAGTAAATATTTTTTTTATTAAGAATTTTTTAAAATGAAAGGAATAAAATAAGAGATTATCATATAATCTTTCAATTTTTATTTATTCATTTTTATAAGCATTTTATAAATCTCTTAATTTAGAAACAAAAAATTAACATTCTCTTTCATTTTTCTCCAAACTCCTTCTTCCAAACATAACCTAAGGAAACTAGAGAACAATAATGATATTTACACATAAAAAATCTACATTCTTACATGATTTCTTTTTAGATAATAAAAAATATATATATACTCTAATATAGTTTTTCCCAACCGTTTTTTACCCAAAAAAGCAAAGTATAAATTGATATAAGAGTTTTGACGTGCAAATATCATTACTCATAAGAAAAACACCAGATTAGCCATGGTACAATTTACAGAGCCATGTGATATCCCAGCCTCTCTTTAGTCTTTACTCATGTTCCTAGTTTGCCCAGAATGTTATTCCCGTGCTCATGTTCTTAAGTTTAAACACATACATAATTTTACAATTAATTATTACTATTTTTCTTTTTGGGTACAACTATTTACTATTTTTATTGAAACAACAAATAACTCAAATGATATTTCTGCATTTCACATTCTCTCTCTCTCCACCTTCCCATCTTTCTTATTTCTTCTATAACATTTTATTTCTTTTTTTAAAAATAACCTAATAAAATTTTTCTCCATTCTGTTTCTTAAGCACACAGGCATTCATAAAGGAACTCTTAACTCTTCCTACATATTTTCACATTTTTTTTCAATGCCATTTTTCAGTCCTTTACCTGTATGAAGCTTTAAAATCCAAAACAGAATCTAGCTTCTGGTCTTTGAATACCAAAGAGATGAAGGAAGGAGAACAGCAGTACAGAACTAATGCAACAAATCCCTTGACATGGAACAAATTTTCTCAACTCATGAGGTTGTTGAGAACAACGGCAGTTGTCAGCAATTATAGATCCAGCTGGACTTAGAAGTAATAATTCAAGTAGCAAAATCATGCATGAGTCATCACTCAATTTTATTTTTTGGTGGCCTGAGCTTAAGATTCGAGAGACGATATTTGATAGAGAGCCACAACTGTAACTATTGGAAAGGCCTAAAAGCTTTTTCTTTTCTTTTCTTTTATAAAATTTTCGTTAGTAATAATACATGCAATTGAACTACATATTGGTGGGTGGAAAATCCACAATCTCTCGTGAATACGCATCATGAGAGAGAATATTGTGTGTAAGCACTAGGCATAAAATGCTAGCTACAGATCATTAGCAATTCAGCATGTTAATTGCAATGACGATTCACAAATTCAAAGTCTCAGTTTCCACATCATCATCCTCCACATCGTCAATGGCAATGTCCTCACTGTCATAACCAACGGCGCCTAGAAATGTATCAAAATACTTGTAAGAGATTAACTCAAAAGGAAGAAGATAAAAATAATTCTTGCAATAAGAGAGTAATGCTATTAACGAAACTTTTGTAATTACAACTGCACACCAATTCAACTAGGTTTTAAGTGGCACCGCTAAAACTTTTGCATATTAAACACAGATGTAGCCATGTATACAGTTGAAAATGCAGTGTTGTGTAAGTACTGTTATTCACTTATTCTACTTAAAATTAGCATTGCAAATTTAATAAATCTATCAAAGGGCCTAGTTTAGGCAAATTACCAAGATAACTTATCCAATTTATGTTGCAAAAGCCAATCAAGACAAGAGAAAGACATGTTAAGAAGTCGTCTTTACGTCGGGCAGGTTAAAGAAATGTCACTATAATGTTTGTCAAGCAACATAACAAGGTTTCCCCTTGGCATCAACCCACTCTTAAACAAAACCACTGCCAAGGATGACATAGCAGTTAAGACAGCACTAAGCTGAAAGGAGAATTGTTAACCTAGGGGGTTCTGCCCATAACTTTGGATTTTAATTCTACATGTATCTTTTATCTCTTTTTTGTTATAAACTTATAATTAAGTCTACCACTTCGGGGATATCAGGATTGAATAGCAACCTGGTTGCATACATGACATTAAGAACTATGTTGCCAATGTAGTGTAAACATACAAATAGATTAAAGATAATGAAAAAAATAATTAAATATATATATTATTAACAATGTACAACGTAACTAAACTCATAAAAATTTACACGCTGTTACCTTTAAATGTCTTCACTTTGGAATACTAAACAACAACAACTTGCCATACATCATCAGTAGCAAGGAAAAAGTTAAAAAGGCTAATCATTACCTCTTTGAATTGAGGGAGAAAGATAAGGTGACAAGTCCTTTGATTCAGGATTGCTATCAAGAAGATATGGAAGTTCTAGAAGCTGCAAAAGAGATTCTGTCTGAGGATTCCGAGGATACACTGCAAGGAATAAAAGAGATAACAAATAAAATTAACTCTTCTTCAGTTATATCTTAAACCATATAAAACATGGCACAATGAAACCATGGCAAAAATCATGGGAAGAGAACTGAGTCCTTCTTTTCCTTCTTCACAAGCTAAAACGACATTTAAAGAAGTCAGAAAAATTAATTAGTAAAAGGTGTGAATACAAAGGGGTCAAAAGGATAGAAGAGAAGAGTTAATTTGTGGTTTACAATGTAAGATTTGTTCAGGGAAACCAAGAAATACCAGCAAAACAACCATTAAAGTTGGATTGAGAAGGATCATAACATGGAGCTGTTCTAACAAATTCAAAAGGTTTGCACCCTCTTTCTTGTAGCCTCCTTCTAACCCATTGACGACAATCTTCCATCCCAAGATTTACACCTCTGTTAGCAAGTGCAAACAGCATTATTTTTTTCTTCCTTTTTTCTTTTGTTGGTGGGGGAGAGAAAAAGGCAGGACAAAAACAGAAGATTTTATATGAGGACTCAAATCCTAATTGTTAATTAAGGCGTTTTCACATGCACACACACCCGAAATTTGCACCTCTGGTTGTCAGAGGGAAGATAGAGTTGAACCTCCGTGTTATCGCTAACCATTCTTCATCATACTGAATCTCATAAGGTCCTGTCTCTGATTCAATTTCCACAATCTACAGACACAGAACATGCCATGATCATAGTCACTAACTCAAATGGTTATTACAGATTACCCTGCACATTATGATTGTACATCCATACCTGTAAGAAATCACGCCCGGCAATACATTTATCAAGTGCAAGGAATTTTGTCAGTGGACCTCCTTCCCCATGTTGAACAAGAGCAACAAACTTGCAGTGTAAGTGAGCTGAAAACCAATAATGTGGTTTCAATTTTTCTAGAAGTTGAGCAGCAGCTTTACTCCCAAGTCTTTTTTCTTCTATCTGGAAAAATTATCAGCTACAAAATGAGATAGAGGAAAGGGGCGGAGGGGGTTCCAAACAAAATTGAATATGGAACTAGTTATGCAATTCTTATGAAACAACATGCATCATTTACAAAGACAAAGCATGTTGTCAAAGACTATATGACTGCTCTGCAAATGATTATGCATATGATGGCTTCACTTTTCCCTCTTATAAATCTATGTTTCTATTAAAAGAAAAATTCTGAGACTAGTATCCTGACTCTTCTGAGTTGAAATGTTGCCGAATTCTTGAAACCCCCCCCCCAAACAAAAAAAATCGGTAAAACCAATAACTTTGACGCCCGGTATACATAAGACATGAAATAATAATAATTACTAAAAGCTTCTCACTTCATTTACCAATCAACGTAAAAATTAGTATAAATCTTACTTCTTGCTTAAAAAAATGCTTGCGCCGAACAAGCTCCTTCCAATCCCCATAATCAGTGATTCCCAGTGGCCAATCATGTGAAATAAAAATATCAATGGGTTCCTCAACTTGACTGAGTTTGCAAACATCATATTCACGAACATGATACACAGACCTGATGGTACTCTGATCATAGGGAGGCCTCTCAAAGTGTCCTGCTCAAAAAAAAAAAAGACCTATATTATATTGTAATTGTATGACAAATGCCGCATTCAATACTATATAGCTTACCAAACATTTCACTTATTGACAAGAACACATTAGCTTTTAACTCAGGAAATCAACATAGAGTTGAGAAGGCACCAACACAAACCCATAATTCATGAGCAGTGATACAGAACAAATAAACAACCTAATTTATAGTGACGAGCATTATAAATTCCAGAGAGTCCAGCAATTCGGATATTCCCAAACCTAACCACCCCAGCAACTCCCAAGAAATATATGTTAGGTGCAGCCCATCCTCCATAGTACCTATAATACATATCCAACAATTATCAATGGCCTAAATCAGTATCATTAACAAGTTACCACTAAGTATAGAGAGCCACAAAGCACAAAAACAAAGCAAAACATAGAGTATGAGAGGTTAAAGAAGTGTCACTGCTCACAGTTCCCACAAATAATTGGAAGCTTCGTGGTTGCCACCGATGAAGATGGTGGGATAAGGAGCAACCTCCAAGCCAGAATAATACTTCCAGAAAGAATTCATGGAGCGATAGCGCGACGGCACATTCAAGCTCTTCAAGTCCTCCTCGTTCCTAACAGCCTAATTGCAGCATGCACCATTTAACCACACACGAATGAATGGCCATGAATTGAGAAGGTGAAAACTGAGAAAACAGTGAGTGTCTGTA
The DNA here is from genome assembly GCA_029884595.1 of Ormosia semicastrata. Classification (NCBI taxonomy): domain Eukaryota; kingdom Viridiplantae; phylum Streptophyta; class Magnoliopsida; order Fabales; family Fabaceae; genus Ormosia; species Ormosia semicastrata. Next base: position 12,912,517 of record JAQQTO010000047.1, on the reverse strand, counting down.
ATTGTGATTGTACCTGAAAATCGCCGCAGCAGAGGAGGAGGTCGATTTTGGTGTTGTGGGATTTTTCTAGATGCTCAAGGGTTTTGTAGACATTGTCGAGGTCACCGTGCATACACCCTTCCACCGCTATCTTCATCCTTTCTCACTTCCGCTTCCACTCCCAACAAATCGCAAACACTAAACCCTACACACACCCATCTTTTTTTATGATTAGTTTCAACAACCCCTATATTCTTACACTATTTTTTAAACACCACTTTTAACACTTAATTAATGATATACAAATTCATAATTAATCATGTGTAATAGTTGATTAATGAGTAAATTCAAGTTTCAATTCCTAAACTATAGATTTACTCATTAACCAATCAATACATATGATTAACTACGAATTTGTACATCATTAACCAGATGTTAAAAATGATGTTAAAAAAGTGATGTAAGATGATATTTTTCTTAGTTTCAAATGTGGTTATCAGTATTTAGTACCTTACCGCCAAACAGAAATATTAATTCTCTTACACCACCGATAAATAGTTTCTCGGTTAAATTAAAATTTTGATAATTATTGTTGCTAGTGGTACGAGTGGAAACAAGTCAGGTCAGACTTTACCTTACATTATGTTTGGATGATAGGTAATGAAGAAAACGGAAAGGAAATAAAGGGAACGGAAAGGAAATGAGGGAAATGGAAATAACTTCCCTTGTTTAGGAGTTTTAAAATACATGAGAAGGGAATGGAACACATGGAGAACCATTTCCCCCCTCTTTCCATCAAATGTCCAACTTTTGTTCCCTCCAAAATTGAGGTGGAATGGGGGGAACACATGAGTAATGAAGTTCTGTTCCATTCCGTTAATGAAACTTTCAAACAAAGAGAATGGAAACTATGTTCCATTTCATTCCTTTCCTTTCCGCTCCATCCCCACCTATTCCGTTTCGTTCCATTAATGAAAAAACATCCAAACACAGGGTTAAACAGGCTTGACCTGTATCTCAAATATAAGGTTTGAGCCTGAAATAAGCTGATTTTTAAGACTTTGTCTAACCTTTTAAAAACTTGACTTGGCTTGAAAGCCTATTTTAAAGGCTTACTTTGCAATAAAACCTTTAAATAAGCTAACAGGTTTACCTTTAAATAGGCCAACAGGCCTTTACATAGGCTAACAGGCCTAAACTTTGAAATAGGTCAACGGGCTTAGGTCTTGAAATAGGTCAACGGACCTAAGCCTTTAAACTATATAGTGATAAGTAGCATGTAATGGATTGAAAAGGGGAAAATACGTTACTATAGTGATAGTATCACAGTAAGAGTAAATTAAGAGTAAATTAAAATCTTAATATATTAAGAGCAAAAGAGAAGTTTCATGCATTACATTATATATCTATCACTAGGCATTTATTGCAATAGATTAAGTCAACCAAACAAACCATATATCACTTATACTAGATAATACTTCCACCATTTTTGCGCTGGTGTTTGGCCACATATCAGTAGCAGTCAATCATCCATTTATGTTTTTATAAATGCTTTCAGCATCTATAGTGTTTGCTTATCTATAAACACCAATAGTTTATCTTTTAGCCCAATAGTACCATTGGTGTCTGACGAATATTAGTTTGGCATCTAAAATTCAAACTTGATAGTTATTCATTATGGCAAGTATAGTTAATGATCAAAATTCAGAAGCTTACTCGACAAGCTTTGCATTTGATTGGAATCCTGAACATGTATTTGACAGTAGATTGAATATATCAGTAGCAGTCAATCATCCATTGATGTTTTTATAAATGCTCTTAGCACCTATAGTGTTTTTATTTATTTATTTTTTCTTTTAATTTAACAAACCAAAGACTCATTACTCAAAACGCATATAAACCAAAACCATAAAGAAGTGAAACCAAAACCCAACCAAAATTCAGAAGTAATACTCACTACTCAAAAGTCAAAACTCATAACTGACAACCAATCAACCAAACAAACCAATCAAATAATCAATCAGACACAAATATGAAAAAATGAAGTTGTGTGTGTGTCTGAGTGCACGAGGCAGAGACAGAGACATACTTGTGGAGCAACAGCATCGCGGTGAAGCGGCTTCACAGGCTAGACGTGGAGCGGTGGCAGCGCTGGTGGACAACGGCTTCAGATCGTGGAGAGGTAGAGGCGTGCTGTCGCAAGGGTTTTTGAACCAGAAGTTCAGCACAGGTCAGTAGTGGAACAGGACCTTATTTATAAATAAGATAACATGAGAAGAAAGCACTAGCAATTAACAATTAATAGAATTAACAACACACAATCAAGATTAATCAGCAAGCAGACAAGGGTCTTAATCCTTCCCTATAGTCATTCAACCTAACCAGAACAAGTAAGTTTGGGATTCTTTTGAATTTGGCATTCAATATAACCATAACTAGATGTTACCAAGTGACCTTAATACTCAAGAGGGGGGTGAATTGAGTTTGTAAAATATTTTCGTAAATCTTTCGCAAAACACTTTATTACCAATTTTCATTGAAGCTATTGATTGATTGAAGTGAAAAAATAGATGAGATTGAATAACTCACTCACAAATGAATAAGACAAGATAGAAAGTATTCAAGCAAACATATAAGATTAAAGCACAAATGTAAAGAGAAATAGTTAAGAAGATCAAACACAATATTTATCCTGGTTCAGCTACCAATCCACTTGTAGCCTACGTCCAGTCCTCAAGCACAGTCACTCAAGATTTTCACCATATCTTCAAACTTCAACAGGTGCTTGCAACCTTTGCATAATAGAGCACTCATCACACCTTAGGATACCTCACCCTTTGTGCTTGAGCCTCAACTTCAAGGGATACCTCATCCTTTATAACCTTGAGGGATACCTGACCCTCTTTACCAATAAGGGATATCTCACCCTTTACAACCTTGAGGGATACCTCACCCTCTTTACTAACTAGGGATATCTCACCCTTTATAATTTAGAGGGATGTCTCACCTTCTTCACAAAGAATTGAAGTATATATAAAATGAAATTCTCACAAGAGTAGTTGATACAAATTGAAGCTCTAGAATGCTCTTCAAGAATATCTCAAGTGATTTAAAATAGAGCAATAAAGGTTTGAAAGATTGATTCTCGGATTAGAGTGATAGAAATATGTTTCAAGTTGTTGGTTAGCTATTAATGAAGACCCAAGACATGTATTTATAAGTTTTCAGATTAAAGGAGTCGTTGGGTGCATTAATAGGCAGCATTAAATGCTGATAAAATAGTCGTTGGGCAATGTCAGACCAGTGGTAATCGATTACACAATACTGGTAATCGATTACATGGCTATTTGAACATGTTCTTGGCTTTTTGGATAGGATGTAATCGATTACCAGCCTTGTGTAATCGATTACATGGCTTCTGCCAGACTTGTAATCGATTACAACCTCAATGTTATCGATTACAAGGCTTCTGCTATGCTTGTAATCAATTACATGCTCAATCTAATCGATTACAAGGCCTCTGTTTAGCTTGTAATCAATTACAACTAGTGTTGTCAAATTGCGGCCATAGCATTGTGGATTCTGTCTTGTGTGAAATTGTAGTCGCCATAGCCATGACGCCTTTGCGGTCATAACGGTCCATGGCGATTTTTTTCCTTCTTTTTTCAAGGGCTTTTTCGCGATTTCATACATGGGATTTTATAAATCCCTAACCCTGTGACGCTAAAGACATTTCAACCTCTCTGCCTCTGTTTGGATTTCGACCCTCATCCACCAACCCACGCTCCCACCGATCTCCTCCATCTACTCCGGCGACTGAGTGACCAGACCCACGCATCTCCGATGAGCGACAACCATCTCTAGCAAGGGAACTCCAGCTGTTGTCACATTTGACCTCGATTTTCCGAGGTAATGACATGCTTCCAGCTCTCTGTCTCTGTTCTCACTTCTTCTTTCTTTGTTTCTTTCTCAATTGTTCTTCTCTGAGTTTGTTATTCTGTTTTCAATCCCTATTCATTTTTTTCCCGTTTCTGACTGTGTTATTATACATTTCTCTTTTTTTTTTGGGTTTTACACTCAGTACTCACTCTCAACCCTCAAACTCTTTGTTTTCAATTGCTACTTGTTTCACTCTAGTTTCCTATCTAAGTCTCTCTTTTATTTTTGTGTCTTGACTTGAATTCTTTGATTTGTGTCACTTTTTTCTTAGTTGTTAGTATTGTTAGTTTCTATTTTCTAGTGACCTTATGCTTAATTGCTTATGTTACGAGGCTTTGATTATGTTGAGTTATGACAGCTTATGTTTTTTATTTATACTTCAATTGTGATACTTTTTATGAATTTTTTTATAGAATATATTTTTAAATTTATTGTTCCTGTGTATGTTATTAGCTTTTATTATTTATTATATTTAGCAATTTTTTTTTATTTTTTGTATATATATTTTTTTTAATTCATCTACCATGCTTCTGCCATTTTCCACAACACCATCGACCGTATTTGTATGGCAGATTTTTGGCTTTCCGCCATTGACCGCCATCTGCTATTAATAACACAACACTGTTGAAGATAGAAATTCCTGTTTATGCTGCAATTCAGGCGAGTTGCAAATCTCTACTTTCTTACAATCTCAATATTGTCTGCTGTCGCGACCGAAAAATCACGGCGGGATAACAATTTAAATTAAAAAATTAATTATTTAGGAGTCGCCACCAATTTTATTTTAATTAGGAAAAATTGGAAAACCTTTAATAGAAATTAGTCTTTGAAACCAGATTGAATTCGGGAGTCGGTTATGTGTAGGGAAGAGTGGAAACTTAATCCCACAGCACCCCTAACACACTCATCCTAAGACGGTACCTTAAATTAATTATGTGAATTCTTAATAATCTTTGAAAATATTTGTTTTACCCCTTTCTCAAAAAAAAAAATAAACAAATAAATTATGAAAATTTAATTTTGGCTTGACAGAATAGAAATTCTGCTCCTACGTATCCTCAGGTGCAATAAGGAATTCAAAGTCACGTAGTTCTTTAGAAAATACTTGTGGGTTGGTTGATTTTATTAAAAAAAAACTTAAAAATTTGAATTAACAAGCCGTCGCGGTTCAGTTATTCAAATTAAGGATTAAATAGGTGAAGCTCGCATCACGTTAAAGACGTCACACACTGATTATCAAGTTTATTACAAAACTTTTATTTAAAGTTATCAATTAGCAATTTAACTAACTAAAAAAATTGAAAACAAGATAATAATTTAAATATAATAATAATAATAATAATAATAATAATAATAATAATAATAATAATAATAATAATAATAATAATAATGTAAACCATCAGTCATGCACTCAAATATTTACAAAATACAAGGGTTAGCAAGTTGTCGCAACTCAGATAACCCATATTATTATTATTGTTATTATTATTAAAAAATTATTCTTTTTATTTTAAATTTATCCTTTCTTTCTTGGCTTTTTTCCCTTTTTTTTACCCTTTTTATTAGCCCAACAGGCCCAATTCACTATCCTTTCCTTCTTTCTGTTTTCCCTCCTTTTTTTTATCCTTTAATTGGCCCAACAGGCCCAATTTACTAAAAAAAAATAGAAAAGAAAACTCACGGTTCAGGCACAAGGGGGAAATTACTTCGTTTTCTCTTGGGCGACTTGCAGAAACAAGAAACCAAGGCAGGGGAGAGACCACGCAAGCTGGCCTGGCCCAGCGTGGTGCGCGTTGAGGGGAACAGAGAGGCGCGATGGAGAGGATGGCGCAAGCGGTGGCGCGCGGAGCTGCGCTAACAGCGGCGAGGTGACGCGGGTAGGAGTTCCCATTCGGGTTGATGGTGGATACCGGTGGCGGCTAGGTGCAGCCGGATCTGACTCGGTGGAGGATGGCGGAGTCGCGTAACGCCGACGGCTGTCCAACACGATTCGCGGGGGAACGAAACCGAGGAAGGACCATGCAGGAGCAGCAGCACGGCTAGACCTAGATCGGGACGTGACTCGCACAAGTCAGAGCTAGCGAATTTGGCCGGCGTCGCGTGGCATGGACGGGATCTGTTCGGTGGCTGCGAGATACGGTGGAGTGAGTGGATGGAGTTTGGGTCACGGTTTGGGATGATTATGGTAGGGGAAACACGTTCTGGTTGTTATGGTGCAGAATGTTAGTTAATGATGGTAGGATTGTGGTGACTGAGGAGGTAGTATGGGTGTTTGGTTGAAGAATATGTGATTTGGGTGATGAAGATGAAGGTGAATGGATTGGAGATTGAAGCTGTGTTGAAGGGGGCCGTGTGGTGAGGCACTTGGGTTGACTCGGTTTGGAGTAGAAGATGAAGAATAAGGGATGGGAGTTATGGTGTGATGGTTGGTTAAGGAACTTTGGCAAAGGTGATTATGATGAGGAAGGTGATGACTTCATGGTAGAGGGTATTTGGCTAATTGTTGCAAAAATTTGCTATATGCAGGAAGCTACACGATGGAGAGAATAATATGGTTATTTAGGCAGGAGGTTATACGTGAGGCTAGGCTGAGAGTGTGTCAGGTTTTGAGTCTAGGTTCTGATCCTTTTTTCTGTGTGTGGGTTAGGTGTTTTTATAGGAGGGGATTAGGCTGAAGTGTTTGAGTTAAAATGTGATTAGAGTTTGTTTAGGATAAGTGATGGGGGTTTAGGATAAGTTTGTTTAGGATGAATTTGAGATAGGATGGGTTTGATGATAACTTGCCAAGGTTGGTTTAGGATAAGTTTGTGGTAGGATGAGTTATGGCTAGTTTAAGATAGGTTTGTTTAGGATAGTTAGGATAAGTGTCTAGGAATTAGGATAACTGATAGAGTCTGTTTTAGGATAAATGATGAGTTTAAGTGTGAAGATAACTGATGGGTTGTGGGTTAATGGGTTATGGGTTAACGGGTTGGTTTATAAGTTACGGGTTAATGGGTTAAAAGATTATTATTATTTTATTCACAAAATACCTCGGACAAAATTGGGTGTTCACAGTTGCCCCTCTTTACTTGTTTCTTACTAGATAAAAAGAATAACCGTAATTTTTCATTTTATCATGGTAAGGAATGAGTAAAGACATGAACTCGAATTTTGTTCGGGAGCGAAAAGAAACAAAGCGATGCAAAGAGCGATGAGCTCAATGACAGAAACTTAAAAGACAGGAGCCGATGCGCTCAAAAGCAAAAGACAAGGAGTCGATTGCGCTCAAGAGTAAGAGACAGGAGCCGAGGCGCTCAAAAGCAAAAGACAGGAATTGAAAGACAGGGAGTCGATGAGCTCAGGAGTAAGAGACAGGAGCCGATGCGCCCAAAAAGTAAAAGATAGGAGCCGATGCGCTCAAAAGTAAAAGACAGGAATTAAAAGACAGGGAGCCGATGCGCTCAAAAGTAAAAGACAGGAGCCGATGCGTTCAAAAGTAAAAGACAAGAATCAAAAGACAATGAGTCGATGCACTCAAAAAGTAAAAGACAGGAGCCAATGCGCTCAAAAGTAAAAGACAGGAATTAAAAGACAAGGAGCCGATGTGCTCAAAAATAAAGGACAGGAATTAAAGACAGGGAGCCAATGCACTCAAAAAGTAAAAGACAGGAGCCGATGTGCTCAAAAGTAAAAGACATGAATTAAAAGACAGGGAGCCGATGCGCTCAAAAAGTAAAAGACAGGAGCCGATGCGCTTAAAAAAGTAAAAGATAGGAATTAAAAGACTCAAAAATAATGCGCTCAAAAAGTAAAGAAAGAGAGAATTAAAAAGAAAAGAAGTCGATGCGCTCAAAAATAAAGGACAGGAATTAAAGACAGGGAGCCGATGCGCTCAAAAAGTAAAAGACAGGAGTCGATGCGCTCAGGAATAAAAGACAAGAATCAAAAGACAGGGAGCCGATCCGCTCAAAAAGCTTAAAATGCAAATGCATGGAGCCGATGCGCTCAAAAACTTAAAATGCAAATGCATGGAGCCGATGCGCTTAAAATGCAATGACAGTTAGACAATGTCTTAAAATCTCTCTCTTTTTTTCTTTTTTTTCTTTTATCTTTCTTCTCTTTTTTTTCGTTTTCTTCTTTTTTTTTCTTTCTCTTAATCATTCGAACCAGCGACGACTTTTGGAAAGCTTTGACCAATCAAACCCTTGTTCACATGCTTTTGCCCATTTTCTTCTTCATTTTCTTAATTTTTTTTCAACTCTTCCTTTCCTTCTTGGCAACAAATCACTTTGACCAAATGTCACATTGCAACCTATACTTTGAGTTACTGAGATCTTTTAATCTAGCTCAAACATTGAAGGATTGCTGTAGAAATGTCAGAATCAAGCTGTTGACCTTAAATTTATGTTATTTGAGACATAACTTAATGAGTTAAACATGCATTCATGTATGGATGGAAATTCGTTGAATGAACAAACTTTTTTTCATTACTTTGGTAATATGATGAATATCTGGTAAGACACATGCTTAAAAGACGAAAACATAGAAATAATTGCAAGGGAAAGAAAATTTTGCCCCAGTTTTGGTCCCTTGTTCCTCATTCAATTGATTCCCTGCAATCGTTTGATTACTCAATCATTATCTTTATTGCTACTTCCTTCAACATATCTTCTCTTTAATCCTTCAAAAATTTGCCCTAATATGACCAATTGAACAAAATTGCCTCAGTTTGGAGTTTCAAACCTCCTTTCTTTGAGATTTTGCCTATTTATTTGCCCTAACTTTTGCTTAGGTCGCCATCTCGAGTTTTCGACCTAACGGACATTTTCTTTCTCGTTTTTTTTTTCCACTCTAACTTTTGCTTAGGCCGCCCTTTCGGGTTTTCAACCTAACGAGCTTTTTTTTTAGGCATAGAATCTATTGACAACATCAGTATTTACTGACCTTGGCAATTCTTCTCCATCCATATTTTGTAAAATTAAGGCCCCTCCTGAAAATGCATGCTTGACGATGTAAGGACCCTCATAGCTCGAGCCCATTTTCCCCCTACATCCTCTTGATTAGGGAGAATCTTCTTCAATACTAAATCTCCCGAATGTAATTCTCTAGGACATACTTTTTTATTAAAGGCTCGCCATTCTCGCTTTGATACAACTGTCCATGACAAATAGTCATCGATCTCTTCTCTTCTATCATATTCAATTACTCATATCGAGTCTTCACCCATTCAGATTCTTCCAACTCTGCTTCCATCAATACTCTTAAAGAAGAAATTTCAATTTCTATGGGAGAGACAGCTTCCATCCCATACACCAAGGAGAAAGGTGTTGCCCTAATGCTTAATCGTATTTTGGTAAGATATGCATGTAAAGCATAGGGTAACATTTCGTGCCAGTCATTGTAGTTCACAACCATCTTGGCCACAATTTTCTTGACATTCTTATTTGTAGCTTCAACTGCACCATTCATTTGAGGCCTGTAGGGAGCTGAATTATGATGCTTGATTTTGAAATTTTTACAGAACTTTTTAATCTCAGCACCATTGAAATTAGCAACATTATCGGTGATTATCCTTTCTGGGATTCCATATCTACAGATAATATCCCTCTTGAGGAATTTCAAAAATACCTTTTGTGTAATATTGGCATACGAGCAAGCCTCTACCCACTTGGTGAAATAGTCGATTGCCACTAAAATGAAACGATGACCGTTGGAAGCTTTGGGGTTAATTGGCCCAATGACATCTATTCCCCACATGGAGAAAGGCCATGGCGATACCATATTGTGCAAGGGGAATGGAGGTGCATTGACTCGATCTGCATATATTTAGCATTTATGGCACTTTCGAACATATTCTATGCAGTCCGCTTCCATGGTGGACCAATAATAATCGCTCCTTAAAATTTTTCGCTCCATCATATGACCATTAGCATGAGTCCCACAAATTCCTTCATGGACTTCAGTCATGATTAAATGTTCACGAGCATCCACACATCAAAGCAAGGTGTCGTCATGGCTTCTCTTGTATAGAACTTCCCCATTCAAGAAAAAGGCCATTGCCAACCAGCGAATAGTCTTCTTATTCACTTCACTTGCCCCAGTTGGGTATTCTCTATGTTGGATATACTGTTTGATATCATGATACCAAGGTTTACCATCTGTCTCACCCTCCACATTGGCACACTATGCAGGCTCACTATGTACTTTTACTTGGATGGGTTGGACATTATTGTGGATATCCAACTTAGTCATTACAGCCATAGTGGCCAAAGCATATGCAAACTGATTCATATCTCGAGCCATATGAGAAAAGGTCATCTCTTCAAACTTCTCAGTCAACTCGGTCAAATACTTTTGATAGGGCACCAACTTTGGGTCTTTAGTTTGCCATTCACCATTCACTTGATAAATGATAAGTGCCGAATCTCCGAATACTTTTAATTGCTTGATCCCCAAGTCAATTGCCACTTGTAAACCACTAGCACATGCCTCGTATTCCGTAACATTATTAGTGCATTCAAAATCCAACTTGATAGCGACTGGGTATTGTTTTTCGACTGGTGAAACAACAACAGCTCCTATGCCACTGCCATACATATTGACTGCTCCATCAAAATACATCTTCCACGCAGACTCTTCTTTTCCTTCCTCTCCTTCTGCCATCAATATTTCTCCATCAGGGAACTCGGATGTTATTAGTTGTCCACCCTCAAGAGGATTTTCAGCTAAATGATCCGCAATTGCACTTCCTTTAACGAATTTTCGAGTCATGTACTTGATATCGAACTCTGATAATATCACTTGCCATTTTGAAACCCTTAATGAGACATGAGGGCTTTCAAATATGTACTTCAGGGGTCCATTTAGGAGATCAACCAAGTAGTGTAATAGAGCATGTACTGCCTTAGCCGTTTTGAGGTCCATACTAGAGCACAACAAGTCTTTTCAATTGCCATGTATCGGGCTTCACAATCATTAAACTTCTTATTCAGGTAATAAATAGCTTGCTCTTTTTTTCCTGATTCATCATGCTGCCCCAGCATTGCCCCCATTGAGGTTGACAGTACAATTAGGTATAAAATCAGAGGACGACCCAGTGTAGGGGGTACCAACACAGAAGGATTCATCAAATAAGCCTTTATCTTATCAAAAGCTTCTTGACATTCTTCATCCCATTCACCCGGCTGATGCTTCTTCAATAACTTGAATATAGGCTCACAGGTGCTGGTCAAGTTAGCAATGAATCTAGCGATGTAATTAAGTCTCCCGAGAAAACTTCTCACTTCACGCTCTGTCTTAGGAGGAGGCATCTCTTGTATTGCCTTTGCCTTATCCGGATCCACCTTTATCCCTTCTCTGCTAACGATGAATCCGAGTAATTTTCCAGTGGATGCTCCGAATACGCATTTATTAGGATTGAGCCTCAACCTATACTTCCTGAGTCTTTCAAATAATCTTCATAAGACCGTTACATGACTTTTCGTTTCTTTGGATTTGGCTACCATATCATCTACATAAACCTCAATTTCTTTATGCATCATATCATGAAATAATGCAACCATAGCACGTTGATAGGTAGCCCTAGCATTCTTTAATCCAAAGGACATTACTGTGTAACAAAAGGTTCCCCAAGGTGTAATAAAAGTCGTCTTTTCTTTGTCATTAACATCCATGAGGATCTGATTATACCCAGAATACCCATCCATAAATGAGAACCTATGATTTCCTGCTGTATTGTCAACAAGAACATCAATATGGGGGAGCGGGAAATCATCTTTTGGACTGGCCTTATTTAGATCTCTATAATCCATGCACATCCTGACCTTCCCATCCTTCTTTGGTACTGGCACAATATTTGCTACCCATTATGGGTGTCTTGACACCTCTATAAATCCAGCTTCTAATTGCTTAGTCACTTCTTATTTGATATTTAGTGACATATCAGGATACATTCTTATCAATTTTTGTCTTTTTTGCTTCTACATCCGGATATAATGGAATTTTATGTGACGCTATTTCAGGGTCTAATCCAGGCATATCTCTGTAGGACCATGCGAACACATCAAGGAACTCCCTCAATAGTGCCACCATTTCTATACGCTTAGGATTATCTACTATTCTTAACTCTTTCTTATCTTCTTCCGTTCCCATGTTAATTACTTCTATTACCTCATTGCCCACATCAAACTTCCTCTCTGAGTATTCCAACATTTTTTCAAATTCTTCAACAATCTCTTCCTTTTCACCAGATCCAAGATCCTCTTCATCAAACGTTGCAGGGGAATCAATTGACAAGTTTTCAAGGTCTCTTTCTTGAGACGAACTCTCTACAAGACTCACATCCCTGGAAAGTAATTTATGGGGAGTTGGAAAGATAAAATAGAGTAGAAATGATAAAGTAAGAGAAGGAAGTCTTTTTTTTTTAAGAGAAACATAGGAAAAGGAAACTAATAAATGTAAAAAGAAGATAAGCAAAGAGAGTGACACAGAGGAATGCTGAATAAACATGCAACTTTATTTAGTTAATTGTCTCAAATAACATAAATATAAGATAAAAACATAGCTAGACACAAATATCTGCTTGTTACAGCATGACTAGACAATTACTTGGAAGCAATAACATCAATCATTAATTCAGATTGCCAGTTCTTCAACGGCTCCTCTTCAGTGAAAGGCCAAATTACTTTGTACTCTTCAGGGCCTCCTTCATGCAATGCATTGATAGTGAGACGGTATTGGGGACGAATGACTTCTTCAGGCATGATTACCTTGGTTGGCGTCGGGAATGTTTCCCTCAGGTGAGGAATACGCTTCATTTCGCCCTTATCGCTCCTTTTCCCCATAGTCATATTCTCTATTCTATCTTCCAGAGCTGCTTCGTACCCCAATCCGAACTTGTCTAGTTTTTCTGGAAATGAAATCAGTGTCCGAGTCCCTTACAATTTTGAGCCCAGACCTTTTCCTTTATGGTACCCATTATTAGTCATAATTTGGGCCACCACCTGATTCACAGTTTGCATCAAGGGTTCACCCCCATTGAGTTCAGTTTCAACTACCTCAAAGCTGTGCCACAAATTCTCCTCATCTTTATCTGCACTTTCCACATACGGCACTGAAACTGGTTTTGACACCATGATTTCTTCTTCTCCGTGTATAGTAATAACCGACCCATTCTCGATGTATTTAACACTCTGGTGTAGTGTAGAAGGAACAACACCAGCAGCATGGATCCATGGTCTCTCCAGGAGCATAGTGTAACCAAGCTCAATGTTCATAACTTGGAACAATACCTGAAAAATACTTGGACCAATCTCTAATGGCAACGCCACCTCTCCTAAAATGCCCCTCCTATTTCCATCAAAAGCTCGCACTACCATTTCTCGAGGTGACAGTTCATCCTCACTTATTGACAATGAGGTTAGAGTCGACTTTGGTAGGATATGTAATGCAGACCCCCCATCAATCAAAACTTTTGCAACTATATACCCTTTGCATTTAAGGGTTATGTGTAAGGCCCGTGGGTTTTTCTCAGACTGAGAGGTGATCTCTTCATCCATAAATGTGATCATGTTGACGTGCTTTACCGGGTCCACCATGCTGACAACATTCTCAGGGGTAACATTAGGTTTGACATAAGCCTCATTCAGTACTCTTAGCAACGCTTTTCGATGTAACTCAGATGTCAAAATGAGTGACAAAAGGGATATCCTTGCTTTGAGTCTTCTTCACCAATGTTCCATCACATCATATTCACTGTTTCATGATCTTTAAAATTTCTTCCTCCTCTTCTTTCCCTCTCTCCTCTTCTCTTACACTTTTCTCCTTACCCCATTCTTTAACATTCTTCTTCTTCTCTACTTCTACTGGGCCATAACATCGCCCACTCCTTGTAACTATATTAGTCACATACCCTTCATCCTGGAGTATTTCAGCAACTCGAGGCTTTGAAGTCTCTTCCCCGACTCCTTTCGTCTCCACCTTAGCTTCATAATTCCATAGTACTGAGTGAGTATCATCATAAGCAAACGGCATTGGCTTCTTGACTGTAACAACTACTCTCCCTGGCACCGGGGCTTGGTTGAGAGGTGGCACCTTCAACACAAAGCGTTCTACCACACTGACTTCTTCAGAGGAAGCTACCCCTTGTCCAGCTTGTATTTTTCCCAAAGTGAGTAAATCCTGGACCCAAACCTTAAAGTCCCAACAGTTCTCAATATCGTGTCTTGTTCCCCCACAATGGTAAACACATCTTGATTCTTCATCGTACTTCTCCTCTTCTTTTACTGATGAAGCTGGTGCCGTGATATCATAACCTGCTTTCTTCAACCCCTCAAATATTTGAGTCATCGGTGTACGCAAGCTCATGGCATTCCTTATTGGAGGTCCTTTCATCTCTAAAGCATTTACCACATTTCTTTCACCATGATTAGGAATTGGATTACTGACAATACTAGGTCCAGCCTCTTCTTGAATGTCCAATTTTTTACAAGTAATAAGCTTTCTTACCACCATCTTGAAAGGCTCACAGTCTTCGATTGAGTGCCCCGAAATATTCATATGGTACTTGCAAGTTAAATTCGGGTTGTACCATGCTGGAAATGGTGGTTGTAGGGGACGTACAGGGTTCCCTGAGATGAGGTGAGCATCAAACAGCCTTTGGAATATATATGCATTTGAGATGGACAGGGGGTACGTTTTGAGTACGAAAACGACCTTGATTTTGGAAGTTTAGTCGAGATTGTGGGTAGTTTTAGAAATTTTGCGGAGGCCGAGGTGGGTACTGAGTATAGATTGGGCGAGTTGGTGCATATGGTTGGGGTACCGGGATATTGTTGATTTGGAATGGCTGGGTTTGAGGTATATTTATGGGAGGAGCGGCTGGGCCAGGTAGATGGGACAGTGCAGGTGTCTGATAAGAAGGGTAAGTGTTTGGGTTGTATGGGGGTGGTCGGTATGTAGGGTAAGATGGCGAATATCGGGGTCGTAAAGGCTGCAGATTCTGCACGTAACTCACTTTCGGCTCCTTTTTCTTAGGGGGGAATCCCTTCTTGAAACTACTTTCATTATTGCCAGCTAGCAATTTTCCCGTCTTTACCAAAATTTCAATTCTTTCTCCAACAACAATTAAATCAGCAAAGTTTCTATAAGCGGCGCCCGCCATTATCCTAATATAAGGAGCTCCTAAAGTTCCCAAGAAGTATGAGCACATCTCAGTCAGAGTTAACGGCGGTTGCACTTGGGCTGTAAGAGTTCTCCATCTCTGGGCATATTGTTTGAATGTCTCCTCACTTTTCTTCTGTAATGTTCCCAACTGCTCTCGGGTTGGGGCTGTATCCAGATTAAACCGATACTAACCCATAAATAAATTCACCCAGTCATCCCAAGAGGAGATTTTTGAGAGGTCCTGTTGGATACACCACTCCAAAGCAGGCCCAGTCAAACTTTCATAAAAGAAATTGATGAGGAACTTCCAATCCCTTGACCAAATGGACATTTTGGTAATATAAGTTTTTAAGTGGAAAAAGGGGTTAGTGCTCCCATCATATTTGACAAATTCTGGGACTTTGAAATCCTTGAGGATGACGATGTTAGCAGTAGGGCATAATTCTTCTATTCCAAGGGGACCGTAGGTGCTAGGACCCTTGCTCGCCTTGATTTGCTCTTCCATCTTTTCCATCCACTCTTCTTTTATCTTGTCATTTTGAACAGTTGCGTGTCCAGTACCGGTAGGAAATCCAGTTATCATCATATGTGGCGGTTCCCATGTGAACTCAATATATACCATGGACCTCATTGCGAGTACCTTCCAATGAATGATATCCTTCTCCAATAGGAATCACTACTGATGTTGTGTTTGAGGTTCCTCCCACATAAGGTACCTCAGTAGTGACTCCAGGGTTTGTCCTCATGGAAGTAGTATTCAGTGGGTGCGAGTATGCCTCGGTTACTCCTGTACCTCCAACTGCCCCCATCAAGGTGAGGGTCTCCCTCATGGTTGACAACATTTCCTCAATTCTTCTTTGAGATTCTGTCACCTCATTCACCTTTCCTTTCACTTCATCTACTTCCAAACTTAGGTTCCTACCTTCGTTCTCAGCTGCCATTGCTGCAAGCAACTTTGTTCGAGCCATTGTGTTGTGAACACGGGTTTGATTGGTGTCTTCTTTCCTTGGTCGCGCAATGGTTTTAAACTTCCTATGAACAATTAAAGTACAATTTATTAGAACAATCATGATTATTATTGATTTGTTAAAGGACCATTGTTAATTTGTGCTGAACGGATTTAAGTGAGTATCTTTGATCTTTACTTGTCATGACTGTTTCTTAGAACGTCTCGTTCAAAAGTAGTGGATCTTTAGTACAACATAGGATCAGAAGAACAAAAAGGTATACTTTATTCAATTGAAAAAGAATCATCAACATCATTTAAGAGGAGTACATCATTTCCACTCTACATCATTGTCTAGTCTAATTCCTCCTTCTCAAATGACTGCACCCTGATCATTTACTTCATTTATCCAATAAGATTCTTGCAATACTCAATGAAGTCATTAATCTCTGCCGGAGTCTTAAGAGGATTAATCATCTTATCTGCCACCTTTAAATAATATGGAATGTCTGCGATTGCCGTGTTAGCTAGGCATGCTAGTTTGGAGAATTAGTCTCTCCAAAAATGGACTTCTTCTTTCCATCCATTAATGTCCTCGTCTTGTTGTTTCGCATGATCTATCATTTTTTACAAGTCTTCCTGTCCCTGTCGTAATGCTGCTTCATACCCTGCAATCTCCTCGACAGTGGGCAACCTCTCAATTCTGATCATGTCTTCATATCTTGCTGACACCGTCTTCACTTTTTGCCTCATACTATCTGCTTGCTGAAGAGCATTATTTTGTGCTGCTTTGGCAATTGCGAGCAACTCCTTGAGTTATTGATTTTCTGCCAGAGCCTTATCTCTTTCCTGCCCTCGGAGCCCTAGTTCCTTATTTGCAGCTTCCAAACACCTTTTGATTTTTGACATACTATCTTGCTCTGTCCTTTGCCTTTTGTTTGCTTTTTCGAGAGCATCGTTTTTCTTAGCATTTTCACGCCTTAAAATTGCACATGTCTGGCGGACTTTTTCCAACTCTGCCTCTAATTTCTTTTTTTCTTTGTTGGCTTCAGCTAACCTTTCTCTTATTTCTTCATCTTCTATCGAAGTCGGAGGCAGAGATTTACTGACTGTAGAGGTTACTGGGATTTTAAAGGGTAACTTAACTTCCTGTGCCCTGTTCTTGACCCACTGCTATAACTTTCTTTAACTCCGCACTTCGACTCCCACTCTTTACTCTTTTTGATAACTTTCTTCCAAGCATCTCGCACTCTCCTAAGTGTCTCAGTACACTCCATTTGCATATCACAGACAAAAGGAACGGTTTCCAATTCTGACGGTGGCCTCATCATGGGATAGCCTAGTTGTCGCAATGCCAGGGCGGGTTATAGTTAATGCATCCCCGAGTACCCATGAGAGGAACATTAGGAAAGCCTTCACACTGATAGACCACTATTTGCCCTTTTTTACGCTGTGGGTAACATACAATTTTCTTTTCCTCAAGTTTGGCCAATTCTTCGGCCCATTCGCGGCCGTTCCTGGTTTTAACTGGAGCATCTTGAGACTTATAATGGGACATGGATCCTCGTAGCCCCTCTTGAACATGTGACTTGTGAGCCATACGAATAACATCGGTAGACAACATAAGATCTGCTTACCCTTCTTTTTATGGCAGAAATTCAAAGTATAATAAACATCAGCAAGAAGGGCTGGGACAGGATTAGCGGCATTATTCCTTCGAGCGAGAAACACATCTATTGCTACAAAATCTATCAAGTCTTCATTACTCGGGAATAGGATGCTACCATAAATAGTGAGGGCTAACACATCTATAAAGGTATTCCAGTCTTCAACCTCGGCTAGATGGCGTATGTACTCTTCTAAGTATTTCCTTGGGAATCTCTCTGTTCCTTTCCTATTTTGCTTTGCTTTTTGCAGATCCTTCACATGAATCTTCAAGATGTCTGCTATGGTTGGCATAGATGCATGGTGGCCTATATAGAGGTATGGCTCTTCCTTTTCCAATGGTAAGCCCAAGATCTGCTCAAACTCTTCTAAGGTGGGGGCCAATTGAAAATCTTGGAACGTGAAACAATGCAATAGTGGGTCGTAGAATTTGGCTAGCGTGGTAATAACTTCTACCAGTACATCCACCTCTAACAGATTCAGAATCTTCCCATATCTTGCAGTGAAGGTCAGGCGTTGTGTCTTCTTCAACATTCAGCCCAAACTCAACAGGCTCTCTGTGTCAACTTCATTGGCCTTAAATCGCAAGGTCTTTTTCAAAATGGCCTCATTGTGATCTGATCCCATGATATGTTCCATTATTAATCAAAGATACTCCCTGTTAATCCTTAGGCACTTAGTCTCAACAGTCCCCCAACAAACCTGGATTTAACACATAAGGACTGTCAATGCATGGTTTTTGGAGAAAACATGATGCGAAGAATGATGACTTGTGATGCAATAATAAGTGAGCGAGTTGTTGGTCCTTTAATAATGACTCATCTCCTCTTTTTGGAAAAAAAATTTAAGAGGGACGCAATTATGGTTTATCACCTTAAAGGACTAAACAACTCACAAGATATGGATAAATCTAAAGGTAATGAAAGGTGTGCTCCCTTTGTGTCCTAATGGGGTTGCCTTAAACTCAGGAATTCTATCCTAATGATCTAAGAGTCTTTCAGGTTCGTGAGAACTTCCATGGGATGGCTCTTCTATTTCAAAGGTCTCTAGAGCTAAGTCCTATTTCAGAATGTTGACCACGAAATAGTGGGTAAACCACTAGGTGTGGGATATTCATGAAAAAGGCACACTCTAGATGAGGTTTTCGCGATAACCAAACAAGAAGTACATCCAAAATGGCTACCACTACGCAACCTCTACTCAACTTAGGCTTTACTCAGACCAGGGTATAGGGCCCCACTCGAATGTGTGTGCTTTATGTGTAGGTGCAGTGGGTGCTGGGAGCGTACAAACCTTCACAATCCTAAAGACTACCCACATCCTGCAAAACAAAGCAAATACAAAACAAATTCCAAAAGTTTTCTACCCTAAGGTTTAGATAGTACAACAATTAACATTAAAAATAATATATATAAAAAAAATCATCAAACAATAAAAGGAAAAGGAAAAAAAGGGTAAAACAAACACATAAAGATCACCAAAAATTTTACATAACTAACTTTTACAGGCTTGACTCTCAAGTGTCCCTAGTGGAGTCGCCATCTGTCGCGACCGAAAAATCACGGCGGGATACTTAAATTAAAAGATTAATTATTTAGGAGTCGCCACCAATTTTATTTTAATTAGGAAAAATTAGAAAACCTTTAATAGAAAATAGTCTTTGAAACCAGATTGAATTCGGGAGTCGGTTATGTGTAGGGAAGGGTGGAAACTTAATCCCACAGCACCCCTAACACACCCGTCCTAAGACGGTACTTTAAGTTAATTATGCGAATTCTTAATAATCTTTGAAAATATTTGTTTTACCCCTTTCTGTAAAAAAAATAAACAAATAAATTATGAAAATTTAATTTTGGCTTGACAGAATAGAAATTCTGCTCCTACGTATCCTCAGGTGCAATAAGGAATTCAAAGTCACGTAGTTCTTTAGAAAATACTTGTGGGTTAGTTAATTTTATTAAAAAAAACTTTAAAAATTTGAATTAACAAGTCATTGCGGTTCAGTTATTCAAATTAAGGATTAAATAGGTGAAGCTCGCGTCACGCTAAAGACGTCACCCACTGATTATCAAGTTTATTACAAAACTTTTATTTAAAGTTATCAATTAGCGATTTAACTAACTAAAAAAATTGAAAACAAGATAATAATTTAAATATAATTTAAATAATAATAATAATAATAATAATAATGATAATAATAATAATAATAATAATAATATTATAAAATAATATTCTTTAATTTTAAATTTATCCTTTCATTCTTGGCTTTTCCCCTTTTTTTTTACAAAATACAATGATGATGATTGATGATGATGTTCAAGTTGTCGCAACTCGAGATAACTTATATTATTATTATTGTTATTATTATTAAAAAATTATTCTTTTTATTTTAAATTTATCCTTTCCTTCTTGGCTTTTCCCCTTTTTTTTACCCTTTTTATTGGCCCAACAGGCCCAATTCACTATCCTTTCCTTCTTTCCATTTTCACTCCTTTTTTTTATCCTTTAATTGGCCCAACAGGCCCAATTTACCAAAAAAAAAATAGAAAAGAAAACTCACGGTTCAGGCACAAGGGGGAAATTACTTCGTTTTCTCTTGGGCAACTTGCAGAAGCAAGAAACCGAGGCAGGGGAGAGACCACGCAAGCTGGCCTGGCCCAGCGTGGTGCGCGTTGAGGGGAACAAAGAGGCACAATGGAGAGGATGGCGCAAGCGGTGGCGCGCGGAGCTGCCCTAACAGCGGCGAGGTGACGCCGGTAGGAGTTCCTGTTCGGGTTGATGGTGGATACCGGTGACGGCTAGGTGCAGTCGGATCTGACTCGGTGGAGGACGGCGGAGTCGCGTAACGCCGGCGACTGTCCAACACGATTCGCGGGGGAACGAAACCGAGGAAGGACCGTGCAGGAGCAGCAGCACGGCTAGACCCAGATCGGGACGTGACTCGCACAAGTCGGAGCTAGCGAATTTGGCCAGCGTCGCATGGCATAGGCAGGATCTGTTCGGTGGCTGCGAGATACGGTGGAGTGAGTGGATGGAGTTTGGGTCACGGTTTGGGAAGATTATGGTAGGGGGAAACACGTTCTGGTTGTTATGGTGCAGAGTGTCAGTTAATAATGGAGGGGTTGTGGTGACTGAGGAGGTAGTATGGATGTTTGGTTGAAGAATATGTGATTTAGGTGATGAAGATGAAGGTGAATGGATTGGAGATTAAAGCGTGTTGAAGGGGGCCGTGTGGTGAGGCACTAGGTTGACTCGGTTTGGAGTAGAAGATGAAGAATAAGGGGTGGGAGTTATGGTGTGATGGTTGGTTAAGGAACTTTGGCAGAGGTGATTATGATGAGGAAGGTGATGACTTCGTGGTAGAGGGTATTTGGCTAATTGCTGCAAAAATTTGCTATGTGCAGGAAGCTACACGATGGAGAGAATAATATGGTTATTTAGGCAAGAGGTTATACGTGAGGCTAGGCAGAGAGTGTGTCAGGTTCTGAGTCCTAGGTTCTGATCCCTTTTTCTATGTGTGGGTTAGGTGTTTTTATAGGAGGGGATTAGGCTGAAGTGTTTGAGTTAAAATGTGATTAGGAGTTTGTTTAGGATAAGTGATGGGGGTTTAGGATAAGTTTGTTTAGGATGAGTTTGAGATAGGATGGGTTTGATGATAACTCGCCAAGGTTGGTTTAGGATAAGTTTATGGTAAGATGAGTTATGACTAGTTTAGGATAGGTTTGTTTAGGATAGTTAGGATAAGTGTTTGGGGATTAGGATAACTGATAGAGTCTGTTTTAGGATAAGTGATGAGTTTAAGTGTGAGGATAATTGATGGGTTGTGGGTTAATGGGTTATGGGTTAATGGGTTGGTTTATGAGTTACGGGTTAATAGGTTGAAAGATTTTTTATTTATTCACAAAACGCCCCGGACAAAATTGGGTGTTCACATCTGCCACGCCAATCAGGTATATAAATGTTAATTAAGTTTACAGTTAGAAGATTGTTTTACAACTTGTAAATTTAGTTGTGAGAAAAGAACATACTAATTAGAGGGGAATAGGAACATTTTATTTTCTTCAGCTGACCTACTATTTTGCATGTGGTTTTACTGTGTGATGCTTGCTAATCTACAAACATATATACATAGTTTACTGAGGGTAAAAGAGACACCGTTATTGGTAACTCTTTTGCCATATACCCCACAAACTTGAATTTCAAGTACTAAGGGTAAAACTGCCACATATGATTAAAGTTTTATTTTCTTATTCGAGTTAAAATTTGAGCAAAGCCTTAGTTTCTCATTTGAGATTCAATATTAATGAACATGCATACCTTTTCAAGGTACTGCTCATGGTATTGAATCTTAAATTGTCCAAATAAGACAGTTTGGTAAGAATTTTTTTTTTCATTTAATTAATAGTTATTCTTTAAATATCATATTTTATACTTGTTGAAATTTCAGTCTGTTACATTTTCTTTTGTTCTTTGGGTGCATACTTAATCGTGGTAAATCTCACCGCGTTCAAGTCGTGCACTTGGAGACCAATGAGAAATGTTACCAAAATTTAAAATAATATTTACTCTGCCATTCTTGTTGGTAATACTTCATCTATTGGGTCGTTGATTATGACACATCAAATGTCATTTCAAATTTGGCACACAGTAGGCGAAGGAGATGCGTAGTGTGAAAATCACATTTGCATAAAATGAAATAAAGCTTCATCTTACCTAATGAAACAAGCCGCGACCAACGAACTGACACTAGCTATGATTGGAGACACAACAGCGATACCAACGAGAATGGAGCTGCTAGCTGCGTCTGAGCTATGGTGCGAATTGCGATGGTAGGGGTGGGTGGTTTCATTATTTGATTGATTAGGGCTGGGACGACAATAACGCTGCTTTGGCTTAAGTTGATGCTAGGTTGTTGGACGTGGATGCTAACTGGTGGTTTATTCCCCTTCCTTGCAGGTTTGGCGGTAGCGGCGCGACGACGATGACTCTCCTATTCTAGGGTTTAAAGACAGCTCCCATCCCAAGATGCATCTCTTTAGTCTTTTATTCTTTAGTCACCTATTTGTTGAAGATTTTTCTTTAAAAAAATAAATAAATTAGGCCAACAAGTAGGTGAACCTGACTATAACCTATTTAACCCGTGTGATAAATGAGTCGCGTCAATATGACTGAATGTTTATGAGCCAACTTTTTTTTGACAATTCAATTTACCTTTTTTGTAAGTTGAGCTGGATTTGCTCACATGTTATAACTTATAGCATGTTTGATTCAGCTTAAATCTCCCATCCAACAACTTTTGTTTTGGCATAAAAGTTGTTGCAAACGAAATGCAACGTGTTTGGGTAATATCTCAAAAAGCTGTTGATGTTAAAAATTGGTACGACAACAAATTTTTTGGTTAAGCTATCATTTGAGCTGTTTTCATAGAAGTTGTTGGGATTGTTTTACATTTTGAGATGTAAATACTATTTTATCTTCAATTAAATAACTTTTTTAATCAATCAAATAATTTTTTTAATCATTCTATACCTATGTTGGTAATTTAATGTATAAAAATGATTCTTTTTTATACCATCTAAATGAAATAAATTAGTTTAAAATCACTTTTTAGCTAACTTATCTAAACATAAAACTAACTCTATTATAATCGATTATAAAACTTTTATACAATAATCAATTATTAAAATAATTAAATTTTCACAACTATCTTAAACACACTTATTTCGAATTCATAGGCATTATCCACATTTTTAATTTTTAGTTTATACAAAATTATTTATTACAATAAATATAGATAGAATAAGAAAAGAAAGCACTACTAAATTCTATTTGAGCCAAGTATCATAGACTTGGGATGGGAGCACCCACTTGTCGGCTTGATTTATTTAATTTTTTTTTAAAAAAAATCTTCAGCAAATAGGTGACTAAAGAATAAAAGACCAGAGAGATGCAACTTGGGATGGGAGCTGTCTTCGAACCCTAGAATAGGAGAGCTGTTGTGCCGCTGCCACCGAACTTGCAGGGAAGGTGAACGAACCACCAGTTTGCGTCCATACACAAAATTTAACTGATAATATTTACACACAATAATATATTTTTAAAAATATTATTGTGTGTAAATATTATCAGTTAAATTTTGTAGGATTTTCAGTATGCTCAATTATTTATGAAAAAATATAAGGACTGATACAATTTTTTTCCATGTAGCTTTGTAAGGGATTTTTTTAAAAAAATATTAGTGAAAATCATATATATTTTAACTAGTATTATTTACACAGTTGTGCAACCTAAAAAAATGAACAGTGCAACCTAAAAAAAAGAACTAAAAAAAAAAAAAAAAAAAATAATGCAACAAAAAAAAATCAAATCATCAACTTACAGGTTATTCATCATAATCGTTGATGGGTTTTTCAACACAATTAACGGCTATAATCATGTGGTGCACCATGCACCTTGCTTTTATAAGGTGTATATTAGACACGACCAATAGTTTTCATATGTAACTTTCACCCCCTACCTTCAAATGTAACTACTTGAAAGTAGGCTCGTCTAATATACACCCTACATAGTAGGGTGTATGGTACAACTTTCAATGAGAGCCATAGATTTATGCTTAAAATATATGAATGGTTAAATTTGATGACTTGTAACCTGTAAAACTAGTTACATTCATCATTCTCCTCTCGATTTCTTCCTCCACCAACCCCAGCCATCGGAGCCACCACTAAAACTGTCGTTAGAGCCACCACTCTAACCACCGAACCCAACACCCTTGTCGCCAACCCCCTAGGCTGCCATCTCTGCTCCAGTCATCGGTGGCAACTTCACCATCGACCCATCACGAACAGCCGCACATACCCATTGTTCCTTCACCTGCTCCGTCGTTGGCGGTCCAGCCTCACAACCCACCCACCACTTCTCAGACCCAAATAACCACACCCTTTTGCTTTGCGGCCCCTTTGCTCTGCCGTTTAAATCTCCCTACGTTACCACCCATCTCCGCCGTCCAACTCCATGGCCACCGAACCACCACCACCCGTCTCCGCCACAGGACCACCACCACCACCCCAAACAAAAAACCACCAGCTCCCACACAAAATACCACTAGCTCTCATACCTCACTTGTTGCCCATCACTAACTTGAAACAACAACCCAGCAAATATGCATTGTGCTAATATGCATCATCCACCACCGACGAGATCAAGGATGGTAGCAAGGGTTGGTGGCCAGTTTGCATGGCCAGATCTAGGCTTTATTCGGCCAGATCAAGGGCAGAGTGGCGGTGGATGGCGGCTCATGGTTGTTGAGG
Organism: Ormosia semicastrata; assembly: GCA_029884595.1. Classification (NCBI taxonomy): domain Eukaryota; kingdom Viridiplantae; phylum Streptophyta; class Magnoliopsida; order Fabales; family Fabaceae; genus Ormosia; species Ormosia semicastrata. Next base: position 12,887,533 of record JAQQTO010000047.1, on the reverse strand, counting down.
ACAACAGAGGAAGTCCTATAGGTTCGAGCATGGGTGGTTTGCGTGGTGTCCCTGTCTCCCATCTGCTCCTTCATGACCCAACATGGATGGATCTGGTCGGCAGTACGGGTGGTGGTCTGACGGACACCAAATGAACCAGACCTCCATCCCTAAATCTGGAGAAAAGAAGAGAGCGCTTTGGAGTGAGAAGCCAGATCTGGGGTGGATGGCGGTGGTGGGGGAGGTAGAGGGTCAGATCTGGATCAATGGCTGAATAGAAGCCAAATCCAGCCAACCTTCTGCCACGAACCACCATTGACTAACTTGCACCACCACGCCTAACCACCCTTGATTTGGCCGAACAAAGCCCATATTTGGCCACCACGAACCAGCCACTAGCCCTTGCTGCCGTTCACCGTGACCAACAACCTAAAACCACTCAAATCTGAACCCAAACCCACCTTGTCCACTGTCCATGCTTTGGAAATCGCGGTGGCTCGTGGGTGGTGGATGGTAGTGGTAGGAGAGGTGGAGGAGCAGGAAGTGGTGGAGGGGAGAGAAGATGGATGTGTAAAAAAACATAAAATTAATAAAAGAAAAATGATACTCTTATACCTCTAAAAAGGGGTGTATTACTATTCACACCCTTTTTAAGGGTTGTGATTAAGTGAGAAAAAGTGATAGAAAAAAGTAAGTATGATGAATGGTGTGAAAAGATGTGCGAAAAGAAGTATATGCACTGTTTATGGTAAGGATATCAGAGTTGTTAATAAAGAACCGGATAACTAGGTATCATAAGTAAAAATTAGAGGTGTATGTTACACCAAAACTTAGGGGAGAATATTATAGCATCCGTCCCCGAAAGTAATTGTAACATCCATCACCCACCTTAAAAAGTAACAACTCAGAAGTAACGGTACTTTCATTCCTTATTTCTTTTCTATTTAGATAAACTGGATCTAATGCATTCGGTTTAAGACAGCAGAATTTGCAATTCAATATTATATTTTAAACAAACCTATCCATTTTCTTCAAAGAAAGCCAATCCTTCTCACTTTTCAGAAATTCTTCTAAAATTGTATCAACCCTAACCCCCAAATCACTGAACCATACTCCCAATTCACTGAACCATAACCCCCAATCGACACCAAGAATTGCACAATTGGCGACACCTTCAGGCTCAAATCGAGCTCCCAATTCTGCGTCGACTGTGTACTTCATCGATTTCTTTCTGCTGCGAGTCCTCATCGAGTCGCTTGGTGCTGCTCAGTGTCATCGATTTCCATTGATTTGTAGTGCTGGGTCTTCGAGTGGTGAGAATCCTTGATTTTTTTATTCTTACATTTTCATTTTCATTTAGATTTTCATTTTTTGTTGTGGTGAGAACCCTTGATTTGTGCGCTTTTTCACTGCCTTAATATTGGTTGGTGCATAGCTTTCATGATAGTATTATCTAAAATTTAGGATTATGTCATTTTTGAGCGTAGCTTTCATGCAATAACTATTTCTCTTCTTTGGTTGGTGCTTTTAGTTTATTTTTTTTATCTATTTTGAAAATTTTGAATGGATGGCAGATGTCTTTGTTCTGTTTGATGAATTGCCTCAACAAAATGAAGCTGAATTAGATTATGTATCAATGTGAAAATCGCTTGATTTCTTTGGCTAATAATGCCATGTTACTATGCATTTTTAATTCTGAATAAAATAAAGGGTTAAGCATGTGCAGCTTACTTCAATGGGCTTGTTCAACTGCCTACTAGCTAAAATGTTTCTGTTTAAAGTTTCTTTTGAATCCTATTTGTTGATATTCTAGTGAAAGGATTGGTGGTTATGAAGATTTTAATTTAATACTGAAGAAGTGAAGATCGAGTATTAGGGCCACTTAAAACAAAGAAGTTTGATATTTCTTCTCTTTCAAATTTTGTAAATTTAATAATGTTTCTACCGTTTGGATCTTTCATATTATCTAGGATCAAAGAACTTCATAAGAAGATTGTGATGTCGACTTTGACAATGTCATATTTATTTATGGGCGGACATTTGTAAAATCAAAAGTTTAGTGTAAATGTTTACCCTTTTATACGTTGATTTTAACCATGGGTGTCAGTTGAGCTGCAGTCAAGTGAGTCATCATGTAGTTTTTTTTTACTGTTAATTAATTATACGAAATCAAGTTAAATTTTTTCCCCCTGTTATGCATACACCTTGAAATCAATTCATTAGTATTTTGTTTGTTAATTTCCAGAAATTGGGGATTTTCGCATGTGTGATATTATATTGTATATTTCACATGCCATGATTTAAGAATTTTGATTAGTTAATATCCATTATGGCAGGGGAATTCAATATCAATTACAAAGTACAACTTTTTCACCTTTTTGCCTAAAGGATTGTTTGAATAGGTAAGTTACTTTATGCTTTTTGATTCCTAAGAGTACTTGAGATGCATTTGATTTCCAGTTTTTCAGGAAAAAAAAAAAAGAGCTTTGCCTACCATTATATGAATTGTTGTAGTGTTTAGCAGCTAAATTCTTCACCAGTTTTTCAAAGTACATATGACGACTCTTGCAGATGCCATGCTTTTTGTCTTTATGATTTTTTATATTAGAGCATGTTTTACAATTTTCATGAATCTTTTTTTTTTAAATTTGTTTTATAAACTATTTAATCGGTCTAGTTGGTTCTAAGTAGATGAGTGTCTTAAGGGTACTAGCCTAGTCAGGAGTATTAATATTTTTTTTCTTGGTATTGTTTAAGGCATTCTGTACATTGCTGACAGTATACGTTTTACCATCTCTTTATATAATCCATTTCTCTTAATTAGAATTCTTTCCATCGGGACTGGTGCAAAATCATGCTGGTGGAGTCAAAAGGCTTTTTGATTTATTTGCGCACAAAGAAAATGACTTTTGTGTCTTGCTTTAAAATAAGTGAAGTTAAGCAATATGTGTTCAAAATAATTTATTTTTACTTTTTGTCTTAAAATTAATTTATTGCTGATTGAAGGTAAATCATGTTTGTATATGATGAGGTCAATATGTTGCCACCTTATCAATATTTATTTAACTGAAGATAGAAATTTCTGTTTATGTTGCAGTTCAGGCGGGTTGCAAATCTCTACTTTCTTACAATCTCAATATCGTCTGCCACACCAATCAGGTATATAAATGCCTACTTGTTGGCCCAATTTATTTTATTTTTTTAAAAAAAATCTTCAGTAAATAGGTGACTAAAGAATGAAAGACCACCAGCGGCTCCATTCTCGTTGGCGTCGCTGTTATGTTTCCAGTCGTAGCTGACGTCAGTTAGTTGGTCACAGCTTGTTTCATTAGGTAAGATGAAGCTTTATTTCATTCTATGCAAATGTGATTTTCACACTGCATCTCCTTTGCCTACTGTGTGCCAAATTTGAAATGTCATTTGATGTGTCATAATCAACGACCCAAGCAATAGGTGGCGTATTACCAACAAGTATGGCAGAGTAAATATAATATTGAATCGCAAATTCTGTTGTCTTAAACTGAATGCATTAGATCCAGTTTATCTAAATAGAAAAGAAATAAGGAATGAAAGTACCTGGAATTTTAATACTAGTGACTCATTGACCTAACCAGACTCGGCTGAGTTGATGACCGGTCCGACTTTTAAACATTGTCTGATAAGTAGCAATTTTTTACATATTATGTTGTTAGTCGAGCTTGAAAACCTTGAAGTGCATATTAATTGTTCTCTTCAATTTATCAGGGCAAAAATAGATTGAATTGAGTGTTGCGGAAACACCAAAGAAAACTAGTGCCCCCCAAATTGTTAAGTTGGACAAGGCATTGAAATTGGTAAACTTTTTTCTTTTTGCGCTTGTGCATCTTGCTATGGATGGAGAATAGGGTTTAGGTATTTTGTTCTTGTCAAGTGGATGGTGAATTATTTTATGTGGGATTGATGTGCATTCATACAGTGTATTGCATTACAGTAATGAATGTTTTCTTAAATGTGTTTGCTAAGTTTGTATTGAGTACTGATGAATAATGTAATTTGATAATGTCGATATTTGCACAACAAAAAATTTGTTTAAAGACTGCAACTCATTCTCGAAAGTGACTTCCATCTTTTTGAAATATATATTCTGATAAGAACTGTTCAGATTAAGGGAAGAAAATAGTATTTAGGCTGAATATTATCACTCAAACCAACTAGTATCAGTAAGATACCAGTAACATGGATTTGAAGTGGAAATGTTGAACAGAAACTAGGAAAAGAAATACAAATAGTCCAAGGCATTCAAGATGCCTTGGTCTCTCCCTCCTAATCCTTTTTACTCAGTTCTTTCTTACGCATTGCTCCCCTATCCTTTCCCTTTTATCCTACTTAAAACCAAATCTACCCCCTGCACCAACTGCCCATGGGCAGGTTGTTACAATGTGAACCCACCTCATGCTTATCACACTTCTTTCTCCTCTAGCCCTGCCCTTGTTTCCCACATGAGCTATAGTCCAGCATATGAGGTGTCTAACAATACTCTCCCCCAAAAGATTTACGTTGTCCTCAAGGTGAAGGTTCGGGTGAGTGCACCTGGAATAGCTGAAAGAACTCCCACCAGGGTCTCACTGTTTAAAGCATGATGACCAAGCTACGAATGAAGTATAAGAACTTTCACCGGGGTCCCATTGTTTGAAGCGTAATGACCGAGTTATGCTTGAAGCATGAGAGTTTCCATTGGGGTCCCATTGGCCTTCTTCAATTCCCACACCAAGGAACAACATAGAGGATAGTGGGAAAGATATGTGGCCCTTATAAACAGTAGCTAGATCAATAGCTTCAGTAGTGGCTTGAAAGCCAACCCTTCCTCTCTCCCGTAACACCTGCAGAGCCAAATCAATTGGGAAAAATGCCTGGCCATTCACGAGGACAATAGCAGCAGGGTCTGCTTGGCCAAAAACATAATGAACTACCAGTCCCACAACTACAACAGTAACCACAACTTGAGCAGAGTCTCTCAAAACATTAGTAATCATAGCAGCTCTTAAGGCCTCAATAGGAGCCTTCAACATTCCACGCACAACAAGTTGGCCATAGTCCCTCATGTTAAGTGGCACTACATCATGAATATAAGTGATCTCTTTGACACTTTCAGGCTGCTGACGATTTCTCGAACATCATCAACTATAGGGCCAAACATATTAATGGTAAGAATATAGGCAGCAGTGCTCAACATTCCCATTGTTGCTTCAGCTGTACCAAATAGCCCACCACTTTGCTCCCCTATTTCATTGACTTGTCTAAATCCTTTGCAAAGCATTGTCATTGGAACTACAACAGCTACCAATTGAGTAAGAGACCATATCCCAGGCGTTGACGCATCCTTCTTTGTAAAAGCAATGCTGCCAATCATTGCAGCTCCTATCACAGCAAATGTCACCTTTCCAAAATCTACATTTGAAATTATTAACACCACTCTAATGAAAAATTCATTGAATTTCTTAGAGTGTTTCTATAGATACATGTTAACAAGAGCACTTTGTAAATGAGAGTCAACAGCAACATCATTATCCTTAATGAACTCATGGATTGCCTTACTATGCCTTAAGTTCCTAGCTTGACCAATAGAAGGTATAGTAAAAAGAATTACAACTTATGATTCCATACAAGAGTTCTCCATTTCTACGTAGAGCTTTAATACATGATCAGAAAGACTGCTTTGGCAGCACCCAATCATCATTACATTCTTGTCAACAACTTCCTGATAAAACATTTTGTCAAACAATAATGGTACATCCATAACCAAGCCACATGCGGCATCTTTACTAATCAACCCCTAACTCTATCCTTTCATCCTGCCAATCCTTGTAGAAACAGTAATTTTCAAGCAAGTCCAGCATATGCTGAAATTGAGAGTATATGATGACTCTATATATTTGTTCTTTAAGCTTCACCATTATCTTCTCCAGCAATTATAACTTACCTGATGATTCTAGCAGCTATTTGTATGATTCTTTGGCATCGTCAATAACTGGTTCAACCCCAGTAATGAATTGTGCTTGGTATACTAATTCCGTATTGGGTTTATACCTATTTGTGCTGAGCCCACGACTTTGGTTCACTAACCCATGGAGAGAATTTTCCAACATTTCTCCATTACCAAAAGGATCATCCAAGGCACTGCATCGGCTTGAATTGCTGTCACTTAATACACCAGATTGACCCGAGCTAAAATCTCCGGAATAAACTATATGAGAAGTTTCCTCAAAATGATATGAACTGAAACCACCAGAGGAGTCATAATGGCCCAAGCTTGGTTCCCCATGTCTACCCATTTCACCTGAAGAATTAACTGAAAATTCTCCAATCCCTCCTCTTGAGCTACTCAAACCACGTGTTAAGACTTGGGCATAAGTTTTTGGGGCAGAAATACATGGTGAAGGAGTGACCGACCCGGTTTTGGCTGGTTCAAATAGCTAAGAGCTTCATCAAGTGTTTTGGAAGAATTATCTTGCTTATGCTTCTGCACTTTGTCGTTGTATATGGAGCTTGATGTCTTCGACTACAAACCCCTTTTACGTTGGGTGCAACCCTGGAATGCAGTAAGTTTAATTCATGAGACCCATCTTCACTGCTTATGTTGGGTCGTGACCCAAAATTCCTAGCAGTGGTTTTAAGAAGATGACTAGTTGGAGGACCAGGTGTTATGGGTCTAATTACTTCAGAAAGAATCATGGGCTCATGAGCCAATCACTTTAGATGGGCTCACATAGAACAGAAATAAAGAAGCCAATGCTACTGAGTGGGGCTTGGAACCAATTACCAATGATTCGGTCTTGACCTATTAGGTCAAAAAATGGCACTGTAATTCCATTCCTACCCTTGCTTCCTTCTTCCCATGAGTGGTGCTACTGGCGTGAGGTTATGGTGCGGCAACCATCTCTGCCCACATCTTAGCCGCAGGTGGCCCATTGACAGTTGTACAATGATCCGGATCTGGTGGTGGAGGCTTGGCCTGCATGCGCAAAATGCAGTGCTTAGTTGCCACTGTAGATCTATCCGCCTCCATGGGCTAATCTGGGTCAGGTGGTTTCGATGGCTCTTGCGATTCTAGTGGTGGTAGAAGGTTGTCAGGACAACTTGACACCCCGAGTGCCATGGCCATTGGGGGCCTAGTTCCGCTCCTGCTCAACCACTACGTGACCCAGTAGGTGTCGTTTCTCCTTCGTCTCGATCTCCTCCTTTGCATTATTGACCTCAAGCTTCTACAACACTAGGTAAATTTCCGTTTCTGTCTCTGATTCTGGTTCTAGTTTCAATTCATCATTCGGGACGAAGACCAGTAGATCTGGATCATATTCAGGTTGGAACCATTTTGAGCGTTGCTCTTCAGAAATTTTCCCAAGTCGCATTTGGATTGTGCACCTCCCACCACTCGTACCAATTGTACAAACATCCTTCCAGAGCTTACACAACCAGCTGCAGCTTCCCTTCGGTCATTTCTTTCACATAGAAGTACTGCTCGAGGCTGATCATCCACCCGTGTGCATTATCTCCTTCAAACACTAGAATTCCTAGTCTTTGCTCCTTGTCTTCCTTCCTCCATCGCTCAAACATTCCTCACAGATTTTCGATTTCAGTTTCCATCTTCGAATCCAGTATCCACAGCTCCCAGATTGGGAGCTCTATACCAATTGATAGGAACTGGTTCTGATTAAGGGAAGAAAATAGTATTTAGGTTGAATATTATCACTCAAACTACTAGAATCAGTAAGATACCAGTAATGTGGTTTTACAGTGGAAATGTTGAACAAAAACTAGGTAAAGAAATATAGATAGTCCAAGGCATTCAAGAGGCCTTGGTCTCTCCCTCCCAATCCTTTCTACTCAGTTCTTTCTTACCTAATCTCCTCATATCCTTTCCCTTTTATCCTACTACTTACTAAATCGCCCCTGCCCCAACTTGCCCATGGGCAGGTTGTTACAATGTGAACCCACCTCATGCTTATCACACTTCTTTCTCTTCTAGCCCAGCCCCCATTTCCCACATGAGCTATAGTCCAGCAAATGAGGTGTCTAACATAACTCCTTTTGATATATATTTTCTTTTCCAAGTGTTGATTCATGTAAAATAATGAAGATATTCTAGAAGGCAGCATTTTTAGAAAAACAGAGAAGCTTTGAAATTCTATTTGAAACTTTGAATAAAATGCAATACTTGCTTCCCAAGGTCTTTCAGCTTATGATGTTCCATTTTATAATAAGAATTGTTTTCTTTTCCATATACTCTATCTTCATTACGTTAATGCAATATTTTATCATCAGATGTTCAGGTTGTTCACGATTAGTTTTATATATTTATTATTGTGTTATTCAACTTGGCAACCATAGTCTAACTTATAAAGATAGACAAATTCATTTATTTGCTACCATACCCCAAGGCATTGCTACTACCCACTAATATTGACATAGGTTCATGACACTTAATGATCTTGACTCTTGAGAATTTTTCTGAAAGAAAAATTTGAACTTTTTTAAAGTTTTGTTAGATCTCAGTATAAAGCAATTTATGGTTTATTTGGATCTGGAATTTAATTTTGTATCTTTCACTTAAAGATGTTTATGAAATTGCTTGAGGAGAAACTGAATCCTCAGCACACTGATAGGTGCCCACCTATTATAAGTTATATGTTAGGAAAGTGTATAAAAGAGAAGATGTGCTGAGGAACAAGGGATCATCACCCCAATTAGGCATGGATTGTGAGCTCCAACAGCAGCTGACGTGGCAGGAAACGAATTGGGGGGGGGGGGGAAGGAGAGAGAAAGGGAAATCTGTTAGGAGGAAAAAGGGGATAAAATGGGAGAAGAGGTTTCGGAGAATTAGAAGGAAATTGGGAGGGAGAGACTAGGCCTCTCAAAATTCCTAGAACTATCTGTCATTACTTTCAGTTTCTTTGTACTCACTTCTGTCATCGATTTCCCACTGGAATCAGTACAGAATTCCATAAATAATACATACATTCCAGTCCTTGTTGGGACTGAATATAGTTTTCTATAATCTCTGTAACATGTTTCTATCAATTGGTATCAAAGCTCCCAATCTAGGAGCTGTGGATGGTCTATACTTGGATGGAGCCAGACTGGAGGCGATCGAAAAAGGTTTTGAACGATGGAGGAGGGAACTGCAGGAAGAAAAGGAGCTACAAGAGGCTAGGTGTGACCTACAGGAAGCACGACTCAAGAGGAGTGAAGAAATCCAAGAGGAGTTGCTGAGATTCATGAGAGGACGCGACCAAGGATCTCATTCTGGAGATCTGGCGAGCCGGGATTAGGAGGAGGAAAAAGAAACGATCGAGAGTCATCGAATGGGTACAAAGTTCGATCAAGGGAGGAAACTAGAGATCCCCATCTTCTTAGGCGAAGATGCGTACAGGTCGGTAGCTCAAGTTGAGCGATACTTCCATGTGAACGCCTTGAGTGTGGAAGAAAGGGTACCGACAATTATGGTAGCCTTGGAGGGCCAAGCACTGTGCTGGTTCCCTTGGTGGGAGTCTCGGCAGACCACCCAACCTGGGAGGGGTTCCAATCGGCTGTGATTAGAAGGTTCCAACCTTCCATGATTCAGAATCCGTACGAGCTGTTGTTGAGTTTGCAGTAGACTGGCACGGTGGGGGAGTACCGAGAATGCTTTGAGAGACATGCCGGGCCATTGACGAAGACTAAGGATGAGTTTCTTAGAGGAATTTTTTTGAATGGGCTCAGAGAGGAGATTTGGGCTAAGTTGAAGCTCCATTGGTTAGAATCCCTTTCTGACTTGATGGATCAAGCCCAGTTAATTGAGGAGAAGAATTAGGCCTTAGTCAAGGGAGGATTAGGTGGGGAAAATAAGAGAAGTATGCTGCAAAGAGGGGCCCAACCCATAAAGACCTTAGTGTACAAAATTGGGCCTAAGCCCAATATAATGGCTGAACCCATCAAAGGCAGTCTCACCGCCAGTTCGAGTATGAGTAGAGGAAGTGTTAACCAAAGAGGGGTCTTGGATGGCAAGCTGCCTAAAACAAGCAGTCAAAGGAGAGGGAGAGGATTTAAGCAATTATCAGAGGCTAAGTTACAAGATAAAATGAAAAAAGGGTTGTGTTTTCATTGTGACGAAAAATATAGTCTAGAACATGTCTGCAAATACAGACAACTCCGTTTAATATTGGTGGAATCCATGGAGGAAGATGAAGAGGAGGAGACACCTGCAGTAGAATTTGTAACTACTTATTGGGTTTCCCATGTGACATATGGTTTCAATGCTGTGGTTGTAAATGACATGTTTGCTCCTGGATGGATGAACATAGAACTAAAGAACACGAATGAAGAACTATCAGCTCTAAAGGTGAAGAGTGGAGTTGGGAAGACAGCATTCATGGTTTTTCTAGCAAGAAGAAAACCAAGTGACTACATTGAAGATGTGGCTATGACAACTCATGGTGTGGGACTTGGAGAAGGTAACTGGGACCTAGGCGGCAGTTCTTATGCCGCCTACATCACTTGGTCCTCGTGCTTCAAACAATGGGACCTTGGTGGAAGTTTTTTTAGCAGCTATCGAAACATTTACCCCTACCTTCACCTTGAGGACAAGGTGAATCTTTTGTGGGGAAGTATTGATAGATGCCCACCTATTATAAGTTATATGTTAGGAAGGTGTATAAAAGAAAAGGTGTGCTGAGAAACAAGGGATCATCACCCCAATTAGGCATGGATCGTGAGCTCTAACAGCAGCATAACTGCTAGTTGACATGGCAGGAAACAAGTGGGGGGGTGGGAGAAGAGAGAAAGGGAAATCTGTTAGGAGGAAAAAGGAGATAAAATAGGAGAAGAGGTATCGTAGAATTAGGAGGAAATTGGGTGGGAGAAACTAGGCCTCTAGAAAGTCTTGGGACTATCTGTCATTACTTTTAATTTCTTTGTACTCACTTCTTTCATCGATTTCGCATTGGAATCAGTATAAAATTCCATAAATAATACATACATTTCAGTCCCTGTTGGGACTGAATATAGTTTTCTATCATCTCAAGAATAGTTTCTATCACACACATGTATTTATAGACATGATTACATTCTCTAATTTAGGAAACAAGGAAACAAAATCAAAGAATATACAAATCTAATCCTAAGCATAATTACAAAATATACGGCTCCTAAATAGAAGATATTTTCCTTAAATAAGAGATACTTTCCAACACTCCCCCTCAAGCTATAGAGCATACAAATCATATGCACCAAACTTGTTACAAATGGAGTGGCTTCGAGGACCCCGAAGAGATTGTGAGGATATCTACAAGTTTTTCACTAGAGTTAACAAACAAAATAACAATTTCCTTTGAAAGAACTTTTTCTCGGATAAAGTAACTATTAATTTCTATATGCTTGGTTCTCTCATGAAAACTGGGTTTGAGGCGATATGTAAGGCTGCTTGATTATCACAATATAACATCTTTTGAGCAACATTTCCAAGTCTAGTTCACAGAGTAACTGTTTTACCCACATAAGTTCACAAGTGGCCATTGTCATAGCTCGATATTCAGCCTCTGCACTGGATCTAACAACAACATTCTGTTTCTTACTTTTCTAGGACACAAGATTACCACCAACAAAACACAGTATCCTGAAGTGGATTTCCTGTCAATAGGTGTACCAGCCCAATCTGCATCAAAGTACCCCACAACTTGAGTGTTCCCTTTGTCTTCATACAACAATCCTTGACTCCGAGCATTTTTAATATAATCTCAAGATTTGTACTACTGCATTCCAATGATTAATATGTGGAGACCGCACACACTGCGAAGGAAATATTTGGTCTAGTTATTTTAAGGTAGTTTAGTTTCCCAACTAACTTCCTGTACTTTCCAGGAGCTAAATAATGCTCATCCTGATCCAATATTAGCTTGTTGTTTGGATCCATAGGACTATCAACAGGTTTGTAGTTCAACATGCCAGTCTCTTCCGATATATCTGAAGTATACTATCTCTGAGAAATAGAAATACTACTCTTAGACTGAGTTTCCTCAATACCAAGAAAATATTTTAGTCTTACCCAAGTCTTGTGTGTGAAAATGACTAAACAAATATTGTATTCCCTCATGGTCATTATTTGTGATAACTATATCAGCAACATAAATGACAAAATAAATACATTGACCTGACAAAGTATATTGATAGAAGATTGAATGATTAGCTTCGCTTCGTATCATACTGAACCCCTAAACAACAATATTGAATTTTTCAAACCAAGCTCTCAGAGACTGTTTCAACCCATAAAGGGACCACTTCAACTTGCAAATCGAGCCTGACTCCCCCTTAGCAACAAAACTAGGTGGTTGCTCCATATGTATTTCGTTTTAAGATCACCATGAAGGAATGAATTTTTAACATCAAGCTGATATATCGGCTAATGACCAATAGCTGCCATGATTAGGAATAGTCGAACAAATGCCATTTTAGCTACTAAGTAAAAGTATCATTGTAATCGAGGCCATATGTTTGAGTATGCTCCTTAGCAACAAGACGAGCTTTCAAACGATCAATTTGACCATCTGGGCCAACTTTGACAGCATATACCTATTGATAGCCTACAACAGTTTTCTCTGGGGGAATATGAACCAAGTCCTACATGTCACTGTGCTCAAGAGTAATCATATCATCAATCATAGCTTGCCTCCATTCTGAATGAGAAAGTGCCTCACTGATAGTTTTAGGAAGTGGAACAGAAGACGAGGAAGAAACCAAAGCATAAAAAAATTATAAATTAAGTGAGAATTTCTAGTGAAATGAGTACCTTTTCGAACGACAATAAGAAAGTCATCAATAAGAAAGTCATCAATAGACTTAATTGACTCTAACAAGTCTGTAGTAGGAGAAGCCATCAATCAGAGTAGGACATGATTCACCTGGATCCTTTGCTACCTCAAGTTTAGGATTGATAGCTTGTGGTCGACGTTGAAAGGTGATTAAAGGTTGCTGAAGTTAGGACATGGTTCCTCGCATGGGACAACTAGAGACTCCGAAGATTTTGGTTCCATTCCAGTGGTTGGAAGCTTCAACCACACTTTGGTTCATTGTGAGTATTGGACTAGATTCTCACGCTCTTTGTTCTTCGTGAGCTTCTTCGTTAGGTTTCTCCTTGTGTCACCATGTCTTTAATTACAAATGAGACACCAGATCCAACTCAGCCTTGGTCTATCTCTACCACTTCAGGTGTGAAAAATTCATCTCCCCCTTCAAGTGAAATAAATTCACCAGGTAATGTACCAAGAGATGCCGGTGAGCTGTACGGAACTGGTGGCGCATTGATCGAAGACTGGGAGAAGGGCGCTTTGGGGGTATCGGAGATGCCGGCGCTTTGTACGGGACCGGCGAGCTGTATGGCGCTTTTTTTCTTGGGGGGGGGGTGGTTGGTTCGCCGGTCGAAAATTTCTGAAGCTAGCTGTGCCCTCACCTTGATGGTTGAGGGGTCTGGAACCCAAGACCCAGCCTTGACGGTGGCTGGTTTGATGTAGATCAAGGGTTTACAAACCCCAGAACCAACCTGCTCTTGATGCCAACTTAAAGATGTTTCTAAAATTACTTGAGGAGAAACTGAATCCTCATCACACATGTATTTATAGACATTATTACATTCTCTAATTTAGGAAACAAAATCAAAGAATATACAAATCTAATCCTAAGCATATTTACAGAATAAACAGCTCCTAAATAAAAGATATTTTCTTTAAATAGGAGATACTTTCCAACACTTTCTTCCCACCTCATGTCCTCATCCCCAAAGAAAAAGGAAAAGGAAACAGGCAAAAATCTTTTTACATCCTAATCCTGTCACAAACTGAGTAGGTGGAAAACTGTCTTTAAATTCCCTTTTTGCCCAGAGTTTTTATTTTTTATTTTTTGGGGATAATGCAAGAGGGATCTTATCAAAATATTGTGAATTTTTTTATGCTGCTTTAGTTACCTGTCAACCATTTTGATTGGCAGGCTGAGGTATGGGTAAATAATATGAGCCAAGCTGCATATGATGAAACAACAGATACTGATATAGAGGGTCGACCTTCTAGGTCAGTATAACCACCAGCATTAAATTGTTGACTATTTTGACTTCTGCAAATTTATATGCTGTACTTATTTGCCTGCCATAATAACTATTGTTTTCGATATGTTGTATCATCACACATTTGTAGGCTTGGGCTAGGTGCAAAAGTTTCACGCCAATCCAAAGCTGGGCCTTCAAATGACCCTGTCGAAAGGAAATTGTATGCCAAATTGGATGCTGAAAAAAGAAAAACAGCCAAAATTGCTGGAGAGTCTACCACAATTTCAAGAGATGTTTTAGATGATAATGAGGACGATGAAGACGTAGAAAGCAGAACTAGTGCATTTGCCAAGAGGAAGACAGTAGTTCCTTTGACCAAGTCTATATTGGGTAATAAGAAGCAGAAGCGGCGTTTACTAATTTGAGTTGTTTCAAACTGAAAGGCTGTTAGTTGTCATATATTTTAAATTTGCCTTGCTGGCATGATGGCTTCAACCAAATGTAATACGTTTTCTTGAAAATGTCATCAGGCATTTATGGAATGTAGTTGTGCACTCGAGGAGTATCGCTAAAAGTAACTGGCTTATAGTCTACCCTCGCAGCATCTAACTTGTCTTATCTTATGTTTGGATATTTTTTTATTAATGGAACAGAACAGAATAGGTAGGAATGGAATAGAAAGAAAAGAAATGGAATGGAGTATAGTTTCCATTCTCTATGTTTGGAAGTTTCATTAACGGAACGGAACGGAACGGAATTACTTATGTTTCCTCCCATTCCCCCTCAATTTTGGGAGGAACAAAAGTTGGGCATTTGAGAGGAAGAGGGGAGAAATGATTCCTCATGTGTTCCGTTCTGTTCTTATGCGTTTTAAAACTCCCAAACAAGAGAAGTTATTTTCGTTCTTTCCATTTCCTTTCTATTCTCCTCATTACCTACCATTGGAATTACTTGATGTGGGATTGAACCTGGTCCTAGTGTCCACATTTTGACTCTTTCCAACTTTCCGCTCCAGGTCTTAAGGACCCTGATTGTAACAAGAAAATAAAGTAACAATGTTTAGAAGGAAATGGTATGTAGTTTGGTATATATTTGTTTGCCATGCTATCATTTGAGCATATATACTCTTATGTGTAACTGATACTAATTTCAGTGGAGAATTGGGTGCCTCTTGTTGGGGGACAAACATTGCTCGTTTCCTGTATTCGTCAAATTGGCTTGTCCATGATGTGATATTCATGATGTGATATTTAAATTGGTGGCGTGTAAAATTTTTGGTGGTGATTGGTAAATCAGGTTTTGGAATCATTCCTCCATTTTTGCGTCCGATTCTCTACATATTGTGAGCACTTGTGAATGCGTTATTTTGATTGAGGGCTTAATGTTTACAGCTGGTTTCCAGCTGGTAACGTTCAGAAAAAAGAACAGGTTTGTAAAAATCCCTATTATTTGGTGATAGAAAGTATAAACGAATGGCTTGAATTGAAGCATTGTAAGAGAGATGACTTCATCAAGAGTATTATGGTCAAAAGAAATAATTACAACTTTCACACAGTCAAGTTTCACGTTTCAATTTGTAATGCTTCAACCAATTTAGAACGTATATACACCTAAAATACGTAAATTACTCTAGAAACATTATGTAAAAACACTATAGAAACGTTTTTATTTAAATAGACTCTTATATACATTTTATCTATTATCATTCATTATACATATTTTTTCTTATCACTTTTACTTACTCAATCACATTCCTTAAAAAGGATATGAACCGTTATACATCCTTAAAAAGAGGCATATAGCTAACATTGTCCTATTTAAATTATATGTACTTTAACACATTAATATACAAAAGCATACTTAACATGTAAATTCAAATTTTATTACTCTTATAAATTTAATAAGTGAATTTCGGTTAAATAGCAATAAAATATTAAAGCTAATTCTATTAACAACCCCCCCCCCCTATCCACCCAAAAAAAAAAATTCCCCTGGCAAGAACAATAATTCACAGATGGCTTCAAAGGATTCCGCAATTTCCTAATTTCCTTAATGTCACGTATTATTCATATTGTCTTGGTTCTTCACTTTGAAACTAACACAAAGCTGAGCTCACATTTCATTATTTCCAAACATTGTAAATACAGTAGTTTAACCAAAAGCAAATATACAAAAAAAAGTATGATATCAAACAAAATTATAACACACCAGTTAATGTGATCAGCAAATCAAACTCTACAAAATCTACAATCGAACACCTTTGGCCCTCACTGGGTAACGTGAGTCACACACTGAATAAAAAACTGTTGCTTTGTCTGTTTGTCATTGTATTGTAAACAAGCCTAGTTTTGTACTTATGCAAGAAGCAATTGCAACTGGCTTCCTATTTACTTGTGACTAGCAGTCCCTTATTTGAGTTTCCTCATTCACATTATCAAGCACCTTTAATATGACAAAAATCTTCCATTATGCTCTTGGATTATCTTTTGACTGCTGCCTTGATACTATCCAATATCAGAATAGTCAGGTATGGCCGAAAGAAATAGTACCAAGGTCCAAGGATGCTTTAAAGAAGTCTATAACTCTCAAGTATTCTTTCTGATCAGTTTCCATTCCCCTGCATGATATATAACTTCTTTACTTCCCTTCCACCTGACACAAAGGAATTTAACAGGTTGTATGAGCAAAAAGTAGTGAGTAGTCTTTTACAAGATGTCGCTGCTCTCATTGTCCTTGAATTCAGATTGAAGCAGAGAACATTTATTTTTAGGGCTTTCACGTACAAAGCTCAATATTGTATCTTCCATCAGTTCTGCAAGAATGGCCTTGCCCATTTCAAAACCAACAGTTTCAGCATCAAGTCGAAGGTCCATCCATGTTCCACTTCTTGCCATGTCTTTCCAAACAATTTGCTCCAAAGTACACGGTGAAACCTTTTGAGAACATCTTGAACCATCAGGAATTTCTGAGATATCATGATTTCGGTCTTTTCCAGTGATGAAACCTTTTGGATCTGAGGATGATTCCAAAACATTTATCTCTTTTGCAGATTCTATATTACCTGCACAAAAATTAAGAAAGGATAAATAAAAGAATATATATAAAACACACACACATCCATTACTTAAATCATATATTTTGAACATGGTACCTTCAGTAACTATCTCATCGCTAACAGGATAACAGGTTTCTTCTGTATCAACATGACCAAAATCATGTGAGAAATTCGACTGTGACTTAATTTCTTGTATTTTATTATTAGAGCTTTCATCACAAATGCTTGACTGCTTCTCTGGATTGTTTGTTGCCTGATCCAGATGACCAATAAAGGTTGCTTGTTTGGGAGACAAATTATCCTCATTAATCTCCCAAGTTTTATCTGAAGCAGAAAATCTTGTCTGTGCAGTCACAAAATGATGCTCCAAATCCCTTCCAGGACTGCCAAGGGGAGAAAAGTTGTACTCAGGAAGAGATAGTATTCCCCCAAGGGTTTTAGGAATTTGCCTGCTTGAAATGTTTGTGTTCTCATCTCCATTATCTAGCATCTCACACAGATGTTTCTTAGCCTCAATATATATGTTAGAAACCCTTTGTCTGGGACTACCATTGTCATGTTCCACAATCAATTCAGGGTCTTTCAATGTACCAGTCATGTTTCTTTTCATAACGTCAAACATAGGTCTTGCAATTTTTTCAATAAAGAAATGGTCTTTATTAGGAGATCTCATTCCAACATTATCTTTACCAATGGCTTTGCCTCCTGGCCCCTTATTTTGACGTTCAACAGGTAGTTTTCTTGAGATCCCTTCAGGGTTTCCATGTCTCTCCTTTCCCATAGCATGTTTTAATTTCTTTTTTATCTCTGTAAGAGAAAAATGTGAACTAACTCTCACAGAAGGACCTTTGTAATGGACAATATCATGAGAATCTAGCGATGAGGCAAGGTTGTTTTCACTTTCAGAGTTTTGCAAGCCCATTAGTGCAGGCTTCAGAATGACAATTCTATTTGAAAACTCAGTTTTCCCATTTTCATTTGTTGGACTTTCTGATTGAGACTTTGCCTTTTACCTGAAAAAGTTATGGTGCTTGCGGTTGACAATCTCCCTAGTTTGTTTCAGATTGCCAAGGTCTTGTTCAGAGAAGTTGGAGCCAGTACCTGAACTGTATTCTTTATCATTTGTTCCCTGAGCATTCCCCAACTCCTGAACATATTTCAATAAAAGTGAATTTGGGTCTTGTAGAAGTCTAAGAAATAATTCCTTATCCGAGCTTATAACCTGAAGTGCTTCCATGAGTTCATATGAGTAAAGGAATTTTCTAGCTTCTGCCAGATCTTTCCCATTCAATATCATCTGATTCACAAATTCATGGATTGCATCTCTTGCAAGGTTTTCAGAAATAACACGCTTTGGTTTGATTGTGCATGAACTTCGCCATCATTGTCATCATGCATCATGGAACAAGCACCTTTAATATGACAAAAATCTTCCATTATCTTGTCCAAATCAAGATTATCTTTTGACTGCTGCCTTGATTTCTTGAATGCTGATTATGTGAGAATTCAGATTTCAAGGTTGCATCCAAATTCAAATCATGGGTGTCCATATCACGGCTTTTCTTGCGAGATTTCTTTTTTCTTTTGGAATCTGTCTTCAGTCGGTCTTCACGCTCTAATCTGGATTGCTTTGATTCTACTTCAGCATTACCTAGATCCTTCATTGTATCCTGGTCAATGAACATCTCTTCTTCTATAAGTTTCTTCACACTAGGCTTATCAGCATCAGTTGTCACCGTTAGTCTCTTACTCTTTCCTCTGTCCTGAAACATACATGATAAAGTAATATCAACAAATGAATATGCATACTGTTAGCACTTAGCTGATAACCTAATGTTAATTATGTCCTAGAAATTTGTCAACTTTCACGTAAATTTCAAACTTACAATTTTCGTCTAAAGAAAAAACCTGGGAGATTTGCATAAGCATATGGATGGACAAACTTACAAAATTGCCTTGATATTCTTCATCCAAATTGCTCGATGTCTCAAACTTGTTATTGGTAAGTATGGCATCTGTAGAAAAAATATATATGAAATTCAATCACTATTCTGATTCTTTTTGATGAATGCAGCACAGCTGGACCACAAAATATTCCAGGATCATTATACACAAGGAATGCGTATTATGATGAAAGATTTGAACTCAACAATATTGTAAAATAATTGATTGATATGCAGACATCACTCACTCCACAACTGCTTCTAAAACTGAATGTGACCCTAAAAAAGATATGTGAAATAGCACAAAAATAATTTCAGTCCAAACTGTTTAGCAAAAACACATTTTGTTATATATTTAGCTTATAGACACTCTTGGTGGACATACAGATCTACGCACATGAGCAAAGTTGTCAATTTTGGAAGTACAAATTTAGATGTTAACACAGTTCTTACCAACGCCATGCTTGCTGCTGCGCCTCTTATCTGCAATCAACTTCCGAGTAGAGCGGCCAAGGCGAAAATCAAACATACTAATAAAACCCCACATACAACCTGACTGATCTTTCTCATACTGCACAGGGAATCTTTGGTGCTATAATGATTAGCACAAGTTGACTTCCTTCTTTCCTCTTTTCCCTTCCCGTAGGATGCTAAGGTAATCTTTGCCTTATTCTGCCTATGTTCATAAAAACTCCTCACAGGAATGATCTTGTGCAACCTGATTGATGGACAAAAACATGAAGTAAATAAATGCAGTTAAAAGTCATAAACACACACATTATCACTCCCTGTAATGCCCCAAAATCGTAGTTCATGCACAACACCCTAACAACAGGGGACAAATGATGCCATAGGAAATATAATGAAGATTTATGTATAGCCAAGTTCATGTATACTGCCATAGGAAATAGCCACGCTCATTATTTCTGTCTTGTAAATAGTAGACATTATCACTCTCTTGATTGATGGACAAAAGCTCTAATAATAAAATACAAGAAATTAAGTCAGAGTCAAATTTCTCACATGATTTTGGTTATGTTGATACAGCAGAAACCTGTTATCCGCGATGAGATAGTTACTGAAGGTACCATGTTCAAAGTATATGATTTAAGTAATGGATGTGTGTGTGTTTTATATATATTCTTTTATTTATCCTTTCTTAATTTTTGTGCAGGTAATGTAGAATCTGCAAAAGAGATAAATGTTTTGGAATCATCCTCAGATCCAATAGGTTTCATCACCGGAAAAGACCAAAATCATGATATCTCAGAAATTCCTGATGGTTCAAGATGTTCTCAATGCTTGAATCAGGTAATGTCTCTTACTGCATTATATTTTTATGTAAATCAATAATTTAGGGATAAATTGACTATACTGCCAGAAGTTTAATCAAAATTAGTTATATAAAGGACTTTTTAAGATTTCTATGAAAGCCCCTATATCTATAAGATCTTATCTAAATTATCATTTGGTTCTTTTACAGGATGTAACATAAGAGAACCAACCATCATCACTGCTGTCATCCCCTTTTCACTCTTCCATCACCAAGAAAATTGAAGAGATAGAAAGTGTTACAGATGTATCTGGGCGACCAAGTCCTGTATCTGTTCTCGATACACCATTCTTAGACGATGACTTCGGTCCTGGGCACTCCAGATGTCAACCTGGTAAGCATTCCTGCACTAGAGCCTTGAGGGACCTCTCTGGCTATGTGCTTAAAAGTTAAAACCATATTTTTAAAACAAGACCTGGAAACTCGTTTCCAATAGTTCTACTGTCTCTAAACTGTAAAATAAAAGTAGAAATAAAAACAGCATGCTGGTTGCTGGGTTTCTCTAAATTGTACTTTATCCTGAAATTGATCTAGAAATAGTTTTCAGATATTTGTTTGGTTGCATATTCTTGTCCCTTTTTTTTTTCCTGCAGATAAACAAAAGTTGGAACTACTTTTGAGGGACCAAACAACCTATTATATTTGGTAGCATATATTTTTATTTATCATATTAATTTTAATCTGGCTTCACATTCATTCAGGATTTTCAGTTAAATTACCAGTACGACCACTACAAATTCAATTTGAAGAACACGACTCTTCACCCGTGGATAAATTTGATAGAGGAAAATATTGTCTTGAAGAAAATGAATTGATATATGACTACATTAAAGCTGTCTTGCAAGCCTCTGGCTTGACTAGAGATCAATTGCTGGTGAAATGCCTTTCCTCAGACAAGATATTAGATCCTTCCTTGTTTGATCAGGTAGAGTTCTTTTCAATCCTGCTTTGCCATGATCAGAAGCTCCTACTTGACTGCATCAACGAAATTCTCATGGAGGTTTGTTGGCATTACTTTGGGGTCTCACCTTTGGTATCATTTGTAAATCCTAGCATAAGGCCAACTCCAAATATGAAAAAGGTTATTCTCAAGGGCTGGGAAGGAGTGTGCTGGCATATCCTTCGCTTGCCCCCACCATGTACTTTGGAGCAAATTGTTTGGAAAGACATGGCAAGAGGTGGAACATGGATGGACCTTCGACTTGATGCTGAAACAGTTGGTTTTGAAATGGGCGAGGCCATTCTTGCAGAACTGATGGAAGATACAATATTGAGCTTTGTACGTGAAAGCCCTGAAAGTAAATGTTCTCTGCTTCGATTTGACTTGAAGGACAATGAGAGCAGCGTCATCTTGCAAAAAACTACTCACTACTTTTTGCTCATACAACCTGTTAAATTCCTTTGTTTCAGCTGGAAGGGAAGTAAAGAAGTTATATATCATGCAGGGGAATGGAAACTGATCAGAAAGAATACTTGAGTTATAGACTTCTTTAAAGCATCCTTGGACCTTGGTACTATTTCTTTTGGCTATACCTGACTATTCTGATATTGGATAGTATAATGTGAATGAGGAAACTCAAATAAGGGACTGCAAGTCACAAGTAAATAGGAAGCCAGTTGCAATTGCTTCTTGCCTAAGTACAAAACTAGGCTTGTTTACAATACAATGACAAACAGACAAAGCAACAGTTTTATTCAGTGTGTGACTCACGTTACCCAGTGAGGGCCAAAGGTGTTTGATTGTAGATTTTGTAGAGTTTGATTTGCTGATTACATTAACTGGTGTGTTATAATTTTGTTTGACATCATACTTCTTTTGTATATTTGCTTTTTGGTTAACCTATTGTATTTACAATGTTTGGAAATAATGAAATGTGAGCTCAGCTTTGTGTTAGTTTCAAAGTGAAGAACCAAGACAATATGAATAATACGTGATATTAAGGAAATTGCGGAATCCTTTGAAGCCATCTGTGAATTATTGTTCTTGCCTTCTTTTATTTTGGGGTGGGGGATGGTTGATATTCTGACAGGGATATATATATCAATGGCATTTAAAACTCTTGCATTATCAATTAATAGAATTAGCTTTAATATTTTATTGCTATTTAACCGAAATCCACTTATTAAATTTATAAGAGTAATAAAAATTGAATTTACATGTCAAGTATACTTTTGTAAATTAATGTGTTAAGTACATATAATTTAAATAAGAATGTTTATATAGTGTTCTACATAATGTTTCTAGAGTATTTTACATATTTTAGGTGTATATTAGTTCTAAATTGTTTGAACCATTACAAATTGAAACGTGAAACTTGACTCTCTGTGAAAGTTGTAATTATTTCTTTTGACCATACTCTTGATGAAGTCATCTCTCTTACAATGCTTCAATTCAAGCCATTCGTTTATACTTTATATCACCAAATAATCGGGATTTTTACAAACATGTTCTTTTTTCTGAATTACCAGCTGTAAACAATAAGCCCTCAATCAAAATAACGCATTCACAAGTGCTCACAATATGTAGAGAATCGGACGCAAAAATGGAGGAATGATTCCATAACCTGATTTACCAATCACCACCAAAAATTTTACACGCCACCAATTTAAATATCACATCATGAATATCACATCATGGACAAGCCAATTTGACGAATGCAGGAAACCAGCAATGTATGTCCCCCAACAAGAGGCACCCAATTCTCCACTGAAATTAGTATCAGTAACACATAAGAGTATATATGCTCAAATGATAGCATGCCAAACAAATATATACCAAACTACATACCATTTCCCTCCAAACATTGTTACTTTATTTTCTTGTTACAATGAGGGTCCTTAAGACCTGGAGCGGAAAGTTGGAAAGATAGTCAAAATGTAGACACTAGGACCAGGTTCAATCCCACATCAAGTAATTCCTAAGGCAAGTTAGATGCTGCGAGGGTAGACTATAAGCTAGTTACTTTTAGCGATACTCCTCAAGTGCACAACTACATTCCATAAATGCCTGATGACATTTTCAAGAAAACGTATTACATTTGGTTGAAGCCATCATGCCAGCAAGGCAAATTTAAAATATATGACAACTAACAGCCTTTCAGTTTGCAACAACTCAAATTAGTAAACGCCGTTTCTGCTCCTTATTACCCAATATAGACTTGGTCAAAGGAACTACTGCCTTCCTCTTGGTAAATGCACTAGTTCTGCTTTCTACGTCTTCATCGTCCTCATTATCATCTAAAACATCTCTTGCAATTGTGATAGACTCTTCAGCAATTTTGGCTATTTTTCTTTTTTCAGCATCCAATTTGGCATACAATTTCCTTTCAACAGGGTCATTTGAAGGCCCAACTTTGGATTGGCGTGAAACTTTTGCACCTAGCCCAAGCCTACAAATGTGTGATGGTACAACATATCGAAAACAATAGTAATCATGGCAGGCAAATAAGTACTGCATATAAATTTGCAGAAGTCAAAATAGTTAACAATTTGATGCTGGTGGTTATACTGACCTAGAAGGTCGACCCTCTATATCAGCATCTGTTGTTTCATCATATGCAGCTTTGCTCATATTATTTACCCATACCTCAGCCTGCCAATCAAAATGGTTGACAGGTAACTACAGCAGCATCAAAAAATTCACAATATTTTGATAAGATCCCTCCTGAATTATCCCCCAAAAAATAAAAAGTAAAAACTCTGGGCAAAAAGGAATTTAAAGACAGTTTTCCATTTACTAAGTTTGTGACAGGATTAGGATGTAAAAAGATTTTTGCCTGCTTCCTTTTCCTTTTTCTTTGGGGATGAGGACATGAGGTGGGAAGAAAGTGTTGGAAAGTATCTCCTATTTAAAGAAAATATCTTCTATTTAGGAGCTGTATATTCTGTAAATATGCTTAGGATTAGATTTGTATATTCTTTGATTTTGTTTCCTAAATTAGAGAATGTAATCATGTCTATAAATACATGTGTGCTGAGGATTCAGCTTCTCCTCAAGCAATTTCAGAAACATCTTTAAGTTGGTATCAAGAGCAGGTTGGTTCTGGGGTTTGTAAGCCCTAGATCTACGTAAAACCAGCCACCATCAAGGCTGGGTCTTGGGTTCCAGACCCCTCAAGCCTCAACCATCAAGGTGAGGGCACAGCTAGCTTCAGAAATTTCCGACCGCCCCCCCCCCCCCCAAAAAGTGCCGTACAGCTCGCCGGTCCCGTACAAAGCGCCGGCATCTCCAATACCCCTAAAGCGCCCTTCTCCCAGTCTCCGATCAATGCGCCACCAGTCCCGTATAGCTCACCAGCATCTCTTGGTTCAACCGAGGCTGACCAAGCCAAATAATTCTCACCATTCAACTTGTCTGAGGTGATGGGGGGAGTACCGGAGAAAGCATATGTGACTAGTACATTACCTGGTGAATTTGTTTCACTTGAAGCGGGAGATGAATTTTTCACACCTGAAGTGGTAGAGATAGACCAAGGCTGAGTTGGATCTGGTGTCTCATTTGTAGTTGAAGACATGGTGACACAAGGAGAAAACTAACGAAGAAGCTCACGAAGAACAAAGAGCGTGAGAATCTAGTCTAATACTCACAATGAACCAAAGTGCAGTTGGAGCTTCCAACCACTGGAATGGAACTAGAATCTTCGGAGTCTCTAGTTGTCCCGTGCGAGGAACCATGTCCTAGCCTCAGCATCCTTTAATCACCTTTCAACGTCGACCACGAGCTATCAATCCTGAACTTGAGGTAGCAAGAATCCTGTTGAATCATGTCCTACTCTGATGACTTCTCCTACTACGGACTTGTCAGAGTCAATTGAGTCTATTGATGACCCTCCTATTGCCCTTTAAAAAGGTACTCATTCCACTATAAATCTTCACCTAATTTATAATTTCTATATGTTTTTGTTTCTTTCTTATTTTCTATTCCATTTCCTAAAATTATCAGTGAAGCATTTTCTCATTTAAGATGGAGGCAAGCTATGATTAATGAGATGATTGCTCTTGAGCACGACGATATGTTGGACTTAGTTCATCCTCCCCTAAGGAAAACTATTGTAGGCTATCGATGAGTATATACTGTCAAAGTTGGCCCAGATAGTCAAATTGATCATTTGAAAGCTCATATTGTTGCTAAGGGGTATACTCAAACATGTGGCCTCGATTACAATGATACTTTTACTCAGTAGCTAAAATGGCATATGTTCAGATATTCCTAATCATGGTAGCTATTGGTCATTGGCCGATATATTAGCTTGATGTTAAAAATTCCTCCCTTCATGGTGATCTTGAAGACGAAATACATATGGAAAAACTACCTAGTTTTGTTGCTAAGGGGGAGTCAGGCTCGGTTTGCAAGTTGAAGTGGTCCCTTTATGGGTTGAAATAGTCTCCGAGAGCTTGGTTTGGAAAATTCAATATTGTTGTTTAGGGGTTCAGTATGATACGAAGCGGAGTTAATCATTCAATCTTTGATCAATATACTTTGTCAGGTCAATGTATTTATTTTTTCGTTTATGTTGATAATATAGTTATCACCAGTAATGACCATGAGGGAATACTATATTTGTTTAGTCATTTTCAGACATAAGACTTGGGTAGACTAAAATATTTTCTTGGTATTGAGGAAACTCAGTCTAAGAGTAGTATTGCTATTTATAAGAGAAAGTATACTTTAGATATATTAGAAGAGACTGGCTTGTTGAACTGCAAACTTATTGATAGTCCTATGGATCCAAACCACAAGCTATTACTGGATCAGGATGAGCATTATTTAGATCCTGGCAAGTACAGGAAGTTAATTGAGAAACTAAACTACCTTACAATAACTAGACCAAATATTTCCTTTGCAATCAATGTGGACAGTTAATTCATGCAGTCTTCACATATTAATCATTGGAATGCAGTAGTACAAATCTTGAGATTATATTAAAAATGCTCCAGGTCAAGGATTGTTGTATGAAGACAAAGGGAACACTCAAGTTGTGGGGTACTCTGATGCAGATTAGGTTGGTACACCTGTTATAGAAAATCCACTCCAGGATACCGTGTTTTTGTTGGTGGTAATCTTGTGTCCTAGAAAAGTAAGAAACAAAATATTGTTGCTAGATCCAGTGCAGAGGATGAATATCGAGTTATGGCAATGGCCACTCGTGAACTTATGTGGGTAAAACAGTTACTTCGTGAACTAGACTTGGAAATGTTGGTCAAACGGTGTTATATTGTGATAATTAGGCAGCCTTACATATCGTCTCAAACCCAATCTTTCATGAGAGGACCAGATATATAGAAATTAATAGTTACTTTATCCGAGAAAAAGTTCTTTCAAAGGAAATTGTTATTTTGTTCGTTAACTCTAGTGAAAAACTTGCAAATATCCTCACAGTCTCTTTGGGGTCCTCGAAGCCACTTCATTTGTAACAAGTTTGGTGCATATGATTTGTATGCTCTAGCTTGAGGGGGAGTGTTGGAAAGTATCTCTTATTTAAGGAAAATATCTTCTATTTAGGAGCTGTATATTTTGTAATTATGCTTAGGATTAGATTTGTATATTCTTTGAATTTGTTTCCTTGTTTCCTAAATTAGAGAATGTAATCATGTCTATAAATACATGTGTGTGATAGAAACCGATTACAGAGATGATAGAAAGATATATTCAGTCCCAACAGGGACTGGAATGTATGTATTATTTATGGAATTCTGTACTGATTCTAGTGGGGAATCAACGATAGAAATGAGTACAAAGAAACTAAAAGTAATGACAGATAGTTCTAGGACTTTCTAGAAGCCTAGTCTCTCCCTCCCAATTTCCTCCTAATTCTCTAATACCTCTTCTCACATTTTATCCCCTTTTTCCTCCTAACAAATTTCCCTCTCTCTCTCCTTCCCCCCACTTGTTTCTTGCCACGTCAGTTGGCAATTATGCTGCTGTTGGAGCTCACGATCCATGCCTTATTAGGGTGATGATCCCTTGTTCCTCAACACACCTTTTCTTTTATGCACCTTCCTAACATACAACTTATAATAGGTGGGTATCTATCAATACTTCCCCACAAAACATTCACCTTGTCCTCAAGGTGAAGGTTGGGGTAAATGTTCCGCTAGCTGTTGAAAGAACTTCCACCAGGGTCTCATTGTTTGAAGCATAAGGACCAAGTGATGTAAGCGGCATAGGAACTGCCACCTAGGTCCCAGTTACCTTCTCCAAGTCCCACACATGAGCTGCCATAGTCACATCTTCAATGTAGTCATTTGGTTTTCTTCATGCTAGAAAAACCATGAATGTTGTCTTCCCAACTCCACTCTTCACCTTTAGAGTTGATAGTTCTTCCTTCGTGTTCTTTAGTTCTGTGTTCATCCACCTAAAAGCAAACATGTTATTTACAACCACAACATTGAAACTATATGTTACATGGAAAACCCAATAACTAGTTACAGATTCTACTGCAGGTGTCTCCTCCTCTTCATCTTCCTCCATGGATTCCACCAACATTAAACGAAGTTATCTGTATTTGCAGACATGTTCTGGACTATATTTTTCATCACAACGAAAACACAGTCCTTTCTTCATTTTATCTTGTAACTCAGCCTCTAATAATTGCTTAAATCCTCTCCCTCTCCTTTGACTGCTTGTTTCAGGAAGCTTGCCATTTAAGACCCCTCTTTGATTTACACTTTCTCTGCTCATACTCGAGCTAGTAGTGAGACAGCCTTTGATGGGTTCAGCCATTATATTGGGCTTAGACCCAATTTCGTACACTGAGGTCTTTATGGGTTGGGCCCCTCTTTGCAGCATACTTCCCTTACTTCCCCCACCTAATCCTCCCTTGACTAAGGCCCAATTCTTCTCAATTAACTGGGCTTGATCCATCAAGTCAGAAAGAGATTCTAACCGATGGAGCTTCAACT
The DNA here is from genome assembly GCA_029884595.1 of Ormosia semicastrata. Taxonomy (NCBI): domain Eukaryota; kingdom Viridiplantae; phylum Streptophyta; class Magnoliopsida; order Fabales; family Fabaceae; genus Ormosia; species Ormosia semicastrata. The sequence continues at coordinate 12,859,274 of JAQQTO010000047.1, read as the reverse complement.
CAGCCCGAATCTCCTCTCTGAGCCCATTCAAAAAAATTCCTCTAAGAAACTCATCCTCAGTCTTCGTCAATCGCCCTACATGTCTCTTAAAGCATTCTCGGTACTCCCCCACCGTGCCAATCTACTACAAACTTAGCAACAACTCATACGAATTCTGAATCATGGAAGGTTGGAACCTTCTGATATCGGAACCCCTCCCAAGTTGGGTGGTCTGTGCGAGACTCCCACCACTGGAACCAACACAGGGCTTGGCCCTCCAAGGCTACCATAACTGGTGGTACCCTTTCTTCCACACTCAAGGCGTTCATGTGGAAGTATCGCTCAACCAGAGCTACCCACCCGTACGCATCTTCACCTAAGAAGATGGGGATCTCCAATTTCCTCCCTTGGTCGAACTTTGTACCCATTCGACGACTCCCGATCATTTCTTCTTCCTCCTCCCCATCCCGCCTCGACTGATCTCCGAAATGAGAGCCTTGGTCGTGCCCGATCATTTCTTCTTCCTCCACCCCATCTCGCCTCACTGAATCTCCGGAATGAGATCCTTGGTTGCGTTGAATCTTAGCAACTCCTCTTGGATTTCTTCACTCCTCTTGAGTCGTGCTTCTTGCAACTCACACCTAGCCTTCTACAGCTCCTTTTCTTCCTGCAATTCCCTCTTCCATCGTTCAAACCCTTTTTCGATTGCCTCCTGTATAGCCTCCATTCGCGTATGGACCATCCACAGCTCCCAGATCGGGAGCTTTGATACCAATTGATAGAAACTTGTTACAGAGATGATAGAAAACTATATTCAGCCCCAACAAGGACTGGAATATATGTATTATTTATGGAATTTTGTACTGATTCCAGTGGGGAATCGATGATAGAAGTGAGTACAAAGAAACTGAAAGTAATGACAGATAGTTCCAAGACTTTCGAGAGGCCTGATCTCTCCCTCCCAATTTCCTCCTAATTCTCCGATACCTATTCTCCCCCCTCTTCTACCATTTTATCCCGTTTTTTCCTCCTAACAGATTTCCTTTTCTCTCTCCTTCCCCCCACTTGTTTCTTGCCACATCAGTTGGAAGCTATGCTGCTGTTGGAGCTCACGATCCATGCCTAATTGGGGTGATGATCCCTTGTTCCTTAGCACACCTTTTCTTTTATACACCTTCCTAACATACAACTTATAATAGGTGGGTATCTATCAGTGTGCTGAGGATTTAGTTTCTCCTCAAGCAATTTCAAAAACATCTTTAAGTGAAAGATACAGAATTAAATTCTAAATCCAAATAAACCATAAATTGCTTCATACTGAGATCTAACAAAACTGATAAAAATTTCAAATTTTTCAGAAAAATTCTCAAGTGTCAAGATCATTAAGTGTCATGAGCCTATTTCAATATTAGTGGGTAGTAGCAATACCTTGGGGTATGGTAACATATAAATGAATTTGTCTATATTTACAAGTTAGACTATGGTTGCCAAGTTGAATAACACAATAATAAATATATAAAACTAATTGTGAATAACCTGAACATCTGATGATAAAATATTGCATTAAGGTAATGAAGGATAGAGTATATGGAAAAGAAAACAATTCTTATTATAAAATGGAACATCATAAGCTAAAAGACCTTGGGAAGCAAGTTTTGCATTTTATTCAAAGTTTCAAATAGAATTTCAAAGCTTCTCTATTTTTCTAGAAATGCTGCCCTCTAGAATGTCTTCTTTATTTTACATGAATCAACACTTGGAAAAGAAAATATATATCAAAAGAAGTTATGTTAGACACCTCATTTGCTAGACTATTGCTCATATGGGAAATGGGGGTTGGGCTAGAGGAGAAAGAAGTGTGATAAGCATGAGGTGGGTTCACATTGTAACAACCTACCCACGAGCAAGTTGGGGCAGAGGGCAGATTTAGTTAGTAGTAGGATAAAAGGGAAAGGATAGGGGGAGATGGGGTAAGAAAGAACTGAGTAGAAAGGATTGGGAGGGAGAGACCAAGGCCTCTTGAATGCCTTGGACTATCTATATTTCTTTACCTAGTTTCTGTTCAACATTTCCACTGTAAATCCACGTTACCAGTATCTTACTGATTCTAGTAGTTTGAGTGATAATATTCAGGCTAAATACTATTTTCTTCCCTTAATCAGAACCAGTTCCTATCAATTGGTATCAGAGCTCCCAATCTGGCAGTTGTAGACACTGAATTCGAAGATGGAAACTGAAATTAAAAATCTGTGGGGAATGTTTGAGCGAAGGAGGAAGGAAGACAAAAAACAAAGACTAGGAATTCCAATGTTTGAAGGAGATAATGCACACAGGTGGATGATCAACCTCGAGCAACACTTCTATGTGAAAGAAATGACCGAAGGGAAGCTGCAGCTGGCTGTGGAGGCTTTGGAAGGATGTGCATACAATTGGTACCAGTGGTGGGAGGTGCACAATCCAAATAGGACTTGGGAAATTTTTTGAAGAGCAGTGCTCAAAATGGTTCCAACCTTAATATGATCCAAATCTACTGGTCTTCTTCCCGAATGATGAATTGAAACTAGAACCAGAATCAGAGACAGAAACGGAAATTGACCTAGTGTTGGAGAAGCTTGAGGTCAATAATGCAAAGGAGGAGATCAAGATAAAGGAGAAACGACACCCACTGGGTCACGTAGTGGTTGAGCAGGAGCAGAACTAGGCCCCAATGGCCAAGACACTCAGGTTCTCAAGTTGCCCGGAAAACCTTCTACCACCACTAGAATCGCAAGAGCCATCGGAACCACCTGACCCATATTAGCCCATGGAGGTGGATGGATCATCAGTGGCAACTAAGCACTGCATTTTGCGCATGCAGGCCAAGCCTCCACCGCCAGATCCGGATCCTTGTACAACTATCAATGGGCCACCTTCGGCTAAGATGTGGGCAGAGATGGTTGTCGCACCACAACCTCACGCCAATAGCACCACTCATGGGAAGAAAGGAGCAAGGGCAGGAATGGAATTACAGTGCCGTTTTTTGACCTAATAGGTCAAGACTGAATCACTGGTAATTGGTTCCAAGCCCTACTCAGTAGCATTGGCTTCTTTATTTCTGTTCTATGTGAGCCCATCTAAAGTGATTGGCTCATGAGCCCATGATTCTTTCTGAAGTAATTGGACCCATAACATCTAGTCCTCTAACTAGTCATCTTCTTCAAACCACTACTGGGAATTTTGGGTCACGGCCCAACATAAGCAGTGAAGATGGGTCTCATGAATTAAACTTACTACATTTCGAGGTTGCACCCAACGTAAAAGGGGTTTGCAGTTGGAGATATCAAGCTCCATGTACAATGACAAAGTGCAGAAGCATAAGCAAGATAATTTTTCCAAAACACTTGATGAAGCTCTTAACTATTTGAACCAGCCAAAACCGGGTTGGTCACTCCTTCACTATGTATTTCTGCCCCAAAAGCTTATGCCCAAGTCTTAACACGTGGTTTGAGTAGCTCAAGAGGAGGGATTGGAGAATTTTTAGTTAATTCTTCAGGTGAAATGGGTAGACATGGGGAATCAAGCTTGGGCCATTATGATTCCTCTGGTGGTTTCAGTTCATATCATTTTTAGGAAACTTCTCATATAGCTTATTCCGGAGATTTTAGCTCAGGTCAATCTGGTGTATTAAGTGACAGCAATTCAAGCCGAAGCAGTGCCTTGGATGATCCTTTTGGAAATGGAGAAATGTTGGCTTATTCTCTCCATGGGTTAGTGAACCAAAGTCGCAGGCTCAACACAAAGAGGTATAAACCCAATACAAAATTAGTATACCAAGCACAGTTCATTACTGGGGTTGAACCAGTTATTGACGATACAAAAGAATCATACAAACAGCTGCTAGAATCATCAAGTAAGTTATAATTGCTGGACAAGATAATGGTGAAGCTTAAAGAACAAATATATAGAGTCATCATATGCTCCCAATTTCAGTATATGCTAGACTTGCTTGACAATTACTGTTTCTACAAGGATTGGCAGGATGAAAGGATAGAGTTAGAGGGGTTGATTGGTACAGATGCCGCATGTGGCTGGGTTATGGATGTACCATTATTGTTTGACAAAATGTTTTGTCAGGAAGTTATTGACTGGAATGTAATGATGATTGGGTGCTGCCAAAGTAGTCTTTCTGATCATGTTTTAAAGCTCTATGTAGAAATGGAGAACTCTTGTATGGAACCATATGCTGTAATTCTTTGTACTGTACCTTCTACTGGCCAAGCTAGGAACTTAAGGCATAGCAAGGCAATCCATAAGTTCATTAAGGATAATGATGTTGCTGTTGACTCTCATTTACAAAGTGCTCTTGTTAACATGTATCTATAGAAACACCTTAAGACATTCAATGAATTTTTCATTAGAGTGGTGCTAATAATTTCAAATGCAGATTTTGCAAAAGGTGACATTTGCTGTGATAGGAGCTGCAATGATTGGCAGTTGCTTTTACAAAGAATGATGCGTCAACACCTGGGATATGGCCTCTTACTTAATTGGTAGCTGTTGTAGTTCCAGTGATAATGCTTTGCAAAGGGTTTAGACAAGTCAATGAAATAGGGGAGTAAAATGGTGGGGTATCTGGTACAACTGAATTAACAATGGGAATGCTGAGCACTGTTGCCTATATTCTTACCATTGATATGTTTGGCCCTATAGCTGATGATGTTGGAGAAATTGTAGAGATGTGTCAGCAGCCTGAAAGTGTCAAAGAGATCACTTATATTCTTGATGTAGTGCCACTCAACATGAGGGACTATGGCCAACTTGCTGTGCATGGAAAGTTGAAGGCTCCTATTGAGGCCTTAAGAGCTGCTATGATTACTGATGTTTTGAGAGACTCTGCTCAAGTTGTGGTTACTGTTATAGTTGTGGGCCTGGTGGTTCATTATGTTTTTGGCCAAGCAGACCCTGTTGCTATTGTCCTCGTGAATGGCCAGGCATTTTTCCCAATCAATGTGGCTCTGCAGGTGTTACGGGAGAGAGGAAGGGTTGGCTTTCAAGCCACTACGAAAGCTATTGATCTAGCTACTGTTTATTAGGGCCATATGTCTTTCCCACTATCCTCCATGTTGGTCCTTGTCGTGGGAGTTGAAGAAAGCCAATGGGACCCTAGTGGAAACTCTCATGCTTCAAGCATAACTCGGTCATTATGGTTCAAACAATGGGATCCCGGTGAAAGTTCTTATACTTCATCCGTAGCTTGGTCATCATGCTTTAAATAGTGAGACCTTGGTGGGAGTTCTTTCAGCTGTTACAAGTACACTCACCCGAACCTTCACCTTGAGGACAAGGTAAATCTTTTGGGGGAAAGTATTGTTAGACACCTCATATGCTGGACTATAGCTCATGTGGGAAACAGGGGCTGGGTAGAGGAGAAAGAAGTGTGATAAGCATGAGGTGGGTTCACATTGTAACAACCTGCCCACGGGCAGTTGGGGCAGGGGTAGATTTAGTTATGAGTAGGATAAAAGGGAAAGGATAGGGGAGCGATGGGTAAGAAAAAACTAAGTAGAAAGGATTGGAAGGGAGAGACCAAGGCATCTTGAATGCCTTGGACTATCTGTATTTCTTTTCCTAGTTTCTGTTCAACATTTCCACTACAAATCCACGTTACTGGTATCTTACTAATACTAGTTAGTTTGAGTGATAATATTCAGCGTAAATACTAATTTCTTCCCTTAATCTGAACCAGTTCTTATCAGAGTATATATTTCAGAAAGATGGAAGTCACTTTCGAGAATAAGTTGCAGTCTTTAAACAAATTTTTTGTTATACAAATATCCACATTATCAAATTACATTGCTCATCAGTACTCACTACAAACTTAGCAAACACATTTAAGAAAGCATTCATTATTGCAATGCAATACATTGTATGAATTCACATCAATCCCACATAAAATAATTCACCATCCACTTAATAGGCACAAAATACCTAAACCCTATGCTCCATCCATAGCAAGATGCACAAGCGCAAAAAGAAAAAATTTACCAATTTCAATGCCTTGTCCAACTTAACAATTTGGGGGCCACCAGTTTTCTTTATTGTTTCCGCAACACTCATTTCAAGTTATTTTTGCCCCTGATAAATTGAAGAGAACAATTAATATGCACTTCAAGGTTTTGAAGCCCGACTAACAACATAATATGCAAAAAATTGCTACTTATCAGACAATGTTTTAAAAGTTGGACCGGTCATCAACTCAGCCGATTCAGGTCAGGTCAGTGAGTCACTAGTATTAAAATTCTAGGTACTTTCATTCCTTATTTTTTTTCTATTTAGATAAACTGGATCTAATGCATTTGGTTTAAGACATCAGAATTTGCGATTCAATATTATATTTACTCTGCCATACTTGTTGGTAATACTTCATCTATTGCTTGGGTCATTGATTATGACACATCAAATGACATTTCAAATTTGGCACACAGTAGGGAAAGGAGATGCACAATTTGAAAATCACATTTGCATTGAATGAAATAAAGCTTCATCTTACCTAATGAAACAAGCTGCGACCAACGCCAGCTACGATTGGAAACACAATGGCGATGCCAACGAGAATGGAGCTGTTGGTGGTCTTTTATTCTTTAGTCAGCTATTTACTAAAGATTAAAAAAAAAAACAAAATAAATCGGGCCAACAAGTAGGCATTTATATACCTGATTGGCGTGGCAGATGATATTGAGATTGTAAGAAAGCAGAGATTTGCAACCCACCTGAACTGCTGCATAAACAGAAATTTCTATCTTCAATTAAATAAAAATATTGATAAGGTGGCAACAGATTGACCTCATCATATACAAACATGATTTACCTTCAATCAGCAATAAATTAATTAAGACAAAAAGTAATAATAAATTATTTTGAACACATATTGCTTAACTTCACATATTTTAAAGCAAGACACAAAAGTCATTTTCTTTATGCGCAAATAAATCAAAAAGCCATTTCACTCCACCAGCATGATTTTGCACCAATCCTGATGGAAAGAATTCTAATTAAGAGAAATGGATTATATAAAGAGATGGTAAAACGTATACTGTCAGCAATGTACAGAATGCCCCAAACAATACCAAGAAAAAAAAACATTAATACTCCTGACTAGGCTGGTACCCTTAAGACACTCATCTACTTAGAACCAACTAGACCGATTAAATAGTTTATAAAACAAATTTTAAAAACAAAAAAAAAAGATTCATGAAAATTGTAAAAAATGCTCCAATATAACAAATCATAAAGACAAAAAGCATGGCATCTGCAAGAGTCGTCATATGTACTTTGAAAAACTGGTGAAGAATTTAGCTACCAAACACTGCAACAATTCATATAATGGTAGGCAAACTCAATTTTTTTCCTGAAAAACTGGAAATCATGCATCTCAAGTACTCTCAGGAATCAAAAAGCTTAAAGTAACTTACCTATTCAAACAATCCTTTAGGTAAAAAAGTGAAAAAGTTGTACTTTGTAGTTGATATTGAATTCCCCTGCCATAATGGATATTAACTAATCAAAATTCTTAAATCATGGTATGTGAAATATACAATATAATATCACACATGAAGCCGAAATCCTAAATTTCTGGAAGTTTACAAACAAAATACTAATGAGTTGATTTCAAGGTGTATGCATAACAGGGGGGGAAAATTTAACTTGATTTCGTATAATTAATAACAGTAAAAAAACTACATGATGACTCACTTGACTACAGCTCAACTGTCACCCATGGTTAAAATCAACGTATAAAAGGGGTAAACATTTACAGCTAAACTTTTGATTTTACAAATGTCTGGCCCATAAATAAATGGCATTGTCAAAGTCAGACATCACAATCTTCTTATGAAGTTCTTTGATCCTAGATAATATGAAAGATCCAAGCAAGTAGAAACATTATTAAATTTACAAAATTTGAAAGAGAAGAAATATCAAACTTCTTTGCTTTAAGTGGCCCTAATACTCAATCATCACTTCTTCAGTATTAAATTAAAATCTTCATAACAGCCAATCCTTTCACTCAAATATCAACAAATAGGACTCAAAAGAAACTTTAAACAGAAACATTTTAGCTAGTAGGCAGTTGAACAAGCCCATTAAAGTAAGCTGCACATGCTTAACCCTGTATTTTATTCAGAAGTAAAAATACATAGTAACATGACATTATTTACCAAAGAAATCAAGAGATTTTCACATTGTTACATAATCTAATTTAGCTTCATTCTGTTGAGGCAATTCATCAAACAGAACAAAGATATCTCCCATCAATTCAAAATTTTTGAAATAGATAAAAAAGCAAACTAAAGCAACCAAATAAGAGAAATAGTTATTGCATGAAAGCTACGCCCAGAAATGACATAATCCTGAATTTTAGATAATACTATCATGAAAGCTATGCACCAACCAATATTAAGGCAGTGCAACAAATGCACAAATCAAGGGTTCTCACCACAACAAAAAATGAAAATCTAAATGAAAATGAAAATGTAAGAATAAAAAAAATCAATGGTTCTCACCACTCGATTTGAGCCTAAAGGTGTTGCCAATTGTGCAATTCTTGGTGTCGATTGGGGGTTAGGGTTCAGTGAATTGGGAGTATGGTTCAGTGATTTGGGGTTTAGGGTTGATAAAATTTGAGAAGAATTTCTGAAAAGTGAGAAGGATGAGTGAACTGAAAAGTGAGATGGCTTTGTTCGAAGTAAATGCATAGGTTTGGTTATTGCAGTGAACCGTTGGATGGAGAAAGAGTTAACCGAACCATTTGTGTAAAATGAAAACCGATTCATGTTAAAAATCGTTAAGGAAAAATTTTTTAATTTGGAGGGGTTCGGTTCGGTTTATAAACTGGTTTGGGTTTTTTGCACACCCTAGTAAATATAATATTGAATTGTAAATTCTGCTGTCTTAAACCGAATGCATTAGATCCAGATTATCTAAATAGAAAAGAAATAAGGAATGAAAGTAGTATTACACTTCTGAGTTGTTACTTTTTAAGGTGGGTGATGGATGTTGCAATTACTTTCGGGACGGATGCTATAATACTCTCTCTTAAGTTTTGGTGTAATATACACCTCTAATTTTTACTTATGATGCCCACTTATTGGGTTTTTTTGTTAGTTTTATATTTTTTTTTACACATCCATATTTTCTCCCCTCCACCATCTCCTCCCCCTCTACCTCTCCCACCACTACCATCCATCACCCTCGAGCCACTGTGATTTCCAAAGCATGGATAGTGGACAAGGTGGGTTTGGGTTTGGATTCAAGTGGTTCTAGGTTGTTGGTCACGGTGGACAGTGGCAAGGGCTGGTGGCCGGTTCGCAGTGGCCAAATATGGGCTTTGTTCTGCCAAATCAGGGGGTGGTTAGGCGTGGTGGCACAAGTTAGTCAACGGTGATTTGTGGCAGAAGGTTGGCTGGATTTGGCTTCTATTCAGCCATTGATCCAAATCTGGCCCTCTACCTCCCCCACCATCGCCATCCACCCCAAATTTGGCTTCTCACTCCAAATCTGGTTCATTTGGTGTCCATCAGACCACCACCCGTACTGCCGCCTAGATCTGTCCATGTTGGGTCATGGAGGAGCATATGGGAGACAGGGACACTGCACAAACCACCTATGCTCGAACCCATAAAACTTCCTCTGTTGTGCTCAACAACCGTGAGCCTCCATCCACTGCTGCTCTGCCCCTGATCTGGCCGAATAGAGCCCAGATCTGGCCACTAGCTCTTGTTGCCATCCTTGATCTCATCGGTGGTGGATGGTGCATATTAGCATGGTGCATATTTGTTGGGTTGTTGTTTCAGGTTAGTGATGGGCAGGAGGTGAGGTGTGGCAGTTGGTGGTTTTCTGTGTGGGAGCAGGTGGTTTTTTGTTTGGGGTGGTGGTGGTGGTTCGGTGGCCATGGAGTTGGACAGTGGAGATGGGTGGTGACGTAGGGAGGTTTAGACGGCAGAGCAAAGGGGCCGCAAAAGCAAAGGGGTGTGGCTGTTTGGGTTTGAGAAGTGGTGGGTGGGTTGTGAGGTTGGACCGCCGACAACGGAGCAGGTGAGGGAACTGTGGGTATGTGCGGCTGTTCGTGATGGTTCGATGGTGAAGTTGCCACCGATGACTGGAGCAAAGATGGCAGCTTAGGGCGTAAGGGGGTTGGCGGCAAGGGTGTTGGGTTCGGTGGTTGGAGTGGTGGTTCTGACGACAGTTGGAGTGGTGGCTCTGGTGGCTGGGGCTGGTGGAGGAAGGAAAAGAGAGGAGAATGATGAATGTAACCAGGTTTACAGGTTACAAGTCATCAAATCTAACCATTCATATATTTTAAGTATAAATCTATTAGACGAAGCTTACTTTCAAGTAGTTACTTTTGAAGGTATGTGATGAAAGTTACATATAAAAACTGTTGGACGTGTCTAATATACACCTTGCAAAAGCAAGGTGTATGGTGTACCACATGATTATAGTCATGAATCGTAGTAAAAAATATATCAACGATTATGATGAATAACCTGTAAGTCGATGATCTGATTTTTTTATTGTTGCACTATTCTATTTTTTTTGTTCATTTTTTTAGGTTGCACTGTTCATTTTTTTTAGGTTGCATAACTATATAAATAATACTAGTTAAAATCTATAAGATTTTCAATACTATATTTTTAAAAAAAAAATCCATTATAGACCCATATGAAAAAAATTGTATTAGTCCTTATATTTTTTCATAAATAACTGAGCATACTAAAAACCTTACAGAATTTAACTGGTATTATTTACACACAGTAATTTTTTTTATAAAAGAAACCTCTTACAATTTTCTGTGTGGATATGTAAGGGGTTTTAAAAATATTTTTTTAACTGGTAATATTACCAGATTTTAACTGGTAAAAAAATTACTAAATTTTAATTAGTAATATTTATACACAATAATATTTTTTTAAATATTTTTTTTCATATACAGTTGTATAATCTAAAATAAAAAGAAATAGTGCAACCTGTAAAAAAAAAAAAAGGAACCAGATGACTTGCAATAGCTAGTCATTTTAAAGGATGTACCATACATCCAAACTTAAGAGAATGTATTATACCACCCGTCGAAAACTGTTAGAAAATAAAAAAAGTATAGTTTTATTCATTTCTTTCTTTCTTTTTAATTGCTTAATAATGATTTTTTGGGGAAATTTAATTTCGGATACCAAATGGGGCAATCCCCATTATATAGTAGTAGAGATTATATATTACAACAATAAATATATCAGTGTTTATGCAAAATCATCAATTTTTAAAAGTAAATGCATGTGCAAATTGTATTTTGGAGAATGAAAGAGTGGTTAACTTAGCAGTTATGAATTGTGAATGAGTATTATTCTAAATAAAGTTCAAAGAAATACCTGAAATAAGATGATAGTGGTGATTTTCTCCGATGCACAATGGTTAGTGGTGTGAGGAATTGAGTATTTACAAAAGGTATTCTGACGCTCAAGTTAGTCCATATACAAAGTGGATAAAGTGTTTGAAATTATATGCATATATTTGTGACATTGTGTGGTATTTATAGAATTGTCATAAGTGATAAGAATCATGATTTAATATGAATTGAATGCTATTATTTAAGATAAGAATCTATAAGATTGTTATTTCTTATAACTAATTTTTTTATTCATATGAGATGTAATTAATATCTATATCTATGAGAGATTCTATATGAGATTTGATCATCATAAATAGGTATATTTACTTATTTAATAGTGCGTATAAATATCTAAGATCCAATTCTAGTGAATCGAATTACTCTTAAACCGTGAATCTAAAACCTAGTTTAGAATAAGTAAAAAAAATAAAACTGAATAAAACATGTAATTATAGCTATTGGAATTGCTTTTTATTTTTAACTTGATAACTGCTAGAGTTAATTAGATGAGTGAAATGTTGGTATTTATACTATTAATTTACATATTTGTCCCTATATTTATGTCATAGTAGTGTCAACTTTTTATTTTTTTGTGAGTTATAGTAGTATCATTTTGGGAAGATGAAAAATTGGATACCAAACTCCTCAACCCTCATTATTAGTAGTAATAAATATTGACAACTCTAAGTTGGATAAAGTTTCACTCTTTCAACGAAAACCACATTGATTTAGTTTCGAAATCCTTTTCTTAATGAATAACTAGTTTTATTGCATAGATTTATTTGATTATTAATTAATTATAAGTAATTTAAAAATATTAATAATATTTTGCATTGATAATATGTTGCATTTATTTTAGAGTTGATTTATTTTATTTTATTTTTTGGTAAAACCATAAAAAAAACAGAGTAAGTTACATATAATTTTAATTCATTTGATAATTTTATATCATCGTTAATATGTAACCAACACATAGACTGATTTCCAATAAATATGCATGTCAGAATTAAAATAATACAAAACTAAAGTAAAATATACGATTACAAAACATAATTAAATAGTTTTCTAATAGCAAGCTATCAATTGTGACACATCAAACTTATATTTTGAATTGATGAATAGTACACCTTTTTCAAAAGTTGTTATTATTATATTATTAATAAATTATAATATGTGTTCTAGAATATAATAAATATTATTTGTTAACTAATGCATACATTTATCGAATTAATCAGCTAAAAGTAATTATAAAAGCTTTGTATTATATTATAAACATTTGTACTGTAACATGCTATTAATAACGATTGGTACAACTTATAAGAGTAGATCGCATCAATTAAATTAGTTGGAATTTGAATTCCTGATTTTGAGACCCTTAATCCTAAAATTTTCTATAAAAAAAAAGTATTGTAAAATCCTAAAATTATACTCTAAGCTAGTATATTTATATAGAAAAAAAATATAAAGGTAATTAAAGTATGGATTAAGGAGTTAACATGTGCTTAATTATCCCGTAAAATAAACATGGGCTTAATTATCTCAGTTGAGGATTTTAAGAAAAAAAAAGTATAATAATTTTAAATAACAAATTATTGAGAGTTAATTACAGTGTAACATCCTATAGGACATTTCCTTATATATGCATGTATTCTAAGATTAATGTTACCTATATGATTGGAATAACTTGGAATAATTTGAATGGAAATTGGATTAGGAGAATCTTACAACAATTAATCAAATATTGGCTTAGAAAGGGATTAAGAGAAGGCTGATTAAATTATTAATTTAACAATTAAGGTAAAGAAAATAAGGTGGAGAATTATGAGGATAAGCTAGGATTACAAAGAAGTAATGTACAAAATAAATAAGGACTAGGTTAATCAAAATTGAACTACACTAAGTGGACCACGGTCCAAAGAAATTTAGACAAAACCAAACTAACGATAATCTTACACTCATAACACCTTAGCTTACCTCCTAGTTGATAACATGACTCCCAGCCAATATCTTAATTTATACCATGACACCTAGCATGTTCGAACTCTTAAGGTAAGACACCTAGCAAGTTACAAGCAAATCCTTCCCTTCCCACCAACTCACACTCCTTTTACCTAAGCCTAAGTTACCATGGTTAGTAGTTAGTAACTTCCTAGCTAACCCTGAAAATCCCCCACTTCACCCTCATTTGGAAAAAGCAAGAAAGAAAGAAAGGTAGAGTGAGAGAGGGAGGGCGCCGAGAGGGAGAGGTAGAGGGAGAGGAACAAGGCTTGCATGCCCTAGAACCTTCCATCTTTTTATTGTGTGGTAGAATGCAAATATGTAAAGGAGACCAAGAGCTTCATTTTGAGCTATCAAGGAGAAGAATCAAACAACCACAACCTAGGGAAATCCTAAAGAGAAGTTAAGAGGTAGGGGATGAAACCTTAGCTTCTTATTTTCTTTAAATCCTAAGTTTATAGTTGTACTAATTCTTGAGATTAAGGAATGTAATACTGACTAAGAGCACGATAATTATGTGTGTAAACTTGTATGTTAGTGGCTGTCCTATATTTGCATGCTAATTTCACTTGAGTTAATATGTGTAATAAGGTTTGAATAGGAGTAATTAGTAGGAATTTGTGTGTGATTGAAGTTGATTTCTTACTATGATCTCTAATAGATGTTCCAGCCAAGCATGTTTAGCATAAGGTAGAAATTATAATGATTTAAAAGATTGTATTTGTACACTCTTGGAGGTTTAGGGCGTAATTCGGTTATATGTATATGTGTATGTATATGTATTAGGTATGAAATTGTTATTGAATGGCTGGTGTTATATTTCTCATGGGATTGAGATCATAACTTTGGTTTGCCATGAGATGTTATTCTTCCTTACTGTCCAAGTGTGTGTGTGTGTAGGAAGTGTAACATCCATACTCAATTTACCGTATTATCTCATCCAGTTATATGAGTAAATAGAGTTAAGAACTTTACTTCTAATTTATACACGTTATACTAAACTCATAATAACCATGTGATTTATTATAAGGAGCCATGAAGGAGAAACAGAACTCATAAGCATACAAGTCTTTACATTGTAAATACACACTAAGCCTCAAGGGGCATAATTACAATACAAGAAAACTTATACATTCCAAAGTTCTCATTACAAAAATAGAATAAAACTAAACTAGTGCATCCACTTCTCTTTTATTGCTTTCTCTTGAAAGGATCCTGACATGGATTTATCGTGGAAACAACAATGGGGGTGAGAATTAACAATTCTCAGTAGTATAAATACCTAAATAACATCTTGATAAATCAATTATTCATATTTAACTTTTAATTAAACATTATTCAATGATAAACAACTGTCCATACAGTTGTAATATCATGTTACTAGACAAAGTATTTTTCTCACTCCTTTATCTTAATTAGAGGGTTTTTCTCACTCCTCTATTATGACAAGGTTTTTTTTCTTACTACCTTGTTTCGTAGTCCACCTTATTACAAAGTATTTTTTTCACTACTTTGCAAAATGTAGAAACATATCTATGTTAATACTCAACTTTTGTTTACATAAGGCTTGTCTTTCTATATATATGTTATGTGGTAATTTCCTTCTTGAAATATCCTTATAAGTGTCTTATCTCATACTACAAAGCATATATAATAGTTCCCAACAAGTAAGGAACTTCATTTCCTCAAAACAAAAAGCTTGTGAGTTACTGCCTTTGGGCACTTAGGTACCCACTTTTCTAGAGCTTTGGTGCTCCATGATAGAAAATCTCCTCTGTTTTATCTATTATTGGGTGCTTAGGCGCCTAGAGTCGAAGCGCTTAATCGCTCAACTCCAAAACTCTCTAGACTAGAGCACTATGGCGCCTACTTCCTAAGCGCTTAGGCACTCAACACATTTTTCTCTCTGGCCTTAGACGCTGAGGCGCTCACTTCTTAGGCGCTTAGGCGCCCTGCACGCTGGTGCTCTCTTCCTATTCCATTGAATTTCTAACCAAACTTGGACCCTCAAACTTAGGTCCTAGATGATTTTCAACCTAGTGAGACTTTTATACTCCATTTCAAAATAATAACTCATGAAAATATGATCAAAAGCAAATCACCCAAAAACTCATTTTTACTAAACTCATTTTTACTAAACTCATAAATATGAGGTTATAGAGGTGTTTACAAGTTTCACAACCTCAACTATGTATGAATCAACTCAAAATAACATAACTCAAGTTCATACAGCCCAAAACATTGAGAAATCTCTCAAAAACCCATTTTTACTCAAACTTGCATGCATTTAGCATCAAGAAGGAATAGAAAGGGGTAGAAATAAAGAACAAGCTTCCCTACGTTGACTCCCAAAGATGATGGTGTTTAGGCTTGATTTCTCTTTCCTTCTTCCTTGGTTTCCTCTTCTTCCTCTCCTGCTTCTTCCTTTTCCCTTTGCTTCCTTTTCTTTCCTTTCTTTTTTCTTCTCTTCTTTCCTTCTACTAGTACTGTGACAAGAGAGAAAATGAAAAGAAACAAAGTCAAAGAAACAGAACAAGAAGGACGATGGAGCTATTGGAGAGATAAGGATTACTTTAGATATTTTGCTGGAAACATTATATCTTTTAGGAATACTTTGATCTTACAAATCCAAGTTTCTTAACTTCCATAGATGTTATAGAAAATCTTAGGATTCATCTTAATCATATTCTCATCATTACTTTATTTTCCAGATACCTAAAACTATCACTTAAGTCCTATTACTCTTCCTCTAGTTAAACTAAACCTAAGGAAATAAGTTAATAGGCTTGCAAGTATCTGTCTTAACCTGTATTCGTTACCAAAAAATTCTCCACTCTTTACTTGATATCTCTACAAAAATTCATAATTCTTCACGATATCTATCTATTCAATCTAGTCCTTAAACCCTCACTCTGTGTTATTAAAGATACCAAACTAATTCAGTTATTTCTTCAAAATTAACTACAATTAGTTCCAATCTTAAATAACCTAAAAATAAATCCTTCATATTTATGTCCATCTTTTTAAGTAGTATATGCTATTCTCTGAGCTAATAACAACTATTTTTCATATTTAGTGTTATAGTAAAGTGCCTAAACTATCTCAAATGACCACTAGAATTAATAAGTAATTCAAGCAAGAGTTATAGTACCTCTATAACAATATTCAAGACTAAAAGATTAAGGAGGATGTTACAAAAAGCATATCAAGTGAGAGGAGTATTTATTGTAAGAGTTGAGAGGGGTGAATCTTGACCATTGAATTTTACATGAATGGTCAAGATTAGAACATAAACGCATATGACTTTTTTAAGTGGTCACATGAACTTTAAGTAACTTTTAATCTTGATCATCTATGTATGGTCAAGATTCACTTCTCTCACCCTCTTACAATAAATAATCCTCTCACTAAATATGTCATATATATATATATATATATATATATAGATGACGTAGATGATCATCTTGGTAAGGTATAGGTGATCCTGAACATTGCATGTTGCCACCATATTGTGGGATTTTTCACTCATTGATTAAGGAATGCCTTTGCCAAAAGATAGAGAGCTCTTGACCCATGGGACATGTGATTAGAGCAAAGAAAAAGGTGTAAGCCCTTAATAGACTATAAGACATCTAAAAATGTAATTGGCCACCTAGTTATATGTGTCTACTGTTTGTTAGTCTTATTGCACTCTATTTGAATATTTTAATTTCATTGTACAACTATGATACTATGATTTTTTTGTAGCTTATACGACTATAAACACCAAGAGTTTTTTCATTGTTTTTAACTAGTTTTATCTGCCCAGTGAGAAGTGTAAATTCTCACACCTTGAGCATAGTGTTTCTAGATATGAAGACTAATTAGTTTGCTTGCTTGTTGCTATGGATATTGTGTCCATTTTGATTGAGATGGAGTATGAATGGGATCACTCACTTGAGGCAGATGGAGATGTCCATAGTTTACTGAATGAGAATGTGTTTGTTATTGTGTAAACTGAGGGACTTGAAGTAGTCCTTAATTTGAGACTTTTGCTCTTTTGGGTTTTGTATCATTTTGAGAGGGTCCTAGTGTGTGAACCCTTGTCCTTTTGATGTATATAATGTAAATTCAAACAAGTGGCATAAATGAAATCATAAGAAATAGTTGTATATGAATGACTTAAATTGGGTTTTAAGAGATTTTGTTAATGAATTCTAAAATGAACCTCCTAACAATTCTCAGCTAGTTAAAGGCTCACTAGTATGATAACTAATTAATTAAATAGATAATTAAAATGGACTCCCACTACATCAATTATATTAAAGTTGAACCAAGGACCAAAATTAATACCAAAGAACTTAATAAAGTAGAAGTTCATGCATTTTGTTACAACTTACCTGGTACCAAATCAACATGGATTAGGTGTTACTTGATGTTTCCTATTTAATCCTTCTCATTGTTCTAAGCCAAAGGTGCATAGTTAAGGATATATATATATATATATATATATATATATATATACACACACACATAGGGAGCATATCAGGTGAGATGAATGTTTATTGTAAGAGGTGAGAGGAGTGAATCTTGACCATTGGATCTTACATGAATGGTCAAGATTAGAACATAAATGTATATGACTTTTTTAAGTGGTCACATGATCTTTAAGTAACTTTTAATCTTGATCATCCATGTATGGTTATATGGTCAAGATTTACTCTTCTCACACTCACACAATAAACAATCCTTTCATTAGATATGTCTTCTACACACACACACATATGTTCATTTTCAATTCTTCACTCTAGTTATTCTCATTATTTAGTTAATGGAAATCCAATCCTCCATATTTATTCAAGAGGCCAAATCACTAGGTCTAACTAAGTAAAACTTAAATTTTATTTCCAACCATTGGTTACTTATACAATCTCCTTTTTCTCACTGTCTAAGAAATTCCTTAGAGAAGTGTTCCTAATTTTTATTTGATTCCAGTCATCATTTTTAATATTAACTTGTGGTGTAAACAAGTTGGGTCAAGTCAAGCACTTGAAACTCAAGCTTAGCTTGCGAAAGAAAGAGGCTACTCAAGCTTGGCTTGTTTTAAAATATGAAGCTCAAGCTTAACTTGTTTAGCTCATTTGTAACTTGATTATTTTCTTTCCTTTTATCAAATATTTTTTTAAAATATTTAATTTTATTAATTTAGTATTTAATAGACATCTTTATGCTAGAAGATAGAGTAAAAAACTAAAAATATAAATAAAAGCTTTTTTTTATTCATAATCCATTACATAAAAAATTCGTAACCTTCCTATAGGAGCTTTTAGTAAGTAATAGTAACAAATAAATTATTATTATCTATACTTTTCTTATATAAAATTATATTTTTTTATGATTGAATTTTTACTATCTAAATAGAATGAACAAGTAATACATACACAACATACACGAGCTTTTAATGTTAAACTTATAAAGCATGAGCTTGACTCATTTATATAATCGAGCATAAATTCAAGCTTAAGTTTGTTTGTTGAGTTAAATAAACGAGCTTGATTGAGCATTTAATGAGTCAAGCTTGAATAGTTTATAAATATCTCGACTCATTTACACCCTTAATTTTAACCAATGCTCTAGTACTCTAGATAAGTAATTTCGCCAAACATCGAATTCAGTTCTTATCTTTTATTTAAGTGATATCTCTTTATACCGGGCAAGGTCACACATGAAAACTCATATATAAGAAACAATACATGGTAGAACATGATTACTAAGTCCATACATCATACATATTATCATCCACATCACTCTAGTATCTAACAACCATAGGGCATAAAAGAAAGCGATAACAATCACACAAAACATATAATCACACCCATTAGTGGCGCCTCAAAAAAATATGTCTCATGCTCTAGAAAATCACTACCTGATCTAAAGTGAGATCATCATGGACATAAACTTCCACATTCAGAAAGACTTGAATGAATCCCCCTGCCTCGGGTGAATACACCTACTCGTAGTTTAGCTGCAGAATTATAATCACTGTATCCATGGCTCAATCCAGGTACCTATCTCAAGCTCTAGAAACGATGAGAACTTAGAGAATGTAATTAGTATTGGCTATTGGCTATTGAAGATAGTTTTGATGATAACAAACATGAAGGTGATGACAAGATCAAGTCCAAGACTTTTCAAGAATAGTATTAGGACTTAGATCTTTTGTAAAGGTAAAAAGGATTCACACTTAAGCTCCAAATACATTTTTCAAGAACCCAAAATAGCATACATGGTTTCCAAGTTTTTAAAATGAGTTTTGGTTTATTAAGAAATGGCTTTTAAGTGTTTTAAAGCTCGTTGGATCTTTTGGAAATGTTTGGCAAAGTTTACAAAGTTGATTAAAGAGTTTTTCAATAGGTCTAATCAAATACAGGGTCTCCCTATTCAAATAGCAAAAGTTAGAATGACAAAATTTCAATTTCATCAAGCTCTATTTGAATAGAACAGGGCATTTATTTGAATAGAGGACTTAAAATGGCCTACGCGCCTTTTGTTTTAAAAGGCCTAATCGAATAGATTATAAACCTATTCGAATAAGCTATTCCAAAAACCAATTTGTGTTGTGCTATAACGCATTTATTCAGATAGAATCTCATCATATTCAAATAGATTGGGTTTCCAGAAACATAAACTAAGGGCTAATTGCTTGCATTTAATGCTTCTAACTACTCCAACAGCTCTTAAATGATTTGAGCTATAAATACAAGTCATCGGGCATTAAAAGAGAGTAGGAAATCATTCTGAAACATCTTGTTGAGCATTCAATACGAGTTTACTAGCCTTGAAATTTATTACTCTATTTTTGGGTTTAAAAGTGTGATAATCCTTCTACCCATTGAGCTTCAATTTATATTATCTACTCTTGTGAGAGTTTATCATTCATATACACTTTGATTTCCTGTAAAGAATGTGAGGTATCCCTCAAAAGTTGTAAGGGTGAGGTATCCCTTGTTTTGAGACTCAAGCACAAAGGGTGAGACATCTCAAGGTGTGTTGAATGCTCTTTGTTGTAAATGTTTCAAGCACTTGTTCATGCTTGAAGTATTAGTGAAAAATCTTGGGTGGTTTACTTGAGGACTGGACATAGGTCACAAGGGGTGGCTGAACTAAGATAAATCCTTGTGCTTGCTCTTCACGACTCTAACTGCTTTACTTTTGTGTTTTGCTTTTATATGCTTACTTGAATTCTCTTCATCTTGGCTATTTTATTTGTGAGTGAACTATTCAATTTTATCTATCTATTCACCTTTATCAAGCAATAGTTTCAACGAAAATTGTTAAACAAGAGTTTTGTGAAAAGTTAGTGAAAATCTTTTATAAACGTAATTCACCCTCCTCTTGAGTTTGAAGTCACTTAATAATAAGTGATATCAGAGCTAGACTCTTATATAAAGAACTTAACAACTTCAAGATGAGTGATGACTTCTTCAAATGGTTTTTCATCAAAAATTTCTTTTATCAATAGACCTCATTTTTTCAATGGGGATGATTACACATATTGGAAAGAACGAATGTGAATTTTTATTGAAGCTATTGATGTAGATGTGTGGGATGCAATAGAAAATGGCCCTTTTGTTCCCACGCATGTTGCTAATGGTGTAAGAGTCAATACATCAAGAAGTGAATGGACAAATGAAGACAAGAAAAATGTTCAATACAATTTGAGAACTAAAAATATCATTACTACACCTTTGTGGTATGATGAGTTCTTTAGAATCTCAAATTACAAAACTGCTGAAGAAATATGGGACAATTTACAAGTAACTCATGAGGGTACTAGTGAAGTAAAAAGATTAAGATTAAATTCTCTCACTCATGAGTATGAACTCTTTAGAATGAACTAAGGTGAAAGCATTCAAAATATTCAAAAAAGGTTCACACATATTGTAAATCATCTTGCTTCATTAGGAAAGACTTTTCCTAGTAAAGACCTTATTAACAAAAAATTTAGGTGTTTAAGTAGGCATTGACAACCCAAAGTAACAACTATTGTAGAGTAAAGAAACCTCCTAACCATGACACTAGCTACTCTCTTTGAAAAGCTCTAAGAACATGAGTTAGAGTTAAATAAACTCAATCAAAATGAGGAGCTTGACAATAAAAAGAAGAGAATTACTTTTAAGGCCACTTCCTCTATGATTAATGATGATGATGATGAAGATGATGGAGATGACATGGAGAACCTTGAGATAAATGAGGAGAACCTTAGCCTTCTTGTAAAGAGGTTTGGGGAATTCCTCAAGAAGAAGGGAACTCAAAGAAGACCACATTTTCCTCCCTAAAGAAGACCTATCACAAACAGGAAGGAACTTCATCCACTCCTACTTGTTATGAGTGTGGAAAGTTGAGACACATGAAGATGAAGTATCCCATCTATCAAAAAATGTGGAGAAGTTTGAAAAGAGATCTTCCAAAGACAAGAAAAGAAGGAGAGCCTACATTGCATAGGATGATAATGACATGGATTCAACAAATTATTTGAATAATGAGGAAGCTCATCTATGTCTTATGGATAGAGGAGAAGAGGAAGATGAAGAAGACATTGAGGTAATATTTTCTAACCTTTACTCTTTCCCTTCTTATAGTGAATTACAAAGTACATTTAAAAAATTGCATGATGAATCTATGAGGCTTAGAAAACTTATCTCCTTATCCAAGAAAACAATTTCATCTTTAGAAAAAAAAATCTCTATTTTAAATAAGAAAGTTGAGAAACTTAAAATTGAGAATGAAACTCTTAGGTTAATCGATGCAAATTCTTTATGCATGACTTACTCCTCACATGAAAATGCATATACATCCACTTCTTGCTCATTATGCAAAGCTTTTGAAAAAGAAACTGAGGATTTGAAAAATACTCTTTCAAAATTTATCTTTCGAAGAGACAACTTGAATATATTACTTGAAAAATAAAGATGTGTTTTTCAAAAGGTCAGTTTAGGAAATAATCCCAAAATCCAAAAATTTTTTTACAAGAATTTCTTTGTTCCTTCAAGTACTTCAAGTAACCTTTTCATTAAATGTTTTAATTATGGCAAGAAGAGACATAGTACATTAACATGTAATGTGAGGAAGAATAAGAACAACAAAGTAGGGACTAAAATGGTTTGAGTCCCTAAGGGCATTTTGCCAAAGACTAACACACAAGGACCTAAGAAAATTTGGGTATCAAAAATTAAAAACTGAATGTGTGATGTAGGTGTGCTTGAAGGCTAAGAGCTTTTATTGGTATTTTGATAGTGGTTGCTCCAAGCACATGATCAGATATGACTCTAAGTTTTCCTTCCTAGTCCCCAAGAAGCATGGGCATGTAACTTATGGAGGCAATAACAAAGGAAGATCCTTAGAGTTAGCAAAGTTAGTAAAATCTCTTCCTTTTCTATTGATAATGACTTACTTGTTCAAGGGCTTAAACATAACTTACTTAACATTAGTCAATTGTATGACAAAAGGAATAAAGTTATATTTAATTCAAATTATTGCATAATTAAAGGAAAAAATGATAAATAAGTTAAGTTTGTTAGTTATAGGGTCAATAACATATATATGATTAGTCTTGATGATATATCCTCTAATGATGCTAAATATTTTATGAGTAAAGAAGATGATTCATGACTATGACATATAAGAATTGTAAACATTCACATAGATTACTTAAAGAAGTTGGTCTCAAAGGAGCTAATAATTGGACTACCCAAACTCAAATTTAAAAGAGATAAACTATGTGATGCATGTCAAAAGAGAAAACAAGTAAAAATATCTTTTAAAGCTAAAAATGTTGTTTCAACTTCTAGACCTTTATAACTTTTGCATATAAATCTTTTTGGACCTTCTAGAATAATGAGCTTTGGTGAGAATTACTATGTATTAATGATTGTGGATGATTTTTTTAAGTTTACATGGACATTATTTTTATCTCATAAAAATGATGCTTTTCAATCCTTTAAGAAACTTGTTAAAGTTATCTAAAATGAAAAGAGTTTTAACATTGCATCAATTACAAGTGATTAGGGTGGTGAGTTTGAAAACCATGAGATTGAAACATTTTGTGATGAACATGGCATTGAGCATGATTTTTCAACTCCTAGAGCTTCACAACAAAATGGAGTTGTAGAAAGGAAAAATAGATCTTTAGAAGAAATGACAAGAACTATGCTCAATAAGGCTAACATTCCTAAGTATTTTTAGGCAGATGCGGTAAATACTGCTTGTTATGTAATGAATAAGGCCCTAATAAGGCTAATTTTAAAGAAAACCCCTATGAGCTATACAAAGAAAAGAAGTCAAATGTTTCATACTTTTATGTCTTTGGATGTAAATGTTTTATTTTAAACAATGGAAATGATAACTTAGAAAAGTTTGATGCTAAGTTAGATAAAGGTATAGTTCTTAGCTATTCTACTCATAGTAAAACTTTTAGAATTTACAACAAAAGAACTATGACCATAAAAGAGTTCATTCTTGTTGCTTTTGATGAAACTAACCTAAATGGACCAAGAAAGGATTTTGTTGATGATGTTGCAGAAATCTTGATAAGAACACACTTGGAGGACAAGGAGAAAGAAACCAATAAGCAAGAGGAAAAGCCAAGTTGATCACCCAAGACAAGATAATTCACAAATCATGGACCTTCTTAAGGAATGGAGGACTTCAAGATATCATATTCTTGACAAGGTAATAGATGATGTATCAAAAGGGGTAACTACTAGAAACTCTCTTAGAAATGCATGTAACTATATGGCTTTTGTTTCAAAAATTAAACCTAAAGACCTAAATGAAGCCATTAATGATGAATATTAAATCTTGGCCATGCAAGAGGAACTAAATCAATTTAAAAGAAATCAAGTTGGGAAACTTGTTCTAAGGCCCAATGATCATCCCATAATTGGTGCCAACTGGGTCTTTAGAAACAAACTTAGTGAAATGCGCTTAATAATAAAGAATAAAGTTAGGTTGGTTGCAAAAGGCTATAATCAAGAAGAAAGAATATATTATGAAGAAACTTATGCACCCGTAGTTAGAATAGAGGCCATCAAAATTCTACTTGTTTTTGCATGCATTATGAATTTTAAATTCTATCAAATGGATGTTAAAAGTGCTTTCTTAAATGGTTTTATTCAAGAAGAGATGTATGTGGAACAACCTCCCAGTTTTGAAAGTTTTGAACTGCCCAACTAAGTTTTTAAGTTGAAAAAGGCCTTGTATGGCTTAAAACAAGCTCCTAGAGCTTAGTATGAAAGGTTGAATAAGTTTCTTTTAGAAAAAAAAATTTTCAAGGGGGAAGGTTGACACAACACTCTTTATCAAAAACAAGAAGCATGACAAACTCCTTGTGCAAATATATGTTAATGATATAATATTTAGTGTTACTAACAAGTCTTTATGTAAGGAGTTTATTAGTACCATGCAAAATGAATTTGAGATGCTTATGATGGGAGAGCTTAACTTCTTCCTTGGACTCCAAATCAAGCAAACTAGGGATGTGACTTTCATAAGCCAAACCAAGTATTGCAATAAGCTGCTCAAAATGTTTGGAATGGATAATACAAGCATTTGGCTACACTAATCGGCACTTCTTATTATTTGGACAATGACGAAAGAGGTAAACCCATAGAAATCACAAAATATAGAGGTATGATTGGCTCACTCCTTTATCTAACTACTAGTAGACTAGATGTTATATTTAGTGTGTGCATATATGTAAGATATTAAACTAATCCTAAAGAATCACACGTATGTGCTGTAAAAAGAATCATGAAAAACCTAGTTGGCACTTCACAAATGGGTTTGTGGTACCCCAAGGGTGCCTTATGTAGCCAAATTGATTATTCTGATTCTGATTTTACTGGATGCAAAATGAATAGGAAGAGTACTAATGAGATATGCCTCTTGCTTAAAAGCTCTTTAGTTTCTTGGCATAACAAGAAGAAAAATAGTGTGACATTGTCTACAGTTGAAGCTAAGTATATCATAGCTAGAAGTTGTTGTGCACAAATCCTTTGGATGAAGCAACAACTTCTAGACTATAAACTCTAGCTTGATCACATCCTTATAAGATGTGATAACACTAATGCAATGAATTTGTCTAAAAATCTCATTTTGCACTTAGGACTAAGCACATAGAAATAAAGCACACTTCATAAGGGATCATATGCAAAAAGGAGATTGCATGCTTGAGTTTGTTGAAACAACTAAATAACTAGCAGATATTTTCACTAAATCCTTGGCTAAAGATGTATTCTTTTACATAAAAAGAGAATTAGGCATAATTGATCAATCTTACATTTGAGTGAATGCTTGTGTTTGCTGCCCTTTTATTGATTTATTCATTAAAATCATTACTAACTTGAGCATCAGAGGTATTCCAAAATTTCTTTTGCAAGTACTCAATCTTTGGTTAAATTTCGCAACTCAAGTTTGATCTTATTGGACCTAAAGTTTTAAGTTATTGGTGTTTTTCTTATAATTCTAATCAATTATAATGAGTTTCTAATCGAATAGTAACTTCTAGTAGCTCCTGTAATGTGTTTTTTTTATGCTTCTAATCGATTAGAGCCCATTTCTAATCGAATAGCATATTCCAGAAACACATGGAAGATGTTTTTGTATGAATCTAATCAAATAGGCATTGTGGCTATTAGATTAGAGCTTGGCAGAATGCCCAAGTTGTATATTTCCTTAATCCTTAATCGAATAGGGAGAAAACTAATCAATTAGTAAAATTGTTGGGTGTTAAAATAACATGCAACTATTCAAATAAACCTTAAGCCTATTCGAATAGAGGTGTGCTATATGAAGGGGTACTGCTGCATCCCCCTTCATTTTTCAAAAACACACTCTCTCTTCCCTCGTCTTCTCTATGCAACTTTGTGCTTCTGAAACCCTAGCAACCAGTTTTTCCCTTTTTTTCCACCATTAAACACAACTCCCTCTCCACCAAAATCTTCTCTGAGTAACCCAAAACCACAAACTCCATTCCCTTCTCCTAATTTTTGTCTCATGCATTGAACCCTTCTTCCTCTAAACCTCAAACCTGCATCAATGGCTTCCTCTTCCAACCCCAAGAGAGCACAAACCAAGAACCCCCAAGTGGATAACCCCCTTGACCTATGAAGGTTGGCCTCTAATAATGACTAAATGGGAAGGTTCAAGCGCCTTTTTCTGCCCAGAGCTATTGTGCAGTCTAAGTTTATAGACTTGGAGTTCTTTGTCTGTGAAGGATTCCTGTTCATACCTCTATTAGAGCACCAAGGGGTCACAAGCTTCTGTACCTACCAGGGAAAAATCTTTCCAGACTTGGTGAAAATGTTTTATTGCAATATAGAGATCGATGGTGATAACCTAGTATCCAAGGTAAAAGGATACAAGATTGTGGTCACACTAAAAGGCTGGCTGGAAATCTTTAGGCTGAAGTACCGAGAAAGGAAGTTCATAGAGAATAGTTACAAGTATTAGGATGACTTCAAGCTCACGGACGCGATCGAGGGAATGATCAAACTGGGTCTCACGATGCTTGGAGCTACCTTCACTGCTGGCAAAATTACATACCAAGATAGGCTACTTCGTTACGCCTCTGCCCATATCCTCGCCCCAAGATGAGGCAATTGTGCCTACATGGGGGAGGATGATATCTTTATGGTATAGGCTTTGAAGGAGAGGATCAAAATCAACTGGCCTTACTTCATCATGAACCACATGATGAAGGTGAAAAGTAAAGAAAATATGGATCTGCCCTACACCCTCTTGATCTATGGCTTACTTCAGAGATACTATATAATCGTGGCTACTGAAGAATCTAAGAAACTCACCCATCATAACATATTTGGACGCTCCACTCTCAAACACATGAAAATGAAGAAGAAGCAAGGCGTTTGGGTTTATGGAGGTGATGCAATTGAGGCTGAGGTAGAAGTTAAAGATGCATTTGATCTTCCAATGGATACTGAAGGTGATGCTGCTGCTCTTGTGACTAACGAACAGCTCTTGAGTATGATGAATGACTTCAGGGCATACATGGAGCATAGCATGGGTGCCATCTATGATCGGATGGATGCCTTGGAACGACACCGGGTTACTACAGCGTGACGCTTGGATGACATGGTGCAACATTTTCCACCTCCACCACCACTAGAATACTTGTAGTTTTTAGGATCCTTAGACTTAGGATCTTCGTTTTTGGATGTTATTAGCTTTTTGTTGCACTTGACAAACAATATGTAAATGCAATTAGCTATTTTTGATGAATATATATACTTGGCTGTGTTGAACTGATCAATGAATGAGAATTTGCTTTTTGAACTCTTTTATGTATGCATTGCTAATTTTATAACATTAGAGCTCTTGCTGAATTTATTTGTTGACTTGTATGAATATCAAATGTTATTTTTGAATGGATAATTAGCTCTATGCTTTCTCTTATCCCATCTTTTTTATCATGACAAAAGGGGGAGAAAAGCTTGAGTTCTTGTTGTTGAGAAAAGAAAAGTATAATTTAAAACTAATTTTGGGATTCCAAAAGTAAAGGAGAGTTGCATATCTCTGAATTTAAATCATCTCTTATGAAAAAGAGGGGGAGTAAGTCTCTCTAACAAACCTTGTGGATTCCAATTTGATAAACTAACTCTTTTCTCAATGGTTGTTTGTTATTACCAAAAAGGGAGGAATGTAATTGGCCATTGGTTATTAAAGATAGTTTTGATGATAAAAAACATAAAGATGATGACAAGATTAAGCCCAAGACCTTTCAAGAATAGTATTAGGACTTAGATCTTTTGTTAAGATAAAAGAGTTCACACTTAAGCTCCAAATATGTTTTTCAAGAATCCAAAATAGAACACATGGTTTTCAAGTTTTTAAAATGAGTTTTGGTTTCTTAAGAAATGACTTTTAAGTGTCTAAAAGCTTGTTGGATTTTTTGAAAACATTTGGCAAAGTTTGCAAAGCTGATTAAAGAATTTTTAAATAAGTCTAATCAAATAAATGGTTTCCCTATTCGAATAGCAAAAGTCAGTATGTCAAGTTTTCAATTCCATCAAGTTCTATTCAAATAGAATAGGACATCTATTCAAATAGAGGACTTAAAATGGCCTATGCACCTTTTGTTTTTAAAAGGCCTAATCAAATAGATCATAAGCCTATTAGACTAAGTTATTCTAGAAACCAATTTATGTTATGCTATAACGCATCTATTAGAATAGACTGGGTTTCCAGAAATAGAAACTAACGGCTAGTTGCTTGCATTTAATGCTCTCAAATACTTTCAACGGCTCTTAAATAACTTAGGCTATAAATACAAGTCATTGGGCATTAAATGAGAGCAGGAAATCATTCTGAAGCATCTTGTTGAGCATTCAATACAAGTTTACCAGCCTTGAAATTTATTACTCTATTTTTGGGTTTAAAAGTGTGATAATCCTTCTACCTATTGAGTTTCAATTTGTATTATCTACTCTTATGAGAGTTTATCATTCATATACATTTTGATTTCCTATAAAGAGGGTGAGATATCCCTTAAAAGTTGTAACAGTGAGGTATGTTACTAAGTGGCCTCAATACTCAAGAAGGGGGATAAATTGGGTTTGTAAAATATTTTCGCAATTCTTCAACAAAATGTTTGATTATCAATTTTTGTTTAAGTTATTGATTGATAGAGATGAATGGATAGATAAAATAGAATGTTTTCACTCACAAATAAGATAGCCAAGCAAGAAAGTATTCAAGCAAGCTAATAAAATAGTGCACAAAAGTAAAGAAGAAGAGTTTAGAAAATCAAACACAGAGTTTATCCTAGTTCAGCCACTAATCCACTTGTGGCCTTCGTCCAATCCTTAAGTAATTACCCAAGATTTCCACTATATCTTTAAGTTTCAACAAGTGCTTGACAACCTTTACAAACTGGAGCACTCAACACACCTTGGGATACCTCACCATTTGTACTTGAGCCTCTACTTTCAAGGGATGTCTCACCCTCTTTTACATATTATTCAAAGATGTAGATAAATTAAAACTCTCTCTAGAGTGGATAATACAAAATGAATCTCTATGGGTATCAAGGATTCACTCTTTTAATGTTCAAAAATAGAGTATGATGAATATGATTATGAAACCACAAATTTAATGCTCAAGAATGTTTTCCAGATTGTTTTTCTAACCTTCATAAATGCCCAACAATTTGTATTTATAACCCAAAGCAATTAAGAGCTGTTGGGGGGTAATTAGAAGCATTAAATGCTCTTAATAGAGCCATTGGACGTGCTTTCTACTTTCCTAGATAATCAGTTATTGATTTTCGATAACTAGTTATTTGGTTAAGCATAACCAGTTATTGGAAAACCCATAACCGATTATGACATGTTAAAAACATGATCCACATTTTTGTTTCTTGTAATATCCCAAATTCAATAACTATAATATAACCAAAGTATATTACAGTGATTAGATTCAAGCATGCTACTTACTACAACTATACAATTTCTAATATAACATATCAGCATTATATAAAAAATATGAGCGATGAATGAATATATATATATATATTACACAACATTTGTATTTCTCATAAATACAATATGTACATCATTTCAAAAGAAACTACTTAGGTACACTAAGCTAAGCACTCCAAGCTCCTGCTTATCTTCACTTTCCATATGACTTCCTCCATGGACTCATCATGGAAACACACACAAGGGGTAATAATCACACATTCTCAGTAGTTTAAACCATAAAACATGTCATCATAATCATTTCAGCCATTTCGGAGAAAAACACATTTTTTAACTCAAGTATCATACATATCAAGCTAGAAAGGTAACAAAAACCAAAACCATGTCATTTCTCTCCTCGAAATAGATTCTCATTTATAAATTTGTATAAAAACTCATTTATCACTAACAGATTTCAAGCAATCACCATGCTCACAAAACACAGTATCTCCATCCCATAGATACAAACACAACAATCCCCATCTTAGAGGTACACACAACTATGGCTACAACCACTATCATGCCAGTGGCTATGACCACTGTCTCATCTTAACAACTATGAACGATATTATACAACCACCCATACAATCGAATATATCATTGATTAAGGTAGCTGCCCATACAATTACCATGCAAATGCAATGATTGTTATGTTGTATGCTTATGCCTAACATGTCCTAAGACAATGATTATGCAATGAGATTAAAATAACGTTAGTGTAATGTCATGAAACTTGACTATTCCCAAGAACTTTGTTCCTTGTATTTCTCCTGAGTAGTATGGTTTCGATTATTTAACACTACTTAGCAATGATGGACTACTCCACCTCTCAACAATGAGTGTTCACCATCTCATATATCATTCACAGATACGTGGGAATAGCAAGTGCATGACAAAATATGCAAAGTGCTTTTATAAAGCACATACAGTACCACACCGAGTATTCTCCTACATGAGATTGTACCCAATACTTCTAGCTATAAGGAAATCTTTCCCCACAAGGTTTCAACACATTTTTTTAAGAACACTCACATAATCACTCTATGTATTGTTCCCATCACATTTCAACTTCATAAAGGTCGTGAGGATATTACTCACCTCCACTACTCAATGAACATAGGGAGGATATTACTCTCCTCAACTATGCTCCACAATTATCTCATGTAAACCAATTACTAATTACTTCCCTTAACTAGTTTCATAATTGATTTACATGAATTTCAAGTTTATTCCATAAACACTTCACTCTATACTCCTATCAGAGTCCCCACACTCATAAGGAAGCATAAGAGAAGAAACTACATCATTCTCTATTGCATCACACAACAATTTCTGTCCAAAATTGGAGCTCACGCCGTGGCACACCACGGCCACGCTGCGGCACCCGGCTCTTTGCCCCTCCTCACGCCGTGGCATACACATGGCCACGCCACAGCTCCTTACTCTTGGGTTCCATTTCTGGACATTCATCACTCGCACGCCGCAGCGTGCCACACCTTGCACTATAGCACAAGCAGCAGAACATGGATTTTGCATAATTTTGCAGATTCAGATATTGTTCCATTAGAACTTACTCCTCCTCCAATCACTCAAACCCCACATCCAAGTGATTTCTAACCTTCCACAAGGTCTATCAACACATTGCAACTTTTGTACAACTTCAATTTCACAAAAACATGGATTGATGAACTCATCATCCACCTTGAATTCTAAACCTCCAAATTCAACCCTAATGGGAACAAAGGTGTTCAAGTGATGAATAATTCATCCTCAAGCATCCAATAAACCAATTTTCACACCACCAAGCTATCCTCAAGCATCTTATCAAGATTTAAGCCATAAACATCAAAATCATACTCAAAACCTAACTTTCTCATCATGCCAACACTCAAGAACAAGATGAAGAAAATAGGAAGATGAGTCAAAAATAAGGTTTCCCCTACCTCAAAGATCAAGAAGATGAAGATGAAGCCAAGGATGAGCCATGGAAGATCCAAGCTCTCCCTTCCTCTTTCCCTTTCTTCCTCTTTCTCCTTCTTCTTTCCCCTTCATGGTTTTCCTCTTCTTCTTTTTTTCTACTTCTCTCACTCTCAGCCATGAGATATTTAACAAGGGAAGTCAAATTTGGCTTCTCTTGGATAGGTACCAAAATCCCGATGTGCTAAAAACACCTAGATTTCACCAAATCCAGATTTCTAGCTTCCAATAAATTTTTAAAAAAATCCTAAGATTCATAAAAAAAAATCTTGTTATACTAAAACCTCCATTTTCTATATCAACTACTCGTCCAACCGACATTAAAACATATAACTAGTATGCTTAAAAATACCAAATTAACTTTGATAATCCTCAAACTTTAACTTTAGCACAGTATTTGTGACCTGGAAATAAACTCTCCACATTTATTTCCATAAACTAAGCAGTTTAAGCCACTTCCGGAGTAAATAACAGTTATATTTCACACATAGTGTTATAGTAATGTGACTAAACGTGCTTAGAAAGCCACAAAACTTAACAGGCATGATAAACAGGTATTAAGCTACCTCCATAACTATATACAAGTCTATCATATTTTCTAGGGTGTTACATTTCACACAATAATCGATTATGTCAAATACCATAACCGGTTATTGGCCACTTAAGAAAAGGGAGCCATTGCCTGACTTTTCACAATAACTGATTATGGGAAAGCCATAATCGGTTAGGAGCTTTAGAAAAAGGCTCCTAACTTAGTGAATAACCAGTTATAGGAAATCCATCATCGGTTATTCCATTTTAAAAACACTTTGACGCGCTTCTATTTTGGAAAATAACCTATTATGTGAACAATAATAACTTGTTATTGGTTTTGTCAAGAAAGTAAGATTTTCAAAGGATTTTTCAACTAAAGATTTCTAAAATCTTTTCAAACTTTCTAAAACCATTTTGCTCAAACTTAAACACAATTTTCACAAGTATAAATCATGATTTTGGAATGCCATTTAAGTTAAATGAAAAATTAAGAAATGAGCTTAGAGTGAATCCTAAATACCTTAACACAAGATCTAAGTCCTAAATGCTAAACTTGAAGATTCTTAGGACTTGATCATTGCGCTTTCATTCCTTTCTTATTTGTTATCATCAAAACCCTTGCTTTTAGTCAATGTCAATCACATTTTTCCCTTTTTTATGATGACAAACAACCATTGAGAAAAAGTTAGTTCAAATAAATTGGAACTCACAAAAAGTATTAGAGACTTACTCTCCTTCTATTTTTCAAGAGGTGATTAAATCAAAGATGCACAGCTCCCCCTTAATTTTGGAATCACAAGATCATTGAAATTATATCTTTTGCTATTTTACTTTACTTTTCTCAATGACTTATATCGATAAACTTCTCCCCCTTTGTCATGAAAAAAAATGTACAATAAGGAATGTTTGTCAAAGAAAGAAGTAACCATTTTAACAGTAAACACAAAACTATTGCCATTCAACACATATTCAATACTATTTCAGCAATAGCAAAACCTAGATCAGCATAATATTCATTTCAACAGACCATCCATGTCAAAATATCCAAGTCATACTAGAATAGCATTTCAAGGTCATACAATGGTTAAGTAAAGTTATAGGCTAAAACAATGAACAACATATCAAAAGACATAATAAAGTAGCTAAAGCAGAATGTCATTGCAAATAAAAATAATTCATTCCTAAGCCCAATCATTTTGCGGTGGTGGAAGACGACGCTCAATACTCTCCAAGCGGTCATAGATGACTCTAATGCTATGCTCTTGATAAGCTCGAAGATTCACAAGCTGGGCTTGGATGCTTGCTAGTGTAGATAGGATGCGGTCTTCATTTGTGGTAGGTGCCTCTTCCATAGGCACATCAGCAGGAGCAGCAGACATGTTTTCTTCTGGTGGAGCTGCCGAACGTCCATGACCATAAACCCATTCACTATTGACTTTCTTTATTTGTAAGCGGTTTAGGGTAGCCTTCCCAAACCTGTGGTGACCGATAGTGTTGATGATTCCAATATCATCTAGGTTGACCCTGTATTGCTCTAGGATTTTAGCAACAATTAAGGCACACGGGAGATCCATCAGCAGCTTTTCCTTAGCTATCATCATGTAATACATGATGTAATAGGGCCAATTGATATGCATTTGCTGTCTAAGGCCCCACATCAGGAAAATGTCTTCTTCTTCCACCAAGACATAATTGCTAGCCTATGGAACCAACATATGTGCCACCACAAAATGAAGAAGATGAGCTTGTGGATTCAGAAGGCTAGCAGTGAAGGATGTAACAACCCTCGATTTAATAACCACGACACAATCATCATTATGTCACGGTCACTAAATTTCGGCGTGCTATCATTGTCAAATATAAAATATGAGGAAAATAGGAGCCACGAATGAATAGTTACATATATAACCAGTTAAAATATGAATTATAAGATGTATTCGAATTACAGCATTTAAGACTAGATAATCACCTTAATGCATACATATACCCAAAAATAGACTTTATACAGGTAATGAAAAATAAAATATAAACTACTCGCCCCATATCCACGACTAAGGAGTTGGGCACTCCATCGGATCTCGAATGCGTGAGGCAACTCCAGGCTCACCGGTGTAGTGAGAAATACAGAATAAGGTCTTCAATCGCAGTCCTCTTCATGGTCAAAGTCAGATCCCCAACATATCGCATACGCTTGTCGATCCAGTCGACTCGCCAAGTCTTGGCACCACCAGTGAACACAGTTCGAACGAACCCAATAGAACCCCCTTCACGACGACATCACCGGATGGAGTGGGTCAAACCAAGAAAGTCCAAAAGAATCCAACCTTGTTCTCACTTACAGTCTTTAACCAGGAATTTACATAGAACAAGAAAAGTATAAGAAAGATGTAAGACATCCTACCATCATTACCAATTATAGCAGTAAGAAACCAAGCGGCGCAAAGCGCCCACAGAGCATTTTCAAATAATAATCATAAGCATTAAATAGCAGAAATAAACAAATAAGTAGTTCCAGGCAGTCATATATATATAACAGTAAGACAACAATTCCAAGTTATAATAACGAATGAATGCCAGATAATGCATGGACCCACTATGCTCATGTATACAAAGTCAAAATCCTACTTCATGGAGCTAGACACAAAACAGTCGGAGAGAACGATTAGGAGGTATGTCTGTATTCTTGGCTGCCGAGGCCCTCAAGTGCTATAATTCTCAATTTATCAACGTGCACACCATGGCATTTTACAAGACATTCTACACAGATCATGATATAGGACTGTGCCACGGTCAAGATCGTCGGTGCGTGTGGATCAGTTTGTCCCACGGTCCAGAGGAGCTACCACTGCCCCCTGTGAGACACCCGCACCCCGACGCCCCCAAAGTCAACTACAGGACCACACATGTCTATTCACACCCGCACATAGGTGTAATTCAACTCCTGGGCTAAAGGCCTTAACAAAGTCCAATGGACAATCGCAAGGCATACAGACTCTATGCATAAACATGTATGATCATTATTACATACAATTCCACAATATGCTTGCATAAACATATATGATCATTATTACATACAATTCCACAATATGCCATAATTTGCCAAAGCAAGAATCAACAAAATCATTGGTCACTCACATGAACCCACAATATCATAATATTAGAATTAAATGAATTAATGCATTTTTAAGGTGTATTATGAATTCTTGCTTAGGTTTAGCTTTTCTTATGATGTTTGTCTCTACAGGAATTCTCTTAGTTAATCAAATTCTCTTAGGTAATTTATTCATATACACTTAGAAGGTTATTCTAAGATCTCAAGGTCTCACACTCTTTTGTTCTTACCTTAATTAAAATTATCCCAAGTCTTATGAAAATTCCATTCTTGGTTCTTTAAAATTTATGAATCTCAAAGTATAATTTAATTTCCAATTTGCTAATTCTTGCATCATATTACGATTAATTTAATCACTAGGTGTTGAGTGATAAATTATACTTTTGGATTCGACGGAGACAATGGCTCTAGTGTACAAAGGTGAGGCTACTTTTCGACG
The DNA here is from genome assembly GCA_029884595.1 of Ormosia semicastrata. NCBI lineage: Eukaryota > Viridiplantae > Streptophyta > Magnoliopsida > Fabales > Fabaceae > Ormosia > Ormosia semicastrata. Next base: position 12,823,299 of record JAQQTO010000047.1, on the reverse strand, counting down.
AAAAATAATCTGACAGAATGATGAAAGATGGGAGAACATTATTTCACAAGAATGGCTAAAAGTCAAGTTCTGTCGAATGAAGATAAAAAACTATTGAATATACTAAAAGGTTAGCAGAAATTCTAACTCGACGAATTTGGAGAAGTTTCTTTACCAAATGGTCAGAAATTCTAACTCGACGGATATTGACATCCTAACTTGACGAATATTGACATTGGAGAAGTTTCTCTACAAAATGGTCAGAAATTCTAATTCGACGGATATTGGCATTCTAACCCGATGGATATTCACATTGGAGAAGTTTCTCTACTAAAAGGTCAGAAACTCTATTTCGATGGATATTGGCATTCTAACTCGACGGATATTAATATTGGAGAAGTTTCTCCTAAATGGTCAGAAACTCTAACTCGACGAATATTGGCATTCTAACTCGACGGATATTCACATTCTAACTTGACGGATATTCACATTCTAACTCGATGGATATTCACATTGGAGAAGTTTCTCTACTAAAGGGTCAGAAATTCTACTCGACGAATATTGACATTCTAACTTGACGGATATTAACATTGTACTAAATGGTCAGAAGTTCAAACTCGACGGATGTTGACATTGTACTAAATGGTCAGGAAGTTCAAATTCGACGGATATTGACATTGTACTAAATGGTCGAAAGTTCAAACTCGACGGATGTTGACATTGTACTAAATGGTCAGGAAGTTCAAATTCGACGGATATTGACATTGTACTAAATAGTCAAAAAATTCTAATTGTTACAATTGTTCACAAAGAATCCCCCAAATTTTGCGCTCAAAGTCGTGGCCATCCGAAAACCAATCCGACGTCATTTCCTTCCATGTTATACATTCCAATCCATTCAGATGCATCAATATACTCAAACAAACAATCTAATAGCGCAACACATTATAAACAACATGCAAACAGAGAATAACCCCCAATAGAGTTTCCTCACAATCAATCACAGACAAGGTTTCTAAATGCTAATAGAGGTTGAGGAGGAGTGTCTTCCTCTTACCTTAGTGAAGAATAAGAAAAAGCAAGCTCCTTTTTGCTTAGGAATTTCGTGCTTCACCACCGCAGAAACCTTGGTGTTCAAATCCACAAATATCAAGATCAAAGAATGGAAATGGCATCCATAGTCACCAATGTGACCATGGAACACGAAAATGGGGAGAAAAGAGAAGAAAGTTGAGAGCTTTTACCTTAAAGCTCCAAGCTTTGATGTTGGCCGTGGAATACGAAAATGAAGAAACCAGGAGGAGTCCCACAAAGAGGAAAGCTTGAAGATGGAGAGGTGAAACAATAGTTTAAGTTTGGCTTGAGCAAGGGAAGCTTGAAAGCTTAACAATGGGGTGTGTAGGTGGAAGAAGAGAGGAAGAGAAATGAGAGCTGCGTGAGGGAAAGAGTGACCAGCATGAATGAGAGAAAATGGGAGAATGAAAATGTAATATGCCCCCTTGGCCAACCGTGCAGCACCAAAAAGGGAGGAGAGAGAAAAGTGGTTGGAGGAAGCTTCCTTGAGAAGCTTCGCGCGCTTCTCGATAAAGTGCACAATAAGCTTATCCCCTTAATTAAATACATCTGACAGATGATTAATTACACTGTTAGAATTATTTTCCCAGTAAATAAAAGTTACAGTTAATGAAAATAATATTTTATTATTCATCAGATGATTTTATGATACAGTGATTTTATTTATCAGATAAAATCTCAAAAAAAATACAAACCTTGTAAACTGTGTCCAGCCTCGGGTTTAGTAAGATCCCCCGTTGACTTTTCCACAGTCCAAAGTTTATCAGCCTTAGGAAAATATTTTGTTTTCCCGGCTCTGCTCAGTATACACGCAAAACGAAAAATATATTAAAATATTCAATATTTTCAAAAAATTCCACAAAAATTTCTAAAAATAATAAATATTATAAAATGATTATTTATAATAAAATAAATAATTTTCGGGATGTTACGACATTCCCTCTTCTAAAAAGGAATTTCGTCCTCGAAATTCATTATATCTTAGAACAAACGCGACTGTGTTTCTTTCATTTTGTCTTCTAGTTCTCGGGTTTTATCTTCAGCTGCATCGATCCAAATTACCGGCACTGAGGTTGCTTCCTTCCATTGAGTATCTCATATTAACGGGCAAAAGTATGTTGATGTCGTAGGTCGAATAATGAAAGATTCTACACCCTTTGAGTCTTCAGCCATCCAACAACCAACTCTCCAAACAACCGTACATTGCTGAGTGGCTCTATCGAACTTATTCTCCTTGCTTACTGTAGTAGACAACTAAGCTTATTTTCTTCTTAAGGCATCCGCTACGACATTCACCTCTTCTGGGATTATACTAAAACGAAAAAATCAAAATCTTTCAGAACTTCTAATCATCATCTCTGCCTCATATTCAACTCATTCCAATAGGACAAAATACTTCTGACTCTTAAGATTACCATAGACATTGAGAATTTCTCCTTGTAGAAAATGCTTCTAGATCTTCAATACAACTACAAAGCTAACTCTAAGTTGGTGTGAGGTAATCCTTCTCATGTATTCTTGATTGTCTCTAAGCGTACGTTACCATTCCTTCTATTCTGGTTAAGCACACGTTCTAAACTTCCAATGCAAAGCATCACTAGGCATTCCAAAAAGGTTCGTTGGGATTAGACAGAATCATTGTCGACAAGGTAGTCGAGTGTCTCTTCAATCCTTGAAAATCTTTCCTTATATACACCAATCCTACAAACTTGACTCTCATAGGGTAAGTTCTCACCTAATTGTGCTACACTTGTCGTATCGTTAGGGTTCAGATTTGGGAACACATTTACTCAATCGAAGTATACTAAAAACGTTATAAAGGTTAGAAAGAAAAGTAGGGAAGTCGCTTGATTTACCACTGGACCCGCCTAACGAAGAGTATGATATGGTCCAATAAAACTGAGGAGTGAGTTTCATGGATTCACATCTAGGGAATTTCTATCTCAAGAAACACTAAGTATTCGTTGAAACCGAATGACGAGACCCGTTTAGAAAACAATCAATCTCCTTCCTGAGATTAAGCCTGTTCATGAAGAAAGTAGATGATTGAATTGGTAAAAAGGGTTCCAATTCCTAACAACAATAAGATAGTCTTTTTAAATAAACTTGTTGCAATGAGAGCAGGCTTACAAATGTGAATAGTATCATTCAGGTCGATGGGAAGTAAATACACAGATAACTCAATCCCAGAAACGAACTCTTAGAATTTCATTAGAATATTTCAACAGGATATGATTGGAAGATAACCAATCCCTTTATTAACATTATATCTAATTTGTAAAAGAAGAAGGATTTAGTCTTTAACAAGTCATAGGATAATCTAAACAACTTAGCTACCATGAACAAGTTCTTAGTAGCAGAGGTAGAAATAACTTAGTCAAAAGATGTCAGAGGTATATACGACCCTAACATACTCATACAGTCACGCATCATAAAGTAATGGGCTATCCCCAGAATTATACAACGAAGTCACAGGGTCATCCACTGTAGCATAGTCCTTTTCTTCACTTCGATCTTTAGTCTGGGTAGAGGAATTAACTTTCCCTTCTTCATGAGATTTCAAAGTACGTACATCTCCGAGGTAAGGCTTCATCCTTTGCGAAGTACAGTTCCTCGCCATATGTCCTAGCCCTCTGCATTTGGAACAAATTATCCCCGTGGTCGCACATAGAGGCTTCGTCCCATGTAAAGCACAATCTCTTGACACATGTTCTTGCTTTTTGCACTTGAAACAAATTATTCCTTCGATCTTACAGTCCCTCGTGAAGTGGTCATTTCCGCACTTCATACACCTTGGTAACGGTACCACAGTTGGATTGGATTTACTACCACTCATATCCCCTTTATACGTTTGTTGTTGCTGTTGTCCCTTCGTTTTTCGTGAATACAATTTCTGCTTAAACTGATTGATCATCCTTTTATTCCTCCTTTGGAACTTAGGTAGTTCAGAATTACCCAAAAATTGACTATCTCCGAATAAATTCTGAACTTCGACTTCTAACTCCTGTTGTTGTGTGGTCCTCTGATTTGGTTGTACTGTTATGCCATTCATTCCCTACATTGCTTCCATAGTCGCATCCACTCCTTGGTTGTTACATTCCACATTCCTACGCATGCGTCTTTTGCGAGCCATTATCTTCCTTCGAGAACAGACAATCAGGCACAATGGAGACAAGAAGTAACCATTTTAGACAATAATGTCTCCTTTCGGAAACCAAACACAAGGAGTCACACAACACACAAGGGTGAAAATGCAGACAAATCATAAACAAGTTCAGTCATACCAGCTGAGCTTCTTACTAAAAGAACTTCTATTACCTTAATACGCCTAGGTGAAGTCATAGTTTCCCGTAGATACAGAACATTACACATTGAGTGGGCCAGTACTCAATATCATGTAACTGTGCAAAAGTAGCTACCAACACTCAACTACGGCAAGCTATGCCTTCCTTTCCCAACATCTCAATTAAGAGACAAGGAAGTACACAACATACAAATAAACTTCTAATATGTCTAAGCATAGTCAGTCCATACCCCGGCTCAACAGGATGAACTGAGCTCTGATACCACCTTAATGTAACACCCCTCGATTTAATAACCACGGCACAATCGTCATTATGTCATGGTCACTAAATTTCAGCGTGCTATCATTGTCAAATAACAAACTTTACAAAAATATTAAACATTTCGCATATGAGAAAAATAGGAGCCACGAATGAATAGTTACATATATAACCAGTTAAAATATGAATTATAAGATGTACTCGAATTACAGCATCTAAGATTGGATAATCACCTTAATGCATACATATACCCAAAAATAGACTTCATACAAGTAATGCAAAATAAAATATAAACTACTCACCCCATATCCACGACTAAGGAGTTGGGCACTCCATCGGATCCCGAATGCGTGAGGCAACTCCGGGCTCACCGGTGTAGTGAGAAATATAGAATAAGGTCTTCAATCGCAGTCCTCTTCATGGTCAAAGTCAGATCCCCAACATATCGCATACGCTTGTTGATCCAGTCAACTCGCCAAGTCTTGGCACCACCAGTGAACACAGTTCGAACGAACCCAATAGAACCCCCTTCGCGATGACATCACCGAATGCAGTGAGTCAAACTAAGAAAGTCCAAAAGAATCCAACCTTGTTCCCACTTATAGTCTTTAACCAGGAATTTACATAGAACAAGAAAAGTACAAGAAAGAGGTAAGACATCCTACCATCATTACCAATTATAGTAGTAAGAAACCAAATGACGCAAAGCGCCCACAGAGCATTTCCAAATAATAATCATAAGCATTAAATAGCAGAAATAAACAAATAAGCAGTTCCCGGCAGTCATATATATATAATAGTAAGACAACAATTCCAAGTTATAATAACGACTAAATTCCAGATAATGCATGGACCCACTATGCTCATGTATACAAAGTCAAAATCCTACTCCATAGAGCTAGACACAAAAGAGTCAGAGAGAACGATCAGGAGGTATGTCTGTATTCTTGGCTGCCAAGGCCCTCAAGTGCTATAATTCTCAATTTATCAACGTGCACATCATGACATTTTACAAGACATTCTGCACAGATCACGATATAGGACTGTGCCACGGTCAGGATCGTCGGTGCGTGTGGATCGGTTTGTCCCACGGTCCAGAGGAGCTACCACTGCCCCCTGTGAGACACCCGCGCCCCGACGCCCCCAAGGTCAACTACAGGACCACATATGTCTATTTGCACCCGCACATAGGTGTAATTCAACTCCTAGGCTAAAGGCCTTAACAAAGTCCAACGGACAATCACAATGCATACAGACTCTATGCATAAACATGTATGATCATTATTACATACAATTCCACAATATGCTTACATAAACATGTATGATCATTATTACATACAATTCCACAATATGCCAAAGCAAGAATCAACAAAATCATTGGTCATTCACATGAACCCATAATATCATAATATTAGAATTAAATGAATTAATGCATTTTTAAGGTGTATTATGAATTCTTGCTTAGGTTTAGCTTTTCTTACGATGTTTGTCTCTACAGGAATTCTCTTAGTTAATCAAATTCTCTTAGGTAATTTATTCATATACACTTAGAAGGTTATTCTAAGATCTTAAGGTCTCACACTTTCTTGTTCTTACCCTAATTAAAATTATCCCAAGTCTTATGAAATTTTCATTCTTGGTTCTTTAAAATTTATGAATCTCAAAGTATAATTTAATTTCTAATTTACTAATTCTTGCATCTTATTACCATTAATTTAATCACTAGGTGTTAAGTGATAAATTATACTTTTGGATTCGACGGAGACAATGGCTCTAGTGTACAAAGGTGAGGCTACTTTTCGACGAAAAATAATCTGACAGAATGATGAAAGATGGGAGAACATTATTTCACAAGAATGGCTAAAAGTCAAGTTCTGTCGAATGAAGATCAAAAACTGTCAAATATACTAAAAGGTCAGCAGAAATTCTAACTCGACGAATTTGGAGAAGTTTCTCTACTAAATGGTCAGAAGTTCTAACTCGACAGATATTGACATCCTAACTCGACGAATATTGACATTGGAGAAGTTTCTCTACAAAATGGTCAGAAATTCTAATTCGACGGATATTCGCATTCTAACCCGACGGATATTCACATTGGAGAAGTTTCTCTACTAAAGGGTCAGAAACTCTAATTCGACGGATACTGGCATTCTAACTCAATGGATATTAACATTGGAGAAGTTTCTCCTAAATGGCCAGAAACTCTAACTCGACGGATATTGGCATTCTAACTCGATGGATATTCACATTCTAACTCGACGGATATTCACATTAGAGAAATTTCTCTACTAAAGGGTCAGAAATTCTACTCGATGGATATTGACATTCTAACTCGACAGATATTAACATTGTACTAAATGGTCGGAAGTTCAAACTTGATGGATGTTGACATTGTACTAAATGGTTAGGAGGTTCAAATTCGACGGATATTGACATTGTACTAAATGGTCGGAAGTTCAAACTCGACGAATGTTGACGTTGTACTAAATGGTCAGGAAGTTCAAATTCGACGGATATTGACATTGTACTAAATGGTCAAAAAATTCTAATTGTTATAATTGTTCACAAAGAATCCCCCAAATTTTGGGCTTAAAGCCGTGGCCATCCGAAAACTAATCCGACGTCATTTCCTTCCATGTTATACATTTCAATCCATTCAGATACATCAATATACTCAAACAAACAATCTAATAGTGCAACACATTATAAACAACATGCAAATAGAGGATAACCCCCAATAGGGTTTCCTCACAATCAATTACAGACACGGTTTCTAAATGCTAATAGAGGTTGAGGAGGAGTGTCTTCCTCTTACCTTAGTGAAGAATAAGAAAAAGCAAGCTCCTTTTTGCTTAGGAATTTCATGCTTCACCATCGCAGAAACCTTGGTGTTCAAATCCACAAATATCAAGATCAAAGAATGGAAATGACATCCATAGTCACCGATGTGACCATGGAACACGAAAATTAGGAGAAAAGAGAAGAAAGTTGAGAGCTTTTACTTTAAAGCTCCAAGCTTTGATGTTGGCCGTGGAATACGAAAATGAAGAAACCAGGAGGAGTCCCACAAAGAGGAAAGCTTGAAGATGGAGAGGTGAAACAATAGTTTAAGTTTGGCTTGAGCAAGGGAAGCTTGAAAGCTTAACAATGGGGTGTGTGGGTGGAAGAAGAGAGGAAGAGAAATAAGAGCTGCGTGAGGGAGAGAGTGATTTTATTTATCGAGATACAAAAAAATGACTAGGGGTGCATGAGAGAAGAAAATAGGAGAATGAAAATGTAATATGCCCCTTATAAATATTATAAAATAATTATTTATAATGCCAATCCCAGTGAAGCAAGTGGCACCAAAAAGGAGGAGAGAGAAAAGTGGTTGGAGGAAGCTTCCTTGAGAAGCTTCGCGCGTTTCTCGATAAAGTGCACAATAAGCTTATCCCCTCAATTAAATACATCTGACAGATGATTAATTACACTATTAGAATTATTTTCCCAGTGAATAAAATTTATAGTTGATGAAAATAATATTTTATTATTCATCAGATGATTTTATGATACAGTGATTTTATTTATCAGATAAAATCTCAAAAAAATGTAAACCTTGTAAATTGTGTCCAGCCTCGGGTTTAGTAAGATCCTCCGTCGACGTTTTCACAGTCCAAAGTTTATCAGGCTTAGGAAAATATTTTATTTTCCTGGCTCCACTCAGTGCACATGCAAAATTAGGAATATATTAAAATATTCAACGTTTCCAGAAAATTTCACAAAAATTTTTAAAAATTATAAATATTATAAAATAATTATTTATAATGAAATAAATAATTTTCGGGATGTTACAAAGGACCTTTGTGGTACTTGAATCCCCAGCTGAAGCATGCTCTCTACAGCCTCAGCTCTATTATATCCATCCCATGAGCTGTGACTATCAGTTGTAAATTTTTCTCCATCATGATAGAGACCAAACAGGGGAGTCCATTGACTAGGGGTTACTACAATCTTATGCCTTTTGAAATCTAAGACTAGATTTCCTCCAATAATGCTCAGATTGCAGAAGTAAACTTTAGTGGGTTCAAGATAATAATACTCACTATGGGCAGTAATGAAAGTCTTTAGCCCATGAAACTTCAATAGCTTCGTGAGAAATGTGAATCCTTCTCTGACGAAGTAATCCGAGTCCATGTACTTAGGCTAAATCAAATTTTGAGCTTGAAATTTCAATCTATATTCCTCCATTTGATTTTTATGGGAAAAATATCTACCATGGTTTAGGCTTATGGAAAAATCTAGTTCATTGGCTTGGGTAGGTGTTGGTAGGGGTACGTTAGGATTTTTGGAGCGTGAATGCTTGGGATGAGATGAGCTGTGGAAGCTAGGGCTCGATTTAGAAGAGAGAAATTATGAGGGAAGATGAAAATTTAGAAGAAAGTGGGAGTTGTAATCAGTGGAAAGTGAGGGATTTGGTGGAAAATGAGTTTTAGTGGTGGCTTTTAGTTGATTTGGATTTTTAGAGTGATTCCAAAGAATCATTGAGAGGAATTAATTACTGTTTGAAAATTTTAACTTAGCAGTAGGTGAGAAATAAATCGAGACACTTGAAAAGTACTAACGTAGGGCTCATACTATAAATTTTGAAGTGTGAAATTATTGGGTAAAAATAAAATAAACTATATTTAGAGGAAAACGTTAAAAATGGGGCAAAATGTTTGCCGAAGAAAAGATTCCATAACAAGAAAATACATGAAAATGGAGGTTAAGAAAATAAATTAAAAATCCTACGAAGAAAATGATTCAAAAACAATTTACGACATTTAAAAATGTCAAAATATCTTTACGCGATGTTTGTGAAAATGTCGTTTGAGTGGTGAGTTTTTGGCTTGTCGGGCCAAAGTGGTGGACCCAGCATTTTTTAGTGAGTGGGAGTTTTCTCGGTGACTAGGGGTATTTTGGTAATTTCTCGTAAATATGGTAAAATTTGAATAATAGGGGTATTTCTGTAATTTTAGCTCATAGAGTTATAATTGGTGATTGATTGACTCCAATTACACCGTGTTTGGTGTGATAAGTGTAGTGAGGCATTAGTGTGCGGAGAATTCCACACGGATAGTGGGTTGCTCCTCCAGGGCCGTGGTAAAACACACTAATGATCTTGACAAGCACTATTCTTAGTCAAGATCTTGAGGGGACTATTAAGTACTGGAGGACACGATGTTTGGATTTGGTGTACACGATGTTTTGAGTGGGCTATAGACACGCGAGCTTGGTTGGGCAATAAAGTATTATTAGTTTCTATTTAGATCATTCTCTCGGATATCCGTGTTTAGCTCCATGGAGTAGGAGCGAGTCGGTGTGTGTATCATTCATCATTTTTAATATGAATAAATTATATGATTTATAACTAGTTATTCTAACTCCATAACTGGTTATGGATATGTAAAATTCGTGGCTCTCAAAAAGCCTAACCTCGGGTTGCATTGACTAACCGGTTATCAATGTCTCATAACCGGTTATTTTGTCTTCCAAAGAGCACCATTTGCTCAATAAATGATTATATTGGCCTTATAACTAATTATTTTTGTGGATAATAAAAGAGTAGCCTCTGCCATAAGTGAATAACCGGTTATGGCTTGTTCATAACCGGTTATTTAAGTGTTCTAGAGAGTACCAAATAACTCATTTTCTCCATAACTAATTAGAAGGCTCTCATAATTGGTTATTTTATCTTAGCAGAGAGCACTTCAATGTGCCAAAACAATTGCAAAGGCCAAATAACAGGTTATTTCCTTCTTCTAGCTAGTTATTTCGAAGGAGGTTTTAATTTTAAACCCAGGTGTGGCATCCCAGCTTTCTCTTTATGAATAGGCCCATAACTAGTTATTCTAACTCCATAACCGGTTATGGATACTCCCGTCTTCCAACCTAATTATTTTTGAAAACCTTCAAGAACTCAACCCTTAAAATGCCAACTCATGCCACTTTGAGAATCTTCTTAGCTTAGCTTCACTTTCATCACTTCTAAACACCATGAATGCAATCCAAAAACTGATTTTTCTTCTTCAAAGGCACCAGAAAACATTTTCTTCAGTAAGAACTTGAGATTGGAAATTTTGGGGGACTTAAATATGGATCAAGTACCTGAAAAACAAACTTGGGGAAACTCCGATGCTCAAGTTAGTATTTGATTAAAAAATGATTAAAAACAAGGAAATTGTGTAGCAAAATAACATATTATGCAGCAAACCACCAACTTATGCAACAAATTATAGCATTATGCAATAAATGACAGATTATGCAGCAAAATTAGATGCATGATTGATCCAATATGTCAAGTTCACTTCTTATATAGAAGAATGTTTCTTTAGCTAAGGGCTTAGTGAAGATATCAGCAAGTTGTTTGGTTGTTTCCACAAATTTAAGTATGCAATCACCTCTTTGAACATGATCTCTAATGAAGTGATGCCTTATTTCAATGTATTTTGTTCTTGAGTGCAAAATGAGATTTTTAGATAAATTGATTGCACTAGTATTATAGGGATTTGATCAAGTTCAAGGCCATAGTCTAGAAGTTGTTGCTTTATGCAAAGGATTTGAGCACAACAACTTCCAGCTGCAACATATTCAGCTTCGGTTGTAAACCCACACTATTTTGTTTTTTGCTATGCCAAGAAACTAGTGAGCTTCCAAGTAAGTGGCATGTCTCATTAGTGCTCTTCCTATCCATTTTACATCCAACAAAATCAAAATCGGAATAACCAATTAGACCACATAAGGCACCCTTAGGGTACCACAAGCCCATTAGTGAAGTGCCTATTAGATATTTCATAATTCTTTTTACAGCACTTAGGTGTGATTCTTTAGGATTTGCTTGAAATCTAGCACATATGCACATACAAAACATAATATCAGGCTTACTTGCTGTAAGATAAAGGATTGAGCCAATCTTACCTCTATATTTTAAATTTCTACAAATTTACCTTATTCATCCTTATCCAAATAACAAGAAGTATCCATTAGTATAGTCATATGCTTAGCATTATCCATTCCAAACTTCTTGAGCAGCTCCTTGCAATACTTGGATTGACTTATGAAAGTCTCATCCCTTGTTTGATTTATTTAGAAACCAAGGAAAAAGTTGAGCTCACCCATCATAGACATCTCAAACTCATTTTGCATAATATTACCAAATTCCTTACATAGAGAGTTGTTAGTAGCACCAAATATTATATTATCAACATAAATTTGAACAGAAGTATGTCAAGCATTTTATACTTGATGAAAAGAGTAGTGCCAACCTTTCCTCTAGAAAAGCCTTTTTCCAAAAGAAACTTGCTCAACCTTTCATAGTAAGCTCTAGAAGCTTATTTTAAGCCATACAAGGCCTTTTCAATTTAAGAACATGATTGGGCAGTTCAAAGTTTTCAAAATCAGGGGGTTGTTCCACATACACCTCTTATTGTATAAAACCATTTAAGAAAGTACTTTTGACATCCATTTGATAAAGCTTGAAATCCATGATGCATGCATATGCAAGTAGCATTCTTATGGCTTCTAATCTATTTACGGGAGTATATGTTTCTTCATATTCTATGTCTTCTTCTTGATTATAACCTTTAGCAATAAGCTTAGCTTTGTTTCTTATTATTAAGCCAGTTTCATCAAGTTTGTTCCTAAAGACCCATTTGATGTCAATTATGGGATGATTATTAGGCCTTGGAACTGATTCCTAAACTTGATTTCTCTCAAATTGGTTTAGTTTATCTTATATGGCTAAGATCCAATGTTCATCATTAATGGCGCCATTTATGTCTTTAGGTTCAACTTGAGAGACAAAAGTCATATAGCTACATGCATCTCTAAAAGATTTTCGAATAGTTACCCCTTTCGATACATCACCAATCACCTTGTCGAGAGGATGATATTTTGATATCCTCCATTCTTTGGAAAGATCCATAATTTGTGAATCCTGTTGCCTTGGGGGATCAAAGGAACTATTTTCTTGCTTCTTGGCTTTTTTCTCTTGATTCTCCAAGTGTGTTCTCGCCAAGCTTTCTGCAACATCATCAACCAAATCCTTTCTTGGACCATTTGGGTTAGTTTCATCAAATGCAACATGAATTGATTCCTCAATGGTCATTGTTCTCTTATTATAAACTCTAAAGGATTTACTACTAAGAGAATAACTAAGAAATATTTGCTCATCGAATTTAGCATCAACATTGCCTAGGTTATCTTTTTTATTATTTAAAATAAAGCATTTGCAACCAAAGATAAGAAAGTGAGAAATGTTTAGTTTCCTTCCTTTGTATAGTTCATAGAGGGCTTTCTTTAAAAATGGCCTTATCAAAGCCCTATTCATAATATAACAAGCGGTATTTACCACATCCGCTTAAAAATACTTAGGAAGGTTTGTTTCATTGAGTATAGCTCTTACTAACTCCTCTAAAGATCTATTTTTTCCTTCAACCACTCTATTTTGTTGTGAAGTTTTAGGAGTAGAAAAATTTTGCTCAATGTCATTTTCATTGTAAAACATTTTGAATTCTTGATTTTCAAATTTTTCACCATGATCATTTCTTATGGATGCAATGCTACAATTTTTCTTATTTTGAATAATCTTTGCAAGTTTTCTAAATACATGAAAGACATCATTCTTATAAGCAAGAAATAGAGTCCATGTATATCTAGAGAAATTATCCACAATCTTAAGAGCATAGTAATTACCTCCAAATGTCATAGTTCTTAATGGTCCAAAAAGATCCATGTGCAAAAGTTGTAAAGGTCTAGTAGTGGAAACAACATTTTTAGTTTTAAAAGAGACATTTACTTATTTACCCTTTTGACATGCATCACAAAGTTTATTTTTCTCAAAATTAAGCTTTGGAAGACCAATTACTAAATCTTTATAAACAAGTTTGTTTAGGTGATTCATATGAATGTGGGAAATTCTCTTATGCTATAACCATGAATCACTTTCGTTACTCATAAGACATCTTGCATCTTGAGAGGTAATATCATCAAGGTTAATCATGTATATGCTATCAACTCTATGACTAACAAATTTAACTTGATTATCATTTTTACCTTCAATTATGCAACAATTTGAGTCAAAGACAATTTTATTTCCCTTATCACATAATTGACTTATGCTTAGCAAGTTATGTTTGAGTCCTTCTACATACAAGACATTATCAATCGAAATAGAGGGATTCTTACCAACTTTTCCAACTCCAAGGATCATTCCTTTGTTATTATCCCCATATATGACATGATCATGCTTCTTAGGTGCAAGAAAGGAAAATTTGGAGTCATCACCCGTCATGTGCTTGGAGCATCCACTATTAAGATACCAACTTGAGTTCTTGGTCTTCAAGCACACCTACAACACATATTCAAATTTTAACCTTTGGTAGCCAAATTTTCTTGGGTCCATGTGTGTTAGATTTAGGCAAGGTGCCTTTAGGGACCCAAACCACTTTGGTCCCAACCTTGGTATTCAAATTCTTCCTAACATTGCATGTTGAGGCACTATGCCCTTTCCTCCCACAATGAAAGCATTTGATAAAGGGGCTACTTAATGTACTTAAGGAAACAAAGTGATTCTTGAGAAACTTTTGTTGGTTGTTGGGATTATACCCCAAACTGACTTTTTAGAAAACACATCTTTATTTTCCTAACAACATATTCAAGTTATCTCTTCCAAAGATAAATTTTACATGTGTGTTTTTCAAATCCTCAATTTCAATTTCAATTTCAAATACTTTACATGATGAGCCAGATGAAGGTGTGGGTGCATTATCATGTGAAGAACAAATCATGCATGATGAATTAGCATCAATAAGTCATAGGGTCTCATTCTCAATTTTGAACTCATTAATCTGCTTATTCAAAATAGAAACTTTGTTTACCAATAAAAAAATTATTTTATTTGAAGATAAAACCATTTTTGTGAGCCTCAATGATTCATCATGCAATTCTTGAAAAGCATCTTGTAATTCACTATAGGAGGGTGAAGGATCTAGGTTAGAAGAAGTTACCTCAAAATCAATTTCTTCTTCTTCTTCTCTTCTAACTATGAGACATAGATGGGCTTCTTCATTCTCCGAGCTATTAGAATAATTCATGTCATTGTCCTCCCATGCATTGTATGCTTTCCTTCATTTCTTTTCTTTGGAAAGTCTCTTCTCAAACTTCTCCATCTTCTTAAGATATACGGGGCATTCCATCTTTATGTGCCCCGATTTTCTACATTCATAACATGTAGGAGTAGATGAGGTTCCTTCCCCTTTATGATATGTCTTCTTTGGATGGAAAGGTGACATTTTTTGAAATCCCTTCTTCTTAAGGAATCTTCCAAACTTTCTCATAAGGAGACTAAGATTCTCCTCATTTAACTTAAGATTTTATACTCTATCTCCATTATCTTCATCATCTTCTTCAATTATGGAGGAAGTGACATTGAGTACAATCCTTTTTTTCTTCTTGTCATGCTCCTCATTTTGATTGAGTCTATTTAGCTCCAATTAATGCTTTTGGAGCTTCCCAAATAGAGTGGCTAATGTCATTGTTGATAGATTCATTGACTCCGCAATAGCCGTCACTTTGGGTTGTCAATTCCTACTCAAATACCTCAACACTTTGTTAAAAAGATCCTCATTAGTAAAATTTTTTCCTATAAAGCAAGATGATTTATAATATGAGTGAACCTCTTTTGCATTCCTTGAATACTTTCTCCTTGGTTCATTCTAAGCAGTTCATATTTATGAGTGAGAGTATTTATTCTTGATCTTTTTACCTCACTAGTACCATCATGAGTCACTTGCAAAGTATCCCATATTTTTTGGGCCTTTTTACAATTTGACACCCTAAAGAACTTATCATACCCCAATGAAGTGGTAATGATGTTCTTAA
Organism: Ormosia semicastrata; assembly: GCA_029884595.1. NCBI lineage: Eukaryota > Viridiplantae > Streptophyta > Magnoliopsida > Fabales > Fabaceae > Ormosia > Ormosia semicastrata. Next base: position 12,807,781 of record JAQQTO010000047.1, on the reverse strand, counting down.
CTCTCAAATTATATTGGACCTTTTTCTTGTCTTCATCGGTCTATTCATTTCTTGGTGTATTAGTTCTTACGCCATCAACTATACATGTGGGAATAAATGTGCCATTTTCAACAACATCCCACATATCAAGATCAATAGCTTCAATAAAAAATTTCATCCTTTCTTTCCAATAGGCATTATCATCCCAATTGAAAAAAGGAGGTCTGTTTATAAAAGAACTTTCAGAGGAAAAATCATTTGAAGTCATCACTTCTCTTGAAGCTGCTAAGCTCTTTATACAACAGTCTAACTCTGATATCACTTGTTACCAAGTGACCTCAATACTCAAGAGAGTGCGTGAATTAAGTTTGTAAAATATTTTTGTAATTCTTTTACAAAATGTTTGATTACCAATTTTTGTTGAAACTATTGATTGATATAGATGAATGGATAAATAAGATAGAATGTTTTCACTCACAAATAAAATACCCAAGCAAAAAAAAAATTCAAGTAAGCCAATAAAACAGTGCACAAATGTAAAGAAGAAGGGTTTAGAAAATCAAGCACAAAGTTTATCGTAGTTCAGCTAGCAATCCACTTGTGGCCTACGTCCAATCCTCAAGTAATCACCCAAGATTTTCACTATATCTTCAAGCTTCAATAGGTGCTTGACAACCTTTACAAACTGGAGTACTCAACACACCTTGGGATACCTCACCCTTTGTGCTTGAGTCTCTACTTTCAAGGGATACCTCACCATATACAAATTTGGGGGGGATGTCTCACCCTATTTTACAGATTATTCAAAGATGTAGATGAATTGAAACTCTCTTTAGAGTGGATAAAACAAATTGAAGCTGTATGGGTATCAAGAATTCACTCTTTTAAGGTTAAAAAAATAGAGTATGATGAATATGATTGTGAAACCACAAATTTAATGCTCAATAATATTTTGCAAATTGTTTTTCTAACCTTCATAAATGCCCAACAACTTATATTTATAGCTCAAAGCAATTAAGATCTGTTGGAGGTAGTTAGAAGCATTAAATGCTCTTAATAGAGTTATTGGATGTGCTTTCTGCTTTCCTAGATAATCGATTATTAGAAGACCCATAACCGATTATAACATGTTAAAAACAGGATCCACGTTTCTGTTTCACACAATAATCGATTATGTCAAATACCATAACCGGTTATTGGCCACTTAAGGAAAGGGAGCTAGCGCCTGACTTTTCACAATAACCGATTATAGGAAAACCATAATTGGTTAGGAGCTTTAGAAAAAAGCTTTTGACTTAGTGAATAACTGATTATGGGAAATCCATAATAGGTTATTCCCTTTTAAAAACACTTTGGCGTGTTTCTGTTTTGGCAAATAACCTGTTATTGGTTTTGTCAAGAAAACAAGATTTCCAAAGGATTTTTCAACCAAAGATTTCCAAAATATTTTTAAACTTTCTAAAACCATTTTGCTCAAACTGAAACACAATTTTCACAAGTATAAATCATGATTTTGGAATGCCATTTAAGTTGAGTGAAAAACCAAGAAATGAGCTTAGAGTGAATCCTAAATACCGTAACACAAGATATACATCCTAAAAATTAAACTTAAAGATTCTTAGGTCTTGATCATTGTGCTTCCATTCCTTTCTTGTTTGTTATCGTCAAAACCCTTGCTTTTAGTCAATGCCAATCATAAGATATCCCTTGTTTTGAGACTCAAGTACAAAGGGTGAGGGATCCCAAGGTGTGTTGAGTGCTCTTTGTTGTAAAGGTTTTAAGCACCTGTTCAAGCCTGAAGTGTTAGTGAAAAATATCGGGTGATTTACTTGAGGACTGGACGTAGGTCACAAGGAGTGGCTGAACCAGGATAAATCATTGTGTTTGCTTTTCTCAACTCTAACTTCTTTACTTTTGTGCTTTGCTTTTATATGCTTACTTGAATTCTCTTCATCTTGGTTGTTTTATTTGTGAGTGAAGTATTCAATCTTATTTATCTATTCACCTCTATTAATCAATAGCTTCAACAAAAATTGTTAAACAATAGTTTTGTGAAAAGTTTACAAAATCTTTTATAAACTCAATTCACCTCCTCTTGAGTTTGAAGCCACTTTATAACAATGTATTCTTAGTAGATAAAACAGTTAATTTGGTAATTTAAAAATCTATGGTGTTTCTTCTAGTATAAGCTACAAAATTTTAAAACATAATTAACATGGCCATGCAATTTATAATAAGATGCAATTAAGAAATGGGACACTAAATCATAAAAATAATATGAATGCATAAATAATGGTATGAGTCTTCTCAAAATAATTGTTCTTATCTCATATCTCATTACTCTTTATTGTTTCATCTGATCTTATTCTAGAGGGCTATTCTTTGCCCCTCATGTGCCACTACAATAGAGGGCCTTTCTCTCGCCCCTTATATATAAGAAAACGTGAGCTCATTATTTGGCTTCTATGTGCCACACATAGATTATCTACTTTGCACATGGCAGAATCTTTGAGGGTTTCCTCTTTTTATATTTTGGATCTCATTCATCGTAATTCATCTTTTTGTCACATAATTCCATAGAATAAGTATGGCAACACAACTTGGTAATGAGTCAAGCACGTATACAAGATACACATAATTCTAAGCTCATGGCCGAAAGGCCTTGGTACACCAAAATCCATATTAGCCATTCAATTATGCAAGTTATACATGGCTTTAACTTATGGCCGAAAGGCCTTAATACACCACAATCCACATTAGCCATTCAATACATACATACATACATACATATATGTAAACTTTAAGATCAAGACATACCCATCTTTTCTAAGTTATAATTAAATCAATAGTTAGTCATTTTATTCCTTCCCATATTGCTTGTTAGTTTTATAAATTAGATTACAATTAGATTGTAGTTCCTTTTCCCTAAATTCCCTACACTTGGCCGAAACCTACGCCTAGAATCCCTCTATGATCTCATTTTATTTTACTATGTTTTTCTTACTTGTTCCACTAATTATCATTTTATAAGATCCATGTAGGTTAGTTTGCTAGGTTCTTATGATATTTATGAGGTTACACCTTCTAGGCTTAATCAATTAGGTGTAAGTATCCAAATTTTCCCAAAGTTCTTTATTATTTCTTTTTTAATATTTATATTTCTTTTAGGATTGATTCCAAACAATATTATATATAACAAAAATTCAAGACTCTTCAACTCCCCTTGGTCAAAACTACCATTCAAGGAAAAGATTCCAAATTTCATTTTCTTAGAACAAGATCATTGTAAATAAGGATCCAAAAATCCTTTTTTGTTCAGAACTGGGATTAGAGTGTGTACTTGATCATGTTCCCAAACGGACGGTTATTGAAGGTTGAAGATGGTGGTTTCCTCCTTATGCAACAATGGCATTGGCGGAGAAGGGTGGTATACTTGTAAGGCACTCTGACGCTTAAGTTAGGGCTGCACATCAGGAGAGAAAACCATATTAGAATCGATCTATACCTAAGTGGCTTAGCCCTGCATTTATAGAGTGAGTTTGTTTGCAGGATAAGTAGTATATGAAGAGATACTATTTAGATATGATAAAGATTGGGAGTTATGAGGGGATAAGGTCCCAAAATATCCTCATTAAAGAGGGATTCTGTTAAGATATAATTACTTATCTTAGTGCCTAAGTAATTACCCATAAGGACCGTAATAGCAAAGGGCCACAATTGGGCTAGCCAAGGTGGGCCACTTATGTTGGATCAGGATCCAGGATACTAGTCCAGAATAGTTACCCCCAGCTCAGTGCTTTGATGTGATAACGTAGTATCGAGGTACTCCATATAAAGCTTAATAGGAGTAATAGATGACCCCATGCACGAGGGTTCGTTATGAGGCATCAAAGCCGGGATCTATTGTATGACAAGGTGTGTTGTAGTTATCATCCTTATCCTGTATAAAGGATTATTCATATAATTTCCCCTAGCAAGGGGTGTCTTTCCAAGATCCATAGTATGGAGTCACGATACTCACGTTGCCAGGGCCTGTTATAGCGTGTATGATAGGGTCCAACTGGAGTGAGTATCTGATTTCCACCAGGAACTTGCATATGTGATATTTGTGTCCTTACCTTTATCAACATATATTTTGTGCTGGGGTTGTGATCCGTTATGTCGAGCTGAAGTACCCCCAAGTGATTATGATTTGTAGTGTGCTGGGATCTTAGATCGTGGGTTGCATAAGGGGACCGGGATTAAGTGTATGTTGTGTCATGATGAATTGCCCCTATCATGGAGGGCTTGATGCTTTGGAGCCGGGATCCGCTGTGTGACACTACTATGCTCCCAACGATGAGGATGTACTATGGTGAAATACCTGAGATCCGTTACCTTGGTGGCTTTAGTTAATATGTTGTCAGGATTTGATGTTCACATCCATGGTACCTTAATTTGAGGTGAATTGATGCTTGGCTTTCCCACGATACTTCGTTTGGGAGTCGAGGTCATTTACCTTAATGTATCGACATATGTCATATTAGGAATTACGGTTACATCACGCAGCGAAAAAATTAGGATTCCCACTGAGGATCCATGCGAAAAGTCATAATTTGATTTTTAAAATTATTTACCTCTTAAAGCGTGATCAAAAGGAAGGACGTAAATCACCAACACCGTAATAGAAATGATGTCTCTGCGGTATCCACATGAACAGACTCACGAACGTCCAACGTCCACAAAGAGGAGCCTCACATCTCTCACACAGTGCTAGCTGCGAAGAGAAGAGAAGAAACCTGTCGCTCTCTCACTCACTTTTCTGTAGGTGCGGCTAGGGTTCTGAAAATTGTGTATCTTAGCAGCCCCGTAGCAGTACTATTTATAATAGTGACTGCCTTAAGTAAGTGTGAGCAGCAGCAAGGTAAGCTATGCAACCCTAGACTCATCTGTTATGAGTTTGGCCCATATTTGAATCTGAGTCCAACTTGCATCCATTGCTCCAATTTTAGTCTACTCTATGTGTGTGACCCTGCAGGTTCTCATTACATTGGCAGTATTATTAAAATCCTATTTTAATATTACAAGCAGTGAGCCGTATCTAGCAACACATCACTGCTACCCAAGTAATAAGAATGTTAGTGATTTGACATAACCTTTCCGTGACTAATGTTTCTGTATCGTTTAGTCCCTTTGTCAAAATATCTAAATTGAACACAAGGCATGGAATGCGTCACCCTTGTATAGTCCAATCATTCATTTCCCGATACTCAAGTAGACTTTGTAACAACAAATGAAATCAATATCTCATATTGACTCATTTGAGCATGGCCATGCATTTCGCAGCCTCACTCAATCAGGGGGCCCGAAGATATCACTCATGTTATGTAGGAGTGACAAATCTCATCTAGGTCGCTCACATCCTTCTGCATGATTTACGGTATGTCCAATAACTAACTTTATAATCACCTTATTATAGATGACGTTTGATGGTATTAAAACACACAACTCCTCATGTAGGAATCATAGTGATTTCAGGTCAAAGGACCATAGACACCATTGTCACTATGAGAATCGCTTATGACACTCACGTAACGATCCATGTAGTGTTCTCATGGTGGGTCAACCCAATACATCATTACTCTAATATGTACCTATGTGAAGACTTGATATCTCATATCCATGACCTGTGAGATGTGGTCATCAGTCTATGCACATACTAGTCTCAATGTATTATTGTTGTCCTAATTAACAATAATACTCGACTAGGAACATTTAAGAATAGTGTTATAACCAAAAGGATCTCATGATCAAGTCATCCACTCAATAACCTATGGCATCAAACTTACTATTCTAAGGACTTTATTATGTTTATAAAAAAGAACATAATAAATGAAATGCCTCATATATTAAAATAAGCATAATATAATGTATGTAAATACAGACAAATGTATCAGCCTCTAGGGCATACACCAACATGTCATGTAACATCCTCCTTAATCTCTTAGTCTTGAATATGGTTATAGAGGTACTATAACTCTTGTTTGAATTACTTGTTTGTTCTAGTTGCCATCTGAGATAGTTTAGGCACTTTGCTATAACACTAAATGTGAAAAATAATTGTTATTAGCTCAAAGAATAGGATAAACTGCTTAAAAAGATAGAGATAAATATGAAAGATTTAATTTTAGGTTATTTAAGATTGGAACTAATTGTAGTTAATTTTGGAGAATTAACTGAATTAATTTGGTATCTTTAATAACACAGAGTGAGGTTTCAAGGACTAGATTGAATAGACAAATATCTTGAAAAATTATGAATTTTTTGTAAAGATATCAAGTAAAGAGTAGAGAAATTTTTGGAAATGAATACAAGTTAAGACAGATACATGTAAACCTATTAACTTATTTCCTTAGGTTTAGTTTAACTTGAGGAAGAGTAATAGAATTTAAGTGATAGTTTTAGGTGTATGAAAAATAAAGTAATGATGAGAATAGGATTGAGATGAATTCTAAGATTTTCTATAACACCTATAGAAGTCAAGAAGCTTGGATTTGTAAAATCAAAGTATTCCTAAGAGATATAATATTTCTAGCAAAATATCTAAAGTAATCCTTATCTCCTCAACAGCTCCACTGTCCTTCTTGTTCTATTTCTTTGACTTTGTTTCTTTTCATTTTCTCTCTTTTCACGCTACCAACAGAAGAAAAGAAATGAAGAAAAAAAAAGAAATGAAAGAAAATAAAGCAAAAGAAAGAGGAAGAAGCAGGAGAGGAAGAAGAGGAAACCAAGGAAGAAGGAAAGAGGAATCAAGCCTAAACACCAACATCTTTTGGAGTCAAGGTAGGGGAGCTTGTTCTTTATCTCTACACTTTTCTATTCCTTCTTGATGCTAGATGCATGCAAGTTTGAGTAAAAATGGGTTTTTGAGAGATTTCTCAATATGTTGAGCTATATGAACTTGAGTTATGTTGTTTTAAGTTAATTCATACATAGTTGAGGTTGTGAAACTTGTAAACATCCTTATAACCTCATATTTATGAGTTTAGTAAAAATGGGTTTTTGGGTGATTTGCTTTTGATCATATTTCCATGAGTTGTTGTTTTGAAATGGAGTATGAAAGTTTCACTAGGTTAGAAACCATCTAGGACCTAAGTTTAAGGGTCCAAGTTTGGCTAGAAATTCAATAGAACAAGAAGAGAGCACTAGCTTGCAGGGCACCTAAGCACCCAAGAAGTGAGTGCCTAAGCGCCCAAGGCCAGAGAGGAAAATGTGTTGAGTACCTAAGTGCTCAGGAAGTGGGCGCCTAAGCGCACTAATCCAGAGAGTTCTGGAGCTGAGTGATTAAGAGCTTAGACTTTGGGTGCCTAAGCGCCCAATGATAGATAAAATAAGGGAGGTTTTCTGTCATGGAGCGCCTTAGCCCTGGAGAAGTGACCGCTAAAGGCAATAACTCCCAAGCTTTTTGTTTTAAGGAAATGAAGTTCTTTACTTGTTAGGAATTGTTATATATGCTTTGTAGTGTGAGATAAGACACTTTTAGGGATATTTCAAGAAAGAAATAATCACCCAACATATATTTAGTAAGACAAGCCTTGTGTAAACAAAAGTTGAGGATTAATATAGATATGTTACTACATTTTTGTTGAGCAGGGATGTTACAAGTAATATTGCAAAGTAGTGAGAAAAACACTTTTTAATAAGGTGGATTACGAAACAACATAGTCAAAAAAATACCTTGTCATAATAGATGAGTGAGAACGTAACATCCTCTCTAACTAGTTAGACTTAGTTAGAGTTATAGAAGTTCAATAACTCTTATAGAAGTTATTGGTTAACTTTAGTAACCTTTTAAAGTTAGTTAGCCTATTTTTCTATAACACCAAGTGTGAGAAATAGCTGTTAATAGCCCAGAAAGTAGTATAAATTACTTAAATGAAGGAAACAAATATGGAGAATTTATTTTTAAGTCACACATATGTGAAATGTGATGTAGTTAAAGTTTGAGGATGAATTGAGTTAGTTTGGTATTTTTAATTCCACTGAGTGAGTGTTTAAATACCAAGTTGATGAGTCAAATATATGGAAATTTATGGAAATTATGAAATTAGGATTGAGATGAATCTTAGGATTTACTATAATGCTTATAGAAGTTAGGAAACTCGATTTTGTAAAATCTAGCTAAATACCTTAAGTAACCTTTTCACTTTGTGGGCTTGTTTTCTCTCCTTTCACACTCAACCTCACCCTATTTTTCGTAAAAATCAGCAGCAACAACAGAAAATGAAAAAGAAAGGGGGAAAGGGGAGGAGGAAGAATAGAAGAGAAGAAGGAAAGCTAGGGGCCCAAAGCTTTAGGATCTTCCACACAAGTGAGGTAGGTGTGCTTGCTTCCTTAACCTCATCTTTTTGCTTCACCAACTTGTTTCATGCTTATTTGTGTGGATAGAAAAAATGGGTTTTTGAGGCAAATATGGCTCCTTGGATTGGTTATCGTTTCCTATGACTGAGTTTGGTTTGATTGTGGCTTAATCTATGCATAGTTGTTGATTGTGAGTTTAGAAATACTCATTTGTATGCTTGAGTTAAAAGTTGAGAAATGAGTATTTGAGAGTGTGGTTTTTGTTCACAAATCCAGGATTTGTTGAGTTGAGGTTATGTTTGATAGTCATACCATGTTTAGAGACCATGTATGGGGTTGTAAATCACTTAGAACCTATGATTGGAAGGCTACAAACTGGTTTGGAAACAAATGGAACAGGGAGTGCTTTCTGGTGCACTGGCGCCTAGGCGCTTACTAACTAGAACGTGTTTAGCAGCAGGATGCAAGCTTGGTACCTGGGTATGGATTTTGGGAGCTCAAGTGCCAACTGACCAGAAACACATCAAGTTGAGGCTGAGAGCTTGGGCGCTAATATTGGGTGCCTAAGCGCCAGCGGCTAGGAAACAGGGTAGAATTTCTGCCATCTCCACGCTTAAGCGTGGGTGAGTGGTGCCTAGGCCCCAGGTCCAACTTTTCTCAAGATCTTCATTTTGATAAAATAGAATTCCCTACTAGTTAGGATCCTTCATATATGCTTATTAAAGTGTGTTGAAACACTATTAGGGATATTTCATAGAAGAAATGACCACCTTGCATATATGAGAAAGTAGAAGACTTTGAGCATCCATTGGTTGTGGAATGTCATAGGTAGGTATCTAGCTCCTTGAGAAGCATGGTGTATCATGTAATGCCACTTGAGATGTGATGATAGGGTGTACTAAATACAACTAAACTGAGTTTGTTTGACATGGTTTGCCTATCATTATGCATGAGTTGCTCCTTTACAGTGAAAGTTGAGCTTAAGGTACATAAATGATAAATACTCCCTTATTTACTAAGGTTGAGTTATGAAAAATGCTAGAAACATAAAATTGTTCCTTTATGAGATAGAATGGAGCCGAGAGTACAAGTTTGCTAAATTTAGTTCTTTCATTTGGTTAGAGTAAACCTTGTGATGAGTTTTGTGGTGTTTATGTGTGAGTTGAACATAACACTACATTTTTTTCACACATTTGTTATTCCTATGTATTGTAACCTTATATAATATGCATAATCATTTTGCCAGAGAATTGTAGGAAATGATCCTTGATAAGGAAGGGGATCCTAAATTCTCAAGGTGAGATTTCTCAAGCAGGGTTCTTATCACAGATGGAAATTATAAGAGTTGCCCCTTGATAGGTAAGGGTATCCTAAATTCCTTGTTCGACCTCCCAATTGAGTCCCCATAAAGAGGATCAGGGTTACTAGTTTTATGAAGTGGTATCAGTACACTCATTATTATGATAAGGAACAGTCCACTCATTAGATGGTAGGTTAAGGAGGTAACATATTTTCTTTCTACCAAGTAGGTTAAGGAGGTAACAGATTCCTTCACTACCTAGAGAAATACAAGGAATCGAGTTCCTAGGAATAGTCAAGTTTCGTGATATTGCATAAACACTATCATAACACATTCCATGAGCATAATTTTAAGACATACCCTAGGCATAATCACACGACATAACACAAGCTTTGTATTTCAATGACAATTGCATGTGCGATTGTCTTATTTGTGGAATGAGATTTGTTAAGGATTATGGGCTTGCTTGATGAGTATTACATTGAGTAAGTATGTGAATATTCAAATAGTAATGAGTGGTGACTCATGTACTTCTTGCAAACATAATCCATGGTTTGTAAGTTATTCTGGAGGTTAACTATAGATTATGGATTACCTTCTGAATATTACATAGAGAGAGTATGCTAATATTCCAATGGTATTGAGTAGTGACTCATTTGCTAGTTGTAATCATAATCTATTGTTAACAAGGTTATTCATTGTGAATGGTTATTTGTGTAATACTCATAACATGTTTATGAATAATTAAACTATGATATTTTACAATTGTATGAGTAGTTGTTATATCATAAGAAATGTGTTTAATTATATAATAATTGAATGTTCTACCTCGAGAAGAGAAAAGAACAATTTTTAGTTTTTGTCACCTTTCTAGATGTTATTATTTGTTGTTTAATAATTTGTTTTCCCCCGAAGCAGTTGGAGTTATCATGATGTCATGTTTTGTAGCATATCCATTGAGAATTGTGAATTCTCACCTCGTTTTTTGTTTCCATGATAAATCCAGGTTGAGACTCTTTCGAAGGAAAAAAAAGAAGCAGATAGACTAGAATAGTTTATTTTCATTTGAACAAAGCTTGTATATAATTATATTTGCTTTGGATTGTATAAAAGTTTTATGTATTACAATATACCCTTTTAAGGTTGAGGTTGTATATATATACTCTTTTCTTTTCCGTATAGCTCTTATAATGACTTGTATGCTTATCATAAATTTAGAATATTGTTTTTAGGTTAGAAGTAATGCAGCTAATATTGTATACCATTGTGTATTCGAAAAATACTAAGGTAAAGGTATTAGGTAGATGCAACTAAGGAAGGTGAAGTTCCTTCGAGTGTGATATCTTTTAGAGACCTCAGAACTTTTAGTAACGAGAGACAAAATTTTAGAGACAAAATTTTAAAAAGGAGGGGAGAAATGTAACATTCTTTCTAACCAGTTAGACTTAATCAAGGTTATATAAGTTCAATAACTCTTGTAGAAGTTATGAGTTAACTTTAGTAACCTTTTAAAGTTAGTTAGGCTATTTTGCTATAGCACCGAGTGTGAGAAATGCTATTAATAGCCTAGAAAGTAGTATAAACTGCTTAGATGAGGGAAATAAATATGGAGAATTTATATCTAAGTAACAAATGAGTGGAATATGATGTAGTTAAAGTTTGAGGATGAACTGAGTTAGTTTATTTTTTTTAAGTACACCGAGTGAGTGTTTAAATACCAGGTTGATAAGTCAGATATATGAAAATTTATGAAAATTATGAAATTAGGATTGAGATGAATCCTATGATTTTCTATAATGCTTATAGAAGTTAGGAAACTCGATTTTGTAAAATCTAAGTGTTCTTAACAGATATAAAGTTCCAGGTAAATATCTTAAGTAACCCTTTCACTTTGTGGGCTTGTTTTCTCTCCTTCCACACTCAATATCACCCTCTCTTTCGTGAAAACCAGCAACAGTAGTAGAAAATGAAAAAGAAAAAGGGGAAGGGGAGGAGGAAGAATAGAAGATGAGAAGGAAAGCTAAGCTCAAATCCAAAGCTTTAGGATCTTCCACACAAGTGAGGTAGAGGTGCTTGCTTCCTCAACCTCATCTTTTTGCTTGACCAACTTGTTTCATGCTTATTTGTATGGATAGAAAAAGAAGGGTTTTTGAGGCAAATATGGTTCCTTTGATTGGTTTTCATTTCCTATGACTAAGTTTGGTTTGTTTGCGGCTTAATCTATGCATGCTTGTTGATTGTGAGTTTAGAAATACTCATTTGTATGCTTGAGTTAAAAGTTGAGAAATGGGTATTTAAGATTGTGGTTTTTGTTCATAAATCTATGATTTGTTGAGTTGAGGTTGTGTTTGATAGTCATACCATGTTTAGAGACCATGTATGTGGTTGTGAATCACTTAGAATCTATGATTGGAAGGCTAGAAACTGGTTTAGAAACAAGTGGAACAGGGAGTGCGTTTCTGGTGCACTGGCGCCTAGGCGCCAGAGTTGGGCGCCTAGTGTAACATCCCAAATACTGATACCTTAGTATATCAAACACATACTTGGATAAACAGTATCAGTCATGCTACTTCTAACTTAATCTTTAACTAATCCACAACATTTAAATAAATAATTATGGAGAGCTATATCTAAAAGTCATACATATAAGTATTATATATACAACTTTTTACATCTTCAAAGAAAATATAAATTAAATTACATAATCTTTGAACTGAAAACATAAAAACTATACTACATTGGTTCTTCTTTTTCCTTCATCTTCTTACCCTCTTATAGGGCCTTGACCTGGATTTACATAGAAACACAATGGGGTGAGAAATAAAATTCTCAGTATGAATAACCAATACTAGTACTAAAGCATTTATACTGAATAAATGTCCTTTGAAAACTAAATATACTGTACTAACTTTTCTGGTCTAGTTATTCATTATCGTGGTATAAGTACTATACAAATATTACCTTATAATGAATAACACTATGAACATTGGATTAATAGTTGCACTAGGTAAATGAGACTATACTCACTACACTAGAACGTTCACATTCTAACTTTATGTAAACATTCATTTAACAACTATATAATTTTTCACTAAGCTCATACATATAGCTTAACTATTTCTAAGAACTAAATTCCTTCATCTAACATATTACTTACTTATCCTTAGCCTGACATAGGATATGTTCATCCTTAGCCTAGCATAGGATATATTGATCCTTAGCCTAATATAGGACTATCTCATCCATAGCCTAGCATCGGACTTAACTTATCACAACTCCACCTTTAGCAAAGTGATTTTCTCACTCTTTTGTCAGGACAAGGGGGCTTGGATCACTCCCTTAGTTAGGAATCATGATCAACTATGGTTCAAACTTAATTAATAAGGGATCCATCTTTAACTAGGCTCAACTTTAATGAATAAAGGAACCAAGTCTTGCTAGGGTTCAACCTCATCAAGGGAACTAAGTCTTGCTAGGGTTCAACCTCATCAAGAGAACCAAGTCTTACTAGGGTTCAACCCATAGGGGAGTCATCTTTAGGTTCAACCTGTAACACCCACCGTAGGGTATCATATTTAAGAGTAATCCTAATATAACTTACCCAAGTTATAAAAGAATTAATCTTGTAAAAACGTCAATTTTAAAATGTCGTTTGCGGAATAAAATAAACTAAGTAAACTGAATTAAAACATTAGTAAAACTTATAAAGAACATACCAATATATATATATATATATATATATATATATATATATATATATCATATCACAAAACTTGTCCAAATAATTTACATACGTACAAACTAGTTCCAAAAGTAAAACTACACACATACTAATAACCAGAACTCTAAACAGACCTAAGGACTTGGTTCCTCTGAAGGATCCTCCTCCTCCTCTACACTATCATCAAAGAACCCAGGCGGATACAAACGCCTCACAGGGGTCCTTGCAGTAGACACCACAGAATTCTCTCGGGGTGTATAGACAGATACAGATCCACCCCAGAGTTCATGAATAGGCATCGTGAATTCTAAACGTACTATAGTATGTTATGTCAAAACGGAAATCCCATCCAGGGTTCCACTCAAAGTCATAGTTAAGTCCCCAGTATACACAAACCTTTCATTATTATAGTCCAACCTCCAGGCGTCAGCTCCCCCATGGAACTGAACCCTAATAAAACCTAAAACTGGTCGTCTCGTCGCTATATAATAAATAAAGAAAACTGCTACTGAAAATAAATAGGGTCCTTTGCCTCCTCGTTCTCTCAGTCTTCTATAAACATATACAATAGAACAGACATAGTATAACAAAGAGGTAAGATCCCCTACATCAATACTAGTATGACAGTAGACAAAATGACAACAACAAATAGAGAAATATCAAAATAACAAATCACATATTATAGATATTGAATCCAGTAATCATAAAACATATAAAGATAAGTATCATGTGATTATGTTGATCACTATACAAATGCACATAGACCAAACCCTACTCCATGGAGTTAAACACAGTTTCAGAGAGAAGATCCAGAAGACATGTCTGTTACTCGGCTGTCGTGGCCAAAAGTGCTAAAATATATCAATTTCGCCAAAAGTGCACATCAGGCATTGGACAAGACATTCTATACCAAATCACGATATAGGACAGCATCTCGGTTCGGATCATCGGTGTGTTTGCATCAGTCTACTCCACAGACAAAAGAGCTACCAACATCCATTGTGAGGTACCCGTACCCCGATGCCCCCAAGGTCAACAAGTGACCTACACTTGTCTACTCGTACCCGCACTTAGGTGTAATTCATCTCCTAGGCATACAGCCTTAACCAAATAAGCAAATATGTTTTTCTATGCATAGTATATGATTCAAATACACCTACCATTATTATTTCTACAGTATCTCATACATCTTCACCTTTTCTTGGTGATATCAAGATTTACCACAACCGGGCCCACCACAACTGTCCGACAGTAAACTATTGTTTACGCTTAATTGCATAGCGATATTATCGTATTTTTGAAATCGCAGAACACTTTTCTTACGTTTTCAAATCGCGTAAGAATTTTTCAAATCGCGTAAACATTTTATTGCATTTTCTCAATTGTGTAGCTTAAAATTACTATTTTTGAGTCGTGTAAATATTTTTCAACGTATTTTCAATTACGTAAAATATTTCTAACTTATTTAAACCAAAAATAATGTTCTTCTCAAAAATTTAATTTTATTTCCATTATTTACATAATAGTCCCTCATTTAAACAATATTTACCTAATAGCCCTTGTTTAAATAATATTTTTCATAATAGTCCCTCCTAAAATATTATTTACAATATAGTCATTCTTTAGATAATAATTGCAATATAGTCCCTCTAAAAATTAGTATTTCTACTATTTCCCATAAAGTTGAAATTCTTTGATTTACTTAAGATATTATAGCTTAAATTTTTCTAACGCGCTTCAAAACCCATAGGGTGAGCTATACATCAGTAAATTTCAAGTACTTACATTTATTTTACTACATAGCCTAGTAACCTAATTTTAATTCTAAAAATCAAGTTACTTTCGTTTTAAATTCCCAAACTTACTAAAATGAATTCTTACTATTAAAACACTTAATTCTATACTGAGTAAAATACTTTTGGATCTTAAATAATAAAATTTAGCATGTTGGCCAAATTTTCATTCTTGCTTCAAAATTCATTGTAATTTATTTTCTAACACTTTAAATCCTTGTAAAATCTCTTAATTAATTTTATTGTCACAAAACCTTTAATCCTCAATTTGAAATCATAATTTTAGGACTCTTGGTCCTCTTGAGAGTAGTGAGGCCGTGTGCCTCTAAGCTCTTTGGAGCTCTTATGTAATCTTTCCAACATGTTGTTCACATCCTAAATTACACATAAATTTGCATGCTTCCAAAATTATACATACAAGCATATTATCAAAGCTATAGTCATACCATCACACATGCAACCATAAATTTAAAATCATAAACACCACAATCACAAACAAAGAAGCATAGAACAACAAGTGAATAAACCCTTAGGTTGTGTTTGGATAAGGTATTCTGAAATTTCAAGGTATTTAAAATTCAAAGAATTTTAATTGCATCAATTTAATTCCTTTCATTTGTAAAATATTTTGTTTGGATAAAGCAATTAAATTCCCTTAAATTTCAAATACCTTGTTTGGATAAATCAATTCAATTCTAGATTTTTGTAAAATCTATTTTTAAGATATATTTTTTTAAAATTAGGATTTCAATATAAAATTTTATAAAACAAAATAAATATCATATAGCATTCAAAGAACTATCCTCACTATACCATTTTTAAAAAATTAAAAAATTTGCATAAAATGAAAAGATTAATATATCATTTTTTCATAGATAATCTATAAGTACAACTTATACCATTAAGAGTGCAAACTTATGTCTTATCAATAAAAATAAAATAACACGATTTAAGCTACATTGAAAATATCTCAAATATTAATGGGCATGTGAACCCAACATTATGTAAATGCCTAACAAACATCTCAAATATATGAACTCAACATCATGTGTATATGTAATTAAACAAAGTAATATCAACTCTTTTTAACTTGGCATCAAGACATAAAAGCCAAGATGTAATCCTTCTTCTTCTCTATTGGAAGAGCTTTCACAACCACTAGTTGACTTGGATTTTCTCATCAACCAATTAATAGCTTTCAACCAATGTGGGTTATCAAGATCAGTATTTTATCTAGCTCGTTTCATCACTTCTTTAACATCTTTCTCCTCCGTCTTCTTTGTAGTTGCTTGCACAAATTCTTTCAACGACCTCAAAAGACTTCTCTCATTGAAGCAACTATCCCATCTTTTTCTCCACTTTTTCTTCTGGATTGCATGGAAGTAGACGATGAAGATTGTCCTCTTTTCTTTGTTGCGAGCTTGGTTCTTCCAAATCAATATTAACACTATCAACCTCATCCTCTTCATTTGCTTCTTTACTCATGACATCATCTGCATCAAGTGCGCTTCCGCTCCAATTCCAAAGGGGCTCTATCTTTGGCACATAGGTCTACAATGTCATTCCATTTGGAATCACCTTAAACCTAATCGTTTAGCCTCTTTCATGTGACTTGAAAGCAAAAGGAAACATGTTAATAATAGTCCAAATAATGATTTGAATTTAATAATAATAGCATTAAAAAAACTTTACCTTGATATACTCATTCCATGCATTTTCGTTTTCAACTAAATCATGTATTTCGTGCCATCCCAATCGAATCCACTTTGGCTAAGAATGTCACTAACAATGCCATACCACGTTCTCAGCTTAATACGGTTCTTGACATTCTCTCCAACAAGTGAACTTTGAAACGAGTAGATAATTCTTGAGTCATAGTGTTGTATGCCACTATTTTCCAAGCTCCATCGCTCTTGTTGCCTAAATTCCTTTGATCTCTAAGTACATCAGCCAGTACGCTCCATCTCCAAATTCCATACGAAGTAACTTCTTGTATCCTCTTTCTTGTCCTCAATGTTGCTTTCTATCATCTTTCTTTTTCCCTTTGCCTTGCCTCTTCCTTTGGATGACTCCATAATAGTTACAAAACCAGAAAATGCACAACCTAACCACAAATAAAGATTCCTTGCCAGTATAAGGATTAAGGACATAAATTCTCATTTATGATGTTGGGTCCATGTGTCAATCACTGGCTACTATAAATCAATTAATAACTAATAGTACAAGCATAAGAGTAGAGAAATTAAAGTAAAAATCAATTACAATCCAGAAGAAGAAACAGAAAAGCTACTATGTTCAGGATGATTGCTTATGTAAACAAAATATCCAAGCTATGTAAGCAACATACAAAATATTTATGCTAGCCATCTCGCAAGTTCAAATTTTGTACACAGTGGCTATCCTACCATCCCAAAACAACCAGGCCAACAAGAAGAAGATTTAGATTGCAATGTGAATATAGATTCAAACAAAGTACCATAAAACACAGATATAGAGTCTCTGAAATCTCAATCTTAATTATAAACAATGTACCATAAAACACGAATATAGAGTCAATTACATATAAAAAGAACAAAAAGGCAAAAGCTACTACAATAGACTCTTCCTAAGCAAAGTTTCTCCTAACTTGATAATGAGCAAACATATCCATTGCTAAAGTGTCACGAAATCTTGTCCATTCCTCAGTTAACTTGAACAGTTGTGACCTCATCTATGGTATTACTTGCAACTCTTTCCCTTGTTGATTGGTTGATTCTTCATCAACAACAGATAAAAGCTCCAAGTCTTGGACTTCTAAAATTGGATCACTTTGTTGCTCATCTCTTATAAAATTATGTAGTATGAAACAAGCATTAATAATTCTTATCTATGTTTATATCAAAAAATGAAGGAGTTCTTAATATACTCCATCATTTTTTCAATATCCCAAATGATCTTTCAATCGCATTCCTTGCACTTGCATGACGACGATTAAATAGCTCCTTGTAATTTTGAGGGATGTTTCCCACTCATTAAGATGATATCTAGTCCCTCGATAAGGTGCTAAAAATCCCTAGTGTTTCATTAGTATATCCCGCATCCACAAGAAAGTATTTACCTACAATGGTTTTTAAGAAAATTAGAGTTGTATTTAATATATTGAATAAAGTATCATTATTTTCAAGATATTGCCATTTGGAATTTAGAGACAATTTTGATGACGTAAAGCATCTCGCAATACTCTAGAATCTCTTGCCGACCCTTCCCACCCAGGTGACATATAAATAAACCTTAAATATGGACCACAAGCTCCTAACACATTTGTGGAGATATCACCCTTTCTATTACGATATTTAGGCCTATCTTCAGCAGCAATTGTTATTGGAATATGTGTCCCATCAAGTGCTCCAACACAATTCTAAAAACATTTAAAAATCATAAATATTCCTCAAATATTCCTCAAATCATAAACATCTAAAAACATTTAGCCTAACAATTGACAAAGTTACCTCAAACCATCTCCATTTGTTTGCCTCTTAGCCTTAGATTATAGTCATGAAACTTCAAATATTCCTTGCTCACTTTCATGATAGCTCGTAGGACATTATTGAATTGCCTACTTATAGTTTCTTTGGATCTTGCAATAACTAAATTGCACTACTCTGTACTTTAGGTTGTGAGCAAGGATATGTAAAAACATTGCCACAACTTCAAAGGGATATTTTTTGTTCTTACTAATCCCCTTTCTCTTGTAAAATTCTACAAAGTTTAAAAAATGCTTGTTTATGACCCGTAGTTGTTCAATGCAATCTTTTTCTTTCCCCTATATAGACGATTAAGGAAACTACTTATCCAATTCCCAATTACGGGCTGGTTCCTTAACAAAATATTTCTCATGATACCAAGCTATTACACCCATGAGCATAGCAATCACACTAACAACAATGATTTTTATTTTCTCCTCAAATTTTGCCTTCTCTTCTTCATTTCTTTTACGTTTTCTTGAAATAACTGAGGTACCAACTGCACTAGTATCCATTTCTTCACAATCCACGAAATATAACATAACATTAATAACAATGGAGAATGAAGATTTTATGCAGGAAGCACATAAAGAAAATCTAAAATAACAATTGTTAACTGTAACTGTTTCCATTCATTTTGGTTGATTTGCTATGTTATAGCTTATGATTAGCGGATTTGGGGCCATGTGGGATATACTTTGGTTCTTACATAAAGAGAAAAAGGTGTAACTATGATTGGTACAGTTAATTACCCAAGCACATGTGTCTATAATAAAATATACAGGAATAAGCATATAAAACGATCTTAGATTTCATAAAGGTCATAATGGAACAAAGTTTTATTAAGGAGAGATGTTTTATTGCAAGAAGTCAGATGTCAGTGTATGACATTCGATATGTAACATCGCCCAGACCTAGATTAGATGTCAGTGTTTTAACGCACAGGAAATAACCTTCATTGACAAGTCCTGAGACATTACATAACAACCTAGAAGAATAAGAATAGATAATGTTCAATGTCTTCAACTCTCTCAAACTAGTCTTTGGGTGATGTGCAGCCTAAAGTTTTCATACTATCATAACGAATGGTTTTCTTTCCGATGGTTTCTTAAGTTTTCATTTCCATATACAACCACACTTGTTTCGGACAAAAATCAGCCAGATGTACAGGGTCAAGAACAGTTTTGGGGCATAAGTAAAAAACAAGAAATTGCAGCTAACCAGAAAGTACTACTCTACAAATAAAGTCTTGCTCTATTCATATGCGATTCATAAACATTCACAATCACAGGGTGCAAAAACTGCAGGAAAACGGTGATGCTTTCTGCCATGCATATAAAACCTAGAACAGAACTGATGATACTATGAACTAAATATACAAATGGTCAGAAAACTGCATCGCAATCTATTCAAAGAAAACTTCCTTCTAATACAGAAATCCCTGAGCAAGCTAAGACTAATTCCTTGTCAAAATTAACACCAAAAGGCTAGCAATATTCACAAAACCTCTATGCAAACATAGAATATCTATCCATATATTCTGGTAACTTTTCCTAGCTTTAAGACACTGAACCCCTCAACTTGAACAAAATAAAAGGCAACAATGGTACAAGTAACACAGAGTTATATCTCTCTTATCAAGTTCTTAAGGATACCAATGATATCAAGAAGGTGCGTACTTTGTCGCGGATGGTTGATGGAGAGTATGACATGAGAATGGTGATGGGTTCGTTTGTTGGGAAGTTCAGCTTCAGGGAGATGTGTGTTGTGCTCAAGGAGCAAAAGGGGTGGAGGCAAGTTAGGGACTTTTTTGCTTGGATGAAATTGCAGGTTGGTGTCTATTTGCTTTTCCCTTCTGGAGAAGGAACCAGTGGATACTTCTAAAGGGGATTCTATTCTTTTTTATTTTATAATTTTTTTGCCTTAGAAATATAGAGCATTCATTAATTAAAATAATAGGAGATACAAAACTCCAAACGATACAAGTAATGGGTATCTACCGAAGGTCACTTCCAACACTATCATGGAAAGATAAGATTACTGAATAAGGATACCAATGATATCAATTAAGTGGTCTTACTGTTGCAAATTCAGACCACCAATTATTTTCTTATTCACATTTCATATATAATATGAGCCAAGTGATATAAATTGTCCTAATCCTAACCCTTGCACCGCAGTTCACGCACATAATAATCTACCATTAAGAACTCAAAAATTCTACAAAAGGGTGTTTACATCCAGAATATAAGCAAGCACATCTAGATTCATTTTTGAGACAATTTCATTATAGCATAACAGGCCCAGTAAGGAACAATGAATTGATTGACAGATTTTGTTAATTAGTAGTGTTTTGCAGAGTAACTTTGCTCCAGTGGAGGAGATAGGAGAAGCCGTGCCTATCACCAACATCCAAGGCGAAATTCCAGAGGACTTTCCAGAGGGTGTCTACATTAGAAATGGTCTATAGCCTATATACTTTGAACTTTTGGATGGTCTTAACAGGAGTTTGAAGGGGAAGTGAAAAGAGAAATGTGTTTTACACACTTTTTTGGGATTTGGCTTATCTTAAATGAGGGTAGTATACATTCAATGATATATAGTAATTTTTTTCTTATTTTAAAAACACATAAAAATTTCACAATATACCACAACAACTCTTTAAAATAATTTAAAATTTATAAGAAAATTGACATTACATTAGATAATGAGTTCTTTTGTTTTCACTCCTTTCATTTGTAATCCTACCAAGCACACTAGTAGAGATTAAAGAAAGCACCATTTGCAAATTGTAAACAAACAAGTCATTATCCCTCAATGATAAGCTCTCATGCCTTGTGCTCTCTCTTTCTCTCCTCCCATAACTTCAGATACATCACAAAACCCAACAGAGCCCTCCATCCCTCTAAGCGTCTCATGATATAAAAATCTTAGGACAAAAACAACAAAACCTCAATTTCGTGAAAATCTAACAAAATCTGCAGTAACAACTAATAAATAATAGCAAAATAAGGAACAAAAACCCCAATCAAATTGAAATAGCTCACAACCCCAGATCAGGTTTCATAATAACATCAAATTACACAATGATTCTTAAACAGAGTGGAAATCAGGGTTTACAAATTCAGGCCATTAAATGAAAATCTAAATGCAACCCAAAACAACAAAACAAAGAAATCATGCATAGGAGAGATCAACATTCGTAAAAAGGAACCAAAAGGGGCAAAAAAAAGTTATGAACTGCGAAAACAAGAAGTTACCGAGGATGACCACCTGGATGGAGGTGTCGTGGTGGTGGGTTGGGTTCGAGATGGGCAGCGCACGGTGGCAAACAGGGTGCTACTCAACGTACGGTGGTGGCGTGCGGCGTGTGACTGAGACGAAACAGAAGGGAGAGAACGGAGCCACGAGAGAGCAGGGAGAAAACGAGGTGAATGGGAGGGCACGAGAACGAGATACACGGAGGATTTTAGAAATTCTACCTAAACAGAAGGGAATTAAAATTCTTTCATTTTAAACTAATAAAATACCCTCTTAAAATATTTAGAATTTTTAAAATGATTTGATAAGATATCCAAACAAGTTATTTATAATAAATCATTTTAAATCCCTTATTAAAATACATTCCTTCCCTTAAATACTTAATCCAAACACACCCTTATGGATTTTTTACCACACAAAACCATTTCCTCACCACCAACACTTAGTTGATGAGGTTAATCTCCCTCTTACCTCAAGGAAGACAAGAATCTTCAAGTTCCCTTCTTCACTTTATTTCGTGTGACATACAAACAAATCCCTAAAAATCTTAAACAATTCTAAAAGTCACAAACAAAGCTTAAGAACAAAGAACCATGGATCAATCATGGTCTAAAAAAATCAAATCTCCAATTTAGAATCAAAGATGCAATAGATTACCTTTAGAGAAGTAAACTAAAGCTTGGTTTTTGAAGCCCTTAGAGATTGATTTAGGCAAAACCTCCAAGATGAAAAGTGTTTAGAATATGATTTAGGTTTAGAAAGTGTAGAGAAGTAAAATTATAGAAGATTGGAAATAGGATTTGGGTGGTTGGCTAAAACTCCAAGGAAGAAAAAGAAAGGAAATGTGTTCTTGTGTTCTTGAAAGTTTTGAGAGAAGATGAAGGCTTTAGCTTTTTGGTGAGAGAAAATGAATATGGATAGTAAACTTTTAGAGTTAAAACCGTGTAGGAGTATAGGAAAATTAGAAGATAATTATGATAGTAAGAATATCACCTTTGTGTTCACATTAAACATCACATGGCCTATGTTACCTTATGATCATCAAATGGTCATAAAAGACCATTCAAGAAGCTTGGAGAATCCACTTGGCTGTGTGGCTCTATAGGAAAAGCTAACCAAGTTTGTTTCTAATTTAGTTCTAGTTACATTTTAATCAAATAACAACTAACTAGATTAGGTTTTCTAGTTACTTAATTAACTATTTAGTTACATAGTTAACTAGTGAATTAGGTCATTGAGTATGTCATGCCTAATCACTTGCTTCTAGATGAAATTAGGATATTTAGCTAGTAACTAGATCCTAACTAATTAGTAACTAGGTTAGTTTCATTTAGTTTCTAATTAGGCAATTTAGGCAACTAAATTAGGTTTATTTAGTTACTTTGTAACTAGTCAAACTTTTCAACTTAGACCAATTCCTATTGGTTAGAAAAGTTCAGCCATCATTTTTGACTTGTTTCTATTGGTTCATTTTAAATTAGGTTACAGAAAATATTCTAAGTACATTTTCTATCAAATAAATTATATCGGGTCCAATAATTTATAACAGAAGCTGCTATAAATAAAACAACAGATTATTTTTTATGAAATATTTTTATTTCACAGATAAATTCTAAAAATTAAAAAATTCATTTTTGTGTCTCTCAGATTCGGGTTTAGTAAGATCCCCCGTCTCCGAATAAATCAAACAAGATTTTTTCCGACCCGAAAATTATTATTTTCCTGACCCAGAGCAAATCTCACACAACGATCAAAAATAGTCTCAAAATAGTCAAATTAATTTTATAGCATACAGAAAATACAAAACAGTGAAATTCAGTCATTACCATAAAATAGCCAAAATCTGGGATGTTACACAACCCATAGGGGAGCCAATTCTAGGTTCAACCCATAGGGGGGCTATCTTTAGGTTCAACCCATAAGGGAGCCAACTTTAGGTTCAACCCATAGGTGAACCACCTCTAGGTTCAACTCATAGGGGAGCCAACTCTAGGTTTAACCCATAGGGGGTCCAACTCTAGGTTCAACCTGTAGGGAAGTCAACTCTAGGTTCAACCCTTAAGGGAGCCAACTCTAGGTTCAACCCATAGGGGAGCCATCTCTAGGTTCAATCCATAGGGGAGCCAACTCTAGGTTCAACCCATAAGGGAGCCATCTCTAGCTACACTTCTATAACTCAACTTTAACTATTAAAGAAGTTACTAGTGTTTCTAGGGCTCAACCCATCACAAAAATACCTCAACTTTTGCCTAAAAAGGCTTACTTTCAAGAATGTGCCAAATGTGAATCATAACTTCAAAAGTCTAAAATTTTGTGGCCAAATAGTCTTCTTTCATATCTTTCAAATACCATAAACTTCACTTCATCTGGAGTATTCTCTCATGTCTTTCAAATGTCACAAACCTCACTTTATTTGGAAAAGTATAGCCAAAGATATGCCACAATATGCAGAAGCTAAAATAGAACACTCACTGTTTTACCCGATTCTGAATTAACTTTAAATTGAAACTGGGAAAAAACTAAGAGTGCAAAAATGACCTCTGTGCAGGTAGTTATGTAATCTGGTTTGAAGGGTGTCAGTCTGCCTCTTTCTGTAGAATCAGACTCAACTTCAAAACAGAAACTAGCACTAATTGGGTTGTGATAAAATTCTAAAATTTTTAATACATGAAGTCTTATGTCTTAGCTTTCAAATGCAACAAGAATAAGGTCAAACTGATGTCTGTAGCTCAAGTTATGCAACAAACATCACAAGCTATCCGGATACTACCCTAATTCTGTAGATTCTGGTTCTGCATAGTCTTGGTTTCTAACCAAGTTTTAATCCATAAATCATGGATTCTAAGTGTTTCCCAACCCTAATCATGGTCTCTAATCATGATAGGATCATTAAACATTAATTTCAACTCATCAAACTTAGATTTTAATAAAAAATCTATCAATCAAAACCTAATTCTCATCTTTGGTTTCAAACACTCAAAGAAGTGATTCTAACCTCACAATCAACAACCAAGCATAAGTTAAGCTTAAATCAAACTCAACTCAGCCATTGAAAACAAGTATTATCTAAAGAAACCATTTTTTACCTCAAACCATTCATACATGTAAACCACAAGAAATGGAGAGAAAAATTAAGTTTGGGAAAGAACTCCCCTACCTCTTGATTGGATGGAGATCTTGAAGCCTCTTGATCTTCTTGATCTTCCTTTGTTCTTCTCTTCCTCTCCTCCTCCTTTCTTTCTTCTCATTTCTCTCTTTCTCCCTTTCATTTCTTTTTTTCTCTATTTCTGTTAGGGCTTCGCGAAAGAGAGAAGAGAAAATGAGGAGAAAAGGCAAACTTGGAAACTTAAGTTTCGGTACTGAAACTTATATCTGCTAAGGATACTTGAATCACACTGATTCAAGTTTTCTAACTTCCAACAACTTTAGAATAAATACTAAGATTCATCTAAGTTGTTGTTTCACCTTTATCTTATTTTTTCATATATGCTATTAGTCAATCCGGTATTAAAACACACAACAAATATGCTTAAAAATTCCAAAATGACTCTGATTATCCTAAAATTTTAACTACATATTACTTAGCTCATTTATGACCTAGAAATAAGTTATTCATTCCTGTTTCCCTCAACTTAGCCTTTAAAGCCATTTTCTGAGTTATTTTAGGCTACTTTTCACCTTCTGGGTTGCCGCAAAGTGCCTAAACTAACTTAGTTGTCACAAAACTGAACTGACATATTAAGTAAGTATTAGGCTACCTTTGTAACTTATTTACAAGCCTAACATGTTATTGAGGGTGTTACATTTCTCCCCTCCTTTTTAAAATTTTGTCCTCAAAATTGTTTCCTTCTTACCCCAACTCTGGTTAAACTTACTGTATATGGGACTCCAACTCCCAACTAGTTTCTTTAATGCCAACTTCGCCCTATACTATCTTCTGGCAAAAAAGCACCTGGACTCTATTATGTCCTTCTAATTTTAGGTTACCAAAACATTATCTGAAGATCTTGGTACTTCTTAGTAGCCTCTAGACAGATGGTATACCTTCTCTTATGAGCTTCCTCTGGAATCCTTTCTTTAATGCTCGACTCTGTTAGAACACAAAGTTTACCTTTAAACTTTGTCATTCCATCTTCAGTTATAACAATATCCTTTTGGGTTCCTAAGAGAATCTACTCACTAATGTCCCTTAGAGCTTCATCCTCCTTATGAGTTTCTAAAGTATGAGTCTTTAAGTGACTACTATGCCCACTATGCTTATTATAAAATTATGTGGCATCATAGTCACCACAAGACTCAAATTTTTGAAACTCTCAAGAGGGTCACTCTCTTGGACCGTCATTGGGGACACATGTAGGACTTCCCTACCTAGTGCATCAGCCATTGCATTAGCTTTACCCGGATGATACTATAAGTCAAAGTCATGATCTTTTCATCACAACCGAGTTCTGCTTAGCATTCCATCCATCATCTCTATCTCATGTTCAGATTCTTCTGATAAAACAAGTGTTGCAAACTCGTATGATCACCAAACACCTCAAAGCCATCTACTAGCTTAACTTATACCATACTTATAAAGAGTTCTATTTCTCTCTTTGGTGGTACTCGATTACTTTCATAGGAAATACCACTGGATGTCTTCTTATCACAGATATATTTCCTAAAACTTACTTAACTTCCACATTCAAGGAGAAAAAGGAGAATGAATCCTTAAGCCTCCTCTACTAAGGAGTTGTTCACTTGTTTAACTCTCAAAACATAGACTCGAAAGAAATAAGCACAAAAGAATCATCAGATATAAACCTCAATGTCCAATCTGATTAATCCAAAACCATGTTGTTGATACCCAGTTTTATCCATTTTTTTTATTTTTGTTACTTAATCAAGGTATGAACACTTAATTTTGTTCATAAAGTTTATTTTTAAACCTTGAAAAGTGAATGAAAATCTAAACAAAAAAAAGAAAAAAAGGAAAAAAAAAAGGGGAAAAAAGTTGAAAAAACTAAAGTGTCTAAGTCCCACATTGGAGAAACCAAACTCCTTCTCCCTCCCCTCCCTCCTATATAAAGGAGTGATTCTCAATGGTTTGGATATCCAAAAAATATACACTTGGGCTTAATACAAAGTATAAGAGCCCGAGAACTTTAGTAATTTTTTTTTTTACTTGGGCTTAATACTAAGTATAAGAGCTCGAGATTTTAGTAAAAAATTTTCTCCATGCAAGTGGGTTGCTTTTCAAGGTTCGATTTGAAGAGAACGTGTGAGGCTCTGTGTAGAATTCTTTGAGCATAGCATTTTTATACGCCTTGGAGGTAAGCCTTGCTCTTTTTTTTTTTTCTATTTGTTTGTATTTTTATTTTTTTTTTTTTTACCTTTTTAATTTTATTTTTACCTTTCATTTATGCTTTAACTTTCTATTGATGTTTTGAATTTTACATGTTTATTATATTTTCATTGTTATCATTCATATTTGTATAAAATAATTTTATTCCATATCACTTCACTTGTAATAATATCATGATGCATTTGTACTTGTGCTTTACTTTAATTTATTTATTTTTGAATTAACATATTAACCAAATAATTTTCAATGGCCTATGACGGAAAAATTGGGAGAGGATCGGCATGTAGATCGATTACACTCTTCCAGATAATCTTGAGGCTTTATATTGGATTTTGCCAGAGAACTAGTAAAAGTCTAATCCCCACATAAAAATTAAAATAATTATGTAAATTAAAATATAATTTTTTTTAAATAAACCAAAATAAACTTTTCTTTTTGTAAAATAAAGTATTCAAATAAAAGTGAACAAATTCATATAGTTTTAGCATTATGATTGTGGTGAATTAAAACTTTATTTTTCATGAAGACATTTTTTAGAAATTAATGCAAAAATCTCATTGTGCCTAAAAATATTTTTCTCCTTGATTACAAAAGAGATTTTATTTTGGCCATTTACTTAAAAAAAAAACTTTCTCTTATTTCAAACAAATTTCTTTGAATTAAAATTATTCATTGAAATTTTTTTTTTATTTGCCATTTATTTTAAAAATTACTTCTCTTCAAAAGATAAAATTTTAATTCACCACTTTTATACAATATGTTATAGACTTAGAATTTGTTCTAAAATAATGGCTATTTAGCCATCCATTCCATGTCTTAGTCATTTATCATATTTGATATTATGCTTGACAAAATGGGACATGTCAAAATAAAAAAAAATAAAAATTTCTTTTCTTTTAATTAATAAAGGACCAATTAAATTAATCTTGCAAATAACATTAGATTAAACAGTAACTAGTTCTTAGAACGGACGGTGTAGGGTGCTAACACCTTCCCTACCCGTAATCAACCCCGAACCTCATACTTGTTATGTTAAACGTAGACCATCTTTTAGGTGTCCAATTGCGCCATTCCATTTAATGGATAAAGCGATTGGTGGCGACTCCCAACACCCCGAGGAAAACCTATCCTCCTTGTTCTTTTTATTTTTGCGGCGCCTTCTAGAACGGTTTGAATAATGGCGACTAACTGGGGACCAATAGAGGGTTAAGCCTTGTTTTAATCTCATGTGATTTACTCTTTAATTATGTTGGTCCGTTTTTGTTTTATTTGTTTATTTGTTATTTGTTTCATATTATTGTATATTTTGTTTGCATTATATGTATTATATTTCGCTTTATAAATAAAGTTCTCTCATGTACACATTTGCACACACAAGCTCTATACCCGAGTCGAGCTCAAGACACCTTGTAGGCTTAGATAGAGGGTGAAGTAGTGTTGCTTTGTGGGACCGTTGGTCTCCGTTTAGGCACATGAAAACCCCTCGAGACTCTCAAATTGAACTCTTTCCGCTTGTAACCTATCATGGGTGAGGATGGAGGACTCTTGCTAGCCAAAGTGTTGGTGGACAAGAAGGGACAATTTGGGGACCTTTTTGTCCGATAGGGGTCTAGAACTAAAGCTCTCACTTGTAGATATAATCTTAGAGCTACCATCGTCCATAGAACTTATCTCATTTAACGGGTACCAAGATTAGGTACCCATTTTCCTCTAACACATGAAGAATTTTTGTTTGTCTTTTATTTTGTAGTTGCTAACTTTTTTGTTGTTTTCTTTTATCTTGCATTTGCATATGTGGTCCAATCCCGAAGATATCGATTCGATATCGCTTTGTCGCTTTGGATCATGTCTCTACATGCATGGTTTATTTTTGTATTTTCTTTTTCTTTTTCATATTTTCTAATAAAAAAAAATAATGAATACTAAAGGAAAAGCTGTCTCTACGACACCCATATAGGACTCGTTCTCAATCAAGAGTCATGGATGAACTGGTCTTTCACAAGAAACTTGAGAAGTGAAGTAAGTCAATAAAGGAACAAATGACCAAGATCTTGGAAATTCTGAAAAAAGAACGAAGAATACAGAGGGACTCCTTCAAGGGCAAAT
The DNA here is from genome assembly GCA_029884595.1 of Ormosia semicastrata. Classification (NCBI taxonomy): domain Eukaryota; kingdom Viridiplantae; phylum Streptophyta; class Magnoliopsida; order Fabales; family Fabaceae; genus Ormosia; species Ormosia semicastrata. The sequence goes on along the minus strand of JAQQTO010000047.1, from coordinate 12,778,434 downwards.
GATGATCCTTCGGCCACACCTGCTCACCCGCCTAGCTTTACACCAATTCCTTGGCAATATCCAAATGTCACCTCTCAAGGGGCCATGATGCCACTCACCATTTACTCAAATAATCCTGAAACACATGCATTTTCATTCCCACCATATGACCTTCCACCTGGTTATGCTCCACCATTAGCCACCAATACTCTTGAGGCGGTGCAGAACAACAACTTCAAACCCTCCAAACACTACCCAAGGATCTCAGCCAAATACCAGTGAGATTCCTCAGTACCTTGTTTCCATTCCACCTTATGGCTTTCCCCCTGATTTTATACCGTCACAAATTACCAACCCTCTTGAGAGCGGCTCATCATTTGTAATACCTACTTCGGGCCACAAAGCTCGACTCAGGCCCAACCTCATTTTTATATGCCACGCTCTTTCCCTCATAAGATCACTGGTACTTCTTCTCATGAACCCTTCAACCGAAGACCTTCAATCCAAGGAAAAATTAGAAGTTCTTGAAGAAAGACTCATTTTCCATAGAAGGAGCAAGTAGTTATGGTCTTCTAGATGCCTCAGAGCTTTGTCTTGTCCCGAATGTAGTGATTCCTCCGAAGTTTAAGGTCCCAGATTTTGACAAATATAAGGGGACTACTTGCCCAAAGAATCACTTGATAATGTACATTCGCAAGATGGCTTCACAAGCTCATGATGACAAACTGTTAATCCATTTCTTCCAAGACAGTTTAACTGGGGCAGCTTTGAATTGGTACACACATCTTGAGCGTACTCGTATAAGGAGTTTCAAAGATTTAGCTGATGCTTTTGTAAAGCAATACAAGTTCAACATTGACATGGCACCAGATAGAATGCAACTACAAAGTATGTCTAAGAAGGATCTTTGAGACCTTCAAGGAATATGCTCGAGGTGGAGGAAATGGTCACACAAGTAGAACCCCTTTGTCGAAAAAAAAAGAGATGGTTACTATGTTCATTGATACACTACACACGCCATTCTATGGTCATATGATTGGAAGTGTGTCATCGATTTTTTCAGATATTGTGATAGTTGGTGAAAGGATTGAAAATGAAATGAAAAGGGGAAGATTGCATCAAATGAATGATGAACAGGAAAGTATGGACAAATGTTGAACCAATTAAGGGTGGACTTCAGATTGAATGAATTAAATGAGGTTTCAAGAAAACTCATGGATGACAACGGTTACCTAATTCACTAGGCGTTGTCAGGAGGTTTCTACACATGCCCATCTGCAATAGGAGCAATTATTTACAATGGTCGATTAGGGGCAACCTTAGAAAGTTTGATCAAGTGGCGATTCATTTTTCTAACCGTCAAGAATGAATCGTACCTTGGAGTCCTCCAGCACTGGGAAATTTTTGAGCGACTAGTATTCTGATTTGTTTATCAAGTTATTACCATGAAATAATGGTTTAATTGTACTGATCCCATGCTTGTTCAATCATTAAAATCATTTGGTTTTTGAGCTTATGTGAACTTTCTTGAAGCATTAATGTGATGGATTTGCATGGATCTCAGCATACCTTATTTCTTTTTCCTATGTTCTTGGCACTCGTGTTCTTGTCAAATCTTTCTTGTCATTCTTTTCTTCCTTTTACTTGCTTTCTTTTAGTTTGGATCCTATAGGACTTTCATTCTGGAAAAAATTTTGTGGTCATGAGGCCCATGTGTGTAGGTGTTCTTCGTCCCAAAAAAATGCAAAAAAAAAAAAAAAAAAAAAAAAAAAAATAAAGGGAGCAAATAAATAATCACTCAGTGTGTATTATCCTTTTGTCTCTAAATTAAATTTTTGAAAATGAGCAATCAAAATTTGAAATGAAGATTGGCTATCTTTCTCTATCTCTCAAAGAATTCATTATCCCTTGTTATCCCATTTTGAGCTTGAAAGTTTTCTTCAATAAACCCTGGACAAGGATCACCTTTACACTAGAGGATAACACAAAAAAAAAAGGGTTGATTGTCATGATGACTATTTTGAAGCATAATGAAAAAAAAAAAAAAAGAAAAGCAATTGACAAAGTTTAAGTTTGAACAAGGATGAAAAAGAACAATAAGAGAAAAGTGTGCTTGAAAGTACAAAAGCAATTGACAAAGTTTAAGTTTGAACAAGGATCCTTGGTCCCACTTAACCTTTAAACACTTGTTTGAGCCTTATACCATTCTTTTTATAACCCCTAACCTTGGCCACATTACAAGCGTTAAAAAGTTCATTCTGATCAATGAAGGGTTATTTTCATTTTCATTGACTTTAATTTTGAGACAAAAGGTTCATACCTTACTGAATTTGCAATCCTTGCTCCTTAAAAAAAAAAAGACAAAAAAAAAAAAGACTTACATTAGGGTAAGTTGTTACCCTGTTCAAGTTGCTCCTACACTGGGGCATGTTTTCTTTTGGTTCAATCTCTATATTGGGGCAAATTTCTACACTGTTCAATTCGGCCTTACACTGGGGCAAATCTTTTGGTTCAACTTGGCTTTACATTGGGGCAAGTCTCCACCCTTTTCAATTCGGCTCTAAACTGGGGCAGATTGCTTTGTTTTATTTGGCCTTACACTGGTGCAAAAATTTTATTCTCAAGTTCCTCATTGGGACATTTTTTGTTGTCAAATGGCCTACACTAGGGCATCTTTGTTCTCAAAATGACATACTCTGAGTCAAATTCATTTGATATCATACATAAGGGTAGTTTTTTCTGGATACCTAATAAAGCAATGGTCATGATGTCCAGTTGTCAAGTAAAGATCAATCACATCCAAACTGAAAAAAAAAGGAAAAAAAACTCTTGGCTTTTATACTATTCCACTTCCTTTTTTTTTTCTTTTGTAAATGTCCTTTGTGTAGTCATACTCCCAAAATCAATCAAAAAAGGTTTCTCAGTTAGTAAATCTCTTTCATGTTGTACTTTTGAATCCATGCATATCTGGTACATGATGCTTCAGGTTAGGTGAACATGAGTACAATAGTACAATTTAACCATCTAATGGTAATCTCTTGTTGAACAACTCAAGCCAAAGGAGCTCTAGAGTTTCAATCGATGAAGGGAATGACATTCTCAATTGATAATTCAGATTGAAGTGTGTCCTGTAGAAATGGGAATCTCTGGAAAAGGAAGTCACAAGCTTCTACACTAATCATATCTAATGAAGAAAGATTTGAACAAGACGAGATTGGAAATGATCCCATTTGAATATGGGTTTGGATGGTCAAAGAAGAGTTTAGTTCAAAACTTTGCCAAAAGATGTTTTTCTCAAGTACATTCACTTTTTTGGCTCATGGCTAACTGTGCAAAGTTTTCTGACTTAAGGCTCACTGCATAAAGCTTTCTGGCTCAAGGCTCTTTAAGAGTATTGGTTAGAGAAGAAGGACAACCAGGTCACCTCAAGGGTCATCTAAAGGGTTTTCCCTTTGCTCTTATGTGTCACATCTAAATGCACACCTCAAGGGTCATTCTGGTTGGACATTTCAACCATCGGCTGAGTAGACAAATGAAAGGATGCCATTAAATCTTATTCCAGTTCATCTTTGAAAATGATTGCAATCATGTCCTCAAGGGTCGTGGAGACAAAAACAAAAAAAAAAAACAAACAAAAAAGGAAAAAAGAAATTTTTCATACTGGAAATACATTTGAAGCATGCATTGCATAAGTGCATTTGTTCTCATTTTGCTAGCCTTGACCTACAAAGGTCCAAATTGTTTTTCCTTTTAAGGTCCCTCAAAGTACCCATTGTTTTATGTTTTTGGGTCCCCGACCATTGCTTCTAAGTTTTTGTTAAGCTTACACGGATACATTCTCCACAAGCTTTTTACCTTTTTGGGTCCCTGCACCCATTGTATTCTCGTTTCCGGGCCCCCGCGCCCATTGTCTTTTAGTTTTTGGGTTCCTACACCCATTGTTTTCTAGCTTTTGGGCCCCCGCACCCATTGTCTTTTCAGTTTCTGGGCCCCCGCGCCTATTGTCTTCTAGTTTTTGGGTTCCTGCACCCATTGTGTTCTCGTTTTCGGGCCCCGTGCCCATTATGTTCATTTTGGTCTCCGTACCCACCTGTTTTTAAGTTTCATTCCAGCTTCAACGGATACCCGACTCCGAAAGCTTCTTACCTTGTTTTGTTAAGCTTCAGCGGATACCTGACTCCGCAAGCTTTTTTACCTTTGGGTCCTCGTACCCATTGTTTTGGGTCCCCGTACCCATTGCCTTTAAATTTTGTTAAGCTTCAACGGATGCACCCACTCCGTAAACTTCTTACCTTGTTTTGTTAAGCTTAGGCGGATACCCGAAAGATTCAGCAAGCTTTTGGGTCCTCGTACCCATTGTTTGTTTTTGGGTCCTCGTACCCATTGCCTTTTGTTTTTGTTAAGCTTCAACGGATACTCCGACTCAGTAAGTTCTTACGTTGTTTTGTTAAGCTTCCACGGATACTCTTCCCCTCAAGCTTTTTACCTTTGGGTCCTCGTACCGTTGTTTTGGGTCCTCGTACCCCTTGCTTCTTTGTTTTGTTAAGCTTCAACGGATACCCGACTCCAAGCGATCTTACCTTGTTTTTGTTAAGCTTGACGGATACCCGACTCAGTAAGCTTCTTACGTTGTTTTTGTTAAGCTTCAAATGATACCCGATTCCATTGCAAGCTTTTTACCTTTGGGTCCTCGTGACCCCTTGCTTCTTTGTTTTTGTTAAGCTTCAATGGATACCCGACTCAGTAAAAAAAAATTGTTGTTTTGTTAAGCTTGATTATTGCCTACATTCCGAAGTTTTTTACCTTTTTAATCCTCATACCTTGTTTTGGGTCCTCGTACCCCTTGTTTCTTTGTTTTTGTTAAGCTTCAACGGATACCCGACTCAGTAAGCTTCTTACCTTGTTTTGTTAAGCTTCAAGGGATACCCGACTCAAGTAAGCTTCTTACGTTGTTTTGTTAAGCTCATGATACCGATTCCGCAAGCTTTTTACCTTTGGGTCCTCGTACCTTGTTTTGGGTCCTCGTACCCCTTGCTTCTTTGTTTTGTTAAGCTTCAACGGATACCCGACTCCGAAACCTTGTTTTTGTTAAGCTTCAAATAATGAAGTAAGCTTCTTACGTTGTTTTGTTAGCTTAATGGTTGCATGACACGATTCCACAAGCTTTTTACCTTTTGGGTCCTCGCATTGTTGTTTTTGGGTCCTCGTACCCACTTTACTTCTTTGTTTTTGTTAAGTTTCAATGGATACCCGATGTAAGCTTACCTTGTTTTTGTCAAAGCTTCAACGGATGTACCCGACTACAGTAGTTATTACCTTGTTTTTATTAAGCTTCAACGGATACAATTCTAACCTTCTTACCTTGTTTTTTGGTTAAACTTCAGGGCGGACACCTAAATCATGAAAGTTTTTATTTTCATGGATAAAATTGAATCAATTCTTTGTTTTTCATTTATCCTAAATGTAAAACAAAGGGGGGGAGAATTGATACCTAATTTTATCCATTTTTTTATTTTTTTTACTTAATCAAGGTATGAACACTTAATTTTGTTCATAAAGTTTATTTTTGAAACCTTGAAAAGTGAATGAAAATCTAAACAAAAAAAAAAAAAAAAGATCAAAAAAAAGAAGAAAAAAAGTTGAAAAAACTAAAGTGTCTAAGTCCCACATTAGGAGAAACCAAACTCCTTCTCCTCCTCTCCCTCCTATAAAAGGAGTGATTCTCAATGGTTTGGATATCCAAAAATATACACTTGGGCTTAATACAAAGTATAAGAGCTTTCGAGAACTTTAGTAATTTTTTTTTTTACTTGGGCTTAATACTAAGTATAAGAGCTCGAGATTTTAGTAAAAAATTTTCTCCAAACAAGTATTTGCTTTTCAAGGTTCGATTTGAAGAGAACGTGTGAGGCTTATGTAGAATTCTTTGAGCATAGCATTTTTTACGCCTTGGAGGTAAGCCTCGATTTTTTTTTTTTTTTTTCTGGTTTGTTTGTATTTTTATTTTTTATTTTTTTTACCTTTTTAATTTTATTTTTACATTTCATTTATGCTTTAACTTTCTATTGATGTCTTGAATTTTACATGTTTATTATATTTTCATTGTTATCATTCATATTTGTATAAAATAATTTTATTCCATATCACTTCACTTGTAATAATATCATGATGCATTTGTACTTGTGCTTTACTTTAATTTATTTATTTTTGAATTAACATATTAACCAAATAATTTTCAATGGCCTATGACGGAAAAATTGGGAGAGGATCGAGGCCACCGTCAGATTACACTCTTCCCGATAATCTTGAGGCTTTATATTGGATTTTGCCAGAGGCACTCAAAAGAAAGTCTAATCCCCACATAAAAATTAAATAATTATGTAAATTAAAATATAATTTTTTTTAAATAAACCAAAATAAACTTTTCTTTTTGTAAAATAAAGTATTCAAATAAAAGTGAACAAATTCATATAGTTTTAGCATTATGATTGTGGTGAATTAAAACTTTATTTTTCATGAAGACATTTTTTAGAAATTAATGCAAAAATCTCATTGTGCCTAAAAATATTTTTCTCCTTGATTACAAAAGAGATTTTATTTGGCCATTTACTTAAAAAAAAAAACTTTCTCTTATTTCAAACAAATTTCTTTGAATTAAAATTATTCATTAAATTTTTTTTTTTTTTATTTGGCCATTTATTTTAAAAATTACTTCTCTTCAAAAGATAAAATTTTAATTCACCACTTTTATACAATATGTTATAGACTTAGAATTTGTTCTAAAATAATGGCTATTTAGCCATCCATTCCATGTCTTAGTCATTTATCATATTTGATATTATGCTTGACAAAATGGGACATGTCAAAATATTGTAAATAAAAATTTCTTTTCTTTTAATTAATAAAGGACCAATTAAATTAATCTTGCAAATAACATTAGATTAAACAGGTAACCGTTTTAGAGTGCTCGGACGGTTGTAGTGCTTTTCCCTACACCGTAATCAACCCCCGAACCTCATACTGGAAACGTAGACCATCTTTTAGGTATCCAATTGCGCCATTCCATTTAATGGATAAAGCGATTGGTGGCGACTCCCCAACACCCCGAGGTCCTATCCTCCTTGTTCTTTTTATTTTCGCGGCGCCCTTCGGGACGGTTGCGACACATGTCTAGTCTAACGTCTATATTAAGTAAAGATAAACTGATAAGATCCATAAAGGAAATCTTACCTTCAACTTTGTACAACCATCAAACTTACTAAGAAAGTTACGACTAGCTTTCCTATTAGTGTAGACAAGGATAAAACATAGGGACACTCAAGCATAGATAAATTTGATCCCTTTCTATATTTATATGAAATCAAAGAGTGAGGATACTCTTGAATCATATACTAAAACTTAGAGATCATCTTTAACTATGTTCTTATCTCATATGAGATCGGAAGTCTGAGCCACCTCCTTACTACTTATAGTATAAAGTCTTACTTTAACTTGAACTTTAAGGTTAGGCACTACTCCCTACTTCTGTGTACACTTATTTAAAAGTGTTCTGATTAGCCATAAGTATAATATACTATCTGACTAACTTAACTAGGTTTGCCCCTATGTTAACTTCCACATCTATAACACTTTGGTCCCTTCACTTTTACTTAAGCTCACTCATGTCTATGCAAGAGTTTCCCTCTACTCCTAGGGGGTCGTTAACATCTACTCAGGTATTATCTGGCACTGGACACAACATTCAATTCCTACCTTCAGTCTGCAACCCTTCCCTAGGAATTGAACCCACGACCAAGCCTTTTGTTCCACTCAAGGTGGACGTCTTTCACCAATTGAGTTGCTGCTCAATTGGTCTTTTATCTTGGGGATAACTAGGTTTAGAAGCACATTTCATATGCCTATCATCCTCTCACTTCCCTTTGTGAGAACCTTGCAACTCTGTTCCAATTAAGGCTAACTATAGGGACCCTCAACTGTTCTATTGAATAGCACTAAAAGCACCATTATGCCTCTTTTGATCAATTGAAAATAACCTCATTCTTTCCTATTTTGACTAATCAAAACTATGCTAATTGAATAAATCTTATAGTATACTCGATTAACCTTGAACTCTTGCTAAACTAATAACTCCCTTTGTCTACTCGGTTAGCTTACATACCATTCTGTAATGGTTTATTCGAATAGTTCTCCATCTATTCGATCACCTTCGAAAGTACGTCATTCTAAACTACTACTCGAAAGCTAACATCATATTTTGATTAACATCAAAATCTTACTTAATTGAATAGCACACTTAGTCTACCCGATTAAAGCTTGTCTGTCTACCTGAACTGTGTTAATCGAATAGTTCTTTTAGTATATTCAATTAGCCTTGAGGATCATATTATTTGAAATTTACCTACTTGGTAAACTTTGGCTCACTACTAAGATCTTGCAATTTTGAATAACCGATGCCCCAAAAACCTAATACTATCTATTCTATTTAAACTACCACTTTGGTCTGATTCGAAAAGAATATTACAGGAGAATAACTGAAAACTTCTAGAATAATGACTTTTTTACTCTTTCACCTCTCTACCAATCCTTTATTCTAAAAGTATCTGATGACACCATAACTCACGTAGAAAAGGATTAGGAACTCAACTTTACTTATTCATGATTTTACTTCGAGTATCATGAAGAACTCAATAATATCCATCTTTCATCAGTCTTCACAAACAAAGAATGATGAGTACAGAAAACGAATACCACAACCCCTTAACTCAGTTCTATGGGTTGAAGTTCGATTCTGTAGCTTGCTCTGTACTTATCGCTTACTTCTTCAAACTTAGCCACATACAGGCCTACTAACTTGCCACCTTTTCAAGTCTTAAGAACTCTATCTCCTTGGCATTCTGCTCACCAAAACTCTGCCTCCCTTTCTAACATATAGGAGACAACCAAAACTCTCAGGTCATCTGAATAAACCTTAACTGTAGTGATTTTTCTCCATTTCTCTTAAGCCACTTCCACCTACTCCTAACGGGTCTTACTTACCCTTACAGAATGTAGGATTAACCTTTCTAAACTTTGAGAGATTTAGGGAGTTTCAGACTTTTACTACCATTGCTCCATATGCTGACTGTACTAGTGGTACTAGCTGCTGAGATGAAACTACTTCCATCCCTTCTGAAACTTTGCTTGCGATAGCAATTTGTTTCCTCTTAACAATTGCCATCTCTCAGAACTTCTTCAGCTATTTTAGATGAATCTTCACTAGAAGAATTCTCACTTCTCCTAATTCACCTTGATGAAGTTATAGTTCTCCAATCACACTAAATGTAACGGTAACCACTAACACTCCAACCTAAGGCCTGTCAAGCAATCCTATCCACATACCCTGCATATAGGACAAGAAATGCACAACATTTAGCGAAAATATCTAAACTTGGCTAAACTTAGTTAGTCTATACCCCGACTCACAGGATGAACTACTCTGATACCATAATGTAACATCCCTAATACTGATACCCTAGTATATCAGACACATACCTGGATAAATAGTATCAGTCATGCAACTTCTAACTTAATCTTTAACTAATCCATAACATTTAAATAAATAATTATGGAGAGCCATATCTAAAAGTCATGCATATAAGTATTATACATACAACTTTTTACATCTTCAAAGTAAATATAAATTAAATTACATAAGCTTTGAACTGAAAACATAAAAACTATACTACACTGGTTCTTCTTTTTCCTTCATCTTTTTACCCTCTTGTAGGGCCTTGACCTGGATTTATATAGAAACACAATGGGGTGAGAAATAAAATTCTCAGTATGAGTAACTAATACCAGTACTAAAGTATTTATACTGAATAAATGTCCTTTGAAAACTAAATATATTGTACTAACTTTTTTGGTCTAGTTATTCATTATCGTGGTATAAGTAGTATACAAATATTACTTTATAATGAATAACACTATGAACATTGGATTAATAGTTGCACTAGGTAAGTGAGACTATACTCACTACCACTAGAACGTTCATATTCTAACTTTATGTAAACATTCATCCAACAACTATATAATCCTTCACTAAGCTCATACATATAGCTTAACTATTTCTAGGAACTAAATTCCTTTATTTGACATATTACTTACTTATCCTTGGCCTGACATAGGATATGCTCATCCTTAGCCTAGCATAGGATATATTGATCCGTAGCCTAGCATAGGACTAGCTCGTCCATGGCCTAGCATAGGAGTTAACTTATCACAACTCCACCTTTAGAAAAGTGCTTTTCTCACTCTTTTTCCAGGATAAGAGGGCTCGGATCACTCCCTTAGTTAGGAATTGTGATCAACTGTGATTCAAACTTAATTAATAAGGGATCCATCTTTTACTAGGCTCAACTTTAATAAATAAAGAAACCAAGTCTTGCTAGGGTTCAACCTCATCAAGGGAACTAAGTCTTGCTAGGGTTCAACCTCATCAAGGGAACCAAGTCTTACTAAGGTTCAACCTCATCAAGGGAACTAAGTCTTTCTAGGGTTCAACCTCACTAATGGAACCAAGTCTTACTAGGTTTCAACCTATAGGGGAGCCAACTCTAGGTTCAACCCATAGGGGAGCCAACTCTAGGTTCAACCCATAGGGGAGCTAACTCTAGGTTCAACCCATAGGGGAGCCATCTCTAGCTACACTTCTATAACTCAACTTTAACTATTAAAGAAGCTACTAGGGGCTTAACCCATCACAAAATACCTCAACTTTTACCTAAAAAGACTGACTTTCAAGAATGTGCCAAATGTGCATCATAACTTCAAAAATTTTGAAATTTTAGGGCCAAATATTCTTCTCTCATATCTTTCAAATGCCATAAACCTCACTTCATTTGGATAAGTGTAGCCAAAGATATGCCATATTATGCAGAAGTTAAAATAGAACACTCACTGTTTTACCCGATTCTGACTTAACTTTAAATTGAAATTGGGAACAAACTAAGAGTGAAAAAATTCTAAAATTTTTACCACTTGTATCCTTATATGTTAGCTTTAAAATTTCACTGGTCTCATGCAAAAATGACCTTTGTGCAGGAAGTTATACAATCTGGTTTGAAGGGTGTCAGTCTGCCTATTTCTGCAGAATTTGACTCAACTTCAAACTGAAATTGGTACTAATTGAGTTATAATAAAATTATGAAATTTTTCATACATGAAGCCTTATGTCTTATCTTTCAAATGAAAGAAGAATCATTTCAAACCGATGTCTGTAGCTCAAGTTATGTAACAAACATCACAGGTTGTTTGGATACTACCCTAATTCTGCAGATTCAGGTTCTGCATAGTCTTGGTTTCTAACCAAGTTCTAATCCACAAATCATGGATTCTAAGTGTTTCCCAACCCTAATCATGGTCTTTAATCATGATAGGATCATTAAACACTAATTTTAACTCATCAAACTTAGATTTTGATCAAAAATTTATCAATCATAACCTATTTCTCATCTTTGGTTTCAAACACTCAGAGGAGTGATTCTAACCTCACAATCAACAACCAAGCATAAGTTAAGCTTAAACCAAACTCAATTCAGTCATTGAAAACAAGTATTAGCTAAAGAAACCATTTTTACCTCAAACCATTCATACATGTAAACCACAAGAAATGGAGAGGAAAATTGAGTTTAGGAAAGAACTCCCCTACCTATTGATTGGATGAAGATCTAGAAGCCTCTTGATCTTCTTGATCTTCCTTTATTCTTCTCTTCCTCTCCTCCTCCTTTCTTTCTTTTCCTTTCTCTCTTTTTCCCTTTTATTTCTTTCTTTCTTTGTTTCTGTTAGGGCTTCGTGAGAGAGAGGAGAGAAAATGAGGAGAAAAGGCAAACTTGGAAACTTAAGTTTTGGTACTGAAACTTATATCTGCTAAGGATACTTGAATCACACTAATTCAAGTTTTTCAACTTCCAACAGCTTTAGAATAAATACTAAGATTCATCTAAATTATTATTTCACTTTTATCTTATTTTTTCATATCTGCTACTAGTTAATCTAGTATTAAAACACACAACTAGTATGCTTAAAAATACCAAATTGGCTCTGATTATCCTTAAATTTTAACTACATGTTACTTAGCTCATTTGTGACCTAGAAACAAGTTATTCATTCATGTTTCCCTCAACTTAGCCTTTAAAGCCATTTTCTGAGTTATTTTAGGCTACTTTTCACCTTCTGGATTGCAACAAAATGCCTAAACAAACTTAGTTTGTCACAAAACTGAACTGACATGTTAAGTAAGTATTAGGCTACCTTTGTAACATGTTTACAAGCCTCATATGTTATTAAGGGTGTTACACCTAGGCACCTACTGACTAGAACATGTTCAACAGCAAGCTGCGAACTTGATGCCTGGGCCTAGATTTTGGGCACTTAAGCACCAACTGACCAAAAGCACATTTGTAATTGGCATTGGAAATAGCAACGATTTTGATGATAACAAACAAGAAAGTTTTGGTTGTGCAAAGATCAAGTTCTAAGACTCTTCAAGTTTAGCTTATAGGACTTAGATCTTGTGTAAAAGTAAAAATGAATCATACTAAGTTCATTTCTTTGTCTTTACTCAACTTAAATGACTTTGCAAAATCATATTTTATACTTGTAAAAATTGTGTTTAAGTTTGAGCAAAATGGTTTTATAAAGTTTGAAAAGTTTTGGGAATCTTTGGTTACAAAATCCTTAAAAATCTTGTTTTTCTTAGCAAACCAATAACAGGTTATCACTATTCAATAACAAGTTATTTGCTAAAGTCAGATGTGCACCAAAACATTTTTTAAAGGGAATAATCGATTATGTATTTCTAATAACCGATTATGGTTTTCTTATAATTGGTTATTGTGAAAGTCAGAGGTGCAGCTCTGTTTTTAAATGGCTGACGAGCGCCGAACTCAATCAAAATTGTAACCGAGTTATGCCTATGGCTTGTAGCATAGGAAATAATATCGGATCGTCTCTCAAGGATTGTAAATGCAATTTGATCAGATCAAGCTAAAATTGTGGCAAGGGATTTGAGAACTCAGAATATGTAAATAATATAATTAAAGTGAGAAATTTAATTAAAAGAACAATCAATTCAAAAACCAATCTAAAATTGGGTTGATTTTATCATGGATCTTTCAACAAACATTTGAAGTGTATTTGAATGGTTAATTTGGATTCAACCAAAATCTCTACATCAAATCCAGAATTCATACTAGACAATCATCTAGAATTCAATTAACAATTGACACATAAATTCGCAATCGGACAATTCATGTTAGATTTATGTTAATTTGATCTCTAAATTCAATTAACCTAGGCACAATTCAATATCCTAACCTTTGTAATTTTGTGATTAATTCAGATTAATGAACTTAAATCTCATCATAATTTTTAATCTTAAATCGAGATCCAATCAAATCAAACATAAACAGAATCACCATTCATGCATTCAAGATCAAGAAGAAGAAAGAGAAGAGGAATTCAAATGCAATTTAAACACAAAAATAGAACCAAGATCTCAAGAATCCAAATCACAATTTCTTTAAGAATCTCTAAATTGATTACAGAAATTTAGCCCTCTATAGCTATCGCTATGAAGGAGCTTGAGGAAGAAGGAGGAAGAAGAAGAGAGAAAGAAAGATCTAGAGAGAATGTGAGAAAAATGTCGAATGAAAAATTACCACTCGAATTTCTACTTCTACAGCTATAAACTAACTCCTATTTTGGCCTCACATCATTAGAACCTCATTAGTTACAAAGCTGGGTCCATTATGAATAATTGGGCCTAAACCTTATGTCATTTGGAGGTCTACAACTCAAGTTATGGATAAAACATTCCCAAAGGGTCTCTGAACTCATGTTCTGACTTCCAAGCCTAATTAGCTCCACTAGATGTCCGATTATGCCCTGGAGCTCTTCATGAAAGTTATAAATATCTCTCTAATATTTCCTACAAAGTAAGATACATAATTTTTAGACATCTAAAACTCAAGATATAACCAAAATACAGAAATAGTGTCAAATTTCAATGATGTTGGAAAAAGTCAATTAAGGCCAATTTGAGCCCAAACTTACAAAACATGACCAAACTCAATCAATTAAGTACATGGAGCATATAAATGACTAAAAAAGAAGGTTTATTAATGTATAAAATATGTGATTATCAATGGCTTATAACCGGTTATGCTAAACCAAAGAACCAATTATTGGAAATCAATAATCGGTTCTCTGGGAAAGCATAAAGCACGTTCCAACGGCTCTATTGGAGCATTTAATGCCCCCAACAACCACCAACGACTATTAATTGGTTTGGGCTATAAAAAAAAGTTGTTGGGCATTAAAAACGAGTTGAAGAACAATATAAAAATCACTCTTGAGCATTAAATTCGTGTTTTGTTATCATTACTCCAAAAACCCCTATTTTGAGTTTCAAGTGTGTGATTTTTTGATACTCATAGAGCTTCAATTTGTATTATCCACTCTTGAGAGAGTTTTATTTCATCTATACTTTGTTTAATCAGTAAAGACGATGAGGTATCTCTTTAGAGAAAATGGTGAGGTATCCCTTGGTTGTAAAGAGAGTGAGGTATTTCTCAAAGATTATAAAGGGTGAGGTATCCCTTAGTTGTAAAGAGGGTGAGATATCCCTCAAAGGTTGTAAAGGTGAAGTATCCCTATTTTGAGTCTTAAGCATAAAGGTGAGGTATCCCAAGATGTGGTGAGTGCTCTATTGTGTAAAAGTTGTAATCACCTATTGAAACTTGAAGATATAGTGAAAAATATCAGGTGATTACTTAAGGACTGGACGTAGGCCACAAGTGGATTTGTGGTTGAACTAGGATAAATCTTTGTGTTTTCTCTTCTTAAGTCTATCTCTTTACATTTGAGTTTCAATTTTATATGCTTACTGAATACTTTTTATCTTGGCTTATTTATTTGTAAGTGATTTATTCAATCTCATTTATCTATTCACTTCAATCAATCAATAGCTTCAACGAAAATTGCTAATCAAGTATTTTGTGAAAGATTTGTAAAAATATTTTGCATATTCAATTTACCCCCCTCTTGAGTATTGAGGCCACTTGGTAATAACATCAAGTTGAGGCCGAGAGCTTAGGTACGAGTATTGGGTGCCTAAGCACCAGTGGCTGGCAAATAAGGCATAATTTTTGCCATTTCTACTCCTAGTCGTGGGTGAGTGCATAATTTTTGCCATCTCTACGCCTAGTCGTGGGTGAGTGGCACCTAGGCGCCAGGTCTAACTTTTCTCAAAATCTTCATTTTGATGTAATGGACTTCCCTACTAGTTAGGATCCTTTATATATGCTTTTTAAAGTGTGTTGAGACACTATTAGGGATATTTCATAAAGGAAATGACCACCTTGCAATATATGGGAAAGTAGGAGACTTTGGGCATCCATTAGTTATGGAATGCCATAGGTAGGTATCTAGTTCCTTGAGAAGCATGGTGTAGCATGTAATATCACTTGAGATGTGATGATATGGTGTACTAGATACAACTAAATTGAGTTTGTTTGGCATGGTTTTCCTATCATTATGCATGAGTTGCTCCTTTACTGTGAAAGTTAAGCTTAAGGTGTATGAATGATAAATACTCCCTTGTTTACTAAGGTTGAGTTATGAGAAATGCTAGAAACATAGAATTGCTCCTCTATAAGATAGAATGGACCCGAGAAAACATGTTTGCTAGATTTAGTTCTTTCACTTGGTTAAAGTGAACCTTGTGATGAGTTTTGTGGTGTTTATGTGTGCGTTAAAGATAACACTACATTTTTTTCACACACTTGCTATTCCTATGTATTGTAACCTTATACGATATGCACAATCGTTTAGCTAGAGAATTATAGGAAATGATCCTTGATAATGAAGGGGATCCTAAATTCTCAAGGTGGGATTTCTCAAGCAGGTCCTTATCACATATGGAAATTGTATGAGTTAATCCTTGATAGGGAAGGGTATCCTAAATTCCTAGTATAAGACTTCCCAATAGAGTCCCCATAAATAGGGCCAGGGTTACTAATTTTATGAAGTGGTATCAGTACGCTCACTATTGTGAGAAGGAACAGCCCACTTATTAGCAGGTAGGTTAAGAATGTAACATATTCCCTCCCTACCAGGTAGGTTAATGAGGTAACAGATTCTCTCCCTACCCAAAGAAATAAAAAGAACTAGGTTCCTGAGAATAGTCAAGTTTCATGAAATTGCACAAACACTATCATAACACATTTCATGAGCATAATTTTAGAACATACCATAGGCATAATCATACAACATAACACAAGCATTGCATTTCAATGACAATTGTATGAGCAATTGTCTTATTTGTGGAATGAGATTTGTTAATGATTATAGGCTTGCTTGATGAGTATTACATAGAGTAAGTTTGTGAATATTCCAATAGTAATGAGTGGTGACTCATGTACTTGTTGCAAATATAATCCATGGTTAGTACATTATTCTTGAGGTTAACTATAGATTATGGATTACCTTGTGAATATTACATAGAGAGAGTATGCTAATATTCCAATGGTATTGAGTAGTGACTCATTTACTAGTTGTAATCATAATCTATTGTTAACAAGGTTATTCACTGTGAATGGTTATTTGTGTAATACTTATAACATGTTTATGAATAACTAAACTATGATATTTTACAATTGTATAGGCAGTTGTTATATCATAGGAAAGGTGTTTAATTATGTAATAATTGAACGTTCTACCTTAGGAAAAGAAAAGAACAGTTTTTGGCTTTTGCCACCTTTCTAGGTGTTATTAATTATTGTTTAATAACGTGTTTTTCCTCGAAGCAGTTGGAGTTATCATGATGTCATGTTTTGTAGCATATCCACTGAGAATTGTGAATTCTCACCTCAATTTTTGTTTCCGTGATAAATCTAGGTCAAGACTCTTCCAAAGGAAAGACGAAGAAACAAATAGACTAATTTATTTCAGTTGAACAAAGCTTGTATATAATTATACTTGCTTTAGATTGTATAAAAGTTTTATGTATTACAATATGCCCTTTTGAGGCTGAGGTTATATATATATATATATATATAAGATCTTACTCAAGTGAGAGGAGTGTTTATTGTAAGAGGAGAGATGAGTGAATCTTGACTATTGGATCTTTCATGAATGGTCAAGATTAGAACATAAATGCATATGACTTTTTTAAGTGATCACATGACCTTCAAGTAACTTTTAATCTTGAACATCCATGTATGGTTGTATGATCAAGATTTACTGCTCTCACCCTCTCACAATAAAAACTCCTCTCACTAGATATGTTCCCTATATATATATACTCTTTTCTTTTCCGCATGGCTCTTATAGTAACTTGTATGCTTATTATAAATCTAGAATATTGTTTTTAGGTTAGAAGTAACGTAGCTAATACTGTATACCATTATATATTTAGAAAATACTAAGGTAAAGGTATTAGGGCGTTACAGAGGAAAAACCCCTAATTAAGACAAAGGAGTGAGAAAAACACTTTGTTAAGTAACATAATATTACAACTATATGGGCGATTGTTTATCATTGAATAATGTTTTATTAAGAGTTAAATATGAATAATTGATTTATCATGATGTCATATAGGTAATTATACTATTGAGAATTGTTAATTTTTACCCCATTATTATTTCCATGATAAATCTAGGTCAGAATCCTTCCAAGGGAAAACTATAAAAGAGAAGCAGATGCACTAGTTTAGTTTTATTATGTTTTTGTAATGAATACTTTGGAATGTATAAGTTTTCTTGAATTGTACTTATGCCCTTTGAGGCTTAGTGTGTATTTACAATGTAAAGATTTATATGTTTATAAGTTCTCTTTTTTCCTAGAATAACATACATGGTTATTGTGAATCTAGTATTATCTATATAAGCTAGAAATAACTTACTTAACCCTATTTACTCATATAATTGTCTGATATAATACTGTAATTAGAGTTAGGATGTTACATTGTGGTATCAGAGCAGTTCATCTTATTGAGCCGGAGTATGGACTGACTATGCTTAGGCATGTTTGGTGATTCCTATTATGTATTGTGCATTTTCATGCCTTATTGTGAGATTTATGGATATAATTGCACGATAGCCTTAGGTTTGAATGTTATTAGCTACTGTCACAATGTTACATAATATTGAGACTGATCAACTTAATATGTATTATTCTATGTATGCAGGAAACTATCGCTTCACTAAGGCAAACTAGGGGAAATAAGAATTCTTCTAGTGAGGGTTCAACTGATATGGCTGAAGCGTTTATGGCAATGGTAGCCGCTTTGAGGGAGCAGATTGTTGTTACTGCTAGGATGCTTGAGATGATGGAAGCTAATCCACCTCAGCAACCAACACCCCCTACACCACCAATACAACTAGTACAAGAAGTACAAATAGGTAAGAATCAGAACTTTCAAGATCTCTCAGAGTTTAGGAAGTCTAATCCTTCATCCTTCAAGGGAGAATACAACTCAGTTAAAGAAGAGGGTTAGTTGAAGGAGATAGAGAATATCTTCACAGTTATTATTTTGCTCGGACAAACAGAGGGTCTTGTTTACTACCTATATGTTGGTAGGGGAGGTAGAAGATTGGTGGGTTGATGCCAAAAGATTGTTGGAGGTATCGGGCACTCATATTACTTGGGAGGTATTTAGAAATTTGTTCATGGACAAATATTTCCCTAAGAGTTTACAGAGTGCTAAAGAAATGGAGTTCCTGAAATTGGAACAAGGTGAGATGTCTATTGGGCAGTATGTGGCCAAGTTTGATAAATTGTCAAAGTTCTCATCCTACTTTAGATTTAATCCAGATGAACAATGAAAATGTATTAAATTTGAAGAGGAGTTGAGAGAATACATTAAGAAAGCTATTCAACCTTTTGAGATTCAGGATTTTCTGACTTTGGTGAACAAGTGTAGGATTATTGAAAGTCATGATAGCAAGCCTCAATTGGAACAATCATCACAACTAAAGAGGAAGAAAGCGGACGAGAAATTTAAGAAGAAAGATAAGGATAAGCAAGTTCAAGGAGGTCATACGGGGCTTAAATGTCCCAAGTGTGGAAGAGATCATGGAGATAAGCCTTGTTTGGCGAGACAGTCTGTATGTTATGCATGCGGTCAGCTAGGATATTTTTCTAAGGAGTGTCCTTAGAAACAAGGAGTGCGCCCAATCTGAGACCACAAGCTAAGGGAAGAGTTTATACTCTAAGCGGAAATGAGGTGGCTCAGTCTCCCAACCTTATTCAAGGTAAATGCATAATCAAGAATCATTTCTTAATTGTAATGTATGATTCAGGAGCATCACACTCCTTTGTTTCTTATGATTGTGTGAAGATGGTAGATTTACCTATGACTGAACTTCCTTACAACTTGTCTGTATCCACACCCACAAGAAAGCTTGTAACAACTTCTAGTGTTTGTCTAGATTGTTGTGTGAAAGTGGAAGATATGATTTTCTTTGTAAATCTTATCTGTTTACCTTTGGTTGATATGGATGTTATTTTTGGCATGGACTGATTGTCTTCTAATCATGTTATGTTAAGCTATTCAAACAAGACCTTAATGTTCATGTTTGATGTACCTTCCAGTGTTGTTCCTTCTAAGTCAGTGTACTTAAATGCTAATCAAGTTAACAACTGTTTAGTAGAAGGGGCTTAAGGATATGTTCTCATTTTCTCTTTGAATGCTGAGGTTGAGCAGAACCTTAAGAGTATCCTTGTAGTCAGAGAGTACCCTGAAGTTTTTCTAAAAGATATAACTAAGTTGCCACCTACAAGAGAAATAGAGTTTACTATAGATTTAGTGCCAGGAACTAAACCTATATCTATAGCACCCTATAGGATTGCATCTCTAGAGTTAGCAGAACTCAAAAAATAAATAAAAGAATTATTAGACAAATAATTCATCAGACATAGCATTTGTCCATGGGGAGCACCTAATCTCTTTATAAAGAAGAAGGACATGAGCATGAGAATTTGCGTGGATTATAGGCAGTTGAATAAGGTGACCATCAAGAACAAGTACCCATTGCCTATAATAAACGATCTGATGGATCAATTAAGATGAGCTTTGGTTTTCTCAAAAATTGACTTAAGATCTGGGTATCATCAAATTAGGGTTAGGGAAGAGGATATCCCTAAGACCACCTTTCGACCTAGGTATAGACATTATGAGTACCTTGTAATGTCTTTTGAGTTTACCAATGCACTTGTTGTGCTTATGGATTACATGAACATAATTTTTAGACCCTACTTAGATAAGTTTGTGGTAGTTTTTATAGATTATATCTTTATCTATTCCAAAACAATAGAAGAACATGAGCAACATATTAGAACAGTTTTAGAAATTCTCAAAGAGAAGAATTTATTTACTAAACTGACCAAGTGTGAGTTTTGGCTAAAGAAAGTACAATTTTTGGGCCATGTGATTTCTCAAGAAGGAATTTTAGTGGACTCGAGCAAGGTTGAGGTAATGGTACAATGGAATAAACTAACCATGGTGATTGAGATTAGAAGCTTTATAAGCCTAGCTGGGTATCATAGGAGGTTTATTGAGGGATTTTCTTAGTTAGCACAACCTTTGACTAGACTGATTAGGAAAGATAGTTCTTTTAAGTGGATTCAAGATTATGAGAATAGTTTTCAAGAGCTAAAGCAGAGGCTAACTACTACGCCTATCTTGGTAATTCCGAATCCTCTGGAGAACTTTGAAGTGTTTTGTGATGCTTCAAAAAGGGTTTAGAATGTGTTCTGATGCAAAATTGGAGAGTAGTTACCTACACATCCAGAAAGTTAAGGCCTCATGAGGAGAACTACTCTACCCACGATTTGGAATTGGCAATTGTGGTGTTTGCCTTAAAGATTTGTAGACATTACCTCTATGGAGTCCAGTTTGAGGTCTTCAGTGATCATAAAAGTTTAAAATATCTGTTTGATAAAAAAGAACTGAACATGAGGCAAATGAGATGGATGAAGTTTTTAAAAGACTATGATTGAGTTAAAGTATCACCCGGGTAAAGCTAATGCAGTGGTTGATACACTAAGTAAAAAATTCTTACACGTGTCTCGGATGATGGTACAAACAAGTGACCTTCTTGAGAGTTTTAGGAATTTGAGTTTTGCAGTAACTGTGTTACCACATAGTCTCTATGTGAGTAAAGTGGATATAGTTAATAACTTAAGGACTCAGATCTTAGAAGCTCAAGAAGAGGATGAGACTTTAAAGAGAATAAGTGAGCAAATCTTATTAGGAAACCAAAAAGATTTTTGTATGGCGGATTATGGAATGATTAAATTTAAAGATAGACTTTGCATTCCAAGAGAATCCAGAATTAAGGAAATGATCCTAGAGGGAGCTCATAAGAGTGGGAATACCATCCATCCCAGAGCTACAAAGATGTACCAAGACCTTACGAAGATGTTTTGGTGGCCTAAGATGAAAATGGACATAGCAGAATATGTGTGCAAGTGCTTAACTTGCCAAAAAGTTAAGATAGAACACTAGAAACCCTCCGAACCTCTGCAATCTTTAGAGATCCTTGAGTGGACGTGGGATAAAATCACCATGGACTTTATAGTGGGATTACCTAGAACTCAGCTAGGGCTTGATGTTATTTGGGTCATAGTGGATAGATTGACCAAATCTGCCAACTTTTTACTAATCAAAGCTAACTATTCCTTAGATAAACTAGCCCAACTGTACTTGCAAGAGATAGTTAAAGTTGCATAGAGTCCCCATAAGTATAGTATCAAATAGAGATCCTAGATTTACATCAAGATTTTGAAGAGCCTTGTAAAATGCTGTTAGGACTAAGTGTTGAGATATTGGCAAGTGCACCAAATCACAAAAGTAATAAAGTAGTGAATATAGTATTGTCTCATAAGGATTATACTGTCAATTACTAATTTTGTTAAATAAACACTATCTAAGCTACCGAAAGATGAGAGTTTATAAAACTATAAATAAAAGCAAATACTAAATATTTAAAATTAAATATAACAAAACAATCAATTAAACAAAGGTTAGAGAACAATGATGAGAAAGTACTCGGGTTCAGACTTCACTTGAACTCTTCCGATGCAAATTCAAATAGTAATTTAATTAAGTTCTATTACATGATTCATGATCAAATTCCCAAAATTAATCAATATCCAATTCTTTGGTATATTAATCCTCTTCACACTATTTAGAATTAATCAATCCCTTAGTCTAACCCCAAATAGAGAAGGTTTTATAAAAAACAATGGAATTAAAAGAAAGATCACATAACCCACAACATTTATTGCTAGCAATTGTAGAAATTGTGGTGTTTATCACATATTCAAGGTTCGTGCATAATTTTTTTAAATCATACATAAACCCAAAGAATCATTCCCAAATTGATCAAATTTAAAAAAAGTATTAAGAGTAGAGATAAACACATAAATTATAAAATAAAAACTTAAATTAAACACATAAATAAGTTTACATCATCAAAGAACAAGATACATCATCCCCCTAACAAGGAAAAATTAGTTACACATGGATAAAGAATAAAATAGAGAGAAGAATTTCACAAAATCCATAGAAGATAAGTGGAAAAGATAAAGAAAATTCTTAATCTTCACTCCTGAATGCACCCACGCCAAATTAGGATTTGTGTCGTCGCTTCTCTCTTTGACAGCTGCTAAAAATTGTGTTTAATTTGGCATAACTTTCTTATTTAAAATTAAAATAATGTGTCAACCTATACGACCAGTGCCTGAGTGCTGGTTTTCCAGTACTCATCCAAAGAGTTCAATTACGCACTGCCAACTACACGCTTAAGTGCTGAACGACCAGAAAATTACCTCTGCTCTACCATGCTAGTGCCTGAGCATTGGCTTTCCAGTGCCTGGGCACTGGACCAGCAGAATGTGAATTTTCAGTTTTTCTTCCTCGTGCAAGCATCCAATCTTCTTCCATGAGTAATTCCCTAACAAAAACAAATAAAACACAAAATAAGAAAATAATAAAAACATAATAGACTTGAGAATAAAACTCTATCAACAAGATTAAAAGAGGATGAAAACCCATAATTTTCAGCCATAAAAATATGAATTTTGAAGGTTCATCTATAAGCTTAGTTTTACCACAATTTACCACCCCCGGATTGATGGACAAATAGAGAGGATTATCCAAACTCTAGAGGACATGCTTAGGGCATGTGTACTTGAGCAAAATGGGGGTTGGGATAAGTTCTTACCTTTAGTAGAGTTTGCCTACTACAATAGTTACCACACCAGCATAGGTATGGCACCATATGAGGCTTTGTATGGTAGAAAATGTAGGTCATCTCTATGTTGATATGAGGTAGGAGAGAAAACTATCCTAGGTCTTGAGTTGGTCCAACATACCACAAAGAAAATAAGAATGATTAAGGACAGGTTAGTTACTACTCAAAGTAGGTAGAAAAGCTATGCTGATAAAAGGAGAAGACCTCTTGAGTTTGAAGAATGAGAACACATTTTTCTTAAAGTTACTCCTATAATAGAGAGTTAGTAGAGCATTGAAAACTAGAAAGGTAAATCCTCATTTTCTTGGTCCCTTTCAAATTCTAAAAAGAATAGGACCCGTAGCCTATCAAATAGCTCTTCCTCCCAGTCTGTCTAACATTCACCATGTCTTTCATGTGTCATAACTCAGAAAGTACAATGCAGATCATTCACACATCATAGAAAGTGAATCAGTGCATTTAAGAGAATATTTGTCTGTTGTAATGTAACTTGTAAGGATCGTGGATAGAGGATTCAAAGAGCTTTGAGGTAAGTAGATTCCTTTGGTAAAAGTTTTATGGAATGGGATTGGCTACTTGGGAATTGGAGTTCCATATGAAGCAAAACTATCTAAAGTTGTTTATATGATGTAAGCAAATTTTGAGGACAAAATTTTAAAAAGGAGAGGAGAAATGTAGCATCCTCCTTA
Source organism: Ormosia semicastrata (assembly GCA_029884595.1). Taxonomy (NCBI): domain Eukaryota; kingdom Viridiplantae; phylum Streptophyta; class Magnoliopsida; order Fabales; family Fabaceae; genus Ormosia; species Ormosia semicastrata. The sequence continues at coordinate 12,754,466 of JAQQTO010000047.1, read as the reverse complement.
ATCTATTAGTCTTGAATATAGTTATAGAGGTACTATAACTCTTGCTTGAATTTCTTGTTAATTCTAGTAACCATCTGAAATAATTTAGGCACTTTGCATTAAATGTGAAAAATAGTTATTATTAGCTCAGAGAATAGCATAACTGCTTAAAAAATGGAGATAAATATGAAGGATTTATTTTTAGGTTATTTAAGATTGGAACTAATTTTAGTTAATTTTGGAGAATTAACTATATTAGTTTGGTATCTTTAATTACCTTAGGGCATTTCATAGGCATGAGCATATGAACTAACTTAAGCATTTTCATTCGAATAACAATTGTATGGGTGATTGTTTATCATCGAAAAGATGTTAACTATATGTATAGATTATGGATTTGCTTGGTGAATGTTTACATAAAGAGAGTATATAAATATTCTTGTGATGTTGAGTAGTGACTCACTTACTTGTTGCAATCATAATCTATTGATATTAAGTTGATTCATTGTAAATGGTTAATTATGTGATAATTAAACCATAGTTATAAATGCATATTCTACCTCGAGAAGAGAAAGATATGGTTTTTGGCTTTTACCACCTTTTCTATATGTTATTAAGTAACTTGTTTTTTCTCGAAATAGCTAAAGCTATCATGATGTCATTGAATGTGTTTATACTACTGAAAATTGTGAATTCTCACCCCTTTATTTGTTTCTATGATAAATCCAGGTCAAGATTCTCTCAAGGGAAAGAAAAAGAAGTGGATAAACTAGAATAATTTTTCTTATTCTTTTGTCCAATGCTTTGTATATTATAGAATTTGCATTGGTTGTATAAAGTTTTTATGTATTGTACCTATGCCCATTGAGGCTTAGTTTGTATATTTAGATGTATAGCGTTTATATACATACTACTTTTCTTTCCCTCATGATTGTTTATAATGACATGTATGATTATTATGAATCTAGAATGAGTTTTATAAGTTAGAAGTGACATGCCTAATTCTATTTACTTAAGTATATTATGAATATACTATAGTATTAGTATTGGAGCGTTACATTATGGTATCAAAACAGTTCATCCTATTGAGCCAGGGTATGGACTGACTATGCTTGAGCATGTTTAGTGATTCCTATTATGTGTTATACATTTTCATATCTCAATGAGAGATATATGGATAGAATTGCATGACAACCTTAGGTATGAATGTTATTAGCTATTGTCGCATTGTTACATGATATTGAGACTAATCAACTCAATATCTATTGTTCTGTTCTATAGAAAACTATGGTTTCACCTAGGCGAACTAGGGGGAACAAGAAATCTTCCAATGAGGGTCCAGCCGATATGACTAGAGTGTTCATGGAGATGGCAACTGCGATGAGGGAGTAGACTGCTATCACAAATAGGGTTCTAGAGAGGATGGAAGTAAATCCACCTCAGCAGCACTTCTTGCATAGCCAGTATAGCTAGTACATGAAGTTCTAGTAAGAAACTAAAACTTCCAAGACCTTACAGAGTTTAGGAAGGCTAACCCTTCCTCCTTTAAAGGAGAGTACAACTATGTTAAGGCAAAGGGGTGGTTGAAGGAAATGGAGAAGATCTTCACGGTTATGGTCTATTTTGATGAACAAAGAGTTTTGTTTGCCTTCTATATATTAGTGGGGGAGGCAGAGGACTGGTGAATAGATGCTAAGAGGTTGTTTGAGGCATCAAGTACTCAAATTACTTGGGGTGTTTAGAAATTATTTCCTGGATAAATACTTTTCTAAAAACCTACATAATGCAAAAGAAATAGAGTTCCTAAAACTAGACTAAGGTGGTATATCTATTGGCCAATATGTGTCCAAGTTTGAGGAGTTGTCTAAATTCTCCTTTTACTTTAGATTCAACCCGGATAAGGAGAGGAAGTGTATAAAGTTTGAAGAGGGGTTAAGAAATGATATTAAGAAAGCTATTAGACCTTTTGAGATTCAAGACTTTCCAACCTTGATAAATAAATGTAGAATCGTAGAAGGTGATGATGACAAGCCTCAATTGGAGCAAAGATCACAAGGCTTTCAAAAGAGGAAAAGAGTGGACGATAGGTACAAGAAAGGTGTTTCTCGACCTAGGTATCCATAAGACAAGGGTAAGCAAGTTCGGATGGAACCCGTGGGCCCTAAATGTTCTAAATGTGGAAGGCAGCATAGAGACAAGCCTTGCTTGGTGTCCTTTACATGTGGCCAACCAGGGTACTTTCCTAGGGAGTGTCCATAGAGACAAGAAGTGATGCCCAACCCTAGACCTCAAGCCAAAGGAAGGGTGTATACTCTAAGTGAAAAAGATGTGACTCAATCTCCCGACCTTATACAAGGTAAAGGCATATCAACAATCATTTCTTAACTATAATGTATGATTCAGGAGCATCTCACCCTTTATTTCCTATGATTATGTGAAGATGCTAGATTTACCTATGACTGAACTTCCTTATGACTTGTCTGTATCTATACCCATTGAAAAGCGAGTGACAACTTTCAAAGTGTGCCTATATTGTTATGTAAAAGTAGAAGATAGGATTTTCTTTGTAAATCTTATCTATTTACCTCTTATGGATATTGAAGTTATCCTATGTATAGATTGGTTATTCACAAATCATGTTGTTAAACTGTTCAGATAAAACCTTAGTGTTTATGTCTAATATGCCTTCCAAAGTTGTTTCTTATGAATCTGTGTACCTAAATCCTAATCAGGTTAATAACTATTTGGTAGAAGGGGCTCAGGGATATGTTCTCATTTTCTCTCTAAATGCCAAAGTTGAGCAGAACCTAGAGAATATACCTGTGGTGAAGGAGTACCTTAAGGTATTTCCTAGTGATATAACTGAGTTGCCACCCATAAGGGAAATAGAGTTCACTATAAATCTACTATCAGGAACCATACCTATATCTATAGCACCCTATAGAGTGACACCCTTGGAGTTGGCAGAACTCAGTAAATAGATGGAGGAATTATTAGACAAATAATTCGTCAGACTTAGTGTTTCACCATGAGGAGCACCAATGCTCTTAGTAAAGAAGAAGGATGGTAGTATGAGACTGTGCGTAGATTATAGGCAGTTGAACAAAGTGACCATCAAGAGTAAGTATTATTTGCCCAGAATAGATGATCTGATGGATCAACTGAGAGGAGCTTCACTTTTCTCAAAGATTGACCTAAGATCTGGTTATCATCAAATTAGGGTTATATAAGAGGATATTCCTAAGACTGCTTTCAGGACTAGGTACAGATATTATGAGTATCTTGTGATGTCCTTTGGGTTAACCAATACACCTGCTGTGTTCATGGCTACATTAACAAAATCTTTAGACCCTACCTAGATAAGCCTATTGTTGTTTTTATAAATGATATCCTTATCTAATCAAGGACAATGGAAGATCATGAGCACTATGTTAGACTAGTTTTGGAAATTCTTAAAGAAAAGAAATTGTTTGCTAAATTGGCCAAGTGTGAGTTCTAGTTAAAGGAAGTACAATTTTTGGGTCATGTGATTTATCAAGGAGGAATATCAGTAGACCCTAGCAAGATTGAGGTAGTGGTGCAATAGGAAAGGCCAACCACTGTGACTGAAATTAGAAGTTTTATAGGACTGGCTAGGTACTATTGAAGGTTTATTAATGAATTTTCTCAGATAGCGCTATCTTTGACTAGATTAACTAGGAAAGACAGTTCTTTTAAGTGGACACAAGAGTGTGAAAACAGTTTTCAAGAGTTAAAACAAAGGTTGACCACTGCACTTATTTTGGTAAGTTCATATCCTCAAAAGAACTTTGAAGTGTACTATGATGCTTCAAAGAAAGGTTTAGGATGTGTTTATGCAGAATAGGAGAGTAGTTGCCTATACCTCCAGGTAGTTAAGGCCTCATGAAAAGAACTACCCTACCTATGACCTGAAATTGGTAGTGGTGGTGTTTGCTTTAAAAATCTGGAGACACTATCCTTATGGAGTTCAGTTTGAGGAGTTCAATGACAATAAGAGTTTAAAATACTTGTTTGACTAAAAGAAACTAAACATGAGACAAAAGATATACAAAGAATTCTTGAAGGACTATGACTTTGAGTTGAAGTACCATCCGGGTAAAGCCAATGTGGTGGTTGATGCACTTAGTTGGAAATTCCTACATGTGTCCCGAATAATGGTCTAAGAGAATGAACTTTGAGAGAGTTTTAGGAACTTAAATCTTGTAGTGACTGTGTCACCACATAGTCTCTGTATGAGCAAAGTAGACATAGTAACTTAAAGACTTAAATCTTAGAAGCTTAAGAAAAAAACAAGACTTTAAAGGAAATATGTGAGCAAATTTTGTTGGGAAACCAAAAGGAGTTTAGCAAGTCAGATCATGGAATGATTAACTTTAGGAATAGACATTGTATTCCAAAGGAATCTGAAATGAAAGATAGAATTTTGGAAGAATCTCACAAAAGTAAGTATATCATCCATCTCGGAGTCATAAAAATGTATCAAGATCTTAAGAAGTTATTTTGGTGGCCTAATATGAAAATGGATATAGCAGAATATGTGTCCTAAGTGTTTGACTTGTCAAAAAGTCAAGATAGAACATCATAAACCTTCTGGACCTCTGTAATCATTAGAAATCCCTGAGTGGAAATGGAAAAATATCTACATAGATTTTGTAATGGGATTACCTAGAACCCAGCTAGGGTTTAATGCTATATGGGTCATAGTAGATATATTAACAAAATTTGTCCACTTTTTTGCCAATAAGAGCTAACTATTCTTTGAATAAATTAGCTCAACTGTACTTATAAGAGATTGTTAGGTTGCATAGAATCCCCACAAATATTGTACCTGATAGAGATCCTAAATTCACTTCAAGATTTTAGGGAGCCATGTAAAAGGCTTTTGGGACTAAATTAAGTTTTAGTACATCTTACCACCCTCAGCCAGATGGGCAAACAGAGAGAACTATCAAAACCCTAGAGGATATGCTTAGGGCATGTGTACGTGAGCAACAGGGTAGCTGGTATAGATTCTTGCCCTTAGTGGAATTTATCTACAATAATAGCTACCACACCAGCATAGGTATAGCACCATATGAGGCTTTGTATAGTAGGAAATGCAGATCGCCTCTATGTTGGTATAAGGTAGGAGAGAAAACCACCCTAGGTCTTGATTTAGTCCAATAAACCATAAAACAAATAAAAATGATCAAAGATAGGTCGGTTACTACTCAAAGTAGGCAGAAGAGTTATACTGATAAGAGAAGGAAACCTCTTGAGTTTGAGGAAGAAGAACATGTTTTTCTAAAAGTCACTCCTATTAAAGGGGTTAGTAGAGCATTGAAAACCATAAAGTTAAACCCTCATTTTCTTAGTCCCTTCCAAATTTTGAAAAGAATAGGACCCATGGCCTACTAAATAGCCATTTCACCCAATTTTTTCAACCTTCACAATGTTTTCTATGTGTCACAACTCAGAAAATATAATTCAGATCCTTCATACATCTTGGAAAATGAATTAGTACATTTAAGAGATGATTTGTCTTATGTGATATAATCTATAAGGATCATTGACAGAGGAGTCAAAGAAATTAGAGAAAATCATATTCCTTTAGTGAAGGTTATATAAGATGGGATTAGCATTGAAGAGGTTACCTGGGAGCAGGAGTCCCACATGATGCAGGACTATTCAGAGTTGTTTACTTGAGGTAAGTAATTTTGAGGACAAAATTTTAAAAAGGAGATGAGAAATGTAACATTCTCCCTAACCTGTTAGTCTTAATTAAGGTTATAGGTGTATTATAACATTTACATGAGTTACTTGTTTGATTCTAGTGACCTTCTGAGTTGGTTTGGATATATTACTATAATACTGAATGTGAAAAATAATTTATAATAGCTCAGAATATAGTATAAACTATTTAGATGATAGAAATAAATATGGAGAATTTATTTTTAGGTCACAAATGCATAGAATATGATGTGGTTAATTTTGGAGAATTAACTAACTTAGTTTGACATTTTTAATAACACATGATGAGTATTTAAAGGGCAAATTAAATAGGCAAGTAGCTTGAAAAATTCTGAGAATTTGTGAAAACACTAAGTAAAGAATGGAGATTTTTCTAGTAATGAGTACAGGTTAAGGAAGATACCTGTAAGCCTATTAACTTAATTCTTTAGATTTAACTTAACTTAAGGAAGACTAATAGAGCTTCAGTGACAGATAATGGTGTATGGAATGATGAATATAGGAATAAGATGAGTCCTAGAGTTTTCTATAATACCTACTAAGGTTAGAAAACTTGTTAATGGAAGATTAGAGTATCCCTAAAAGATACAACATTTCCAGTTAGTACTAAAGTTTTTCAACCTTATCTCTCTAACTACTTCATCACCCCTATCTCCTGTTCTATTAAATTTTCTCTTTTTTTTCACACTCTCTCATTTGTCCAGTAGAAAAGAAAGGAGTAGAGAAAAAGAAGGAAAAGAAGAAAAAGAAAGAAAGAAGAAACAGGGGAGCAAGAGGAAGAAGAGAAGATAGGAAAGAAGGAGAAAGTTTAGCTTCATCACCATAGATTTGAGGTAGGGGGTTGTTATGTTCTTTTACTTCATTCTTTCCATTTTGTAACTAAGAGTTATGTTGATAAACTTGGTTTGAATTTGTGATAGATGAGGTATAGGAAATTTATGAGTGTTTGTGTGTATAGTTGATGAGCTTAGATATGGCTTGAATTCTTTATAAACATGGAAATGATATTATGGGTTTGATGGCTTGGTTATGTTGTTAAACCCCTTTGGAATTGGTTTGAGTATACTCATGATGAAAAGTGTTTATTTTGGGAGTAAAGTATTTGGTTTTGAGTATACTCATACCAAGCTTCTGTGAAGCGAAATTTCCATGTGGTAATCAATTACCACAAGAGCATAATCGATTACCAAAGTTATGGAAAACGAGATTTACATGTGGTAATCGGTTACCACGAGTTGGTAATCAATTACCAGGCCTTTAACTTACAAATTTTTAGATGGTAATTGATTACCAAGAGTGGGTAATCGATTACCAAACTTTTGTTTGGAGATTTAGCTCATGGTAATCGATTACCATGAGTTGGTAATCGATTACCAGTGCCCTGTTTTGCAAAAACAGAGTTTTCTACTTTAAGGCCCGAAATGTAACACATATTTATGCTATGTATTGGAGATTAATGTTCTAATTGGAGTATTTTTATGTTAATACTCACTTAGCACCTCCATGAAAGATAATAGCATTGTACACCCATTATACTTGAGAAGTGATAATGTTTTGCTCCTTTATTGTTAAAATTGAGCCAAAATAGCATGTTTGCTATATTTAACTCCTTTACTTAGTTGAAGTTTAGTTTATGATGAATGGATGTGGTGTGTGCTTAATATACATGACATGTAAACCTCCTAAAGGAGTGATCCATACTTGTTATTTGTAGTATTGTAACATTATATGATGTGCACAATCATTTAGCCAGAGAATTGTAGGAAATTATCCTTGATAATGAAGGGGATCCTAAATTCTCAAAGCAGGAGTTCTCAAGGCTAGGGTTACTGGTAATATGAGGAGGTCATTTTTCCTTTCTACCAATGTGAGGAGGTTATTTTCCCTCTCTACTCGGTAGTGTGAGGAGATCATTTTCCCTTCCTACTAAGAAAAATACAAAGAACGAGGTTCTTAGGAATATGCAAGATTCATGACATTGCATAAATGTTATCATAAAACATTTCATAAGCATTACCTTAGGGCATTTCATAGGCATGAGCATATGGCCTAACTTAAACATTTGCATTTGAATAACAATTGAATAGGTGATTGTTTATCATTGAAAAGATGTTAACTATGTGTATAAATTATGGATTTGCTTGGTGAATGTTTACATAAGAGAGTATATAAATATTCTAGTGATGTTGAGTAGTGACTCATTTATTTGTTGCTATCATAATCTATTGATATTAAGTTGATTCATTATAAATGGTTAATTATATGATAATTGAACCATAGTTATAAATGAATGTTCTGTCTCGGGAAGAGAAATGGACGATTTTTGGCTTTTGCCACCTTTCTATATGTTATTAAGTAACTTATTTTTTCCAAAGTAGCTACAGTTATCATGATGCCATTGAATGTGTTTATACTACTAAGAATTATGAATTCTCACCCCTTTGTTTCTTTTCATGATAAATCTAGGCCAATATTCTCTCAAGGGAAAGAAAAAGAAACGGATAAACTAGAATAGTTTTTCTTATTCTTTTGTCCCATGCTTTGTATATTATAGAATTTGCATTGGTTGTATAAAGTTTTTATGTGTTGTACTTATGCCCTTTGAGACTTTGTTTGTACATTCAAATGTATAACGTTTATATACATATACTAATTTTCTTTCCCTCATGGCTCTTCATAATAATATGTATGGTTATTATGAATCTAGAATTATGTTTATAAGTTAGAAGTGATATGCCTAATTTTGTTTACTTAAGTATATTCCGAATATACTATAGTATTAGTATTGGGGCTTTACAACCTCTAGCATGAGAAGACCGTCTTTGCCACTCCTGTTTAACACCCAAAATCTCTAAGAAACTACCCTCCCTGTCACTACTGGTTAATACCCTCACTCTCACCATGGATTTTTGTGAAAGAAAAAAAGGAGGAGAAGAGGGAAATACCTTGTGTTTTAAGGAAGGAAAATGGATGGGAAAGGTTGGAAAGCAGAAGACCATCAATAACCACCACCAGAAGCTCGCCAGAAACTTATTTGAGCACTGGAAGCAGAGGAAAACGAAGGAGAAAATGTAAAGTGGGGTGGTAACCCCTCACTCTTATTTATAGGCGTAGAGGTAACCCCCAACAACCACCATGCACAGGGGTAAAAGCATTCATTCGCATTTAATTTGAAAACGGCAATCATGGCGGCACAAAGATCAAATGGCAGCTTCCACTCATTTTTCGCCACGTGGTGACACAAACCTGACACAACAATTAAAAGTACAGCATTCAAAATTGAAGCGACACATGCCAAAGAGGATGGTATTCATGCTGGACATTGGAACAACGCTATATTGTTGCTACAGATTTATAATATGGATCACAAATTTTATTTCAAGGAATTCACAATTAACAGGTGGACCCCATTGCCAACATTGACATGTGGGCAATCTTGTTTGAATCTTGGGAAACGGTGTAATGACTTTAAGGCAGAGTGATCTGTATCGGATCTTGGCCTAATTCATAAATTTTGAGAGCATGTCGATTTTTATTTTGTATCACGGACTTCGGCCCTTCGTTAGAGACATCGTAAAATCCAACATCTATATCATGACTTGGATCCCTTTGTGTCATGCACGTCGTTTGCTCCTAATAATCTCGGATATCTTGACATTCAGCTATCACATCTGAGCACCAAGTTAGGGGCAATTGTTCCTAATCGGGTCCCAAGTTAGCTGTTCAGGACCAACTCGGCCCGCTAGAGTTGGTTCCCAGATATTTGTTAGCGCTATTAGATAAGTAAATATACTTATTTATGATTAGTAAGTCTTTCATGGAATCCCTCATAAATAGAGGAATCATTTATGAGAGATAATGATCTTAATATATTCTTATCCTTATTAACAACATTTAATATACATTTAAACATGGTTTTTATCCATCAAGATGCTCCTATAAATACCACACAATGTAGCAAAGGTATGCATCTAACCCAAAACACTCTACCCATCTTGTGCATGGTCTAACTTGAGCGTCGGAGTACCTTTTGTAGGTACCCACACCTAGCACCACAGTCACTGTCATCGTGCTACGGAGGAAACCACCTTCATTAGCCTATCCAGATAATCATTAAACCTATCAAGATAATCTTATATATACTATATTCAAATCAATATATATATATATATATATATATATATATATATTTATATATATAATAAAAAAAAAATTATTTAGTACTTCATTGATATATGTCAAGATTAACGTAATATATATTTTCAAAATATATGAAAATAAGAACCACTTGATTATATTCTTATTTATATTTAATTTCTTACAAAATTTGATATAAATAATCAAGATAATGAATAATTATAATTTAATAATTAAATCGATAAAAATTACATTCTATAAATAATTATTAGGTGGTGTAAAAATAGCAAATCTTACACCAATGTAACTTGATTCTTCCTATATATATATATATATATATATATATATATATATATATTCATATCGACTCCTGAGTCTACTAAGGCTATAAAATCAAATCTTTCATCTTTTATTACTAATTCTATCAGACAATGCCATTTATGAACAATTACTTGACTTAATAAATTAATATAAGGATCTTTTTTGGGGTCTTGACTAGTACTTATGTCTTGATTTTGTACTATAATTTGTGCTTGTAAATTTAGCATTTTAAATCTAAATCAATATCTTTTTCTTTTAAGTAATTTAACTTCATTCTTTAAATTTTTTATTTCTTGCTGTAAATTTTTTAGGGTAACTTCATTTCTTTGAAGTTTCTTAAGTCTTTCTAATACTTCTTTCATATCTATCTTTTGCACTTCTTCTTTTTTCTTATCTTCGTATTCTAGAAATTCTTTTATTTGTTGAATGATTTTTTGCTTAACAGATGATTCTTCCATGTTTTTTACTATGCTTAATAATGATGATGCTTGATCTCTAGTAATTACATTAATAGTTTTTAAGCATGATGAACAATCACATAATTCTGATCCTAAGCCTGTACATTCTTTGTCATTTTCACTTTCAGATTCAGATGAAGAGGAATCTTTTAATTGATTAATCATTTCTTCTTCGGAGTTGTATTCTTCTTCAGAAGATTCAGATTCATTAATTAATATATTTATTAAAGATTTCTTTAATTCTTCATCAATTTTTAGGTTATTAATTTTTTGTTTTACTTTACAGTCTTTCTTATAATGTCCTACTCGGCTACATTTATAACATACTATCTCTCTTTTAGACTTAGACGATCTATACTTATCTTTCTTTGATGATCTAGGTTTTGATAAGCCTTCTTCTTCTCTATAATGTTTTTTTATAGTAGCACCTAGATTTTTTTGATTTATGAGGAACATATTTTTGAACTTTCTTTCGTCTACTTAGAGCTTTGACTACTTCTATTCTCCACTAGGAACAAAATGATCCTAGTTCTTTTCGAGTAGTTTTGGCTTCATTTTTAAGCTTATGTTGAAGTTTAAGATCTAAACATACTTGCAATCCAGTTTCTATAATATAATTAAACAATTATCCAAATGTCAGTTGATTATAAGGAATTGTACCTTCATTTTGATTTTGGATCATTACTTTTACTTTTTCTACAAACAATTTAGGAAGTCCAGCTATTAATCTTTCTTTCCAATAATCAGCTGATGCATCACTTCTAAAATATAGCTTAGACAAAAACATATCCCTATACCATCTATAATCAGACATAGAGGGACAGTATAGATTAACAATTTGATCTATAATTCTTTGCTGATATTTTAAGGGTTCTCCTATAAAATGCTTTGTTATTGTGTACAAAAGAATTATTACAGCATCTTCAAATACTTGTCCATTAGGATCAATTTTTGTTAAATTCATTATAAAATCTAACCTTCATAGGAATCTTCATGCTTAGCTAGGAGACGAATAAGGAACCTTCATAGGAATCTTCATACTTAGCTAGGCGACGAATAAGGAACCTTCATAATTAGACAAAAGAGCTAGATAACGAATAAGGAACCTTCATAGGAATCTTCATGCTTAACTAGATGACGAATCACTTGGGATAGGGGTCCCATAAGCAACCTTCATCATTAACTAGACAAAAGAGGAACTTTCATCATTAGCTGGACAAAAGAGGAACCTTCATAATTAACTGTGTGGACCTTTACAGGTTGGAAAGGTCTACACTATAACAGTCATCTTCATTATCACCGAGAAGTTCATTGTTTTCACTTCCTTCACTGGGAGGAGATGAACCAGAGGTAGACATGGTTGTCTTGAGTTTGCTTAACAATTCCTATTCTAAGAAAGAATAGGTCAGTTCTTGAAGAAGCTTGTTCTTAAGTTCTTCAAATTGTGATGGCTTCTTATGGTTTTTCTTAACCAAAGAAGGATTAGCAAGGAACCATTAATTAATCGCATCAATACTTACTAATTTCATGTTGAACTGAGGCCACCGTTTAACACTAAATTCTCTGGCAACCCATTCTGGATGAGGAATCTGGTATTTATGATAGAAATTATAATCCCAAACATTAATCCATGCAACTCCAAAAGCAGCATAAAAATGTAAAAGTCTGGAACCTTGAGGAAAATCAGTTTTTTGAGTAAACAAATTATAAGAATCCTTATCAAGCTAAGGAAGAATATAAACACAAGGACCAGTGATACACATCCAATCGGCAAACCATGAGGGAAAGTTTTTTAACCCTTTCTGGAACCAAAAGAACTAAGCGTGGGAATATGGCCTAAAGAGCATAAATCTGTACCAAGCTTGCTGATAATCCCAATAAGTATAAGTTTGAGGATCAAATTTTATTGAGAAAGATTTTGGAGTGTGAAGAGATTGATTCCATTCTTTTAGACCTAGGACCTTAAGGATTTTTGCTTTAGAAAAATCAATATACTCAGGATTGGTAGCACTATAATAATGATCTAAAGAGATTGATTCAGTATCAATGAGGATGAGTTCATAAAAAATTATGTTCTTCTTAAGTGACTCTTAAGGAACAAAATGAAAATCTTGGGGAAGCATATTCTGAATGATTTCTCGAGGGGTCGAGTGAGGAGAAAAGAATCCGGGTTCAAGGGTAACTATAAGTTCAAAAATATTTTTCTTAACATATTTGCATTCTTCTATCGTGGGAGAATTAGTAAGTAGCAGTGAAGGTTGTTTTGGTCTCTGAGGAGTTCTAGAAGGAGTACTAGTAATGATTTATGAGTAGGATAAATGTGTAAACCTATTGGGTGAAGGAGACGAAGGTCGTATGGACTGAATAGGATTAGGAACAGAAAATAAGGTGGAAGGCCCTTTTAAGGAGGTAGATGACCTTGTACTTATCTCAGTGTTCACCGACGGCATAGGCTCAATAGTAGTAAAAATATGCATACAAAGGAAAAATTACGAGTTCAAGTTCTTGAACAAAAAGCTAGATTCCAAAAGGTAATAGAGGAAAACATATTACAAGTGTTTTGAGATAGAGTGTTTACAAAACATAAAACTAAAACTTCGATGCCTTCCTCTAAAAAAGCTTCGGCTTATATAGAGAAATGACTCCGAAGAATTTAAATTGTTAGTGGATCTCAAATAAATTAAAATCCAATAACTTTGACTAGAGGACAAGGGTCCCATCAGGAAGCTTCATGCTTAGCAGGACGACGAATAAGGAACCTTCATAGGAATCTTCATGCTTAACTAGAAGACGAATAAGGAACCTTTATAGGAATCTTCATACTTAGTTAGGCGACGAATAAGGAACCTTCATAATTAGACAAATGAGCTAGATGATGAATAAAGAACCTTCATAGGAATCTTCATGCTTAACTAGATGACGAATTACTTGGGATAGGGGTCCCATAAGGAACCTTCATCATTAGCTGGATAAAAGAGGAACCTTCGTAATTAACCGTGTGGACCTTTGCAAGTTGGAAAGGTCTACACCATAACAGTCATCTTCATTATCACCGAGAAGGTCGTTGTTTTCACTTCCTTCACTGGGAGGAGACGAATAAGAGGTAGACATGGTTGTCTTGAGTTTGCTTAACAATTCCTGTTCTGAGGAAGAATAGGCCAGTTCTTGAAGAAGCTTGTTCTTAAGTTCTTCAAATTGTGATGGCTTCTTATGGTTTTTCTTAACCAAAGAAGGATTAGTAAGGAACCATTGATTAACCACATCAATACTTACAAATTTCATGTTGAATTGAGGCTATCATTTAACACTAAATTCTCTAGCAACCCATTCTGGATGAGGAATTTGGTATTTATGATAGAAATTATAATCTCAAACTTTAATCCATGCAATTCCAAAAATAGCATAAAAATGTAAAAGTCTGGAACCTTGAGGGAAATTGATTTTTTGAGTAAACAAATTATAAGAATCCTTAGCAAGCTGAGGAAGAATATCAACACAAGGACTAGTGATACACATCCAATCGGCAAATCATAAGGGAAAGTTTTTTAACCCTTTCTGAAACCAAAAGATCCAAGAGTGGGAATATGGCCTATAGAGTATAAATCTGTGCCAAGCTTGCTGATAATCCCAATAAGTATAAGTTTAAGGATCAAATTTTATTGAGAAAGATTTTGGAGTGTGAGGAGCTTGATTCCATTCTTTCAGACCTAGGACCTTAAGGATTTTTACTTTAGAAAAATCAATATACTCAGGATTGGTAGCACTATAATAATGATCTAAAGAGATTGATTCAGTATCAATGAGGATGAGTTCATACAAAGTTTTGTTCTTTTTAAGTGACTCTTGAGGAACAAAATAAAAATCTTGGGGAAGCATGTTTTGAATGATTTCTCGAGGGGTTGAGTGAGGAGAAAAGAATCCTGGTTCAAGGGTAATTATAGGTTCAAAAATATTTTTCTAAACATATTTGCATTCTTCTGTCGTGGGAGAATTAGTGAGTAGCGGTGAAGGTTATTTCGGTCTCTAAGGAGTTCTAGAAGGAGTACTAGTAATGGTTTGTGAGTAGGATAAAGGTGTAAACCTATTGGGTGAAGGAGATGAAGGTCGTACAGACTGAATAGGATTAGGAATAGAGACTAGGGTGGAAGACCCTTTTAAGGAGGTAGATGACCTTGTATTTATCTCAGTGTTCTTATCTGCAGTAATCTGCATGTACTTATCCAAAGTAAATTTCTTAGCCTTTGATTTTGATGAGGAGTTAGCGGCCATTATAGCCCTGCAAAAACTCTTTGGTTAGAAAATCAGGAAAATAAATATCTTTTCCTTTAATATGTTGAATATCAAAATAAAAACAAGATAACAGTGCTTGCCATCTAGCAAAAATCTGTTATGAAACCAAGTTTTGAACATCTTTTTTAATAATTAAAGGAGCAGCTTTACAATCAGTTTTTAACAAAAACCTTTTATTAAACAAATCATCTTGAAATTTTGTGATACTTCTGTTAATAAAGAAGTTTTATTTATAGTGCTAAGTTTCATAAAATTTCAAGATGATTTGTTTAATAAAAGGTTTGTAAATATTCTATAAGTATTGTGAAATTATCATTAATGTATTTTGATCCATATCTCTGATTTTCCTTCTTCTACTCTTTGTATGCATATTTTTACTACTGTTGAGCCTATGCTATTGGTCCTGTCGTTAATGGTATCAAAGTGTCGTAAGAGGTTCTGAGTATCCGATGCCTAAGGAAGGGAGAAGGACTTAGCATTGGTCAGCCCTCGATCTGTACATTGGTCAGTCATGTTTATGCCGAAGAAGGCAGGTTAGGTAGTCTCGTACGAGTGTGTAGTGGTCCCGGTAAGAGATTTCCTTCATTATGTCTAGGATATTCAGAAACTTAAGCGAGCTCTCCTTCCGTAGAGGGAAGGCTTCCAACATAGGTTTTTCACAGTTTAGATCTGCATCCTCTAGATTAGAATTTGATCAAGATCATATTCAAGAAAATGAATTAGAAATTGCTAATATTGAAAACAATCTTCAAAATTGGGCAATTCCTTATGTTTCTCCTAAAGAAATTTATAAAACTAGTACTTCCTTATTCTGGCCTAAGGATCAAATTCATATGTTTGAATCTACTCATATTTTTGAAAAATCTTGTGAATCAATAAGTTTATTAAAAGATAATATTATTAATTAACATGTTAAGGATAATTATCAGTTTATACATATTGGGTTAATTCAAGTAGCCGCCAAAGGGCAACATAGGCTAGGAATTGATAATCTTGTGTTAATTTTGTTAAGAGATAAAAGGTTAAGAAAATTTCATGATCAAATTACTTCTATTTTAGAATCTAATTTGCATGATGGTCCTGTTTTTTTTAACTATTATCCTAATTATACCATGCCATTAAATGACTATATGACAAAGCAAGCTTTAGAATTAAATGTTAAGATATTAGATAATGTTTTTCAAGATGGAATTAAGCATATGTCTATTATGTATAGAGTTCATTATAAAGTTTCGTATGAAGATCAAAACTTTAAAGCATTAAGACAATCCCCAAAGCATGAAACTGTAATTATGGAAGCAAATCTTAAGAAATCATCGATACTGAATCCTAAGAGATTATCTCATGAAGAAATCTTGTCTAAAATTCTTGAAGATTGGGTGTTTCCCGATATAATACCTCCTCAACTAATAAGAAATACTAGAATAAGATCAATAGTTCAATATGGTTCTAATATAAGAATAGGAATGCTTAGGTCTAACTCATCTAGGCTAAACACTCATACAAACCCAATAATAAATATTCCTTCAATTGCCCCTACTTCCTTAAGACATTTAGTAGATGGATCGGCAATTAATATAAACCTAACTGGTGTAAACTTTGAACCTAATGTTCCTCAACCAATTTACTAGTAAACTCATATATCAAAATCACCAGAATATTCACCCACCAAATCCCAAGTCATTAATTTATTAACTAAAGAAGAACCCTTTGAAATAGATAAAAAATAGATAAATAATGATTTTGAAGCTCCTTATAATAAAGATAAAAGAAAATGGTATTTTAAGAATTTTAGTAAATAACAGACTACTAAAATTAGAGAAGAGCTTTACTCATACTTAATAGAACAAGAAATAAATATATATTTCTTTGACTGGTTTGAAAAGTATTGCAAAGAAAATAATATTCAAAATCCTTTTATAAGAATACTAGAAATATTAGTAAATAATAAAATATCAACTTCTTGGAAAACAGAGAAAGATAAGATAATAATTTCAGAATTTCTCTCCTTAGAAACTATTAAGGTAATCACAAAAGAAGGATTAGAAGTTGAAGCCACCCCTTTTAAGGCAATAGCTTCACGAGCACATAATTTACCTATAGATAAGGGCGATTTTAATAAAGTTCATTAACAACTTAATTACTCTAATCAAATGCTTCATACTATGTCCAAAACACTGGAAAGAATAGATAATCAAATAGGTAAAAAAACCTAAAGAATATATATCAGCTCAAAATATTAACAAAAATTTAGATCCTAATAGACCCATCTATAAGGTAATTAATGTTCCAGAATCAGATTTAAAAAATATACACTTTAACTCAAAATCTGATAACTCTATTGAAGAAATTAAGAAAAAATTAAAACAGTTAACTATAGGAGCGAGTTCTACACCAAAGATACATACTTTACAAAAAATTGAAGAATTAGAAAATGAACTTTTAAGTCTTCAAGTTAATAAGTTAAGAAAAGATATGCCTATCTCAAAAACTAGGAATTATTATCCAAGACCCACATATCCTGATGTTCAATATGAAGAAAGACCTTTTCAAGATTCTATAGCCTTTACTGGTGATTCAATTAATGAATGGAATATAGACGGATTAGGTGAACAACAAATTTTAGACACTGTTCAATAAATGACTATGGCTACAACAACCTTTAAAGGGAAAAATAATACTGATAGAACTTTAGCCTCCTTATTTGTTATGAGATTTACAGGCCAGCTTAAAGGTTGGTGGGATAATGTGCTAAGTCAAGAAGAAAAAGATTTTATAATGAATTCAACAAAAATTGATCCTAATGGACAAGTATTTGAAGATGTTGTAACAACTTTTTTGTACACAATAACAAAGCATTTTATAGCAGAACCCTTAAAATTTTAGCAAAGAATTACAGATCAAATTGTTAATCTATATTGTCCCTCTATATCTGATTATAGATGGTATAGAGATATATTTTTGTCTAAGTTATATTTAAGAAGTGATGCATCAGCCGATTATTGGAAAGAAAGATTTATAGCTGGACTTCCTAAATTATTTGCAGAAAAAGTAAAAGTAATGATCCAAAATCAAAATGAAGGTACAATTCCTTATAATCAACTGACATTTGGACAACTGTCTAATTATATTATAGAAACTAGATTACAAGTATGTTTAGATCTTAAACATTAGCATAAGCTTAAAAATGAAGCCAAAACTACTTGAAAAGAACTAGAATCATTGTATTCCCAGTGTGGAATAGAAGGAGTCAAAGCTCCAAGTAGACAAAAGAAAGTTCAAAAATATGTTCCTCATAAATCAAGAAAATCTAGGCGCTACTATAAAAAAACATTATAAAGAAGAAGCAAGCTCATCAAAACCTAGATCATCAAAGAAAGATAAGTATAGATCGTTTAAGTCTAAAAGAGAGATAGTATGTTATAAATGTGGCCGAGTAGGACATTATAAGAAAGACTGTAAAGTAAAACAAAAAATTAATAACCTGAAAGTTGATGAAGAATTAAAGAAATCTTTAATAAATATATTAATTAATGAATCTGAATCTTCTGAAGAAGAATATTGTTCCAAAGAAGAAATGGTTAATCAATTAAAAGATTCCTCTTCATCTGAATCTGAAAGTGAAAATGACAAAGAATGTACAGGCTTAGGACCAAAATTATGTGATTGTTCATCATGCTTAAAAATTATTAATGTAATTACTAGAGATCAAGCATCATCATTATTAAGTATAGTAGAAAACATGGAAGAATCGTCTGTTAAGCAAGAATTCATTCAACAAATAAAAGAATTTCTAGAATACGAAGATAAGAAAAAAGAAGAAGTGCACAAGGTAGATATGAAAGAAGTATTAGAAAGATTTAAGAAACCTCAAAGAAATGAAGTTATCCTAAAAGATTTACAGCAAGAAATAAAAAATTTAAAGAATGAAGTTAAATTACTTAAAGAAAAAGATACTGATTTAGAATTTAAAATGCTAAATTTACAAAGCACAAATCATAGTACAAAATCAAGATATAAGTACTAGTCAAGACCCAGAAAAGGATCATTATATTAATTTATTAAGTCAAGTAATTGTTCATAAATGACATTGTCTGATAGAATTAGTAATAAAAGATGAAAGATTTGATTTTATAGCCTTAGTAGACTCAGGAGCTAATATGAATTGTATTCAAGAAGGATTAATCCCAACTAAGTATTACGACAAGACAATGAAGTCGTTAAGTAGTGCTTCTGGAAATAAAATATAAATTAAATATAAGTTAAATAATGCTAAAATCTGTAAAAATAAAATTTGTTATAAAACCTCATTATTATTAGTTAGAAGTATTTCTGAGCAAATAATTCTAGGTACACTCTTTTTATCCTTATTATACTCATTCTCAGTAAACGAAAAAGGATTAGTTACTAATGCATTAGGAAAAGAAATCTGTTTTGAGTTTATAAAACCACCATTAATTAAAGAATTAAATATGGTTCAAGATTCACTAATCTCTAAGATTAACTTAATAGAAAAGAAAATAAAACACATAAATATGTTAAGCAGAGAAGTTCAATATAAAATAATTCAAGAACAGATAAATAAACCCCAAGTTCAAGATAAGATAAAATATGTTCAATAGAAATTTGAATAAGAAGTATGTAGTGAATTCCCTAATACTTTTAAGGAATGAAAAGATATACAGTTACTTTACTGTATGAAGAAGGATTTGAAGAAGTTAATATCCCTACTAAAGCAAGACCTATTCAAATGAATCAACAATACTTAGAATATTGTAAGAAAGAAATTCAAGAATATTTAGATAAGAATTTAATTAGACCAAGTAAGTCTCCCTAGAGTTGTGCAAGATTTTATGTTATGAACGCTTCAGCAATAGAAAGAGGTACCCCCAGGTTAGTAATTAATTATAAACCCTTAAACAAGGCTTTAAGATGGATAAGGTATCCGATTCCCAATAAAAAGGACTTAGTAAGTAGGGTTCATCAGGCTAATATATTCTCAAAATTTGATATGAAATTCGGATACTATCAAATTGAAGTAGCTGGAGAAGATAGGTACAAAACTGCTTTTGTAGTACCCTTTGGACATTACGAATGGAATGTAATGCCTCAAGGATTAAAAAATGCCCCTTCAGAATTTCAAAATATAATGAACAATATTTTGAATCTTTACTCAAAGTTCACCATAGTATATCTAGATGATGTATTAGTATTCAATAACTCTATTGATTAACACTTTAATCATTTAGAAACTTTCTTTAATCTTATTAAAGAAAATGGTTTAGTAATCTCTGCTAAGAAAATGAAACTGTTCCAAACTAAGACTAGATTTTTAGGATTCGAAATTAATCAATGTACTATTGTTCCCCTAGAAAGATCCATAGAATTTGCAAATAAGTTCTCCAATGAACTCAAAGATAAGAATACTCTTCAAAGATTTTTAGGATGTGTTAATTATGTAGCAGATTTTATTCCTAATATACGAATAATTTGTGCTCCTTTATTTAGAAGGCTAAGAAAAAACCCTCCTTCTTTGGACACTCAGATGACTAATGTTGTTCAACAAGTTAAGAATTTAGTTAAAACTATTCCTTGTTTAGGACTTCCAGATCCTCAAGCCTCTCTCATAGTAGAAACAGATGCCTCTGATTTGGGGTATGTGGGAGTGTTAAAGCAGTTACTACTTGAGTTGTCCAAAGAATAAGTCGTCAGATATCAATCTGGAGTTTGGCAACCAGCTCAACAAAAATATAGTACTGTTAAGAAAGAAGTTTTATCTATAGTGCTAAGTATCACAAAATTTCAAGATGATTTGTTTAATAAAAGATTTTTGTTAAAAACTGATTGTAAAGCTGCTCCTACAATTATTCAAAACGATGTTAAAAACTTGGTTTCAAAACAGATTTTTGCTAGATGGCAAGCATTGTTATCTTGTTTTGATTTTGATATTCAACATATTAAAGGAAAAGATAATTATCTTCTTGATTTTCTAACCAGAGAGTTTTTGTAGGGCTACAATGGCCGCAAGCTCCTCATCAAAATCAAAGGCTAAGAAAGTTACTCTGGATAAGTACATGCAGATTACTGCAGATAAGAACACTGAGATAAGTACAAGGTCATTTACCTCCTTAAAAGGGTCTTCCACCCTAGTTTCTGTTCCTAATCCTATTCAGTCTATATGACCTTTGTCTCCTTCACCCAATAGGTTTACACATTTATCCTACTCACAAACCATTACTAGTACTCCTTCTAAAACTCCTCAGAGACCGAAACAACCTTCACCGCTACTCACTAATTCTCCTACCACAGAAGAATGCAAATATGTTAAGAAAAATATTTTTGAACCTATAATTACCCTTGAACCAGGATTCTTTTCTCCCCACTCTACCCCTCGAGAAATCATTCAGAACATGCTTCCCCAAGATTTTCATTTTGTTCCTCAAGAGTCACTTAAAAAGAACAGAATTTTTTATGAACTCATCCTCATTGATACTGAATCAATTTCTTTAGATCATTATTATAGTGCTACCAATCCTGAGTATATTGATTTTTCTAAAGTAAAAATCCTTAAGGTCCTAGGTCCGAAAGAATGGAATCAAGCTCCTCACACTCCAAAATCTTTCTCAATAAAATTTGATCCTCAAACTTATACTTATTGGGATTATCAGCAGGCTTGATACAAATTTATGTTCTCTAGGCCATATTCCCACTCTTGGATCTTTTGGTTCCATAAAGGGTTAAAAATCTTTCCCTCTTGGTTTGCCGATTGGATGTGTATCACTAGTCCTTGTGTTGATATTCTTCCTTAGCTTGCTAAGGATTCTTATAATTTGTTTACTCAAAAAATCAATTTTCCTCAAGGTTCCAGACTTTTAAATTATTATGCTACTTTTGGAATTGCATGGATTAATGTTTGGGATTATAATTTCTATCATAAATACTAGATTCCTCATCCAGAATGGGTTGCTAGAGAATTTAATGTTAAATGGTAGCCTCAGTTCAATATGAAATTAGTAAGCATTGATGCGGTTAATCAATGGTTCCTTGCAAATTCTTCTTTGGTTAAGAAAAATCATAAGAAGTCATCACAATTTGAAGAACTTAAGAACATGCTTCTTTAAGAACTGCCCTCTTCTTCCTCAGAACATGAATTGTTAAGCAAACTCAAGACAACCATGTCTACCTCTGGTTCGTCTCCTCCCAGTGAAGGAAGTGAAAACAACGACCTTCTCGGTGATAATGAAGATGACTGTTATGGTGCAGATCTTTCCAACCTATAAAGGTCCACATGTTTAATTATGAAGGTTTCTCTTTTGTCCAGCTAATGATGAAGGTTCCTATTTGTTACCAAGTGGCTTCCAGTACTCAAGAGGGAGGTGAATTGAGTATAAAACTTTTTCTCAAAACCTTTTTTTATCAAAAACAAATATTAAAACTTAATAAATAAATGCACAGAAGGAACAAGAAGAAGAAAAGAAACAATAAAAGTAGTGGAAAATAAATATGCAGTAAATTAAAATTACATAAAATAAAGAGATTAAGAAGAGAGAAGTAGGCACAGTATTTATCCTGGTTCGACCACTAACCCGCTTGTGGTCTACGTCCAATCCTCAAAAGCCGAGATTTTTCACTATGTATACAAGCTTCAATAGGTGCTTGCAACCGTTACACAAAAGAGCACTTTTCACACATAGGGAAACTCTACCCTTGTGCTAAAGCCTCAGCCTGCCGGGATACCTCACCCTTATAGAAACCTTGAGGGATACCTCACCCTCGATACAGAATATTACAAAATAGATGAAGAGAAACTCTCACTCAAAGTAGGTAATACAAATTGAAGTGCTAATGGAGCTCTCACAGAAATATCTCAAAGTTTTTAATCAAAAAGAGCGTATAAAATAATTTTCACAGATTAGAGCAAGCAGAAAAATAATTCAGAGTATTCGGCAATTTTAGTCGTGACACAAGGTTCTTATTTATAGAGAAATTTAGAAGAAATAGCCGTTGGGTAGAATTAAAAGCCATTTAACTGAATTAAAAACCTATTTGTTTCCATATCAGTGTTCGTAATTAACGTGTTTATTCGAATAGCTTAACATGTTATTCGAATAACACTGTTCCTGAAGCCATCGTGAGAAGGCCATCTGATATGGGTTATTCGAATAACCATTGTGTTATTCGAATAACTTAGTTAAAAACAGTTTCTGAAAGAAGAGCTTTATTCGAATAATTGCTGACTTATTCGAATGATGTCTTTTAATAAATCAGTCTGAAAACTTCTTTTATTTGAATAGTCAAAATGCTATTCGAATAGCATTTTGAAAAAAAACTTAAACACGCAGCAGGGATTGAAAGATATTATTCAAATAAAACAAATGCTATTCGAATAATGATTTAAAAGACACAAAATGCTAGAATGATTTATTCAAATAGACAATCTATTATTCGAATAAACTATTAAAAAACCAATTCTTAGAAAACATGTTAAAAACATTCAAGTTTCTTTTTAAACTCAATTTTATCTGTTCTTTCAAAACAGTGAGATATCAAAGTGAGTTCCGTACAAAAGATCCTAAGTCCTAAAGCTAATCTTATATAAACTTGGACTTGGTTTTTCTATCATCTTCATTTAGTCTTCACGTTTGTTATCATCAAAATAAGTCTTCAAAGGTATACGTCCAAACATATTCTCCCCCTTTTTGATGATGACAAACTATCAATGAGAAAAGAGTTAGTGCATATAATTGGAATTCACAAAGAGGTATAAAAGCTTACTCCCCCTCTTTAATCATAAGAGGTAATGTATATCAGATATGTGCGCAGCTCCCCCTTTCAATTTGAATCCAATCTCATTTTAAGTTTACCTGTCTTTTCTCAATTAAATTTCAAATTTTTCTCCCCCTTTTGTCATGAGCAAAAAGGAGGGATAAGTCCCATAAACATATATTCAAGTATAAGTGCATAAAAGGAAGCATACTCAGATCAATAGATCATCAAGAAAACTGTATTTATGCATTAATCAAAAGGGATTCAAGTACAAAAGCCAAAATAAATAACATAAAGGCAAAAACAGAGACCCTAAGAACTAAGGTTCCTAGAAATAGGTATCCAGAGGTGGTGGTGAAGAAGCTGGTGCAGGAGCAGGTGAAGCAGATCGGAGGGCAGCAACCTCACGTTCAACACCTTCTATTCTATCAAAAAGAATAGAGAAGGTATGTTCCATATAGGCTCTGTTATCATGCAAGGTGGCCATGATTTGCTCTAAGGTAACTGGAGCAGGAGCAGGAGCAGGTACATCAGCAGGGGCAACAGGAGCATCAGCAGGGTCTAGCTCATCCTCAGCAACCTCATCTGGGTACACCCAGCCTTCATCGGTTTGGATCATCTTCATTTTGCGTAAGGTGTGGGTGCCAAAGACATTGTGATGAGTCAGGGCAATGGCTCGCTCAGTCTCCAAGACTTGAGGATACTTGCTGAGCAAGGTAGTGACGAGAATACCATAAGGCAAGTCAGATTTTTCCTTGCCCTTGGCCCTCATCATGTGTTTCATTATAAACACAGGCCAGTTGATCTGATGGCCATTCTTCAGAAACCAAAGCATGAAGATGTCATCTTCGTTGAGGTAAGCGTAATTTCCACCGCGGGGAGCCAAGATATGAGCAAAGGCGTAATGTAGAAGCCTATCTTGGCTTTTTAGCATGCCACCCTTGAGACCCTTGTCAGGCAAGGCTAGACTAGGCTTTAGGAGTCCTCAATCGCCTGAAACTTGTTGAACTCTTCAAGGAAAGGGTTATGACCATCTTCAACAAGGACACCAGTGAACTGCAACCCAAACAAAGTCAGCTAGTCCTGTAGTGTGATCACAATGTTCTGATCACAGACTTCAGAGAGAAGGTTCTGGCCATCAAATGCCAGATTACAAAAGAACATCTTCACCACAGCTAGATAGAGAGTGGCCCGGTGAGAGCAAAGCTGTAGAACTCCCTGATTTTGTAGCAGGGTCAGAAAGTCAAAACCACGGTGTTGCTGGAAGAAAGAGAGGTCAAGATACTTAGGTTGGACCAGGTTACGCTCCCAGAAGTGCGTAATGAAGTGGGCACGGTGCTCTTCGTTGGATGAGAGCCTTCTCAAGTCAAGTGGATTGTTGCATGGAGCCGTCTTCGTGCGTGGGCACTTGCTGGAGGAGGAGGCCATGGTGATTGGAGGTGTGGAAGAGAGAAAGATGGCAGGAAGATGGTGGACGAGAGTAGAAGTGAGAGAGACGATGGGTAGAGAAGAAGAGAAAGGAGAGAAGAGGGAGTGAAATAGTTGGGTGCGCATGAGCTATTTAAAGAGAGGCCCGTGTTTATTCGGATAAACAGAGGTTTATTCGAATAAACCTTGCTTGGAAATTGAAAGGACAGACGTTGAAAGAGTATTTCTGCTAGGGTTTATTCGAATAGATGGAGTTTCTATTCGAATAAGTTAGCTGAGAAAGCCAAACATTTTGGCAAACTGACAGGGTTTATTCGAATAACTGTAGATGTTATTCAAATAGACTGAAGGCTATCAGTCAAGGCTGATAAAACAAGGCTCTGGTTATTCGAATAGTCTGTGTTTTATTCGAATAGACAAAGGGCAAAGACTGAGACTGATAAACTAAGGATTCTGGTTATTCGAGTAGAGGGAGATTTATTCGAATAGACAGAGATGATATCAAACACATGTTTTAACACAGGAGCCAATTTATTCGAATAAACTAAGTGTTATTTGAATAAAGCTAATATTCAACACATTATTTAACAAGCTGTAAAGAATTTTATTCAAATAAAAACTTGTTTATTCGAATAAAACTAACAAAAAAGCACAGAAAAACATACGTTCAAGAAATTCAAAGCATATATTCATGTGATTTAAAGAGAGATAATATTCAGCAATAAAATAAGCAATCATATATTGGATTGATCAATTATGCCCAATTCTCCTCGAATATAAAAGAATGCTTCTTTTGCTAAGGGTTTAGTGAAAATATCTGCAAGTTGCTTAGATGTTTCAACAAACTCAAGAATGCAATCCCCTTTTTGTATATGATCTCTGATAAAGTGATGTCTTATCTCTATATGCTTTGTTCTGGAATGCAGAATGGGATTTTTGGAGATATTTATTGCACTAGTGTTATCACATCTTATCGGGATGTGATCAAGTTAAAGACCGTAGTCTAAAAGTTGTTGATTCATCCATAGGATTTGAGCACAATAACTCCCAGCTACAATATATTCAGCCTCAGCGGTAGACAAAGCCACACTATTTTATTTCTTGCTATGCCAAGAAACTAAAGAATGACCAAGCAAGTGGCATGTCCCACTAGTACTCTTTCTGTCTAATTTGCACCCAATAAAATCAGAGTCAGAATAGCCTATTAGGCTACATGAGGCACCCTTAGGGTACCACAAGCCCATTTGTGAAGTGCCTACTAGGTATTTCATTATTCGTTTAACAGCACTTAAATGAGATTCCTGAGGGTTTGCCTGATATCTAGCACACATGCATACACTAAACATAATATCGGGCCTACTAGCAGTAAGATAAAGGAGAGATCCAATCATACATCTATATTTCGTTATTTCTACTAATTTACCTCTTTCATCTTTGTCCAAATAGTAAGAAGTACCCATTGGAGTGGCCATGTGTTTAGAATTTTCCATTTCGAATCTCTTGAGCAATTCCTTGCAGTATTTGGTTTGATTTATGAATGTCCCTTCGTTCGTTTGTTTGATTTGAAGTCCGAGGAAGAAGTTCAGCTCTCCCATCATTGACATTTCAAATTCGTTCTGCATTGTCTTAGTAAATTCTTTGCACAAGGATTCATTAGTATCACCAAAAATGATATCATCCACATATACTTGCACAAGAAGAATAGTATGCTTTTTTATTTTTAATGAAGAGGGTAGTATCAACTTTTCCTCTTGAAAAACTATTTTCTAAAAGGAACTTACTCAACTTTTCATACCAAGCTCTAGGAGCTTGCTTTAAACCGTATAAAGCCTTTTTAAGTTTAAAAACATGGTTGGGTAGTTCATGATTTTCAAAACCTGGAAATTGTTCAACGTATATCTCTTCTTGAATAAAACTATTTAGAAAAGCACTTTTGACATCCATTTGATATAATTTGAAATCCATGATGCAGGCATAAGTAACATTCTAATAGCTTCTAATCTAGTTACAGGTGCATAGATTTCTTCATAATCTATTCCTTCTTCTTGATTATAACCTTTAGCAACCAATCTAGCTTTGTTTCTAGTTATCAAACCATTTTCATCAAGTTTATTTCTAAAAACCCATTTAGTGCTAATTATAGGGTGATTGTTAGGTCTAGCAACTAATTCTCAAACTTGATTTCTTTCAAATTGATTTAATTCCTCATGCATAGCTAAGATCTAATGTTCATCATCAAAAGCTTTAATTAAATCCTTAAGTTCAATTTGAGAAACAGAAGCTAAGTGATTACAAGCATTTCTAAGAGAGTTACGAGTACTTACACCTTTAGATACATCACTGATAATTTGATCAAGGGAATAATATTTTGAAGTTCACCATTCTTTGGGAAGTTCCAAAGCTTGCGAATCTTCTTGTCTTTGTTTATCCTCTTGCTCCTTGATTTCTTTTTCTTTACAATCCAAATGTGTTTCCGCCAAGACCTCTGCAACATCATCAATAACAAGATCCTTTCTCGATCCATTTGGGTCAATTTCATCAAATGCAACATGTATAGATTTTTCAATAGTCATAGTTCTTTTATTATATATACGAAAAGCTTTACTATGATTTGAATAACCAAGAAATATACTTTCATCAGACTTAGCATCAAACTTGCCTAAGTTATCTTTTCCA
Source organism: Ormosia semicastrata (assembly GCA_029884595.1). Lineage (NCBI taxonomy): Eukaryota > Viridiplantae > Streptophyta > Magnoliopsida > Fabales > Fabaceae > Ormosia > Ormosia semicastrata. The sequence goes on along the minus strand of JAQQTO010000047.1, from coordinate 12,726,660 downwards.
TTATTTAAAACAAAATATTTGCATCCAAAAACATGAAAATGTGAGACATTTGGCTTTCTTCCCTTATACAACTCATATGGAATTTTCTTTAAAATAGGCCTTATAAGGGCCCTGTTCATTACATAACAAGCTGTACTTACAGCATTCGCCCAAAAGTACTTAGGAAGAGCAGCCTCATTAAGCATAGTTCTCGTCATTTCTTCTAAAGAATGGTTTTTCCTTTCTACAAGTCCATTTTGTTGTGGAGTTCTAGGGGCAGAGAAATTATGATTAATGTCATGTTCATCACAATAATTTTCAAAGGCATTATTTTCAAATTCGGCACCATGATCACTTCTTATAGAAGAGATTTGAAAACCTTTTTCGTTTTGAATAACTTTGGCAAGTCTTTTAAAAGTTAGAAATGCATCATTTTTATTTGCAAGAAATAAAGTCCATGTAAACCTAGAAAAATCATCCACAATCACTAAAGCATAGTAATTCCCACCAAAGCTCATAATTCTAGAAGGTCCAAATAGATCCATGTGCAAAAGTTGTAAAGGTCTAGTTGTTGAAACTATATTTTTTGCTTTAAAAGAGACCTTTATTTGTTTACCCTTTTAACATACATCACATAATTTATCTTTTACAAAACTAAGCTTGGGTAGTCCAATTATTAGCTATTTAAAGACCAACTTCTTTAAGTGATCCATGTGAATGTGTGCAATTGTCCTATGCCATAACCATGAATCATCATTCTTACTTAAAAGGCATTTCGCACCATTTGAAGATATATCATCAAGACTAATCATGTAGATGTTGTTTACTCTATGACCAATGAAATTAACATGCTTATCATTTTTATCCTCAATTATGCAACAGTTTGAATCAAATATTACCCTATTTCCTTTATCACATAATTGGCTAATACTGAGCAAGTTATGTTTCAAACCTTCAACAAGCAACACATTTTCAATAGAGGAGTTAGGGTTCTTACCGACTTTGCCGATTCCAAGAATTTTTCCTTTGTTGTTATCACCATAAGTGACGTGTCCATGATTCTTGGGAATAAGCATGGTGAATTTCGAGTCGTCCCCGGTCATGTGCTTGGAGCAGCCGCTATCGAGATACCAATTTGAACTCCTGGCTTTCAAGCACACCTACAACACATGTTTAGTTTTTAACCTTTGGTACCCAAACTTTCCTAGGTCCTTGTGTGTCAGTTTTGGGTATAGTACCATTGGGAAACCAAACCATTTTTGTTCCAATTTTTGTATTTATGTTTTTCCTTGCATTACATGTTGATGCACTATGTCTTTTCCTTCCACAGTAAAAACATTTAATAAAAGGACTACTTGAAATACTAGAATGCACAAAGAAATTTTTATAGATTTTTTGTTGATTTTTCGGGTTATAACCTATCCCGACTTTTTGAAAAACCATTCTTTGTCTTCCTAATAAAATATTTAAGTTATCCCTTCCAAAGGTGAATTTAGAAAGAGTGTTCTTTAAGTTTTCAATTTCTTTTTCAAGCATATGACATGAAGAACAAGATAAAGATGTAGAAGCATGTGAAGAATGATTTGTGCATGCATCAATGATTCCCAAAGTTTCATTTTCAACTTTCAATTCTTCTATTTCTTTATTTAAAACAAGAATTTGATTTTCTAAAGAAGAGGTTATTTTCTTAGAAGAAGAAATAATTTTTGTGAATTTTAAAGATTCTTCGTGTAATTCTTCAAAAGCATCTTGTAACTCATCGTAAGAAGGTAATAAAGTAGTATTAGAACTTACCTCATTTTCGCTTTCTTCTTCTTCTCCTTTGGCCATGAGACATAGTTGAGCTTCCTCACTGTCTGAGCTGTCAGTTGAATCCATGTCGTTTTCATCCCATGCTATATAGGCTTTTCTCCCTTTTCTTTCCTTGAAGGGCTTCTTTTCAAATTTCTCCTTCTTCTTTTGGTAAACTGGGCACTCCATTTTCATGTGACCAGGTTTGCCACATTCATAGCAAGTTGGAGTCGATGAAGCTCCTTTGCCTTTGTAATGAGTCTTCTTCGGAGAGAAGGGAGGTCTTCTTTACGTTCCCTTTTTCCTAAAAATTTATCAAATTTTTTAACTAACAGACTAAGATTTTCTTCGCTTACCTTGATGTTCTCTGAGCTTTCTTCATTTTCTTCATCATCATTATCGAATGTTGAGGAAGTGGCTTTGAGCGCTATCCCCTTTTTCTTTTTATCGTTTTCTTCGCTTTGACTTAATCTGCTCAGTTCTAGTTCGTGCTCATGAAGTTTTCCAAAGCGGGTAGCTAAAGTCATTGTGGACAAGTCCCTCGATTCTGAAATAACTGTTACCTTAGGTTGCCAAATTCTGCTAAGATATCTCAAAACTTTGTTAATCAAATCTTCATTAGAAAATTTTTTACCTAAAGATGCAAGATGATTAACTATGTGGGTGAACCTCTTTTGCATTTCCTGAATGCTTTCTCCTTGGTTCATTCTGAATAATTCATATTCACGAGTTAGAGAATTGATTCTCGACCTCTTTACTTCACTAGTACCCTTATAGGTAACTTGCAAAGTGTCCCACATTTCTTTAGCAGTTTTACAATTTGAAATTCTAAAAAACTCATCATATCCCAAAGCAATAGTAATAATATTTTTAGCTTTTAAATTATATTGAACTTTTCTTTTGTCTTCATCAGACGATTTATTTCGTGGTATTTCGGTCCTTACACTATCGACCTCATGTGTAGGTATAAAAGCGTGTTTTCGATAGCATCTCATACATCTAGATCAATAGCTTCGATGAAGATTTTCATTCTTTCCTTCCAATATGCATAACCATCCCCATTGAAAAAGGGTGGTCGATTTATGGAAGATCCTTCTGAAAAACCATTTGAAGAAGCTATATTCTCTTGAAGCTGCTAAGCTCTTTATACAAGAGTCTAGCTCTGATACCACTTGTTACCAAATGGCTTCCAGTACTAAAAAGGGGGGTGAATTGAGTATAAAACTTTTTCTCAAAACCTCTTTTAATCAAAAACAAATATTAAAACTTAATAAATAAATACACAAAAGGAACGAGAAGAAGAAAAGAAACAATAAAAGCAGTGGAAAATAAATATGCAGTAAATTAAAATTGCATAAAATAAAGAGATTAAGAAGAGAGAAGCAAGCACAGTATTTATCCTGGTTCGACCACTAACCCACTTGTGGTCTACGTCCAGTCCTCGAAAGCCAAGATTTTTCACTATATATACAAGCTTCAATAAGTGCTTGCAACCGTTACACAAAAGAGCACTTTTCACACACAGGGAAACTCTACCCTTATGCTAAAGCCTCAGCCTGTCGGGATACCTCACCCTTATACAAACCTTGAGGGATACCTCACCCTCGATACAGAATATCAGAAAATAAATGAAGAGAAACTCTCACTCAGAGTAGGTAATACAAATTGAAGTGCTAATGGAGCTCTCACAGAAATATCTCAAAGTTTTTAATCAAAAAGAGCGTAGAAAATAATTTTCACATATTAGAGCAAGCAGAAAAATAATTCAGAGTATTGGGCAATTTTAGTCGTGACCCAAGGTTCCTATTTATAGAGAAATTTAGAAGAAATAGTCATTGGGTAGAATTAAAAGCCATTTAACCGAATTAAAAACCTGTTTGTTTCCATATCAGTGTTCGTAATTAACGTATTTATTCGAATAGCTTAACATGTTATTCGAATAACACTGTTCCTGAAGCCATCGTGAAAAGGCCATCTTATATGGGTTATTCGAATAACCATTGTGTTATTCGAATAACTTAGTTAAAAACAGTTTCTGAAAGAAGAGCTTTATTCGAATAACTGCTGACTTATTCGAATGATGTCTTTTGATAAATCAGTCTGAAAACTTCTTTTATTCGAATAGCTAAAATGTTATTCGAATGGCATTTTGAAAAAAAAAACTTAAACACGCAACAGGGATTGAAAGATATTATTCGAATAAAACAAATGCTATTCGAATAATGATTTAAAAGACACAAAATGCTGGAATAATTTATTCGAATAGACAAGCTGTTATTTGAATAAACTATTAAAAAACCAGTTCTTAGAAAACATTTTAAAAACATTCAAGTTTCTTTTTAAACTCAATTTTATCTGTTCTTTCAAAATAGTAAGATATCAAAGTGAGCTCCGTACAAAAGATCCTAAGTCCTAAAGCTAATCTTATATAAACTTGGACTTGGTCTTTCTATCATCTTCATTTAGTCTTCACGTTTGTTATCATCAAAATAAGTCTTCAAAGGTATACGTCCAAACACACTATTTTATCTAGCTAATGATGAAGGTTCCTCTTTTGTCCAGTTAATGATGAAGGTTCCTTATGGGACCCCTGTCCCAAGTAATTTGTCATCTAGTTAAGCATGAAGATTCCTATGAAGGTTCCTTATTCGTCATCTAGCTCATTTGTCTAATTATGAAGGTTCCTTATTCGTCGCCTAGCTAAGTATGAAGATTCCTATGAAGGTTCCTTATTCGTCTCCTAGCTAAGCATGAAGATTTCTATGATGGTCCCTTATTCATCGTCCAGCTAAGCATGAAGCTTCCTGATGGGACCCCTGTCCTCTAGTCAAAGTTGTTGGATTTTAATTTCTTTGAGATCCACCGACAATTTAAATTTTTCGGAGTCATTTCTCTATATAAGCCGAAGCTTTTTCAGAGGAAGGCATCAAAGTTTTAGTTTTATGTTTTGTAAACACTCTGTCTCAAAACACTTGTAATCTGTTTTCCTCTATTACCTTTTAGAATCCAGCTTTTTGTTCAAGAACTTGAACTTGTAATTTGTATCAAGTATTCTGTAAGTATTGTGAAATTATCATTAAAGTATTTTGATCCATATCTCTGATTTTCTTTCTCCTACTCTTTGTATGCATATTTTTACTATTGTTGAGCCTATGTCATCGGTCCTGTCGTTAATGGCATCAGAGTCTTATAAGAGGTTCTGATTATCCGATGCCTAAGGAAGGGAGAAGGACTTAGCGTTGGTCAGCCCTCGGTTTGTACGTTGGTCAACCGTGTTTATGCCAGAGAAGGCAGGTTAGGTGGTCTCGTATGAGTGTGTGGTGGTCTCGGTAAGAGATTTCCTTCATTATGTCTAGGATATTCAGAAACTTAAGCGAGCTCTTCTTCCGTAGCAGGAAGGCTTCCAGCATAGGTTCTTCACAGTTTAGATCTGCATTCTCTAAATTAGAAGTAGATCAAGATCATATTCAAGAAAATGAATTAGAAATTGCTAATATTGAAAACAACCTTCAAAATTGGGCAATTCCTTATGTTTCTCCTAAAGAAATTTATAAAACTAGTACTTCCTTATTCAGGCCTAAGGATCAAATTCATATGTTTGAATTTGCTCATATTTTAGAAAAACCTTGTGAATCAATAAGTTTATTGAAAGATAATATTATTGATCAACATGTTAAGAATAATTATCAGTTTATACATATTGGGTTAATTCAAGTAGCCGCCAAAGGGCAACATAGGCTAGGAATTGATAATCCTGTGTTAATTTTGTTAAGAGATTAAAGGTTAAGAAAACTTCATGATCAAATTACTGCTATTTTAGAATCTAATTTGCATGATGGTTCTGTTTTCTTTAACTGTTATCCTAATTATACCATGCCATTAAATGACTATATGACTAAGCAAGGTTTAGAATTAAATGTTAAGATATTAGATAATGTTTTTCAAGAAGGAACTAAGCATATGTCTGTTATGTATAGAGTTCATTACAAAGTTTCGTATGAAGATCAAAACTTTAAAGCATTAAGACAATCCTCAAAGCATGAAACTGTAATTATAGAAGCAAATCTTAAGAAATCATTGATACTGACTCCTAAGAGATTATCTCATGAAGAAATCTTGTCTAGAATTCCTAAAGATTAGGTGTTTCTAGATGTAATACCCCTTCAACCAATAAGAAATACTAGAATAAGATTAATAGTTCAAGATAGTTCTAATATAAGAATAGGAATGCTTAGGTCTAACTCATCTAGGCTAAACACTCCTACAAACTCGATAATAAATATTCCTTCAACTGCCCCTACTTCCTCAAGACATTCAGTAGATGGATCGGCAATTAATATAAACCTAATTGGTGTAAACTTTGAACCTAATGTTCCTTAACCAATTTACCAGCAAACTCATAGATCAGAATCACTAGAATATTCACCCACTAGATCCCAAGTCATTAATGTATTAACTAAAGAAGAACCCTTTGAAATAGATAAAAAAAATAGATAAGTAATAATTTTGAAGCTCCTTATAATAAAGATAAAAGAGAATGTATTTTAAGAATTTTAGTAAAGAACAGACTACTAAATTTAGAGAAGAGTTTTACTTATACTTAATAGAACAAGAAATCAATATATATTTCTTTGATTGGTTTGAAAAGTATTGCAAAGAAAATAATATTCAAAATCCTTTTATAAGAATACCAGAAATATTAGTAAATAATAAAATATCAACTTATTGGAAAACAGATAAAGATAAGATAATAATTTCAAAATTTCCCCCTTAGAAACTATTAAGGTAACCACAAAAGAAGGATTAGAAGTTGAAGCCACCTCTTTTAAGGCAATAGCTTCACGAGCACATAATTTACCTATAGATAATGGCGATTTTAATAAAGTTCATTAACAACTTAATTACTCTAATCAAATGCTTCATACTATGTCCAAAACACTAGAAAGAATAGATAATCAAATAGATAAAAAAAACCTAAAGAATATACATCAGTTCAAAATATTAACAAAAATTTAGATCTTAATAGACCCATCTATAAGGTAATTAATGTTCCAGAATCAGATTTAAAAAATATACACTTTGGCTCAAAATATGATAACTCTATTGAAGAAATTAAGAAAAAATTAGAACAGTTAACCATAGGAATGAGTTCTACACCAAAGATACATACTTTACAAAAAATTGAAGAATTAGAAAATAAACTTTTAAATCTTCAAGTTAATAAGTTCAGAAAATATATGTCTGTCTCAAAAATTAGGAATTATTACCTAAGACCCACATATCCTGATGTTCAGTATGAAGAAAGACGTTTTCAAGATTCTGTAACCTTTACTTGCGAATCAATTAATGAATGGAATATAGACGGATTAGGTGAACAACAAATTTTAGACACTGTTCAACAAATGACTATGGCTACAACAACCTTTAAAGGGAAAAATAATACTGATAGAACTTCATTCTCCTTAATTGTTATGGGATTTACAGGCCAGCTTAAAGGTTAGTGGGATAATGTGCTAAGTCAAGAAGAAAAAGATTTTATAATGAATTCAACAAAAATTGATCCTAATGGACAAGTATTTGAAGATGCTGTAGTAACTCTTTTGTACATAATAACAAAGTATTTTATAGGAGAACCCTTAAAATTTTAGTAAAGAATTGCAGATCAAATTGTTAGTCTATACTGTCCCTCTATGTCAGATTATAGATGATATAGGGATATGTTTTTGTCTAAGCTATATTTAAGAAGTGATGCATCAGCTGATTATTGGAAAGAAAGATTTATAGCTGGACTTCCTAAATTGTTTGCAGAAAATGTAAAAGTAATGATCCAAAATCAAAATGAAGGTACAATTCCTTATAATCAACTGACATTTGGACAACTGTCTAATTATATTATAGAAACTAGATTGCAAGTATGTTTAGATCTTAAACTTCAGTATAAGCTTAAAAATGAAGCCAAAACTACTCGAAAAGAACTAGGATCATTTTGTTCCCAGTAGGGAATAGAAGGAGTCAAAGCTCCAAGTAGACAAAAGAAAGTTCAAAAATATGTTCCTCATAAATCAAGAAAATCTGGGCACTACTATAAAAAAAAACATTATAGAGAAGAAATAAGCTCATCAAAACCTGGATCATCAAAGAAAGATAAGTATAGATCGTCTAAGTCTAAAAGAAAGATAGTATGTTATAAATGTAGCCGAGTAGGACATTATAAGAAAGACTGTAAAGTAAAACAAAAAATTACAAGTTTTGATGAAGAATTAAAGAAATCTTTAATAAACATATTAATTAATGAATCTGAATCTTCTGAAGAAGAATGCAGTTCCGAAGAAGAAATGGTTAATCAATTAAAAAATTCCTCTTCACCTAAATCTGAAAGTGAAAATGACAAAGAATGTACAGGCTTAGGACCAGAATTATGTGATTGTTCATCATGCTTAAAAACTATTAATGTAATTACTAGAGATCAAGCATCATCATTATTAAGCATAGTAGAAAACATGGAAGAATCATCTGTTAAGCAAGAATTCATTCAACAAATAAAAGAATTTCTAGAATACGAAGATAATAAAAAAGAAGAAGACATATTCATTGAGAGGAGTTTTTATTATGAGAGAGAGAGAAGAGTACATATTGATCATACAAATATACATGGATGATCAAAATTAAAAGTTACTTAAAGGTCATATGACCACTTAAAAAAGTCACATATATTTATGTTTTATTTTTGACCATTCATGTAAGATCTAATGGTAGAGATTCATTTTTCTCATTAGATATATGTGGAGCGTATTTGGTGAGATGAGTGTTTATTGTAAAATATAAGATGAGTGAATCTTAACCATTAGATTTTACATATATATACTGGGAGCGTATCTGGTGAGAGAAGTGTTTATTATAAGAGGTAAGATGAGTAAATCTTGACCATTGAATCTTACATGAATGATCAATATTAGAACATAAATGTATGTGACTTTTTAAAGTGGTTATATAACCTTTAAGTAACTATTAATCTAAATACTCCTCTCACCAGTTACACTTTCTCTATATATAGGGAGCGTATCTGGTGAGAGGAGTATTTGTTGTAAAAGGTGAGAAGAGTGAATCTTGACCATTGAATTTTACATAAATGATCAAGATTAGAACATAAATGCATGTGACTTTTTTAAGTGATCATATGATTTTTAAGTAACTTTTAATCTTAATTATTCATATATAATTATATGATCAAAATTTATTTATCTCACATTTTCATAATAAATATTTCTTTCACTATATATATATATGATTCGGCCCAATTATAGTTGCTTGAATGGTTAGGGGGAAAAAATATAGAGATTTTATAAGAGAAAATGATTTTGATAAGAGGGGTACTTTTATCTTTCAGACATATTTTCTTTTAGCTAAGGCCATGTACACAATATATGTCTTTTACTCTGTTAAAATTTTACGACGAAATATATTAAATATAAGTGCAATGTGTTTAATTTAATATATTAGGATGAAATGTGTAATTAAAATAATAAATCACTGGGATAAAGCATATTTTAGGGTACATTTGATTGTGTTTTTTTAACAAATAATTTTTAATAAAAAATTATTTTTCAATTTTTTTAATTATTTATATAAGATATTAAAATAAATAAAATTTAAAAATAATTAATTTTTAAAAAATTCTTAAAAACATAAAAAAATACATTTTTTATATTTTTAAACTTATCCAAATGCATTCTTTTCTTATAAATGCCTTCGAAAAATATTTCATATTTAGTATATATTTGTGATAATTATTAAAATTTAATTATTTTAATAACGGATTATTATATAATTTTTTTATTATATTTGATTATAAGAAATAAAATTGATATTTGGATATATTAATTAAAAAATAATTTTAAATTAATTTATTTTATTTAAATAATATAAAAAAATTATTTTATGTATTAAATTATCAAAATAAATAAAAAAAATTAAAAAAATTATTTAATTAAAAATAAAATAATATCTATATCTAATTATTAAAAATAATTTTAATAAATTTTTATAAAAAATGTTCAATCAATAGCTTTTTTATAAAAGCTGTATCCGTATATTTTTAACCATCAACATCTTTTTTAAATTTTTCCAAACACATTGATAAACATTTGCAACAGCTTAAAAAAAAGAAGCTATTGGACTCAGGACTCATGATTTATTCCAAACTAATCACACTCTTAACACGTCATACGTGGGTTCATTCAGCTCAGAATTTTCCAGATTCTTCTCTCGCCATGGATCAGAATGAGTCCATGTACACGTGTCCCTTTTGTCTTCGCTACTCCTACACCTTCTTATAAGTTCCAACCAAACATATGCCATAAATACGGTTGGCAGCACAGTCACACGTTTCTTCTTGCTCGTTAAGTTTTCTTCTAGACACCCACAACCTTCTTTTCTTTGTCATCACTCCTCTCTCTCTTTCTTCTTCGTCTCTGTCATTTCCAACATCAGAGTGGCAGTTGCACTGTACTAGCAGCCATGGCGGGTTCGTCCCCGAGCGCTGTGCTTGTTACTGGAGCTGGTGGTCGCACAGGTTCTCTCTTTTGACTCTCTGCTTTCATGGGTTTCTTTTAGTTCTTGTTTTCTCAGTCCGAAAAATGACAATTTGGACCAATAAACGATATTTCCCGTTCCAATTTTTTTTCTGCTCAAAAAATTACGGAATAGAAAAACGTGGGCTGTGTCAATTTCATGGGGGTTGATATTAGTTTTAATTGAGGTTCAGTGATTGCCTGGTTTATGGGAATTTGTAAACGATCGTGAATTTAGGTTTTATTGCTGTAGGTCAATTTAAAATTTCTGAGCAGAGTCTGTCTAACTTTGCATTAACTGAAAAATTATGACTTTTTGAGGATTCTTTTAGAGTGTGTTTGAAATGAATAAAAATAAGAAATGATTTGATTTGATTTGATTTGATTTAAAAATTAAATTTTGTGTTTGAAGCTTTTAAAAAAAATAGGATTTAAATTGATTTAGAAATCAAATTTTGTGTTTGTAATTCATTAAAATGAGAATTGATTTGATTTGATTTTATTATTTTACATTTTTATAAGTTGTTAGAGGTAGTTATTAAAGAAAAAATAGTCTATTTATTTCAAATCAAATCAAATCTTAATAAATCTTATCAAATTAGATAGAATTTAAAAAATAAAAGAAATGAAACCCATGGAATTTTAAAAATCAAATCATTTCTTATTTTTTATCATTCCAAACACAAGATTTAATTAAGTTTGATTTACAAATAAAACTATTTCTCAGTTTTTTGCATTCCAAACACACTCTTAGTTTTGATACCGTAGAAGTATTGGGATTTGCTTAAACAGAACATTGTTTATGTTGAGAAAGGAATAAGTATCCATGATATGGTTATTAAAAATTAGGATACACTATGAAAAAGATTTGTGCAGTAATTGCACTAGTAAGTAAGTAGTAAATTTAGACATTCTGTACAGAACTCAGCCCATGGCTTGAAAATGCTGTTACAAAAATATGCTATGATCCTTATTTTACAGTGGTTTTATTTACAATAAGGAAGAGGGTTGCAAAGATTTAGATATAATTTTGATGTACCATTTGGATCTGCTTAAGGATAGAATATCAAATGTGTGAATTTAAAATTTCATCTAATAAAACCTTTGTAGTTGTCTTTGTTTCAACTTTCAAGTAATTAAGGTTGTTAGCTGATGTTGGCTTATTAATAAAGAAACAATTATTAAATCATATATGATTCTTTCTGGGTTAGTGCATACAGGATTGCAACCATTCTCCTGACTGGTCTCATTGTCGAGATGTGTAGTTTCAAGGCTTCAAATACATCATTTCCACTCAATTTCCTTGTAGCAATAGGTTTGCTGCAATTGTCGACTTTGAGTTCGTACCTTTTTACCTTGTTTGATGTACGTACTAGGCACATTCAAGAGCGAGTGCCTCAATGCATGGTTTTTGTAGATAATATAGCCCTAGTTGAAGAGTCAAGAGAAGGAGTAAATTCTAAACTTGAGTTCTGGAGAAAGGCTTTGGAATCAAAGGTTTTCAGTTTAGTAGGAGTAAGACACATTATAAGAAATGCAAGTTCAGTGAGACATGAGTTAGCAATGTTTTGGAGGTCAAAATTGGGGATCAAATCAAACCACAAGTTGCATGGTTTAGATATCCTTGATCCATTTTATAAAGTGATGGGGAGATTACTGGAGGTGTCACACATAGGATTCAAGTTGGGTCAATCAAATGAAAACTGCTCCAGGCATAATTTGTGATTGTAAAATGTCTACCAAACTCAAAGCAAAATTCTACTGGTCAACTATAAGACCAGCGATGCTCAATGGTAGTGAATGTTGGGCTATTAAATGCCAATAAGAGCAAAAACTAAGTGTAGTGGATAGGAGCATTCTTAGGTGGATGGGTAAACATACAATAAAAATATAAGATTAGGAACAAATGCATCCGAGAGATAGTTAAAGTAGAACCTATTGAGGAGAAGATGAGTGAAACTCACTTAAGGTGGTTTGGTCATTATAGAAGAAGACTATAGTGGCTTCACTAAGAAAAGTGGAATTTTGGTTTTTGATAGAGACCAAAGATGTCAATTGATCTCTGTAACCTAGTACCCACCTATTAGGATAAGGCTTGGTTGTTTTTTGTAATGATTGAATGAGCCATATGTTCATGCCAGTTATGTCATCATACAGAACTAAATAAACTATAAACCTATTTTATATGCACTAGCTAATCTGAAAGTTGAATTTTATCATATCCTGAACACAATTTTTGCTCTGTCTTCACTCTATCTAACTTAAGAGACAGTTCTCCACATGATATTTGTATTAGCAGATTGTTTGAATGGGCCATATATTTGTTCCTGTTATCATATGATATATAATGATATATAAGTTACATGTACAAGAAACACACACCTTGACCCTATGATTATGCAAAATGTCATTCAGTCACTTTTCTGATCAATCTATTTTATTGTTGGCTTCTTTAATCTTCTAACCTGAAAGTTGAAGCTAACTCTAGTCATGACTACAGTTTTTCCCTCTCTTCATTAACAGTAGATAAAATAAGAGAGACACATTTTCCTTTTTGTCACTAATTGAGAATTCTCACTGTGATTTATTGGTTACTTTTTCAGGACAAATAGTGTATAAAAAATTGAAAGAGAAGCCAAACCAATATGTTGCCAGAGGTCTGGTTAGAACAGAAGAAAGCAAACAGAAAATTGGTGGTGCAGACGATGTTTTTGTTGGGGATATAAGAGATGCTGGAAATATTATTCCTGCAATTCAAGGTATAGATGCTCTCATAATTCTCACAAGTGCAGTGCCACAAATGAAGCCTGGGTTTGATCCAACCAAAGGCAGAAGGCCTGAGTTCTATTTTGATGATGGTGCATATCCTGAACAGGTGCCATTACATTTTTCCTATGTATGCTTAAGTACATTTTTATATTTATTTCCTTCTACTAATATTATAGTGTACTTTTCATGTATAAGGTTGACTGGATTGGGCAGAAAAATCAAATAGATGCTGGTGAGAATCCATGCCTTCTTTCCATTAATCATAAATCTCATTCATGCCCACGATATTAAATTATGTTATCTCTATGAACAGCTAAGGCTGCAGGAGTGAAGCAGATTGTATTGGTTGGGTCTATGGGTGGAACAAGCCCTAACCATCCTTTGAATAGCCTGGGTAATGGGAATATTTTGGTTAGTCCTATTTTCTCCAGTACTTTTAAATTACTTCATTTCAAAGCAGAATGCAAGTTTGGTAAAAAATATAACATCTTTTTTTCTTCCTCTCTATCCGTCCATTTTTCACCTTTGATAGAAAGAATATAGTTTTCATATTGATCGCAGGTTTGGAAAAGGAAGGCTGAGCAATATCTGGCTGATTCTGGTATTCCATACACGATCATAAGGTACACCTGGTTATTTGGAGATGAAAACTTTTAGAATTCCAAGTGTTATTTTCTGGGGGAAAATGGAAAGGAAACGTTGATGTTTGTCATTGTATAAACAAAGATTATCATCTTGTAATATTGCGTGAATATTGATACTTAATGTGTGCCTTGTATATGAAAAAATTAAAACATTTTTAGGGAACAGCAATTGATAGAAGTATCTATTCCACAGTATATATTACTTTATCTGATGCTTAACAATATTACAGATGTAGTCACATCTGGTTTTGTACATACTACATATAATTGCCTGGCTACTTGTCTTCAAAACATACTTTATTACTAGTATTTTTTATATATTTTGAGCACACTTGTTTTTAAATATACTTGTTGCTGATGCATAATAATATTCTTGGGGAGTGGCGTTCTTATGAATATGTTGTGAGATTGTGTTTCCTTTCTTTAGAATCTTTTCTCACCTTCTATACTGAATGCCTAATCAGGGCTGGTGGCTTGATTGATAAAGATGGAGGTCTTCAGGAACTCATTGTAGGGAAGGATGACGAGCTTCTCCAGACTGAAACCAAAACCATACCTAGAGCTGATGTTGCAGAAGTCTGCATTCAGGTATATTTCTATAAAACTTCGACCCGAAAAAAAGGGCCAATTTTTGAATTCTTGTTCAACTCTAAGGCTGTATTAGATTTGGATGTAAGTTCTTCATTCAATTGGTTTAACAGGCACTAAATTTTGAGGAGGCTCAATTCAAGGCGTTTGACTTGGCATCAAAACCTGTGGGAGCAGGTGCAGCAACAAAGGACTTCAAGGCTTTGTTTTCCTGGGTCACTTCTCGCTTTTGATTTTGAATGCAGTTGTCATAATCTATATCCTTTTTATCTAAGTTTGGGGTTGTACCCTGAAGTCATTAGTGCTATACTGTCTGAAGCAAATTACTGTGTCTTGACAATTAATTCAAAGATTGTCTGAATCGGTACCATTGAGAAAAATTCGTGTGTTATGTGTTTTTAATTCCTTATTATTTTATTTTTTAAATAGATTTTAATTTCATTTGCATACAAGAATTTTAAAGTAGATTCCAACCGGGGCAATTATATCATCTCATATATCGCTCAAGAAATGATATTGGCCTTGCTGACGTGCTAACGTGCGGCTTCTCCATACATGGTTTCAATGATCCCTAGTGGATCGTAACTATTGGCGTTTCAGTTCGTAAGGTAGTATTCAACATATTTGCAATACTTTTATGAATTTTATATCATCTATTTACTAATTATAATTAACAATTTGACATAAATATAGTTTCAATTTAAGGCATTGTTTTGATGTAGAACTAGAAGGCGCCTGTGAAGACACGTATACGGTGGTTTTTTCTTTTTACAGCTGTTGTCCAGCGATTCAGGGGAGTTGAATATCTGCAATGAGATGTCAACGCTCAAGTTAAACAATGTACAAGTAGGGTTTATGTCGTAAGATTCAAGATATCCTGGTTAGAATAACTTAACTTAATACTTATAGAGCATGCGCAGGGTTCCTTTGTGTTTTGTGTGAGGTACAAGTACGTTGAGATCGTGGCCTGATGGGAGGTGCTTCCTCTCCACGATCGTTCTGGAAGAGCTCTGACGAAGGGTGCCTACCTCTCACGATTGTTCAGGTAAATCCCTAAAGTTACGGGATATCGCGTTAGTAGCCACCTGTTGTTGCAGGTAGTTATGGTCCTCACACCATAAGGGTCATAATTGATAGTTGTCAGGATCTGCGTAGACCTAAAGAGTGCGGTTATGGCCTACGACTGAAACCTAAGGTCGGGTGGCCTAACCGGAGTGCTCATGGCGGAGTCTGGTGGTACGTGTGCTGGGTTGGTCGTATCGGACAAGACCTCGGATCACGGTCCAGAACAGTTGCCCCTAGCTTAGCGCTTAAATTGAAAATTAAATGTCAAGATATCGAATCCTGACAGGATCTGTGGTGTTTGGTTAGATGCAAGATCCATTCGGATTGGTATCCATTGTTGGGAAGTACCTCTGGGGTTGGTACGTACCACCATCCCGTCATCCGAGGTGTGTCCTTTTGCCCCTATGCATGGTTTCACAGGGTTTTTGTTTCTTCGTACGCTTTGTCAAAAAGTGTTGAGTCCTTTTGGGAAATGGTCATTTTAACTTTATTAGGAATTAATGATTTTTTAAAAGAGACATCAATCCCATGACGTTTTCCAGTTGCACGTTTCCTCATCGTCCAGTTGGGGACGAGGAGCATTTAAAGTGCTACTTGCCTTGCATGATTGGTACGCTTTCATTAGATCCAATCAGAATACTCAATTTCCTCTATAAATAGAGAATGTTTGTATTGAAGTTGACATTCCTTCCATTGTATTCTTTTCTACCTTATGCCTTTGCTTGAGGGTGTGATCTCTTCTTCATACAATGACTTTCTGCGTGTTTCGTTTTTATTCAATGGGGGTTTTGCCTTCTGCGAAAGCTATAATGTTCTTGTTCTTTCCAAAATACCTGAAGTTGTTTTGCCCTTCTGCAAGTGACTTTTCTGGTAGGTGGTTTTTTTTCTCAGCGTAATAATAGCAGGTGGTTTTCTTCCCCTGCGTATGCGATGTGGTTGCTTGTTTGGTATTTCGCTGGAGGGAATTGTGCCACCTGTTGATTTGGACGGAGGCTTTCAAAGTCAGGGCTTACACTTTCCTCCTCCTTTCTAATGGCTTGGGAGGTGTATCGTCCTCCGAGGATGCTTGGAAAAGTGGGAGGGACTATTGGAACTGCTCTTGGAGCAACCTGGGGTGTTCAGGAAACTGGCTAAGGCTCCAGTGGAATGAACTTATTCATGATAGGTCATGCCTTGTCCAACGAAGGAGAGTGCATCCCGGCCTTTATCTTCGTTGTGGAGAAGGCAAAGCAGAAGATTTGGCGTCGGTTCCGGGGTCGCGATTTTGGTTTGCCAAGGTTTTTCAAAGTCAATCCACTTTTTCAAGAGGCCGGGGTTGGTCCTGGGGGAGCCGTGGTGGTGGCAGTGACTCTGGATGTCGTGGCGTCCCATGTCACATCCACATTTCCTCTGGGATCCTTAATCGTTGCTCTTTCCTTATACATTCCATGTCTCAATATTTTCTTTTCCCTCTTTTTTCGATGTAAGATGATGTATGGAATAAGAACAAATTAATAAAATTTCTTATCTTCTGAATTTTTGTCTTGTATTTTCTTTTCTTCTTTTCTGTCTGCTATCCGTAGTCTTTTGTCTTTGACCGGGGGTAAGTCCAACGCTTACTTCAGAGTAATGCTATAATGCCCCCAACTTGGTGTTTGACGTGAAAAGCCGACGTGGCAAGCTTTAAATCTGTCGTTTGTGATGAGACTCTTAAACCTGAAATGGTTACCCCGATTTAGGCCGGGGTTCAGAGTAAACTTTTTGGACTTAGCCTTCGGAGGTGACATTTTGAGTTGCTGTGCAACTGTCGTTTCAACTGTCTCTACAACTGTGTGGGCCACGTGGGACGTTTTGAGTGGGTAGACGTGTCTAGAGCTCCGCGCGCCATGATGGGCGTGTTTTGAATTAATGGGCCGTAGGGACGAGAATGCCCCCTAACCGTTTTAGCTTTTATAAATAGGGGTTGAGGGTACGTTGTTGTCACCTGTTTCTAAATACTTTTTTCTGGAGGCTTCGTGTGGCGGAGAGTTGCGATTTGCGAGCGTTGTCCACCCATTTTCAAGCTTTTGATCAGTCTCAGTGTTTGTTCAAGGTAAATCTTCTCCTCAACTTTTGTTTAGCATTCTTTTTCTGATTACCTTCTGCTAATTCTGGGTAATAGCATTTTTATGAAGTAGAGTTAGTGTTTTAAGTTTCTCCAACCCCCTTGAGAACTCCATCTCCGTCGCGCCGTGCGCGATGGGGGTGTCCTTCTGAAATTTTGAATTTTAGAGGGGAAAAAGGCCGGTACATAGGTGTGAACTACTTTGTTCGCCCCTTTCCATGTCTGAATCTCCTGTTCATATGATTCTGACAATTACTCACCGGCCTTTTTGGGTGTTCTCAAGGTTTTTATGGCGAGAGGCAGGAGAACCAGGGCGTTGGTCCCCGAGGTCCATGAACCAGTGGAGGAAGATCTAATCTGGATCCGCCGTGGTTTGGGGTTAGTATGCCCATGGGTAGGGGATGATGTCTGGAAACATCTCTCCAAATTTTCTTCTGAGGCCGTCCTCCGACAATCGCTGGACTACATTCATCTGACAGACAAGAAGGTGCGAGATAACGAGTTCCAGGTCGTTTGCCCGGAGTGGAACGAGAGAGTATGCTCGAGCCGGGAAGCGGGCTCACACTTCATGTTCATGTACGAGCCTCTTTTTGTCAAACTAGGACTGCGACTACCCTTTTCGGAGTTTCAGATTGATATTCTCCGGACTCTTCGTGTAGCCCCGACTCAGGTTCACCCTAACGGTTGGGGCTACATTATAGCTTTTGAAAGGTTTTGCCAGATAATGGGGTTGCAGTACTCGACCAACACCTTCTTTTACTTCTACCATCGAGTATGCCCCTAAGGTTCAGCGGAGCAGAAGAATTGGCTCACTATCCGGTCTAGGGGAGATCGTAAATCCTTTGATGTATTTCAAGATAGCTTCAAGGGGTTTAAGACGACTTTCTTCAAGGTTACGACGGCCAAAAGGTTTCATCCTTTTTACTTGAACGCCGAAGGGAACCCAAAATTCCCTCTACACTAGACGCTGGATGCATGGGCTACTCCATCTGTTCCGTTTGAGAAAGAGGAGGAGCACCTGACTCCGGAAGAACTTAAAACAGTTAAGTTTATATGTCTGTATGCCGACGATCATGGTAAAATCAACATCAGAGATGTCCTCAATACCCCTGGTGATGACTTTCTCTTTGCTTTGTTAGGTGGGAGATAAGACACTGCGGTCCACCTTAGGCTTTTTGTATTTCGATATCTCTATGTGATTTTGTTTTCTTGATTTTTAACATATTTTCCTGTCTTATTTCTCGATACCCCTGGTGATGACATGTTGTCGCTCTGCGAAATTTAAAGACCAGGATGAGAAGAGGGGGGTCTTCAAGTGCCCCTTTGGCTACTGCCCCAACATCTTCCGACCGGGGTGTTGTCATTGAGGAAACCCCTGACCAACCAGGATTTGTCTCTCAGAACCTTCAAAGGAAGAAGAAGAGGGCCGTTGAGAGCTCCGCTGACTGGGGTGGGGAAACGGCCTCAAAGGACGGTTCTGAAGAGAGGTCAGGCCTCTTGTCTGTTATCCAAGGGCACACTGATCCTCGGCCGTTTGTTGACGAATGACTCATGAGCGGTGAAGTGATGGAGCACATATCACAGCGGAGCTTGGCTCAAACTTTGATTAAGCTTTAGGGCTTGGCACTTCGTGCTACTGCTGAGATCCGCTACATTGAAATGTTCGTTGAGGAGGCCGACAAGAAGGTGGCGAATGAAATCAAGAAGAAAGATGAAGATGCTAAGGAGGCTGCCTTAAAACTGAACGACGCCCTCCAACTGAATGAGGATGCCCAGGTGAGGATCACTGATTTGGAGAAAAAGTTGGCCAAGGTCGAGTTGGCCAACAAGGGGTTTGAGGCGGGGAGGCTTCAAGCCGAGAAGGCCAATGCTGCTCTTTGGAATCACATAGTTCAGTTGGAGAAATATGGGGATGAGCTGGTCACGATTTCTGAGAAGATTGGAGGGGAGCAGTTTCAGAATGTCGTGGCTCAAATTTAGCACTTCAACCCTGGTCTTGCCTTGGCCTTGGAAGACCTTAACTCTGACAAAGTCTTCCATGATGGCCAGCTTATCTTTGTAGAGGACCTCCCTCAGCACGATTCCAGAGTCGCCCCGGAAGCCGCTCAGACTCCGGCCGCAGAGGAAACCAGAGCTTGATTTTTTCTTTCCTTCTTTTTGCCCCCTGTGAGGAATTTTTGAATTTTGTACAAACAATTGCTCCGTCAGCTAGGGTGTTAATTTCCATTTTGATTTGTTTTTTGTCTTGCTATCTTGTTTTGCTTTTTTTCGTGGTCCGTCTTGGGTCCAACGCCCATTATGGCTTTTGTTACATAACCGTTTCGTAGTTTAGGGTATTTCTTCCTCAAGAGAAAACCATGGTCAGGAATCCCGTATTCGTAACACCGAAATGCGGTATTTCGCTTGACTAAGGCAAAGATAATGCCCTAGTACGTAATCCAACACCCATAATATCTAGTGTCTGGAATTTTGGACTTACGCAAAATTTGATACCTTAGTGTATAGTCCAATGCCTATAATAATAAGCATTTAGAATTTCAAACTTAGGCAAAATTTGAAACCTTAGCTTAGGGTTTGGTGTCTAAGAAAACTTAGCACGTGTAATCCCTTTTGCCTTAGGCATATTAAACCTTACCCGGGGTCCTTCGCTAACCATGTTGGTTTTATGGGATCCTCCTAGCTTAGGTATAAGGGTGGGCCACGGATCATTTGATCCGCGCTACGTCTTATTTTCTGACCTTCTGAGCGGTCAGTGCCAAGTATTGAGGTTGGGTGTTGACCCTATAACTTACTACCAAAGCCTTCGTGTGTTATACTTCTTGACCTGGGCTTAATGTATCTCTCATAGAAAAAGATTTCTGAATAACTTTTTCATTGATGAATCTTGGGAGGATGGAAGTCCGTACAGGGCATACAATCTCGGTCGTGACAGATGAAACATTAGTCTATTGAGGGACTAGGCCGTTAGGGGCATCTAGCTATAGTATTTTCTAAGTTTATCCGCATTTCAATAGTTCTTGATCAGGCTGCCTGTTAGCGTTTCTAGTGTGTAAGCTCCCTTGCCGGTGTTGGCAACAATACGGTAGAGGCCTTCCCAATTAGGGGCTAACTTCCCCTGGGAGGCATTTTTCCCTCTGATATCCACTTTCTTGAGTACCAAGTCTCCTGGTTGGAACTTCCTCGGAATCACCTTCCGGTTGTATCTGGCCGCCGTCCTTTGTTTAAGGGCGGTGTCGCGTATATGGGTCATGCGTCTTCTTTCTTCTATCAGGTCCAGATCTCCACGAATAAGGTCGGGGTTGTTGTTCGGTGAAAACTGCTGATGACGCCAACTTGATTCTCCTACTTCCACCGGGATCATAGCTTCACATCCATAGGTGAGCTTGAAAGGGGTCTCTCCGGTAGTGGAATGGGGAGTAGTTTGGTAGGCTCAAAGGACGTGATCTAGTTGTTCAGCCCAATTTCCCTTTGCTTCATCCAGCCTTCTCTTGATTCCTCGGACGATAACCCGATTGGCGGTCTCGGCTTGTCCGTTCGTTCTGGGATTCTCCATGGCGCTGCAGTGGTGCTTAATTTTTAGGCCAACCAACAGTTCTTTGAAACTCTTGTCTTTGAACTAGGTTCTGTTGTCCATTACTATGGACTCTAGAATCCCAAATCTGGTGATAATGTGGCGTCAAGTAAACTTCTTGATCCGCGCCGCAGTGATTGTGGTAAGGATTCTGCCTCGATCCATTGCGTGAGATAGTCTACTACTACCACCAAGTACTTTAACTGACCAGGGGCTTAGGGAAACGGGCCCAAGGTATCCATACACCATCTGTAGAATGGCCAGGGAATCGATATTATGGATAGCTCCTCCGAGGGGGCTTGGTAGTAATCTAAGTGGCGCTGGCACTTGTCACAAACCCGGACATGTGCATGAGAATCAGCTTCCATCGTTGGCCAGTAGTACCCTGCCCTTAATGCTTTCAGGGCTAAGGCTTTGCCTCCTAGATGATGTCCGCAGCTCCCCTCATGAACCTCGGACAGAACATATTTTGCTTCTTTCGAAGTGAGGCATTTGAGGGGGGGAAGAGAAACCACGCTAGTATAAGTGGCTGTCATAGATGGTGTACCTTATCGCTGTCTTGACCAGCTTGGAGGCTTCTTTGGGGTCTGGAGTTGTAGCTCCAGATTGTAGGTACTTCATGATTGGGGTGATTCAAGAGTCCTCCCTTTCTTCTACTTGAAAGACAGTGTGCTCTGTAATGGAGGGTTGAGAAAAAGTTTCTTAGATCATTGACCTGTTGGTGCTAGCAAGTTTAGACAGGAGATCCGCCTTGGAATTCTGCTCCCTTGGGATATGCACGATCTTGGTCTCTTCAAAGCCTTTTAAGAGCTCCTGTACTTTGACTAAGTACTTTTGCAGGAAGGGCTCCTTAGCTTGATACTCACCTCGGATTTAGGAGGTGGCAAGCTGAGAATCACTACAGAGCGTGATCCTGGTTGCCCCCCGTATCCTTTGCCATTACTAGACCGACAATGCACGCTTTGTATTCAGCTTGGTTGTTCGAGATTGGGAACTCGAATTTCAGGGAATGCTCCAGGGTTAGTCCTTCTGGGTTTTCCAGGATTACTCTGGCTCCACTCCCTTTGGGATTCGAGGAACCGTAAACAAAGATGGTCCAAGAGATTCCCTGTGGGTCGCCGGGATCTGATGTGAGTTCTGCTAAGAAGTCGGACAATGCTTGGGCCTTGATTGCAAGTCGTGGTTCATATGCAATCTCGAACTCGAAGAGTTCAATCGACCAAGAAATCATTCTTCCGGCCAAGTCTGGCTTGTGCAACACCTGACGGATAGGTTGATCCGTTCTCACTATCACAGGATGGCATTGGAAATATTGCCATAATCTTCTGGCCGTGATGAGCAATGCGGATGCCACCTTTTCAAATTTCTGGTAGCGGAGCTCAGGACCTTGCTCACAAAGCAGACCGGTCTCTATCCTTCATCTATTTCCCAGATTAACACAAAGCTCACTGCTTCCTCATAAACCGAGATGTATAAGTAGAGCGTCTCGCCGGGGTCTGGTCTTGTCAGAATAGGAGGGGAGGAAAGCAACTTTTTCAAAGATAGAAAGGTGTCTTCGCAGTCTTGGGTCCATTCAAAACTTTTTCCCTTCTTTATAAGCTTAAAAAGGGGAAGAGACTTGTAGGCCGCTTTGGCGAGGAATCTCGTAAGAGTTGCAATGCGGCTTGTAAGCTGTTGAACCTCCTTAATGCTTTGGGACTTCGCATGTCTAGGACTGCTTGGCATTTATCAGGATTGGCTTCAATCCCGCGATGAGTTAATATAAAACCCAAGAATTTCTCGACCTGAACCCCAAAGGCACATTTCTCGAGATTTAGCCTCATATTATACTTTCTGACTTGGGCAAATAGTTCCTCAAGGTCTATCACATGTGATCCGCCTTGTGTGCCTCTTCGTCGTCTTAGCTCAATGGCAAAGCACGTGGCTTTTAACCACGTGGTCGTGGGTTCGATTCC
Source organism: Ormosia semicastrata (assembly GCA_029884595.1). Lineage (NCBI taxonomy): Eukaryota > Viridiplantae > Streptophyta > Magnoliopsida > Fabales > Fabaceae > Ormosia > Ormosia semicastrata. Next base: position 12,703,645 of record JAQQTO010000047.1, on the reverse strand, counting down.
CACAGACGGCACCAATGTTCTGATGTAGAACCAGAGGGTGCCTGCGAAGACACGTAGACGATGGTTTCCTCCTCCTACTGCTGCTGCCCAGTGATCTAGGGGGGTTAGGTACCTGCAATGGGACTCCAACGTTCAAGTTAGGAATGCACTAGTAGGGTTTACACCATAAGATTCAAGATATCCTGGTTAGAATAACTTAGCCTGATACTTATAGAGCATGCGCATGGTCCCTTTGTGCTCTGTGTGAGGTACGGTACGTTGAGATCGTGGCCTAATGGGGGGTGTCTCCTCCCCACGATTGTTTTGGCAAAGCTCTGAATGAGGGTGCCTCCCTCTCACGATCGTCCAGGCGGATCCCTAAAGTTGTGGGATATCACGTTAGTAGTCACCTGCTGTTGCAGGCAGTTATGGTCCCCACACCCTAAGGGTCATGATTGACAGTTGTCAGAATTTACGCAGACCTAAGGAGTGCGGTTATGACCTACGACTGAAACCTGAGGTCGAGTCGCCTAACCGGGGTGCTCATGGCGGAGTTTGGTGGTACGCGTGCTAGGTTGGTCCTATCGAACAGTACCCCATATCACAGTCTATAACAGGCATACAATTATGACAAAAGATTTTTTTTTTAATGAAAAAAGAATTTATTCCACCGTAGAATCAGGTTTGACAATGGGCAAATAAAAGTAGGTGGGTTCACTAGCCTAGGACGAATCTCTATCTTTGACGTAGTGAGCTTGAAAGTCTGCCCTCATGTTACGGAGGCCTTTAGCATACAACTTGTATGCATACAATAGCCTCTCTAACTTTTAATTACCGGTTTTCCGTTCTTCGTTTTTTTTTGTTATTCTTACTTTTGTCTTTTTGTCATTTTTTTTATTTAACTGAGTGTATGTATTTAGAGTGTATATAAATATTATTAGTTAAAATTTATATAATTTTTTATATGTGTAGTTATTTATAAAAAAAAGTGATTTGATTGAATTTGTATGTAAATTTAAGTGTATATAAATATTATTAATTAAAATATATAAAATTTTTTGTGTATACAATTATTTATTAAAAAAATGATTTAATTTTTCTTTGTGTGGATTTGGATATATATATATATAAATATTATCAGTTAAAATCTGTATGATTTTATATATATATAGAGAGAGAAAAAAAAAGTTGAATGAGTCACCTGTAACCAATATGCACCGTTGATCTATTTTTTGCAAAGATCAACGGTGCAATCTGGATGTTGTACCAGTATTGATAACGCCACCATCATATTGCATCTATATGGAACAAAATTACAATCAAGGAAACCATGAAGCAAAACAAAATATTTCTTGAAGAATAGAGCCATTAGATGAAAGATCCAATTGATTTTCCTTGATCCAGCGGTAGACTTTTGGAGCATCTCCTTCCAAAATAATGTGCTTACATCCTAACTCCCACGCAAATAGAAGGCCATTCCGAGCTGCCCATAATTCACTTGTATGAGCTGGTACCGAACCCATCCATTTGCAAGATTTTGTAGCCACAAATCTGCCTTGCCAATCACGAGCGATGATACTTATACCAAATGTTGGGATTTTCTCCAGAGACTGCCACATTAGCGTTCACTTTATAGAAATTTATTGGAGGCTTACACCAAGAATTAGCATTAGATGAGGGAGCTGACGAGTTGCTAGGGACGTCCTTAGCTCGTAAGAAAGCCTTATGAGTGCTAGTAGCATACTACGCATGTGATCACCCGCCTAGGCGTCATGATCCACGCACAGGTTACACTCCTAAAATTCTATTAATATAAAATATTTTTCAAAATATACCATAACTATTAAAATTTTTAAAATAGAACGAAATCCTCGATGTAAATTCAAAACTCAAAATAATAATAATAATAATAATAATAATAATAAAATAATAATAATAAAATTTCAAAATTTATTTTAAAATTCAAACAACTACCCTATAGCTGCAGACTCGAATCTAGAACATTTGGGATAAATAACAACACCAAAACTATCTCAATCAACTATATGCAAATCTAGTAAAAATATTAGGATGTGTCTGCTGACACAATGAAGGGGATAGGATACATGGTGAACAATAGAGGTGTAAGTGGGTGATTTGGTTCGATTCTTAAGGAAAAATAAATTTGAACTAATCAAAATCAATTGGTTCAGTTTGGCTCAGATTTCTTATTTTTTGATAGTCAAATTCGAACCAAACTAAATCAGAACATTTACGAATTGGTTCGGTTCAGGTAGTCAGGTTGGTCTTTTTTTTTCTAACAGAAAAATCAGCTAAATAATTAGATTTTCATAGTAACAATAAAAAGCATAATAAACTTATGAAAAAAAATTTAGAAATAGAATCAAACCTACTTATCTCAATAAGATGCAGTACACATAATGATTGTCATAAAAAAAAACACAAAACAAATATATTACCAGTTGGTGACAAAATGTTCTTGACAAAAATGAAGATAGTCTTTTTAGGACTCAGCTTGATTCTTTTCCTCACCACATACACAAACAGGCCACCAGTCAGATAAGTAGGAACCAGATACGTACATTCATCCAAAAAGGGAACAATAATATACACCATCAATAAAGAATTAGTTGTACACTTACATTGTATGTCTTGCCTGCAAAATAACTTTTGGAGACATCCAATGTGGGGTACCCTTTATTGACTTTGAACCATTTATAGTAGCCTATATCAATCCACAAACTTCAGATGTCATGGCTACAAACAATGTACATAAGAAGCTTGTAAGAGCATAATGAATTAATAACATCAACTATATCATACCAGTTCAACAACTTTCTTGGATGCACCAAAATCTATGAGTTTAATGCACCCTTTGTTATCAACTAGAATGCTTGCACCCTATAACCAACAACACATTGAACAATATGAGAGAGAGAGAGACCAATATAGAGAGAATCTTTTATTTAAAAATAAAAGCAAAATACCTTAATATCCCTATGAATAATTCCATTATCATGAAGGTATTCAAGGCTTAGTAAAAGTTGTTTTGTATACATTTTTATAACCTGTTTTAAGAAGAAAAAATTGAATACTAAGTAGAAACAGAATCAAAACCTAGTGGAGTCTCTATGCTATGTGTTTAATAAAATAATAATCACCATTTACGGACTCAAGGAAGGATCCAAATTTACCCAAGAGTGATGAGATAGATGCTGCAAAAAATATAAAATTTCAAATCCTACAAAAACCCCAAATAAAAAAAATTACAAAACCAATGCATGAAAATTAAAATGTCATAGGCTACTACCTGAGAAACCCAAGCATCAAGTTTAATTCTCGCATAAAAATACACTATCTAACTTGGCCCATACAAGAAAAATTGGAGAAAAATAAAATAAATCGGGAAAAAATAGAGAGAAGCAAACCAAGTAGGTGTTCCATCTTGAATGAGCTCTTAGCCATGCCAATAATTATGCAACAGAAAAGAAGGGGAAAAAACCTAATTACAAAATTAGGGTTTGCTACGCGAGTAGCGATCAATCAAGGAACAAAAATAATTCAATTAAAAAAAAGAAAAAGGAATGAAATTTGAAATGGAAAATGAAAACCAGATATTACTTACCGAGAGGATAAAGAATAGTAAAGATGAGATAAGAAAAGAAGAAACAAGGAACTTCTCTCTGTAACTTATGTTGTAATCGGGCCGCGAGGAACGACGAGTATCGAGCGACGGAAGGGACAACGACGACTACTCTACTAGGGTTCAAAATGAAAAGGATAAAAGAAATGCAGAGGGGGCAGGAGAGTAGGAGACAAAAGAATCAACAGAGTTTAATATATATATACCTGTTCGGTTCGGTTTGATTAGGGTCGGGTCGGGTCGGGTCGGGTCGGGTCGGAGTTGAAAAATTTAAATCCAAGAATCGAACCAATTAAGCCTTAATCGGTTTAGATTTTACTTGAACTAATCAATATATCCGAACCTAACCAAACCAATCTAATTAGTTCGGTTCAGGTTGGTCGGGTTATTCGAACCAATTTACACCCCTAGTGAACAAGAAAGGAAAACAAGAAGTAGACACAAATATTTATTTATTATTATAAAAATAAAATCATAATAATACACACTATAAGAGATTAACTTCATAACTCATGGATAAATTTATAAAAAGTAAATCAATAAATATTTCCTTTGAACAATAATTAAAATATGAAGTCTTTTATTGAGGTTACACATTGAGGTAACTAAAATAAAAATTAAGGCAGCTCAATCACACTAAAAGCCCTTTCTGGTAGAAGGGGCCAACTACCTAAAAGTGGCTCCATCTAATGAGTAATCATTTCCTCTAATATCTCTAGGCGTGACTCCATCTCGTTGGTAGCTCCTTGCTTATTCTATCAAGTATTCCTTCAATATAAAATATAAAATTCTCAAAAAAATTCAAAGAAATATTTGTATCTCGTCATTTAATTCAAAGCTGATAATTTCATATTTCTCATAAAATTTATAAAACATAACTAATTCACATAAATCAAAATTTATCAATAAAACTCAACATAAAATAAAAAATATATATTTCAAGATCTAAAGAACAATTAAAAACCATCAATATCTAAAAATTCAGTTAGACAAGAACGCAAATATCATCTAAAGTCTTATTTCCCCAAAAATTCAAAGGTACCATCATGTAAAGTACCCACTCACCTAACCAAAACTTAGTTTATCTTCTCTAGCTCACATGATCAATCCATGAGTTTAGCTTGTTTTTCTACAATCAACAACACCGCAATAATTTTTCAGAGTTACTCTTTAGTAACTCAAATTACCAATATGTCTCTCGTCTTTAAATCCTTAACTAATTCCAAATCCTAATATCTTGATCATTACGCCACAAATGCTCAAAGGTTCATCTTGATCTTTAACAGAAAATTAGGTGCTAGAATTAGAAACTTACCAACAAATTAGAAGACCAAAAGTTGTGCAACAGGTGAGGATCCTCTTCTGTCAAAGGACCATCATGTTGGAGAGAGATAGTTATAGGATCCACTAATTTTATTTAAAAGAAATTTTGTGTCTTTCTCTCTGTGATAGAACATTCTCCTGTTATTCCACTAATAGGATAGAATCCTGATCCATGTGCAAGATGACCAGATATTGAGTTGAGATTGAGAAGATACGTGTGGGATATGAAAGTTGAAGAAAGAACAAGATGTTTCTTTTGTTCTTTCCAAGCGATCAGAAAATAAAGAAATAGTTAATATATTCAAGACAATTATGTATTTATAAAATATCGTTTCAATTCATCCTATTTCGGATGAAGTTTGATGAAAGGATAGAAATCACTTGTCCTCATTTCCTATCGCATCTCTTGTTTCCCCAATTAGAATTTGCCAACTCAATTAAAATATCACACCTCATATTTTTATTGTCTAAAAACTAATGACGTTCTCTCACCTACACCCCTTTCATTGTTGTTATGCTCTCTCACCATTCCTTGTATGCCTAAATCCACTACCTCTTTATCTATATCTCTCAATTGTTCATTAACAAAATTCAACATTGAAAATTTAAAACCCTTAATGGTCTCCAAAGTCCCTTGAATCGGAGTTGTAGATGATGAATGATGATGTAGATGACGATGATGTTGCAATGGGAAAGAAGCAATGCAGAAGAATAGGTTGTGGGTTTGCAAACTATACCATCATAACCACCTTTGTAGAATCAAACCCCCACCAACCAAATTCCAAATATAACAACTCAAAACCTAGCAAGCCACTAGACCTATTCATCATCGTCTGAACCAACCAAGATGAAACCTCATCGTTGCCAGTTACCACCCAAACCGAACTCATAGCAGTCGTCCTTCAACCGAAGCCATCATTAGAGCCTCCATCATCCGAGCATAACCGCCGATAGGGTTGGGCATACAAGGAAATGTTGAGGGTGGAGCAATGCTAGGGATAAAGAGGGGAGTGGGTAAGAGGATGCCGTTAGTTTTGTTTTAGATGGTGAAAAGATGAGGAGTGATTTTTAGTTGAGTTGGAAAATTTTAATTAAGGGACAGAGAATGGAAAAAATTTTATATACAATGACAGTAATATTCTTAATGGTTAGGTAACCATGTAAATTTAATTTAATAATATTTTATTTTTAATCCAACGCCATTTATGGTTATGAACACTCACGTGTCACATTTTTACTGGTGTAGTGTACTACTCTCGGAGTGTAGAAGAATTTCTCCAAGGAATGGGGACAAGTGATTTCTATCCTTGATAGAGGCGGGGTTTGACAACTGACTTTCTTATGTTATATATATAAGGGAAAACTTCAAAAAATCCCCTTGTATTATACATGATGTGCACTTTGGTCATGTTACTTTAAAAATATGCAAAATGGACCCATTACTTTTCAAACTGTGCACGGTGTTACAAAATGGTAACAAATGTTAAATTTTGGATGGAAATAAGTATGTGCAACTCACATGCACGTCTCAAACTATAATTGCCAAATGATGTCCAATTTTTGCACATGATATGCACATGGGGAGTTCTTCTTCTTCCTCTCACCCAATTCTAAACCCTTGAACTCCATAACTTAACTGTTTGAGCAACGATTGAGTAATAATTGAGGAAGCAGAAGTGTCCATCATTTAAATATGAATTCAATAAAATATTCTTTATTTTTTCAAGGTCGTTGCAATTGAAGATGAAGAGGTTAGAGGAAGAGAGATAGAGAGAATGATAGAAAAGAAGACGAGAAACTAGATTTGGTGGTTTTCGGTAAGCAACTATTGTCGAAAAATGACAAATTCGGGGAGAACGAGAAGAGACCAAACCGGCCAATTCCGAACCAAAGATTCGTCGACTCGATGAGAGCACCACGAACACTGATAAGCTGTTACCAACAATGAGTGACGATGGTAAGGTAATGTATAAAATGACCAATGATTTCCTATACAATCAACGATTGCTCCTCAAATCGGAATCACAATTTCGATGACATGCACAATTTCTCCCTCAATGGCAGCAATTCAATTTGCATGATTAAGGAAATGAGAGAATACCCCCTAATTACCCTCAGCAAAAATTGGACATCATTTGGCAATTACAACTTGAGACATGTACGTGAATGACATATGCTCATTTCCATCCAAAATTTAACGTTTGTTACCCTTTTGCAGCACCGTGTACAATTTGTAAAGTAATTAGTCCATTTTACACATTTTTAAATTAATATGACCAAAGTGCACATCACATATAGTACATAGAGTTTTTTTTAAGTTTTCCCTATATATAACTAGTGTTTTTGACCTGTGTGATGCACGAAGTAAAAACTATGCCAATATGACATTTTCATATATAAAAATTATAGTAAAAATCTTCATAAATAACTTCATATGTTGGAAGTTTCTTCTCAAGAAATTTTTAGCTTGTTATTTGATAATGTTCGATATGTGCTAATTCCTAAACTATAGTTTTTTATTTGTTCTTGTTTTCCCTGTTTTGTACACCATATAAAAGATAAAAATAAATATTTACCACTTAAAATTTCACCTCCTTCTCAAGGCTATATACTAACTTGATTTCTAATGTAAAAATTATATTTTCATTTATAATCATTTTAGTGTACCTTAAATAAAAAATCCATGAATTGAATTTATATAAATTTAGACCAAAGATTCATCCCACAATTTTTCACCCATATTTTTAAAAAATATACTAAACATAGCCTTATTGCAGAATTTTTTTTTATAATCATTATTGTGTATCCTTAGAAATATGGTAAAAAGTTCATTAATGACATTTATATTTAAAACTATAATAAAAAAATCGCCATTTAATTTTTCAATCTTGTTATCATGAGTTATACTAAAGTAACCAATAATGCTAAAATGCTACAAAAAAATAATCTTAGGTTGATGATTATTACAATGAGAAATAAAAATAAAACATGTTGAAAAATAAAATGGGTACTAATAATACTTGTTAAATCATGTACCAAAAAAAAAATATATTACCAAATGATGTTTAATTTGTAACCTATACATTTATGCTCCGTTTGGTATATCTGATAATATAAGACTTGATAATATTAAGTAGTAGGATAAAGCCGCCTAATAGTATAAAGAGACTAATAAGCTATTATACTATTTGGAATTTGGTGCACAATTGTATAAGTAACCTGATAATATAATAATTATTTATTATGATTATAATACCCTTTAATATAAAAAATAAAAAATAAAATAAAAAAGTTGTCTTTATGGAAGCCATACAGCCTTCATCAATGGAGGTAAATTAGAAATATGATTTGTCAATTCAACTCCATTTTTTGAATCTTTTGGATCTCTTGTATCAGGTTGAGAGTTGACACACCAAGCAAAATTTTCAAAAAAATAAAAATAAAAATAAAAATAAATTACAGATCTGTCTATAGTTTTTTAGATCTGCTACAACTCTGCATCACTAAGTGTAGGAACAATGATGGTGGCTAGGGCCTGGCACAAAGAAGTCACTGTCAGAGATGACGCATGAAGCCTCCATCAATAGACCTAGGTAGCATGAACAAAATGCCACCATAGCCACAGTATAAACCTCCATCAACAAATCTCGCCACCACTGTTTCGGTGGCCATGGCTGTGGTGGTTGGTGGCAAAAAAGAATGGCTGGAGTTTGGACAAGTTGGTCATGACAATGGTTAAAAAGCATAAAAATGCTCATCATGGCTATAGTGATTGAAAAGTGGCAATGGTGGTGGTCCAGTGGTGGTGGTGGTGGTGATGTTCCGGTGATGGTCGTCCAGTGGTGGTGGTGGTAGTCTGACGGTGGTCTTGGTAGAGGGAGAGGTTAGAGTAAGAGAGCTAAAGATGAAGGATATGATAGGAACATATATCTTGTCAGGTTTTATTCTTGGGTGAGGGAGAGGATAAAGTTATCCTATTATAATGGGATAAAATTGGTTGATCGGATATGACTGCACTATCATGTGTTAACACTAAACACATGTTAAAACTTGATAATATATTCTTATATTATTAGGTCATTCCTATTAGGTGCTCTAAATGCAACCTTAGTTCATACAACTTAAGTAGATTAAATATTTAAGTAATAAATATTAATTTGTTTATGCTTGAACTCATTTTCTTTAAGTGCAATAGTTTGCTTTGTGTTTTGGGCCCTTGTCCCCGTTTTATTAGCTAAAAACAATCCAAATTATCAATATAAAAAGAAAGAAAAACATATAACAAAATGATTTAAAAATAGAAAAATAATAATTATATTAACAATTTATCATTTAACAAACCCTATATTAAGGTTGTAAGCATTAATGTGACAACTACTTATTGTAATAAGAAAAGAATTACATAATAATAATATCTAAAAAATAATAATCCTATACTATGTTAAAATTTAAGAGCTGAGGCTAACGTGCAACATCATATCTTGGAAGATCATTTTCATAAAATTATTAGCTTGTTAGACTTGATCATACTAGACATGTTCTAATTCTCATATTGTAGTTTTTCCTTTGTCCTTGTTTTTTATTTTCTGTATACCAAAAATAATAAAAATAAATTTTCATCTTTTAAATTTTCATCACCGTCTTAAGGCTATATTAAGTTGGAATTTACAAATTGCTTTAACCAAAACGACAACCAGAAAAAGGATAAAGCAAAACCCATGTGATAATATATATATATATAATTCATTTTTCTTTTCATTAAAAGATAGCAAAATCATTAACTAGTAACGACATGATACAATTGATCCCAAAATACAAAACATGGAATTGACATACAACCACAACAAACATTGGTGGAAAGGAGAAATATGATGATGTGGTTTAGGTGATGACCTTCTTAATCAACCTTCAACTGGATAGGAAGTGTCTCTGGCTTTTAAGATTGAGGGAGTAACCTAACAGGTGTAGCATGCCTTTTCTAGAATGATGGATGAGCCATCAGTACCATTTCCTAAACCTTAAACCCTAAACTGTTATGCACCCACTAGGTAGAACTCACCAACTAGGTAGAATTACATAATAATAATATCTCAAAAATAATAATCCTATACAATGTTAAAATCTAAGAGCTAAGACTAACTTGCAACATCATATCTAGGAAGATCATTTTCATAAAATTATTAGCTTGTTAGACTTGATCATACTGGACATGTTCTAATTCTCATATTGTAGTTTTTCCTTTGCCGTTGTTTCTTATTTTTTGTATACCAAAAATAATAAAAACAAATTTTCATTTTTTAAATTTTCATCTCATTCTTAAGGCTATACTAAATTAGAATTTACAAATTGCTTTAACCAAAACGACAACCAAAAAGAGGATAAAGCAAGACCCATGTGATAATATATATATATACATATATATATATATATATATATATATATATATAAATTATATTTTTCTTTTTGGTAAAAGATACAAAAATCATTAACTAGTAACGAGAGGATACAATCGATCCCAAAATACAAAACATGGAAATGACATACAGCCACAACAAACATTGGTGGAAAGGGGAAATATGATGATGTGGTTTAGGTGATGACCTTCTTAATCGACCTTCAACTGGATAGGTAGTGTCTCTAGGTTTTAAGATTGAAGGAGTAACCTAACAGGTGTAGCATGCCTTTCCTAGAATGATGGATGGGCCGTCAATGCTATTTCCTAAACCTTAAATCCTAAACTATTATGCACCCACTGGGTAGAACTCACCCACTAGGTAGAATTACATAATAATAATATCTAAAAGATAATAATCCTATACTATGTTAAAATCTAAGAGCTGAGGCTAACTTGCAACATCATATCTTGGAAGATCATTTTCGTAAAATTATTAGCTTGTTAGACTTGATCATACTGGACATGTTCTAATTCTCATATTATAGTTTTTCCTTTGTCCTTGTTTCTTATTTTCTGTATGCCAAAAATAATAAAAATAAATTTTCGTCTTTTAAATTTTCATCTCCTTCTTAAGGCTATACTAAGTTGGAATTTACCAATTGCTTTAACCAAAACGACAACAAGAAAAAGGATAAAGCAAGACCTATGTGATAATATATATATATATATATATATATATATATATATATATATATATATATATATTCATTTTTTATTTTCATAAAAGACAGCAAAATCATTAACTAGTAACGAGAGGATACAATTGATCTCAAAATACAGAAACATGGAAATGACATACAGCCACAACAAACATTGATGGAAAGGGAAAATATGATGATTTGGTTTAGGTGATGACCTTCTTAATCAACCTTCAACTGGATAGGTAGTGTCTCTGGCTTTTAAGACTGTGGGAGTAACCTAACAGGTGTAGCATGCCTTTCCTAGATTCATGGATGGGCCCTCAGTGCTATTTCCTAAACCTTAAACCCTAAATTGTTATGCACCCACTAAGTAGAACTCACCCACTAGGTAGAATTATATAATAATAATATCTAAAAAATAATAATCTTGTACTATGTTAAAATCTAAGAGCTGAGGCTAACTCGCAACATTATATATTGGAAGATCATTTTAATAAAATTATTAGCTTGTTAGACTTGATCATACTGGACATATTCTAATTCTCATATTGTAGTTTTTCCTTTGTCCTTGTTTCTTATTTTCAGTATACCAAAAATAATAAAAACAAATTTTCAACATTTAAATTTTCATCTCTTTCTTAAGGCTATACTAAGTTGGAATTTACAAATTGCTTTAACTAAAACGATAACCAGAAAAAGGATAAAGCAAGACCAATGTGATAATATATATATATATATATATATATATATATATATATATATTTATATATTATATAAAATTTTTCTTTTACGGTAAAAGATAGCAAAATCATCAACTAGTAACGAGAGGATACAATCGACCCCAAAATGCAAAACATGGAAATGACATACAGCCACAACAAACATTGGTGGAAAGGGGAAATATGATGATGTGGTTTAGGTGATGACCTTCTTAATCAACCTTCTACTAGATAGGCAGTGTCTCTGGGTTTTAAGATTGAGGGAGTAACCTAACAACCTTTCCTAGAATGATGGATGGGCCATCAGTGTTATTTCCTAAACCTTAAACCCTAAATTGTTATGCACACACTCAGTATAACTCACCCACTAGGTAGAATTACATAATAATAATATCTAAAAAATAATAATCATGTACTATGTTAAAATCTAAGAGCTGAGGCTAACTTGCAACATCATATCTTGGAAGATCATTTTCATAAAATTATTAGCTTGTTAGACTTGATCATACTGACATGTTCTAATTCTCATATTGTAGTTTTTCCTTTGTCCTTGTTTCTTATTTTCTGTATACCAAAAATAATAAAAACAAATTTTCATCTTTTAAATTTTCATCTCCTTCTTAAGGCTATACTAAGTTGGAATTTACAAATTGCTTTAACCAAAACGAAAACTAGAAAAAGGATAAAGCAAGACCCATGTGATATATATATATATATATATATATATATATATATAAATTCTTCTTTATTTTTGGTAAAAGATAGCAAAATCATTAACTAGTAACGAGAGGATACAATCGATCCCAAAATACAAAAACATGGAAATGACATACAGCTATAATAAACATTGGTGGAAAGGGGAAATGTGATGAAGTGGTTTAGGTGATGACCTTCTTAATCAACCTTCAACTAGATAGGTAGTGTCTCTAGGTTTTAAGATTGAAGGAGTAACCTAACAGGTCTAGAATGCCTTTCCTAAAATGATGGATGGGCCACCAGTGCTATTTCCTAAACCTTAAACCCTAAACTGTTATGCACCCACTACTCACCCACTGGATAGAATTACATAATAATAATATCTAAAAAACAATAATCCAATACTATGTTAAAATCTAAGAGCTGAGGCTAACTTGTAACATCACATCTTGAAAGATCATTTTCATAAAATTATTAGCTTGTTAGACTTGATCATACTGGACATGTTCTAATTCTCATAATGTAGTGTTTCCTTTGTCCTTGTTTCTTATTTTCTGTATACCGAAAATACAAATTTTCATCTTTTAAATTTTAATCTCCTTCTTAAGGCTATACTAAGTTGAAATTTACAAATTGCTTTAACCAAAACGACAACTAGAAAAAAGATAAAGCACGACCCATGTGATAATATATATTAAATTCATTTTTCTTTTTGGTAAAAGATAGTAAAATTATTAACTAGTAACGAGAGGATACAACCCTAAACTGTTATGCACCCACTGGGTAGAACTCACCCCAATAAACTGGATTATAAGAGAAGGGTGCCTAGGGGCTTAACCCACATAGGAAGCCTTAACCCATATATATATATATAGTGTCTCTAGATTTTAAGATTGAGGGAGTAACCTAACAAGTGTAGCATGCCTTTCCTAGAATGATGGATGGGCCATCAATGTTATTTCCTAAATCTTAAACCCTAAACTATTATGCACCCACTAGGTATAACTCACCCACTAGGTAGAATTACATAATAATAATATCAAAAAAAAAATAATCCTATACTATGTTAAAATCTAAGAGTTGAGGCTAACTTGCAACATCATATCTTGGAAGATCATTTTCATAAAAGTATTAGCTTGTTAGACTTGATCATACTGGACATGTTCTAATTCTCATATTATAGTTTTTCCTTTGTCCTTGTTTCTTATTTTCTATATACCAAAAATAATAAAAACAAATTTTCATCTTTTAAATTTTTATCTCCTTCTTAAGGCTATACTAAGTTGGAATTTACAAATTGCTTTAACCAAAACGACAACTAAAAAAAAGATAAAGCAAGACCCATGTGCAAGACCCATGTGATAATATATATATATATATATATATATAAAAGGCAGTAAAAATATTCATAATCATTGAATTCATTCTTCTTTTTTGTCAAAGATAGCAAAATCATTAACTAGTAACGAGAGGATACAATCGATCCCAAAATACAATACATGGAAATAACATACCACCACAACAAACATTGGTGGAATGGGAAAAATATGATGATGTGGTTTAGGTGATAACCTTCTTCTTAATCAACCTCCAACAAGCCTGGAAGAATAGCTATCTGCACCCTGAGTCCAATAAGTTAAAGTTAATTCACATCCAGACAATTTCTTCTCTGCTTACTCTATTATCCAGGTTCTTTTACAAGAATAGAACATGACCAAACATACATTCCTAGGCTACATTGATGATGTTGACTTGGGTAGGACCCTCCGTTTCTCCAGCCTTCAACTGGATAAGTAGTGTCTCTGGCTTTTAAGATTGAAGGAGTAACCCAACAGGTGTAGCATGCCTTTTCTAGAATGATGGATGGGCCATCAGTGCTATTCTCAGTATCAGAATAAAAAAGGAACGTTTAGACATTGGCTAATTCCTCTTTCTCTCTCTACAAAGTAAAAATAATAGAAATTTGGTTTCATCCCATCATGGTTAATCCATATGCTAAACATCGTAGTAGTCATGGATTCTTCCCCTTAGGTCTGAGCCAAGCAAACCTTGCCACTTAGATCACAATGAGGTTCTTCCATTGCTGGAAACCGAAGACTGGTGGTCAGAGATTCGATCTCCTCATACCCACAGATGTTACCCCCAAACTTTGAGTAGCAGAGAGGCTATCAGACATCAAGGAGTGACCGCTCATGGCTCGGTGATTGATTACCACTACAAAGCGTTCAACCAAGGGATCTCCACAATGTAGTGCTACTACTACCAAGAGCAAAGGCGACGACAACAATCAGCGGTGGCAATGGCGTTCAACCCAGAGGCCAGACCAGATGGCGGCAACGGTAGAGATACCACGACAGGCTTGGCAGTGATTGGGCAAGGAATCAAATATGGAGATTGTAGAGGCATTTAAAGGAGGTGTTTGTCAAAAGGTGATGAAAATGGCGGAGGGCATGTAGAAATAAAGGAGATCAGGCGAGGAAATAGGAGGGAGATGACAATGGTGGTGGGAAGATGAAAATAGTGGTGACTGGCCAAGGAAACGAGATGCAACGATGATACCAAGAGACACCAGTGATAGAAGGGAAGTGATCGGCAAAGGGCTTGAGAAAAGGGAAGGTGGAGAGAAGCTGCTACACTACAACAACAAAAATATCGATTGAAACTGACAGAGCCACAAAGTGAAGATGGCAGCAGAACCCCTTAAGACACTACAATCCCTATGATGATATAATACTTTTAATTTGTAAGTTCAGAGATTAAATAAATATTCTACGAATACTTAATTTAGATCCTTAAATAGATTTTATATTTCCTTATAATATTTATGAGTTTTATGTAAATTTTTTCATATCAATATCAATTTATTAGAATTTTTTTATTTATGAACTAGCGTAAATCATATTATATTTCTATAGAACCTAGATTAATTGGATGTCAAAATTATTAGAACATTTTATTTAGCCCAAATTGTGATTAGTATTATTAATGGGGGCCTGTTGTTGTTAAAGCACTGCTCATATATGTGAGTTTTGTTTCATGGGTCTTGTATATGGGTTTGTCATAGTGGGTAGGTTTAACCCATTTTAATTGTTTTATATATACAGGGAGAGACCCCTATTCCTAGTCACTCTAGTGCATACAGTTACCCCATTGATACTGACGCGTGAGCGACTATTGTGGGATAGGAATAGTTTCTCTCCCTCATCGAGTTTTCTTTTTCAGGGTTTCAACAATGACTTCCTCATTGACGCTATTTCAAGGTAACCCTAAAACTTTTTTATATGGATTGATATGTCATAAATTATTGGGATTAATAGATCTGATAAATTTCTTTCAATTGGTATCAGAGCCAATGTTTTAATCCTGATTATGACTATCAATATTTTGTTTTAATCCCAAAATCTTAACATATGTGATGTTTAATTTAATTTTTTTAAATCGATTTCAAAAATAAAGTTAGGGCTTTTGTATATTGGGTTGTTCTGAGTTCAGAGATATGTTTACCGCATTATGATATTGTAAATTTGCAAAGAATTTTACACAAACTCATAGAACCCTAAAGGTGCAATCTTTTATGATTCGTTTTCTTTTGGAGATTATTTCCAAAAATTGAGTGAGGGATATTTAGATCTTTTTTTTTTCTGAGATTAACAACACCAAGATCGTATTTTTTGGTTGTGAAACAACCTGAAATTCCTTAAAATGTAGCATGTGGCTAGCTCTTCAATCTTCTTCAAAACCCAATTTTTTGTGTTCTGTTTTTCTGGAAATTAACTTAGGGAAATTGTAAAGCCCGTTTTTCTGAATCATTGACACCAAGAACTCAAATTTTGGTGCGGAATTAAAGAACAAAATCGATGCGACCTGTTCCTGGTTGAACTGGGTCGCGCAACCCATTTCAAAGAAACGGGTGAGTAAGATGAATCTTCCTCCCAAGCAACGTCTACTCGTGCAGGTGGCGCGTGGAGGCGCGTGTGGCCTCATGGAGAGTATTTTTCAAGTTCTATTTTTTGGGTTGTGTTCCATGCGCCATTTCCTATTTTTTGGTAATTTTTATTTATTTTTTCATGCATATTTACTATTTATTTCAAAATTTCTAGAGATTAAAATTATTAAAAATATATGGTACTCTCTTTTTTTTTGCCTCTGGAAAATTTTGTGTATTATTGTGATACTGGTGGGTATAATATATACTGCACACTCTCAGAGTTGATGTTGCTTAGTCACTTAAATTTTTTTTTGGTGTTATTTTGTGCATAAATTAATATATAATGTTTTGAAAACTATATGTTTTGTTGTTATTTATGTGATTTAATTCTAAGAGTTGCTATTTAAAGTATTGTTGTAATGTTTTGAGGCACTTTTCATGATTGTGAGCTCGCCTTCGCGGGACCAATTATGTTGGGGTGTTAATTCTGTTAATATTTTGTTAATAATGTTGCATTGAGAATTGTATTGATAATGTGCTTACCCTATCGGTTTGCCTTTATTAATGTAATTTCTGATGATTTGTTAAGTGATGTTATTTTGGGCACTTTTCATAATTGTGAGTTGGCCTTCACGGGACCAATTGTTGTAAGGTGTTATTTTGTTGATAAATATTGTTATGTTGTGGCTTTAGGGATTATATTGATAATGCGCTTACCCTATCAGTTTGCCTTTATTAATGTGAGTTATGATGATTTGCTAAAGGTATTGAGGTTTTGACCTTAGAGTTCTCAGTATCCTTTCGGTACTAGCTTTAGTGACATGATTTTGATGTCTATGAGAGTCTACTCATGTGTTGCAATTCGGGACCCTTAGGCGGAATTGCAATTGCATTGGAAAACTCAGTTATGATTTTGCTCAAATATTGTACATGTTTATATGCTTGACAAAATCTCCTTTTAATGTATCGTTCTTTCAACTTCATCGATGCAAATGAGTGCTATAACGAAATTGAATGGGAATAATTTTGAGGATTGGGTGGATTCTATGAAATTATTCCTTATTGCCTCTAATGTTGATGCTGCTATCACTGAGGATGAACCTCAGAGACCCACAAATGCATCTTCTGCTACAGATAAGAAGAAACATGAAAGGTGGGTTCAATCTAATAAAGCTCGTTTGATAACCATTAAGTATAGCATGGAAAAGACTATTAAAGAGAGTATTCCTAAAACAAATAATGCTAAAGAGTTCCTCAAGTCTGTTGGTGAGAAATTCAAGAAGTTTGATAAAATCGAAAAGGCCTATTACCTCTCTTTATTGACAAAGACTACATATGATGGTGTAAGTGGTGTTCATGAATATGTTTTGAAGCTTGTGAACTGGTACAACAAGTTGAGATCCATGAAAGTGGAGTTGGGAGAGAATTTCCTGGTCTGACAGGTGTTTGAGTCTCTTCCGGCTAGTTTTGATATCTTGAGAACCACTTACAACGCTCAAAAGGAGGAGTGGACTGTTAATGAACTTATATCCGTTCCTACTCAAGAGGAGCATACCATGAAGAAGGGCAAGGCTCATAGTGTTCAATTTGTTTCTCACAAGAATGGTGAACAGAAGAAGAAATTTGCTAAAGGGAAGAACAGTAAGCCTCAATTTAAGAAAAAGTTGAATGATAGGCTTGGATATTCTTCTAAGCCATCTTCTGGTCCTAGTGAGCTTTTTGGTGTTAAGCCCAGATATCGTTTTAATGGAAATTGTAAGTTTTGTGATATATATAGGCATAAGCAGTCTGATTGTTTGAAGTTTAAGAGTTGGCTTGAGAAAAAGAAAGGTAACCCATTAGCTCTAGTATATTTTGAATCAAATCTAGTTGATGTTCGTTTAAATACCAGGTGGTTAGATACTGGTGCAACTATTTATGTTACAAATTCATTGCAAGAATTCAGAAGCAGGAGGAAACCAAGCGAAGGGGAGTTGATATCACAGTAGGAAATGGAGCTTAAGTCAAAGTAGAACATATAGGAGTGGTTTCATTAAAGTTATATACTGGACATGATTTAGTTTTGAAAGATACAGTTTATGTGCCTTCTATGAGGAGGAATTTGATTTTAGTTTCTATTTTGGATAGTTATGGCTACTCTTTCCATTTTAGTAATGCAAAAGTTTCTTTATATTATGATTCTGTTCTTGTTGGTTTTGGAGTCTTGTCTAATGGTTTATACATGTTGAATGTTGATTCTCTTTCTGTTGATCAACGGGATTCAAATATCAATAATGTTGTTGGGAACAAGCATGGTAGAGTTGCTGAAAACTCTTCTCTGTTGTGGCACAAATGTTTAGAACACATCTCTAGGGAGAGAATGGAGAGGTTGATCAAGGATAATATTCTTCATGATCTGGACTTATCTAATTTTGATACCTGTGTTGATTATATAAGAGGGAAACTTACAGCTAGAGCTAGAAAGAGTGGGGTTACTAGGAGCGAAGGAATACTACAATTGATTCATACATATATTTGTGGGCCCATTACTCTTATTGCTATAGGTGATTTTAGGTACTTTATCATATTTATTGATAACTTCTCTAGATATGGGTGGATTGATTTTCTGTGTGAGAAATCTGATTCTTTAGATGCCTTTAAAGCATTCAAAGTCGCTGTTAAATTGAAATTTAGTAAGCAGATCAAATATGTAAGGTTTGATAGAGGTAGTGAATTGATGCGTGTGGATGTAGTGATTAAAAATAAGTTGTTAGGCTCACCAGAAAATAAAAAAAAACCTTACAACTAGTTGTAGTTAGTAAGGGTCGATCCACAGAGAACCAAGTCAATTAACACTATCAAGTAATTCCCAATTTAAACTCTAATTAACAATAAACAAGAAAAGGGGGTTTTGGAGTTTTGATGAATAATGAACAGTTTCAAAGACAATAACAATAAATAAACCGAAAACAACAATATAAGAAAATTGGTTAAGAGATTGAATCCACCACTAGATTTATATGATGATGTAAATCCACATATTATTTTATTCCAACATGCTCAATTATGTTTTTATGCAATTGTGAGAGTAAACCTCTGTTTTCCTTACGTGTTGGCCAATTTAGCAACCGCTCAAATCAACTTCTAATCACTGATTAATCATAAAGCAACCGCTCTTACAATTATTCAACAATTGCATTAAGATTTAGAAAATCAATTACACTAAGATCTAATCACACACCGGGATTAAATTACTTAGAACATATATTTCTCTAGATCTATTACCACAACTGTGCATAATAAACCCAAATTTACCACTTTTATAACTGGCAAATAGCACAAAGATAATTATACCCACATGAACATCATACATCCCATTAGATCTATTACCACAACCGTGCATAATAAACCCAACTCTATCTCATAGAAAGTGGAAACAAGTATAAAAACCTTCATACCAACAATAGATTCAGAAATATATGAATAAAAACATAATTGTGTTGAAATAATCAAATATGCAAGGTTTACAACATCAATACTAGCAGTTTCATCACCCTCTTAACCAAAGGAGGTTTAGTTACACATAGCTAAAAGGAAATCACAAGAAAAACTGAGAAGAAACAAGAAGAAACAAGAAGAAATTATGAGAGAAATGAAGGAGAGTTCAAGTTGTGTCTTCCATGATAACCGATGGTGCCCTTTTATAGAAGTCTGGGGTAGCAAAATGACAAAGGGGAGTGGGTTGGTGAATGGGGTAGTTGAGAGAGTTGGTGAGTGAAGTAGGTGAAAGGGTTGGTGAATGGGGTAGTTGAATGGGTTGGTGAGTGAAGTAGGTGAATGGGTTGGTGAGTGAAGTAGGTGAATGGGTTGGTGAGTGCGAAAATTCCTTGGTCTGACTTGGAAGCCAAAAACGACCGATAATGCTTCGGATTCATGAAAAGTATTCTTCATGAAAGTTTTAGGTCTTTGTCTTGGCTATAACATGCATATCTGGATCGTCCAATTTGGCTTCCTACAGCCCAAGATATGACCCAAATACCGCGGTTGCTCAAACCCAACTTCAGCACCTCTGTTTCGACTTGCAAGCTCAAACTGACCCATTAGACTTCATTATTTCAAAATGTGTTCTTCATGAAAGTTGTTTATTTGGGTCTTGACTATCAGCTATCCAAATTTCAGCCCATCTCCATTATTAAAACTTGATATATGATTTTATGAGTGCACACCGTTCGGATTCTAGTGACAGAACTCGTATTCTGACTTTCATGTACACTTAGGTCCCTTAGACATCTGTTTAAGACTTCGAGCTCTTCATCAAAGTTGTAGAGCTCTCTCTTAGCTTTCCTACAAGATAAAATTCATAATTGTCAGATATCAGGAACTCAAGTTATGGCCAAAATACAAAAACAATGTAAAATCTCAATAATGCTGAAAATATTCAATTAGGACCAATTTGAGCTTAGACTCACAAAATCATACCAAACTCGATCAATTAAAAATATGGAGAGTGTGAATGACTAATCATAAGGGTTTCTTAATAAATAAAATATGTGATTATCAAATTCCCCCACACTTAGCTTTTTGCACTCCTGGGCAAAACTCAAGACCAAAACAAGGACATAAGAGATTAACAAAAATTTAAATTCCAACGACATTCAAGAGCCCAAAATTTTACAATCAAGAAGAACAACCAAAGGTTCAAAGGATCAAAACATTCATGAGTTAACAATTCTCCACATCTCAAACCAACAAGCAAGGTATCTTCAATATGAATCGAGAATGATAGATCTTCACAAGATTCCTCTCAATCTCTCAAGTGTTTAAAAAGGTAGGTATTTCACTCAATTCAACCATGAAAATTGCACTACCATAAGCTTGCTTATCTTCTAATTCTCCACTACTCAAAACACATGCACACACAAATCATGAGGACTTTATTTAAGGTTGTAATGGGGTCAAGGTAACGAAGAGGGTAAAATGGATATGAGAGGATAAATACCAAAGAGAATAAAAGCAAATGAGAGTGAGTTCCAATAACAAGCATAAAAGTTCATCCCAACTCTAATGTATAACCCTTTACATATTCATTTCTCAATCCTTTTTTTTTTTTTTTTTTTATATATGAACATAACTATATACATACATTCTTTTTTTTATTTATTTATTTATTTATTTTTTTTAGGCACTCTTTCCTTTTTCAACAACCATTTTGTACACACACCCCCACACTTGTTCAAAAACTCATTCATTAACCAAGCTAATGTTCTTTTATTCCCTAAGGTAAAATAAGAACACGATTTTCCATTTAAGGTACATAATGAGCTAGAAACAAGGAATGGTTAAATAAGCTCAAAGGGGTTAAGCAAAGGAAAATATACAAGGTTGGCAGGAATCGAGAA
This sequence comes from Ormosia semicastrata, assembly GCA_029884595.1. Lineage (NCBI taxonomy): Eukaryota > Viridiplantae > Streptophyta > Magnoliopsida > Fabales > Fabaceae > Ormosia > Ormosia semicastrata. Next base: position 12,681,883 of record JAQQTO010000047.1, on the reverse strand, counting down.
TTTTCAAGAAGTCAAAAGAGTGCTTGATATCATATTGAAAACAAGGTTGGCTATTTGGTTAAACTAGCTAATTAAGAAAGAGGGCCTCAATCATGTTCATGCATGCAAGTGAAAACGTAGCTTTTAAAAAGAATCAAAGCAAGTTCTAGAGCAACAATTTCATGAGTGAAATTCACACAAGAAAGAAGAGAATGGCATAAATGTTAAATCCATCCATTAGGCTCAAAATCTCACCAGGTATGCATCCATCAAACTCAATTCATTAATTCAATCATCCATCACCAAGCACATCAGTTCAAGAAGGAAGAAAAGTTATTCAATCATGCAATGATTCTTTTTCTTTAAAAACTTTTTTTTTTTTTTGAAATTAAGACATTTTTTTTTATGCTAAAATCTCTCCCCCACACTTAATATAACATTGCCCTCAATGTGAAAGAGAGATATAGAAAAGAGCAACACAACCTGATAAGAAGTGAATCAACACTAAGCAGAAAAGAAGCACACTGTCATTGCTGCAACAGACCCTGAAAAGAAACCAAATAATAAAACTTTAGTACTTTCACAATTTAATACTAATTAATTACTACCTAAAAAACAAGCTCTTTACTCTGCCACCAATTAAGATGCGTCTCAAGAGTAAAATTACTCCTTACTCTGCCATCACTAATTAGTTTAATAAGTCCATGACAATCATATCATACTTTTCAAAAAAATTTTTTTTTTTTAAATTTTTAATTTTTTTTTTAGGTCAACTATCCTTCCCCCCCAACTAGATCATAACATTGTCCTCAATGTTAAAAAAAATAGAAAGGAAAAAGATAGAGGATAGTACCTGTTACTGCAATTACGGAAAAGAGAAACCTCACACAAATATAAACAAAAACAAAGTACGATGAATAAAACTAAAGATAAAGGAAAGTCATAGATGAAGTGTCGGTCACACTTTGTTGTTTCTTCTTTGCCTCCCTTGTTGTTGTCTCCCTTGCTCTTGTCTCTCCGACCAATCTATCGGGCACATCCTTGGATCAGTTCATAAACAAAGGCTTCCAATTTATCAATTAACTCATCAACGGTGGAAGCCGAGATAAGGAGTTGTCTTTCGAAGGTGTGACAAATTTACGTTTCCACAAAGATGGTCAACAAAAGATAACAAATTATCAAAGAAATTATTAACATTCAACAAACCTATGGGTTTATGGTGGATGTTCAATTGGGCCCAAGAAACAATTTGAAAAACTTCTGCCAAAGTACCAAAACCACCAGGTAAGGCTATGAAGGCATCAGAGTTTTCAAGCATTGCCGTCATTCGTGCATGCATAGATGATACTTGAATTTCTGTCCAATTGTCTTTCCAATAAAGTTCTTTCGAGTTAAAGGTTCAGGAATGATACCTAAAACTTGACCACCTCTTAGAAATGCGAGACAGTGATCAGCCCCCATTAACCCAAGGCAACCTCCCCATATACTACACGAATGTTCCTCACAAGTAAGTGTTCTACCAAGAGTGGTTCTTTGCGTTGACAAACTCTAAACTCTTCCCATAATGTGTCCCACAAAATACACGAGATACTAACAAGTTTACGAACGAAAGAAGAAGAAGCTCCCTCCATCTCTACACTCACACTCTCTATGAATGATTAAGAGTTGCGGGAAAGTGAAGAAAATAGAGTGTTTAAATAGGGAAGAGAAGAAAAAAAATAATAATAGCTCCTATATGAGTAGGTTGGCTGTTGTCAGAAAAGGTTGAAATTAAGAAACACAGAATCTTTTCTTTTCTTTTCTTTTTTTTTTTTTTTTTTTTTGTTTTTTTTTTGTTTTGTTTTGTTTTGTTTTTTTTTTTTTTTTTTTGAAAGATGACATGAAGAAGAAGAAGAAGATGATACGTCTGATTGTTTGTGGATATGGCTCACATCTACCTCTGGTTGAACGTCCGAAGAATGCTTAAACGTCTTCTATGAGTCGAGGATAAGCTTCCCATCCAATTTTCTTATAAATTGGCAAACAGGGTCTTTTAGAGTCAGATTCCCAAGACTGTAGCGTTTTTCTTCATCCTTGAAGAGATTCCACAATTTAAGAATTTCACGATGCACCAATCCACAAGAATGCGTCTCAAGAGTCAACAAGATATCATCTAATGACTCCTTACTCAGTCCATTCTTAATGAAGAAAATTTTATCTTCTCTATTTGCGGAAACCATCCCCAAAGTACGACATCGCTTGTTACAGTTCCATCGTCCACATTTGTGACAAACTTGTAACCTTTTTGCTCTTCTTCTTTTAGAATATGAACTTCTTCCAAAACCAGGCATATATGAGTTAAATGAAATTGAGGACTCACCTGCTAATCGGACCTTTGCTTCAATTATCCAGCGTATATCTTCTGGCATACCTTTGTGCATTAACAGCCTCAATCTTTCAACTCGAACTTTGTAGATTGTTCTCAAAGCATTTTGAGGAAGAGAAGGAAAATATTTGCTCAGGTTTGAAAGAATGACATCCATTTTGAAGGAGAAGAAGAGTTCAGTTATTTTGGGAAACTGAAAATAAACCGACTTGAGAGTCACGGAGTCTGTATCCGCCACTTAACCTAGAACACAAAAGAACTTAAGAACTTGGTTTTCCAGGAATGGTTGAGTCTTTGTCCATTAACTGTAAGCGCATTACCATTCCTAGGATCCCATTATCTACGGCCCCACGTGTTTGATAACCAAAGAACTGCGCCTCCTTGATCTCAATTTTCTAAGGAGTAGGTGCGGATGATAATCTCAAAACAGAACCTTTTTGACCAATTTCCGCAGACTTTTGCAAAAGGTGTAGTAGACCTTGAATAAAGTAGGCCAATAAAATCCATACTGCAAGATTTTCGCAGTTGTTGTCGTTGAAGAAAAATGACCTCCACATGCTTCTGATTGACAAAATTTAATGGCACTACCTACCTCATTGTCGGGCACACAGCTGTTTTTTTTTTCTTTTTTTTTTTTTTTTTTTTTTTTTTTTTTTTTTTTTTATTCATAATGCGGATGGAGAAGGTTCATCACCTCCACTTCTGCATTCTCTGGAAGTTCATAATAAGGTTTGAGACGATGACCATTGACCTTAAATGTTTTGTCTGAAATTTCACTCCTGATCTCAACTGCACCAAAAGGAAAAACATTAGTTACCACAAATGGCCCAATCCACTTAGAACGCGATTTACCTGGAAACAATTTGAGTCTTGATTGAAAAAGTAAAACTTTTTGCCCTCTCGTGAAATTTCTTTACGGAAATCAACTGGTCATGGAATGCCTTAGCTTTAGTCTTATAAATCGGGGCATTCTCGAAGGCCTCATTTCTTAATTCTTCCGCCTCAGTCGGAACTTCCTTTGCTTTCCAAATCCTTCCAATTCCATATTTACTTGTTTAATGCCCAAGAAGAGCGATGTTGCAACTCAACGGGCAAATGACAGGGCTTTCCATACACCAACCGAAATGGTGACATGCCAATGGGAGTCTTATAGGCGGTCCTATAAGCCCATAAAGCGTCGTCAAGTCGAGTGCTCCAATCCTTTCTTGATGGATTCACTTGTCTTTTCAAGGATTGACTTAATCTCCTATTGGACACTTCGGTTGCCCATTTGTCGTGGATGGTAAGGAGTGGAGATTCTGTGCATAACTCCATATCTTTTCAATAGAGCATCAAAGGTTCTTTGCAAAAATGAGTCCCTTGGTCACCGATGATAGCCCTTGGGGTCCCGAACCTGGAGAAAATATGTGTTCTAACAAAATCTCAATGCAGCTTTAGAATCATCAGATCGGGTGGCTTTTGCTTCCACCCATTTAGACACATAATCAACAGATAAAAGAATGTATGTAAAACCAAATGAAGGAGGGAATGGCCCCATGAAATCAATACCCCACACATCAAAGAGTTCCACAAAAATGATCGGAGTCTGAGGCATTTGATTACGAGGACCAATATTACCTGTTCTCTGACATCGGTCACAAGACTTACAGAAGTTGTAAGCGTCTTTGAAAATTGAAGGCCAATAGAAACCACTGTCAAGCACTTTGTTGGCTGTCCTTTTACTGCCAAAGTGTCCTCCACATGCATAGGTGTGGCAAAAGGAGAGGATGGAGTGTGTCTCAGAATCAGGAATGCACCTTCTAATGACTTGATCTGCACAATGCTTCCATAAGTACGGCTCATCCCGATATAGTATTTACAATCACTCCTTAATTTATCTCTTTGGGCCTTGTTCAAACCCTCCGGAAAGTCCTTAGTAACCAGGTAGTTAACAATGTCGGATACCAAGGGATTATGGTGTTGACAACCATCAAATATTCATCCTGAAAAGTCTCCATGATAGGCATTTCTTCCTCTTCGCTTACCAATCTACTCAAGTGATCGGCCACCAAGTTTTCGCTCCCTTTCTTGTCTTTAATCTCCAAGTCAAATTCTGGAGCAATAAAATCCATCGAACAATCTAGGCTTTGCTTCTTTCTTTGTTAGAAGATACTTCAAGGTGCATGATCCGAAAACACAATCACTTTAGAACCAATTAGATATGATCTAAATTTTTCTAAAGCAAATACAACAGCTAGAAGTTCCTTTTCTGTGGTTGAGTAATTAAGTTGAGCATCATTTAGAGTCCTTGATGCATAGTAAATGGCATAAGGAACTCTATCAACTCGTTGTCCCAAGACAGCTCCTACTGCAAAGTCACTGGCATCACACATTAGTTCAAAAGGTAACTCCCAGTTGGGTGGCCTGATGATAGGCGCAACAGTTAACAACTTCTTGAGTTTATTGAAAGCTTCCATACATTTCTCATCGAAGTTAAAATTAACATCTTTTTGAAGAAGTCTACAAAGGGGCAATGAGACTTTAGAAAAGTCTTTAATGAATCTCCGGTAGAAACCTGCATGACCAATAAAAGAACGAATTTCCCGCACACTAGTGGGTGGTGGCAAAGAATGCATGAGTTCTACCTTAGCTTTATCTACTTCAATTCCCCTAGCAGAAATTACATGACCTAACACAATACCTTCATTCACCATGAAATGACATTTTTCCCAATTCAATACCAGGTTAGTGTCAATGCATCTTTTAAGAACCAATGTTAAATGTTCCAGGCAATTTTCAAAATCATTTCCAAAGACACTAAAGTCATCCATAAAAATCTCAATGATGTTTTCAATGTAATCGAAAAAATAAACTCATCATGCATCTTTGGAAAGTTCCTGGTGCATTGCGAGTCCAAAAGGCATTCGCCTATATGCAAAGGTACCAAATGGACAAGTGAATGTAGTCTTGTCTTGGTCTTCCTGGAGCTATGGCAATCTGATTGTAACCGAAAAACCATCCAGAAAACAATAATGAGAATGACCACTAATCTTTCTAACATTTGATCAATGAAAGGTAAAGGAAAGTGGTCTTTTCTCGTGGCGGCATTCAACTTCCCGTAATCAATACAAACACGCCACCACATCTCGTAACCTTGTGGGAATAAGCTCATTTTTCGCATTTCGTACCACAGTAATACCGGATTTCTTTGGTACTACCTGGACCGGGCTTACCCACTTGCTGTCAGAAATGGGATAGATCACCCCCACACTTAGGAGCTTCAGTATCTCCTTTTTTCACAACTTCCATCATGGGAGGATTCAACCTCCGCTGAGGGTCTCTCACAGTGTTTAGTATCCTCCTCCATTAATATCCTGTGCATACAAATGGAGGGACTAATACCCTTGATATCAGCTATTGACCAACCAATGGTTGTCTTATGTTCTTGCAAAACAGCTACCGGTTTCTCTTCTTGCTCTTGGGTGAGTGACTTTGCAATTATTACTGGAAGGGTGTCCTTCTCTCCCAAGAAGATGTATTTAAGATGATCAAGTAGTGCTTTAAGTTCCAATTCAGGTGCCTGCACAATGGAGGGTTGAGGCATATCAGTAGTAACAGGTAAATCAACAAAAGTTACCTCATGCTCTTTCCTCGGAGTGGAAGAGAGCTCTTTTAAGGCAAAACAATTTCATCAATGTCTTCACTCCATAGCTCTTCTTCACTCTTCTTCTTTTCCTCCCAGTACATCTAAGCTATGAGTTAGAATTGTATCAAGAGCATCAAAATGGTTAGTATCAAAAGTGCAGAAATTAAAGAATCAAAAGGATCAAAAGAATCAATTAAACAAGCAGAGTGCACATCACTTGGGTATCTCATAGCTTCAAAAATATTGAATCTAATTAATTCCCCATCAAATTCCATTGTTAGAGTTCCTGAGTGCACATCAATTTTTGTCCGCGCAGTCTTCAAAAATGGTCTCCCTAACAAGATAGGAGCAGATTTGGGAGACTCATCCTCTTCCATGTCCAAAACATAGAAGTCTGCCGGAAACACTAATTCATTCACCTGCACCAAAACATCTTCAACCACACCCTTAGGGTATGTATTAGATCTATCAGCCAATTGAATAACGACACCAGTAGGTTCCAAAGGACCCAAGTATAAAGATGCATAAATAGAATATGGCATGACATTTATAGATGCACCTAAATCAAGCATTGCCCTTTCAAACCTTGTGTTACCTATAGTGCATGGAATGGTGAATGTGCCAGGGTCCTTACATTTGGTTGGGAGTTTCTTTTTAATTACAGCTGAAACATTTTCTCCCACTTGGACCTTTTCATTTCCTTTTAACTTCCTCTTGTTAGTGCATAATTCTTTCAAATTTTGCATATCTAGGTACCTGCTTAATGGCATCTAACAAAGGGATATTAACCTCTACCTTCCTAAAAGTCTCAAGTATTTCTTTTTCTGCTTCTTCTTTCTTGGTTTTAACCAATCTACTAGGAAAAGGAGCTTTAGTAACATATTTAGGAAGGGTTCGAAATACTTACCTTAGGGGCTTTGGAAGTTTGCCCTTATCATTTGCTTCTTTGGGTGGTTCATCTGTCTCTTGAGTGATTGGTGGAGGAGATGTAGGCTCATCCATCGTCTTTTCCGCTTCTCAACGTGACAGCACTAGCATTTTCCCTCAGATTTACTTCTGGCTGTGAGGGTAGTTTTCCTAAGCTTGGCTTTGAAACTTGTTGAATTCCGTGACAAATGCTCTATCCGATTCTGCAAGTTATTGATTGCGTCCTTGTTTCTTGTTGGAACTAAAATTATTAGTAGCCATTTGCTTCACTAGCTCCTCTAGTGAAGGCTCGGGTTGCTTAGGAGTTTGAACTTGCTCACTTGTCTCGAGGGAAATGTGCTTGCCTTTGTTGGAATCCTGGAGGTCCATAAGCTGGAGGTTGATTTTGAGGTTGCTTTGCATAGCTAAAATTAGGATGATCCCTCCAACTTGGATTATATGTGTTTGAGTAGGGGTTGTAATTTTTTGAAAGGCCAATATCCCCCTATTGCTCTTACCTCCTCATTTGTGTCCTCTTGGAGAGTGGGACATGTATCGTGGGATGTCCAGGATGAACAACGGATCCCACAAGCATGAACTGGTGCTTTACCCGAATCCATTAACCGCCGAACCATAGCAGGTCAATTGAGTCATTTGTCTTTGCTATAGATTTGTTGTCTCTACTTCTTTCACTTTTTTCTTACTCCAGAGTCATTTCTAGAGTAGAATTGTTGAGTATTGGCGCCATTCTTGAGATCAAGTTTCTAGCTTCTTGAGGAGTTTTATCAACTAATGCTCCTCCACTAGCAAAGATCAATCATGTTGCGGTCCATCACTAGCAAACCTTCATAAAAGTACTTGATCGAGAGTTGTTCACGATTTGATGCTTTGAGGGCAACTAGCACACAATCTCTTGAATCTCTCCCAATACTCATGAAGTGATTCCCCATGTCTTTGTTGGATGCCGCAAATTTCTTTTCGATGGTGGCGGCCTTTGATGCGAGGGAAATATCTGTCTAGGAAAGCCCGAGCCATGTTCGCCATGTCCGAATTGATCCGGGTGGCAAGTAGTACAACCACTCCTTTGCGAATCCTTTAGGGAAAACGGAAAAGCTCTCACTTGACTTGCTCCACCGAAATTCCTGCAGGCTTCATACTAGAACACACAACATGGATTTCCTTCGGATGTTTGTTAGGATCTTCTCCTAGGCTAGTCCATTAAAAGATGGCAAAAGATGAATGAGACCGATTTCAACTCAAATGCTTCCTCATTCTCGGAATTTCTATGCACGAGGTTGTTGGTCTAAGTTCGAGCACCCAAACATCCTTAGTGTATTTTCTGCCATCATCGCTTCTTTAGGTGGCTCGAGATATCTCGGATGCCGCAGAACCTAAAGATCTATGTGACGGGCACTTCAACGTCGGCAGTGTGAAGTGGAAATTATCCTGGATGGAAGGGAAATTGAGGATGTGAAGTGAGTTGATCAATATAGTTCCTCAAATTTAGCAATCCTGCGTCTACCCTTCAATAGACATCAACACCTACAAAATACTCGAAAAAAAAAATTCAAAACTAAAAATAAAAACAAAAATAAAAACAGAGTAAAAATAGGAAATAAATTAATAGTGTAATTGAAAAATTGGCTCCCGAACGGCGCCAAAATTCGATGCGTGTGGATGTAGTGATTAAAAATCGGTTGTTAGGCTCACCGAGAAAATAAAAAAAACCTTACAACTAGTTGTAGTTAGTAAGGGTCGATCCACGAGAGACCAAGTCAATTAACACTATCAAGTAATTCCCAATTTAAACTCTAATTAACAATAAACAAAAAAAAGGGGGTTTTGGAGTTTTGATGAATAATGAACAGTTTCAAAAGACAATAACAATAAATAAACTGAAAACAACAATATAAGAAAATTGGTTAAGAGATTGAATCCACCACTAGATTTATATGATGATGTAAATCCACATATTATTTTATTCCAACATGCTCAATTATGTTTTTATGCAATTGTGAGAGTAAACCTCTGTTTCCTTACGTGTTGGCCAATTTAGCAACCGCTCAAATCAACTTCTAATCACGATTAATCATAAAGCAACCGCTTCTTACAATTATCCAACAATTGCATTAAGATTTAGAAAACCAATTACACTAAGATCTAATCACACACCGGGATTAAATTACTTAGACATATATTTCTCTAGATCTATTACCACAACCGTGCATAATAAACCCAAATCTACCACTTTTATAACTGCAAATAGCACAAAGATAATTATACCCACATGAACATCATACATCCCATTAGATCTATTACCACAACCGTGCATAATAAACCCAACTCTATCTCATAGAAAGTGGAAACAAGTATAAAAACCTTCATACCAACAATAGATTCGAAATATATGAATAAAAACATAAGCGTGTTGAAATAATCAAATATGCAAGGTTTACAACATCAATACTAGCAGTTTCATCACCCTCTTAACCAAAGGAGGTTTAGTTACACATAGCTAAAAGGAAATCACAAGAAAAAGCGAGAAGAAACAAGAAGAAACAAGAAGAAACTATGAGAGAAATGAAGGAGAGTTCAAGTTGTGTCTTCCATGATAACCGATGGTGCCCTTTTATAGAAGTGCTGGGTAGCAAAATGACAAAGGGGAGTGGGTTGGTGAATGGGGTAGTTGAGAGGGTTGGTGAGTGAAGTAGGTGAAAGGGTTGGTGAATGGGGTAGTTGAATGGGTTGGTGAGTGAAGTAGGTGAATGGGTTGGTGAGTGAAGTAGGTGAATGGGTTGGTGAGTGCGAAAATTCCTTGGTCTGACTTGGAAGCCAAAAACGACCGATAATGCTTCGGATTCATGAAAAGTATTCTTCATGAAAGTTTTAGGTCTTTGTCTTGGCTATAACATGCATATCTGGATCGTCCAATTTGGCTTCCTACAGCCCAAGATATGACCCAAATACCGCGGTTGCTCAAACCTAACTTCAGCACCTCTGTTTCGACTTGCAAGCTCAAACTGACCCATTAGACTTCATTATTTCAAAATGTGTTCTTCATGAAAGTTGTTTATTTGGGTCTTGACTATCAGCTATCCAAATTTCAGCCCATCTCCATTATTAAAACTTGATATATGATTTTATGAGTGCACACCGTTCGGATTCTAGTGACAGAACTCGTATTCTGACTTTCATGTACACTTAGGTCCCTTAGACATCTGTTTAAGACTTCGAGCTCTTCATCAAAGTTGTAGAGCTCTCTCTTAGCTTTCCTACAAGATAAAATTCATAATTGTCAGATATCAGGAACTCAAGTTATGGCCAAAATACAGAAACAGTGTAAAATCTCAATAATGCTGAAAATATTCAATTAGGACCAATTTGAGCTTAGACTCACAAAATCATACCAAACTCGATCAATTAAGAATATGGAGAGTGTGAATGACTAATCATAAGGGTTTCTTAATAAATAAAATATGTGATTATCAAATTCCCCCACACTTAGCTTTTTGCACTCTGGGCAAAACTCAAGACCAAAACAAGGACATAAGAGATTAACAAAATTTAAATTCCAACGACATTCAAGAGCCCAAAATTTTACAATCAAGAAGAACAACCAAAGGTTCAAAGGATCAAAACATTCATGAGTTAACAATTCTCCACATCTCAAACCAACAAGCAAGGTATCTTCAATATGAATCGAGAATGATAGATCTTCACAAGATTCCTCTCAATCTCTCAAGTGTTTAAAAAGGTAGGTATTTCACTCAATTCAACCATGAAAATTGCACTACCATAAGCTTGCTTATCTTCTAATTCTCCACTACTCAAAACACATGCACACACAAATCATGAGGACTTTATTTAAGGTTGTAATGGGGTCAAGGTAACGAAGAGGGTAAAATGGATATGAGAGGATAAATACCAAAGAGAATAAAAGCAAATGAGAAATGAGTTCCAATAACAAGCATAAAAGTTCATCCCAACTCTAATGTATAACCCTTTACATATTCATTTCTCAATCCTTTTTTTTTTTTTTTTATATGAACATAACTATATACATACATTCTTTTTTTTTTTTTTATTTATTTTTTTTTTTTTTTTGGCACTCTTTCCTTTTTCAACAACCATTTTGTACACACACCCCCACACTTGTTCAAAAACTCATTCATTAACCAAGCTAATGTTCTTTTATTCCCTAAGGTAAAATAAGAACACGATTTTCCATTTAAGGTACATAATGAGCTAGAAACAAGGAATGGTTAAATAAGCTCAAAGGGGTTAAGCAAAGGAAAATATACAAGGTTAGCAGGAATCGAGAGAATTTTCAAGAAGTCAAAAGAGTGCTTGATATCATATTGAAAACAAGGTTGGCTATTTGGTTAAACTAGCTAATTAAGAAAGAGGGCCTCAATCATGTTCATGCATGCAAGTGAAAACGTAGCTTTTAAAAAGAATCAAAGCAAGTTCTAGAGCAACAATTTCATGAGTGAAATTCACACAAGAAAGAAGAGAATGACATAAATGTTAAATCCATCCATTAGGCTCAAAATCTCACCAGGTATGCATCCATCAAACTCAATTCATTAATTCAATCATCCATCACCAAGCACATCAGTTCAAGAAGGAAGAAAAGTTATTCAATCATGCAATGATTCTTTTTCTTTAAAAACTTTTTTTTTTTTTTTGAAATTAAGACATTTTTTTTATGCTAAAATCTCTCCCCCACACTTAATATAACATTGCCCTCAATGTGAAAGAGATATATAGAAAAGAGCAACACAACTTTGATAAGAAGTGAATCAACATTAAGCGAGAAAGAAGCACTTGTCATTCTTTATCATTGAGACCACTCGAAAAGAAACCAAATAATAAAACTTTAGTACTTCCACAATTTAATACTAATTAATTACTACCTAAAAAACAAGCTCCTTACTCTGCCACCAATTAAGATGCGTCTCAAGAGTAAAATTACTCCTTACTCTGCCATCACTAATTAGTTTAATAAGTCCATGACAATCATATCATACTTTCCAAAATTTTTTTTTTTAAATTTTTAATTTTTTTTTTTTAGGTCAACTATCCTTCCCCCCAACTAGATCATAACATTGTCCTCAATGTTAAAAAAAAAATAGAAAGAAAGGAAAAGATAGAGGATAGTACACATATTGCAATTACGGAAAAGAGAAACCTCACACAAATATAAACAAAAACAAAGTACGATGAATAAAACTAAAGATAAAGGAAAGTCATAGATGAAGTGTCAGGTCACACTGTTGTTTCTTGCTGCCTCCCTTGTTGTTGTCTCCTTGTTCTTTGTCTCTGACCAATCTATCAATTTGTCATCGGATCAAGTTCATAAACAAAGGCTTCCAATTTATCAATTAACTCATCAACAAGTGGGAAGCGAGATAAGGAGTTGTCTTTCAGAAGGTGTGACAAATTTCTGTTCCACAGCATGGTCAACAAAAGATAACAAATTATCAAAGAAATTATTAACATTCAACAAACCTATGGGTTTATGGTGGATGTTCAATTGGGCCCAAGAAACAATTTGAAAAACTTCTGCCAAAGTACCAAAACCACCAGGTAAGGCTATGAAGGCATCAGAGTTTTCAAGCATTGCCGTCATTCGTGCATGCATAGATGATACTTGAATTTCCGTCCAATTGTCTTTCCAATAAAGTTCTTTCGAGTTAAAGGTTCAGGAATGATACCTAAAACTTGACCACCTCTTAGAAATGCGAGCAAGTGATACATCCCCCCATTAACCCAAGGCAACCTCCCCATATACTACACGAATGTTCCTCGCATGAAGTGTTCTACCAAGAGTGGTTGCTTTGCGTTGACAAACTCTAAACTCTTCCCATAATGTGTCCCACAAAATACACAGATACTAACAAGTTTACGAACGTAAGAAGAAGAAGCTCCCTCCATCTCTACACTCACACTCTCTATGAATGATTAAGAGTTGCGGGAAAGTGAAGAAAATGGAGTGTTTAAATAGGGAAGAGAAAAAAAAAATAATAATAGCTCCTATATGAGTAGGTTGGTTTGTCGAGAAAAGGTTGAAATTAAGAAACACAGAATCTTTTCTTTTCTTTTCTTTTCTTTTTTTTTTTTTTTTTTTTTTTTTTTTTTGTTTTGTTTTGTTTTGTTTTTTTTTTTTTTTGAAAGATGACATGAAGAAGAAGAAGAAGATGATACGTCAGATTGTTTGTGGATATGGCTCACATCTCCTCTGGTTGAACGTCCGATGTGCTTAAACGTCTTCTATGAGTCGAGGATAAGCTTCCCATCCAATTTTCTTATAAATTGGCAAACAGTGTCTTTTAGAGTCGATTCCCAAGATCGTAGCGTTTTCTTCATCCTTGAAGAGATTCCACAATTTAAGAATTTCACGATGCACCAATCCACAAGAATGCGTCTCAAGAGTCAACAAGATATCATCTAATGACTCCTTACAGATCCCATTCTTAATGAAGAAAATTTTATCTTCTCTATTTGCGGAAACCATCCCCAAAGTACGACATCGCTTGTTACAGCTTCCATCGTCCACATTTGTGACAAACTTGTAACCTTTTTGCTCTTCTTCTTTTAGAATATGAACTTCTTCCAAAACCAGGCATATATGAGTTAAATGAAATTGAGGACTCACCGCTAATCGGACCTTTGCTTCAATTATCCAAATATATCTTCTCGGCATACCTTTGTGCATTAACAATTTCCTCAATCTTTCAACTCGAACTTTGTAGATTGTTCTCAAAGCATTTTGAGGAAGAGAAGGAAAATATTTGCTCGAGTTTGAAAGAATGACACTCCATTTTGAAGGAGAAGAAGAGTTCATTATTTTGGGAAACCGAAAATAAACCGACTTGAGAGTCACGAGTACCGTATCCGCCACTTAACCTAACCGAACACAAAAGAACTTAAGAACTTGGTTTTCCAGGAATGGTTGAGTCTTTGTCCATTAACCGTAAGCGCATTACCATTCCTAGATCCCATTATCTACTTCCCCCCACGTGTTTGATAACCAAAGAACTGCGCCTCCTTGATCTCAATTTTCTAAGGAGTAGGTGCGGATGATAATCTCAAAATGTAACCTTTTTGACCAATTTCATGACTTTTGCAAAAGGTGTAGTAGACCTTGAATAAAGTAGGCCAATAAAATCCATACTTGCAAGATTTTCGCAGCTTGTTGTCGTTGAAGAAAAATGACCTCCACATGCTTCGATTGACAAAATTTAATGGCACTACCTACCTCATTGTCTTGGGCACACAAATTGTTTTTTTTTTTTTTTTTTTTTTTTTTTTTATTCATAATGGATGGAGAAGGTTCATCACCTCCACTTCGCATTCTCTCGGAAGTTCATAATAAGGTTTGAGACGATGACCATTGACCTTAAATGTTTTGTCTTGAAATTTCACTCCCGATCTCAATCGCACCAAAAGGAAAAACATTAGTTACCACAAATGGCCCAATCCACTTAGAACGCAGCTTTACACGGAAACAATTTGAGTCTTGATTGAAAAAGTAAAACTTTTTGCCCTCTCGTGAAATTTCTTTCTGAAAATCAACCGGTCATGGAATGCCTTAGCTTTAGTCTTATAAATCGGGGCATTCTCGAAGGCCTCATTTCTTAATTCTTCCAGGTCTTATAATCGAACTTCCTTTGCTTTCCAGCACCTTCCAATTCCATATTTACTTGTTTAATGGCCCAGTAAGAGCGATGTTGCAGCTCAACGGGCAAATGACAGGGCTTTCCATACACCAACCAAAATGGTGACATGCCAATGGGAGTCTTATAGGCAGTCCTATAAGCCATAAAGCGTCGTCAAGTCGAGTGCTCCAATCCTTTCTTGATGGATTCACTTGTCTTTTCAAGGATTGACTTAATCTCCTAGGTTGGACACTTCGGTTTGCCCATTTGTCTGTGGATGGTAAGGAGTGGAGATTCTCAAGTGCATAACTCCATATCTTTTCAATAGAGCATTAAAGGTTCTTTGCAAAAATGAGTCCCTTGGTCACCGATGATAGCCCTTGGGGTCCCGAACCTGGAGAAAATATGTGTTCTAACAAAATCGCAATTGCTTTTAGAATCATCAGATCGGGTGGCTTTTGCTTCCACCCATTTAGACACATAATCAACAGATAAAAGAATGTATGTAAAACCAAATGAAGGAGGGAATGGCCCCATGAAATCAATACCCCACACATCAAAGAGTTCCACAAAATGATCGAAGTCCGAGGCATTTGATTACGAGGACCAATATTACTGTTCTCTCGACATCGGTCCACAAGACTTACGAAGTTGTAAGCGTCTTTGAAAATTGAAGGCCAATAGAAACCACTGTCCAAGCACTTTGTTGGCCGTCCTTTTCATGCCAAAGTGTCCTCCACATGCATAGGTGTGGCAAAAGGAGAGGATGGAGTGTGTCTCGAGAATCAGAATGCACCTTCTAATGACTTGATCTCGCACAATGCTTCCATAAGTACGGCTCATCCCAGTATATAGTATTTACATCCACTCCTTAATTTATCTCTTTGGGCCTTGTTCAAACCCTCCTGGAAAGTCCTTAGTAACCAGGTAGTTAACAATGTCAGCATACCAAGGGATTATGGTGTTGACAACCATCAAATATTCATCCGGAAAAGTCTCCATGATAGGCATTTGTTACACTATGCAATTGTGAGAGTAAACCTCAAGGATGAGTATTCCCATGTGGATGAGTATTCTGGTGACAGTGGATGTAGTGTGGATGTAGTGATTAAAAATCAGTTGTTAGGCTCACCAGAAAATAAAAAAAACCTTACAACTAGTTGTAGTTAGTAAGGGTCGATCCACAGAGAACCAAGTCAATTAACACTATCAAGTAATTCCCAATTTAAACTCTAATTAACAATAAACAGTAAAAAGGGAGGTTTTGGAGTTTTGATGAATAATGAACAGTTTCAAAGACAATAACAATAAATAAACTGAAAACAACAATATAAGAAAATTGGTTAAGAGATTGAATCCACCACTAGATTTATATGATGATGTAAATCCACATATTATTTTATTCCAACATGCTCAATTATGTTTTTATGCAATTGTGAGAGTAAACCTCTGTTTTCCTTACATGTTGGCCAATTTAGCAACCGCTCAAATCAACTTCTAATCACCGATTAATCATAAAGCAACCGCTCTTACAATTATTCAACAATTGCATTAAGATTTAGAAAATCAATTACACTAAGATCTAATCACACACCGGATTAAATTACTTAGAACATATATTTCTCTAGATCTATTACCACAACCGTGCATGCATATAAACCCAAATCTACCACTTTTATAACTCGGCAAATAGCACAAAGATAATTATACCCACATGAACATCATACATCCCATTAGATCTATTACCACAACCGTGCATAATAAACCCAACTCTATCTCATAGAAAGTGGAAACAAGTATAAAAACCTTCATACCAACAATAGATTCGTAAATATATGAATAAAAACATAACTGTGTTGAAATAATCAAATATGCAAGGTTTACAACATCAATACTAGCAGTTTCATCACCCTCTTAACCAAAGGAGGTTTAGTTACACATAGCTAAAAGGAAATCACAAGAAAAACTGAGAAGAAACAAGAAGAAACAAGAAGAAACTATGAGAGAAATGAAGGAGAGTTCAAGTTGTCTTTCCATGATAACCGATGGTGCCCTTTTATAGAAGTCTGGGTAGCAAAATGACAAAGGGGAGTGGGTTGGTGAATGGGGTAGTTGAGAGGGTTGGTGAGTGAAGTAGGTGAAAGGGTTGGTGGTAATGGGGTAGTTGAATGGGTTGGTGAGTGAAGTAGGTGAATGGGTTGGTGAGTGAAGTAGGTGAATGGGTTGGTGAGTGCGAAAATTCCTTGGTCTGACTTGGAAGCCAAAAACGACCGATAATGCTTCGGATTCATGAAAAGTATTCTTCATGAAAGTTTTAGGTATTTGTCTTGGCTATAACATGCATATCTGGATCGTCCAATTTGGCTTCCTACAGCCCAAGATATGACCCAAATACCGCGGTTGCTCAAACCCAACTTCAGCACCTCTGTTTCGACTTGCAAGCTCAAACTGACCCATTAGACTTCATTATTTCAAAATGTGTTCTTCATGAAAGTTGTTTATTTGGGTCTTGACTATCAGCTATCCAAATTTCAGCCCATCTCCATTATTAAAACTTGATATATGATTTTATGAGTGCACACCGTTCGGATTCTAGTGACAGAACTCGTATTCTGACTTTCATGTACACTTAGGTCCCTTAGACATCTGTTTAAGACTTCGAGCTCTTCATCAAAGTTGTAGAGCTCTCTCTTAGCTTTCCTACAAGATAAAATTCATAATTGTCAGATATCAGGAACTCAAGTTATGGCCAAAATACAGAAACAGTGTAAAATCTCAATAATGCTGAAAATATTCAATTAGGACCAATTTGAGCTTAGACTCACAAAATCATACCAAACTCGATCAATTAAGAATATGGAGAGTGTGAATGACTAATCATAAGGGTTTCTTAATAAATAAAATATGTGATTATCAAATTCCCCCACACTTAACTTTTTGCACTCTGGGCAAAACTCAAGACCAAAACAAGGACATAAGAGATTAACAAAAATTTAAATTCCAACGACATTCAAGAGCCCAAAATTTTACAATCAAGAAGAACAACCAAAGGTTCAAAGGATCAAAACATTCATGAGTTAACAATTCTCCACATCTCAAACCAACAAGCAAGGTATCTTCAATATGAATCGAGAATGATAGATCTTCACAAGATTCCCTCTCAATCTCTCAAGTGTTTAAAAAGGTAGGTATTTCACTCAATTCAACCATGAAAATTGCACTACCATAAGCTTGCTTATCTTCTAATTCTCCACTACTCAAAACACATGCACACACAAATCATGAGGACTTTATTTAAGGTTGTAATGGGGTCAAGGTAACAGATATGAGAGGATAAATACCAAAGAGAATAAAAGCAAATGAGAGCTGAGTTCCAATAACAAGCATAAAAGTTCATCCCAACTCTAATGTATAACCCTTTACATATTCATTTCTCAATCCTTTTTTTTTTTTTATATATGAACATAACTATATACATACATTCTTTTTTTTTTTTTGTTATTTATTTTTTTTTTCACTCTTTCCTTTTTCAACAACCATTTTGTACACACACCCCACACTTGTTCAAAAACTCATTCATTAACCAAGCTAATGTTCTTTTATTCCCTAAGGTAAAATAAGAACACGATTTTCCATTTAAGGTACATAATGGTTAGAAACAAGGAATGGTTAAATAAGCTCAAAGGGGTTAAGCAAAGGAAAATATACAAGGTTGGCAAGGAATCGAGAATTTTCAAGAAGTCAAAAGAGTGCTTGATATCATATTGAAAACAAGGTTGGCTATTTGGTTAAACTAGCTAATTAAGAAAGAGGGCCTCAATCATGTTCATGCATGCAAGTGAAAACGTAGCTTTTAAAAAGAATCAAAGCAAGTTCTAGAGCAACAATTTCATGAGTGAAATTCACACAAGAAAGAAGAGAATGGCATAAATGTTAAATCCATCCATTAGGCTCAAAATCTCACCAGGTATGCATCCATCAAACTCAATTCATTAATTCAATCATCCATCACCAAGCACATCAGTTCAAGAAGGAAGAAAAGTTATTCAATCATGCAATGATTCTTTTTCTTTAAAAACTTTTTTTTTTTTGAAATTAAGACATTTTTTTTATGCTAAAATCTCTCCCCCACACTTAATATAACATTGCCCTCAATGTGAAAGAGAGATATAGAAAAGAGCAACACAACCTGATAAGAAGTGAATCAACACTAAGCGAAAAAGAAGCACAGTTGTCATTGTTTCAACTTGACTCACAAAAGAAACCAAATAATAAAACTTTAGTACTTCCACAATTTAATACTAATTAATTACTACCTAAAAAAACAAGCTCCTTACTCTGCCACCAATTAAGATGCGTCTCAAGAGTAAAATTACTCCTTACTCTGCCATCACTAATTAGTTTAATAAGTCCATGACAATCATATCATACTTTCCAAAAAAATTTTTTTTTTTTTAAATTTTTAATTTTTTTTTTTTTAGGTCAACTATCCTTCCCCCCCAACTAGATCATAACATTGTCCTCAATGTTAAAAAAAATAGAAAGGATTGAGAAATGAATATGTAAAGGGTTATACATTAGAGTTGGGATGAACTTTTATGCTTGTTATTGGAACTCAGCTCTCATTTGCTTTTATTCTCTTTGGTATTTATCCTCTCATATCTGTTACCTTGACCCCATTACAACCTTAAATAAAGTCCTCATGATTTGTGTGTGCATGTGTTTTGAGTAGTGGAGAATTAGAAGATAAGCAAGCTTATGGTAGTGCAATTTTCATGGTTGAATTGAGTGAAATACCTACCTTTTTAAACACTTGAGAGATTGAGAGGGAATCTTGTGAAGATCTATCATTCTCGATTCATATTGAAGATACCTTGCTTGTTGGTTTGAGATGTGGAGAATTGTTAACTCATGAATGTTTTGATCCTTTGAACCTTTGGTTGTTCTTCTTGATTGTAAAATTTTGGGCTCTTGAATGTCGTTGGAATTTAAATTTTTGTTAATCTCTTATGTCCTTGTTTTGGTCTTGAGTTTTGCCCTAGGGAGTGCAAAAAATAAGTGTGGGGGAATTTGATAATCACATATTTTATTTATTAAGAAACCCTTATGATTAGTCATTCACACTCTCCATATTCTTAATTGATCGAGTTTGGTATGATTTTGTGAGTCTAAGCTCAAATTGGTCCTAATTGAATATTTTCAGCATTATTGAGATTTTACACTGTTTCTGTATTTTGGCCATAACTTGAGTTCCTGATATCTGACAATTATGAATTTTATCTTGTAGGAAAGCTAAGAGAGAGCTCTGATGCGTGTGGATGTAGTGATTAAAAATCAGTTGTTAGGCTCACCAGAAAATAAAAAAAAAACCTTACAACTAGTTGTAGTTAGTAAGGGTCGATCCACTGGTTTTCTAAATCTTAATGCAATTGTTGGATAATTGTAAGAGCGGTTGCTTTATGATGTTCATGTGGGTATACCTTGTTGGTGCAGTTGGTATGTAATAGATCTAACAACTGATTTTTAATCACTCATCCTGTTACTACTGATATACCTCAACCTTCTGTTGTGCAGGCACCTGAATTGGAACTTAAAGCACTGCCTGATCATCTTAAATACATCTTCTTGGGAGAGAAGGACACCCTTCCAGTAATAATTACAAAGTCACTCACCCAAGAACAAGAAGAGAAAGATATAGTTCGCTTTTAGAACATAAGACACCATTGGTTGGTCAATACCGATATCAAGGGTATTAGTCCCTCCATTTGTATGCACAGGATATTAATGGAGGAGGATACTAAACTCGTGAGAGACCCTCAATGAGGTTGAATCCTCCCATGATGGAAGTTGTGAAAAAGGAGATACTAAAGCTCCTAAGTGTGGGGGTGATCTACCCCATTTCGATACAAGTGGGTAAGCCCACTCCCTAGTACCAAAGAAATGCGAATTACTGTGGTAAGAAATGCTTTGAAAATGAGCTTATTCCCACAAGGTTACTGCATGTTGGCGTGTTTGTATTGATTACGAAGTTGAATGCCGCCACGAGAAAAGACCACTTTCCTTTACCTTTCATTGATCAAATGTTAGAAAGATTAGTGGTCATTCTCATTATTGTTTTCTGGATGGTTTTTCATATGTTACAATCAGATTGCCATAGCTCCGAAGACCAAGACAAGACTACATTCACTTGTCCATTTGGTACCTTTGCATATAGGCGAATGCCTTTGGACTCTACAATGCACCAGGAACTTTCCAAAGATGCATGATGAGTTTATTTTCCGATTACATTGAAAACATCATTGAGGTTTTTATGGATGACTTTAGTGTCTTTGGAAATGATTTTGAAAATTGCCTGGAACATTTAACATTGGTTCTTAAAAGATGCATTGACACTAACCTGGTATTGAATTGGGAAAAATGTCATTTCATGGTGAATGAAGGTATTGTGTTAGGTCATGTAATTTCACGCTAGGGGAATTGAAGTAGATAAAGCTAAGGTAGAACTCATGCATTCTTTGCCACCACCCACTAGTGTGCGGGAAATTGCTCTTTTATTGGTCATGCAGGTTTCTACCGGAGATTCATTAAAGACTTTTCTAAAGTCTCATTGCCCCTTTGTAGACTTCTTCAAAAAGATGTTAATTTTAACTTCGATGAGAAATGTATGGAAGCTTTCAATAAACTCAAGAAGTTGTTAACTGCTGCGCCTATCATCGTGCCACCTAACCGGGAGTTACCTTTTGAACTAATGTGTGATGCCGTTGACTTTGCAAAGAGGAGCCGTCTTGGGACAACGAGTTGATAGAGTTCCTTATGCCATTTACTATGCATCAAGGACTCTAAATGATGCTCAACTTAATTACTCAACCACGAGTAAAAGAACTTTTAGTTTTGTTGTATTTGCTTTAGAAAAATTTAGATCATATCTAATTGGTTCTAAAGTGATTGTGTTTTCAGATCATGCACCTTGAAGTATCTTCTAACAAAGAAAGAAGCAAAGCCTAGATTGCTCAGATGGATTTTATTGCTCCAGAATTTGACTTGGAGATTAAAGACAAGAAAGGGAGCGAAAACTTGGTGGCCGATCACTTGAGTAGATTGGTAATCGAAGAGGAAGAAATGCCTATCATGGAGACTTTTCCTGGATGAATATTTGATGGTTGTCAACACCATAATCCCTTGGTATGCCGACATTGTTAACTACCTGGTTACTAAGGACTTTCCTGAGGGTTTGAACAAGGCCCAAAGAGATAAATTAAGGAGTATCAGTAAATACTATATCCGGGATGAGCCGTACTTATGGAAGCATTGTGCGATCAAGTCATTAGAAGGTGCATTCTCGATTCTCGAGACACACTCCATCCTCTCCTTTTGCCACACCTATGCATGTGGAGGACACTTTGGCGCAAAGAAACACCACGCCTTTCTACAAAGTGCTTGACAATGGTTTCTATTGGCCTTCAATTTTCAAAGACGCTTACAACTTCTGTAAGTCTTGTGACCGATGTCAGAGAACAGGTAATATTGGTCCTCGTAATCAAATGCCTCAGACTCCGATCATTTTTGTGGAACTCTTTGATGTGTGGGGTATTGATTTCATGGGGCCATTCCCTCCTTCATTTGGTTTCACATACATTCTTTTAGTATGTTGATTATGTGTCTAAATGGGTGGAAGCAAAAGCCACCCGATCCGATGATTCTAAAATCAAGCGCATTTTGTTAGAACACATATTTTCTCCAGGTTCGGGACCCCAAGGGCTATCATCGGTGACCAAGGGACTCATTTTTGCAACAGTAACCTTTGATGCTCTATTGAAAAGATATGGAGTTATGCACAGAATCTCCACTCCTTACCATCCACGTACAAATGGGCAAATCGAAGTGTCCAACCGGGAGATTAAGTCAATCCTTGAAAAGACAAAGTGAATCCATCAAGAAAGGATTGGAGCACTCGACTTGACGACGCTTTATGGGCTTATAGGATGCCTATAAGACTCCCATTGGCATGTCACCATTTCGGTTGGTGTATGGAAAGCCCCATCATTTGCCCGTTGAGTTGCAACATCGCTTTCATCGGGCCATTAAACAAGTAAATATGGAATTGGAAGGAGCCGGAAAGCAAAGGAAGTTCCAAGCATTACGTGAGAACTGGAAGAATTAAGAAATGAGGCCTTCGAGAATGCCCCGATTTATAAGACTAAAGCTAAGGCATTCCATGACCAGCTTGATTTCCGAGAAAGAAATTTCACAGAGGGCAAAAAGTTTTACTTTTTCAATCAAGACTCAAATTGTTTCCAGTTTTAAACTGCGTTCTAAGTGGATTGGGCCATTTGTGGTAACTAATGTTTTTCCTTTTGGTGCATTGAGATCGGGAGTGAAATTTCGTGCAAAACATTTAAGGTCAATGGTCATCGTCTCAAACCTTATTATGAACTTCCAGAGAATGCGTAAGTGGAGGTGATGAACCTTCTCCATCCGCATTATGAATAAAAAAAAAAAAGAGAAAGAAAAAAAAAAACAAAACAAAAAAAAAAGAGAAAAAAAAAATTTAAATTTGTGTGCCCGACAATGAATGAGGTAGGTAGTGCCATTAAATTTTGTCAATCGAAGCATGTGGAGGTCATTTTTCTTCAACGACAACAATCACTGCGAAAATCTTGCAAGGTATGGATTTTATTGGCCTACTTTATTCAAGGTCTACTACACCTTTTGCAAAAGTCATGAAATTGATCAAAAAGGTTCTTTTTGAGATTATCATCCGCACCTACTCCTTAGAAAATCGAGATCAAGGAGGCGCAGCTTCTTTGGTTATCAAACACGTGGGGCCGTAGATAATGTGATCCTAGGAATGGTAATGCGCTTACGCTTAATGGACAAAGACTCAACCATTCCCGGAAAACCAAGTTCTTAAGTTCTTTTGTGTTGCTTGGTTAAGTGGCGGATACGGACTCGTGACTCTCAAGTCGGTTTTTTTCGCCCCCAAAATAATCGAACTCTTCTTCTCCTTCAAAATGGATGTCATTCTTTCAAACCCGAGCAAATATTTTCCTTCTCTTCCTCAAAATGCTTTGAGAACAATCTACAAAGTTCGAGTTGAAAGATTGAGGTGTTAATGCACAAAGGTATGCCGAAGATATACGCCGGATAATTGAAGCAAAGGTCCGATTAGCAGTGAATCCTCAATTTCATTTAACTCATATATGCCTGGTTTTGGAAGAAGTTCATATTCTAAAAGAAGAAGAGCAAAAAGGTTACAAGTTTGTCACAAATGTGGACGATGGAACTGTAACAAGCGATGTCGTACTTTGGGATGGTTTCCGCAAATAGAGAAGATAAAATTTTCTTCATTAAGAATGGATTGAGTAAGGAGTCATTAGATGATATCTTGTTGACTCTTGAGACGCATTCTTGTGGATTGGTGCATCGTGAAATTCTTAAATTGTGGAATCTCTTCAAGGATGAAGAAAAACGCTACGATCTTGGGAATCGACTCTAAAAGACCTCGTTTGCCAATTTATAAGAAAATTGGATGGGAAGCTTATCCTCGACTCATAGAAGACGTTTAAGCCAAGGATTACATCGGACGTTCAACCAGAGGCGATGTGAGCCATATCCACAAACAATCAGACGTATCATCTTCTTCTTCTTCTTCTTCTGATTTTGTTGTATCATGTCATTTTAAAAAAAAAAAAAAAACAAAACAAAAAAAAAAAAAAAAAAAAAAAAAAAAAAAAAAAAAAAAAAAGAAAAGAAAAGATTCTGTGTTTCTTAATTTCAACCTTTTCTGACAACAGCCAACCTACTCATATAGGAGCTATTATTTTTTTTTTTCTCTTCCCTATTTAAACACTCCATTTTCTTCACTTTCCTGCAACTCTTAATCATTCATAGAGAGTGTGAGTGTAGAGATGGAGGGAGCTTCTTCTTCTTCTGTTCGTAAACTTGTTAGTATCTGTGTATTTTGTGGGACACATTATGGGAAGAGTTTAGAGTTTGTCAACGCAAGAACCACTCTTGGTAGAACACTTACTGCGAGGAACATTCGTGTAGTATATGGGGAGGTTGCCTTGGGTTAATGGGGGGGTCAATTTTGTATCACTTTCTGCATTTCTAAGAGGTGGTCAAGTTTTAGGTGTCATTCTTTGAACCTTTAACTCGAAGGAACTTTGTTGGAAAGACAATTGGACAGAAATTCAAGTATCATCTATGCATGCACGAATGACGGCAATGCTTGAAAACTCTGATGCCTTCATAGCCTTACCTGGTGGTTTTGGTACTTTGGCAGAAGTTTTTCAAATTGTTTCTTGGGCCCAACTGAATATCCACCAAAAACCCATAGGTTTGTTGAATGTTAATAATTTCTTTGATAATTTGCTATCTTTTGTTGACCATGCTGTGGAACAGAAATTTGTCACACCTTCTGCAAGACAACTCCTTATCTCGGCTTCCACTGTTGATGAGTTAATTAATAAATTGGAAGCCTTTGTTTATGAACTTGATCCAAAGGATGTACCCAAATAGATTGGTCGAGAGACAAAGAAAAAGCGAGACAACAACAAGGGAGGCAAAGAAGAAACAACAAGTGTGACTCGACACTTCATCTATAACTTTCCTTTATCTTTAGTTTTATTCATCGTACTTTGTTTTCGTTTAAATTTGTGTGAGGTTTCGCTTTCTCCAACAGTAATATCTTCTATCATTTACTCATCTATATTTTAACATTGGGGACAATGTTGTGATCTAGTTGGGGGGGAAGGATAGTTGACCTACAAAAAAAAAATTAAAAATTAAAAAAAAAAATTTTTGTTTTGTTTGGAAAGTATGATATGATTGTCATGGACTTATTAAACTAATTAGTGATGGCAGAGTAAGGAGTAATTTTACTCTTGAGACGCATCTTAATTGGTGGCAGAGTAAGGAGCTTGTTTTTTTTAGGTAGTAATTAATTAGTATTAAATTGTGGAAGTACTAAAGTTTTATTATTTGGTTTCTTTTCGAGGTCTCAAGCAGCAAAGAATGATAAGGTGTGCTTCTTTTTCTCGCTTAGTGTTGATTCACTTCTTATCAAAGTTGTGTTGCTCTTTTCTATATCTCTCTTTCACATTGAGGGCAATGTTATATTAAGTGTGGGGAGAGATTTTAGCATTAAAAAAATGTCTTAATTTCAAAAAAAAAAAAAAAGTTTTAAAGAAAAAGAATCATTGCATGATTGAATAACTTTTCTCCCTTCTTGAACTGATGTGCTTGGTGATGGATGATTGAATTAATGAATTGAGTTTGATGGATGCATACCTGGTGAGATTTTGAGCCTAATGGATGGATTTAACATTTATGCCATTCTCTTCTTTCTTGTGTGAATTTCACTCATGAAATTGTTGCTCTAGAACTTGCTTTGATTCTTTTTAAAAGCTACGTTTCACTTGCATGCATGAACATGATTGAGGCCCTCTTTCTTAATTAGCTAGTTTAACCAAATAGCCAACCTTGTTTTCAATATGATATCAAGCACTCTTTTGACTTCTTGAAAATTCTCTCGATTCCCGCCAACCTTGTATATTTTCCTTTGCTTAACCCTTTGAGCTTATTTAACCATTCCTTGTTTCTAGCTCATTATGTACCTTAAATGGAAAATCGTGTTCTTATTTTACCTTAGGGAATAAAAGAACATTAGCTTGGTTAATGAATGAGTTTTTGAACAAGTGTGGGGGTGTGTGTACAAAATGGTTGTTGAAAAAGGAAAGAGTGCCCAAAAAAAAAAAAAATAAACAAAAAAAAAAAGAATGTATGTATATAGTTATGTTCATATATATAAAAAAAAAAAAAAAAAGGATTGAGAAATGAATATGTAAAGGGTTATACATTAGAGTTGGGATGAACTTTTATGCTTGTTATTGGAACTCACTTTCTCATTTGCTTTTATTCTCTTTGGTATTTATCCTCTCATATCCATTTTACCCTCTTCTCATTTACCTTGACCTCACTACAACCTTGAATAAAGTCCTCATGATTTGTGTATGCATGTGTTTTGAGTAGTGGAGAAGTAGAAGATAAGCAAGCTTATGGTAGTGCAATTTTCATGGTTGAATTGAGTGAAATACCTACCTTTTAAACACTTGAGAGATTGAGAGGAATCTTGTGAACATCTATCATTCTCGATTCATATTGAAGATACCTTGCTTGTTGGTTTGAGATGTGGAGAATTGTTAACTCATGAATGTTTTGATCCTTTGAACCTTTGGTTGTTCTTCTTGATTGTAAAATTTTGGGCTCTTGAATGTCGTTGGAATTTAAATTTTTGTTAATCTCTTATGTCCTTGTTTTGGTCTTGAGTTTTGCCCAGGAGTGCAAAAAGCTAAGTGTGGGGGAATTTGATAATCACATATTTTATTTATTAAGAAACCCTTATGATTAGTCATTCACACTCTCCATATTCTTAATTGATTGAGTTTGGTATGATTTTGTGAGTCTAAGCTCAAATTGGTCCTAATTGAATATTTTCAGCATTATTGAAATTTTACACTGTTTCTGTATTTTGGCCATAACTTGAGTTCCTGATATCTGACAATTATGAATTTTATCTTGTAGGAAAGCTAAGAGAGAGCTCTACAACTTTGATGAAGAGCTCGAAGTCTTAAACAGATGTCTAAGGGACCTAAGTGTACATGAAAGTCAGAATACGAGTTCTGTCACTAGATTCGAACGGTGTGCACTCATAAAATCATATATCAAGTTTTAATAATGGAGATGGGCTGAAATTTGGATAGCTGATAGTCAAGACCCAAATAAACAACTTTCATGAAGAACACATTTTGAAATAATGAAGTCTAATGGGTCAGTTTGAGCTTGCAAGTCGAAACAGAGGTGCTGAAGTTGGGTTTGAGCAACCGCGGTATTTGGGTCATATCTTGGGCTGTAGGAAGCCAAATTGGACGATCCAGATATGCATGTTATAGCCAAGACAAAGACCTAAAACTTTCATGAAGAATACTTTTCATGAATCCGAAGCATTATCAGTCGTTTTTGGCTTCCAAGTCAGACCAAGGAATTTTCGCACTCACCAACCCATTCACCTACTTCACTCACCAACCCATTCACCTACTTCACTCACCAACCCATTCAACTACCCCATTCACCAACCCTTTCACCTACTTCACTCACCAACCCTCTCAACTACCCCATTCACCAACCCACTCCCTTTGTCATTTTGCTACCCCGTACTTCTATAAAAGGGCACCATCGGTTATCATGGAAGACACAACTTGAACTCTCCTTCATTTCTCTCATAGTTTCTTCTTGTTTCTTCTTGTTTCTTCTCTCAGTTTTTCTTGTGATTTCCTTTTAGCTATGTGTAACTAAACCTCCTTTGGTTAAGAGGGTGATGAAACTGCTAGTATTGATGTTGTAAACCTTGCATATTTGATTATTTCAACACAGCTTATGTTTTTATTCATATATTTCTGAATCTATTGTTGGTATGAAGGTTTTTATACTTGTTTCCACTTTCTATGAGATAGAGTTGGGTTTATTATGCACGGTTGTGGTAATAGATCTAATGGGATGTATGATGTTCATGTGGGTATAATTATCTTTGTGCTATTTGCCACTTATAAAAGTGGTAGATTTGGGTTTATTATGCACGGTTGTGGTAATAGATCTAGAGAAATATATGTTCTAAGTAATTTAATCCTGGTGTGTGATTAGATCTTAGTGTAATTGGTTTTCTAAATCTTAATGCAATTGTTGGATAATTGTAAGAGCGGTTGCTTTATGATTAATCACTGATTAGAAGTTGATTTGAGCGGTTGCTAAATTGGCCAACACGTAAGGAAAACAGAGGTTTACTCTCACAATTGCATAAAAACATAATTGAGCATGTTGGAATAAAATAATATGTGGATTTACATCATCATATAAATCTAGTGGTGGATTCAATCTCTTAACCAATTTTCTTATATTGTTGTTTTCGGTTTATTTATTGTTATTGTCTTTGAAACTGTTCATTATTCATCAAAACTCCAAAACCCCCTTTTTTGTTTATTGTTTATTGTTAATTAGAGTTTAAATTGGGAATTACTTGATAGTGTTAATTGACTTGGTTCTCAACTGGATCGACTTTACTAACTACAACTAGTTGTAAGGTTTTTTTTTATTTTCTGGTGAGCCTAACAACTGATTTTTAATCACTACATCCACACGCATCAAAATTTTGAATTTGATAATCACATATTTTATTTATTAAGAAACCCTTATGATTAGTCATTCACACTCTCCATATTCTTAATTGATTGAGTTTGGTATGATTTTGTGAGTCTAAGCTCAAATTGGTCCAAATTGAATATTTTCAGCATTATTGAGATTTTACACTGTTTCTGTATTTTGGCCATAACTTGAGTTCCTGATATCTGACAATTATGAATTTTATCTTGTAGGAAAGCTAAGAGAGAGATCTACAACTTTGATGAAGAGCTCGAAGTCTTAAACAGATGTCTAAGGGACCTAAGTGTACATGAAAGTCAGAATACGAGTTCTGTCACTAGAATTCGAACGGTGTGCACTCATAAAATCATATATCAAGTTTTAATAATGGAGATGGGCTGAAATTTGGATAGCTGATAGTCAAGACCCAAATAAACAACTTTCATGAAGAACACATTTTTAAATAATGAAGTCTAATGGGTCAGTTTGAGCTTGCAAGTCGAAACAGAGGTGCTGAAGTTGGGTTTGAGCAACCGCGGTATTTGGGTCATATCTTGGGCTGTAGGAAGCCAAATTGGACGATCCAGATATGCATGTTATAGCCAAGACAAAGACCTAAAACTTTCATGAAGAATACTTTTCATGAATCCGAAGCATTATCGGTCGTTTTTGGCTTCCAAGTCAGACCAAGGAATTTTCGCACTCACCAACCCATTCACCTACTTCACTCACCAACCCATTCACCTACTTCACTCACCAACCCATTCAACTACCCCATTCACCAACCCTTTCACCTACTTCACTCACCAACCCTCTCAACTACCCCATTCACCAACCCACTCCCTTTGTCATTTTGCTACCCCATACTTCTATAAAAGGGCACCATCGGTTATCATGGAAGACACAACTTGAACTCTCCTTCATTTCTCTCATAGTTTCTTCTTGTTTCTTCTTGTTTCTTCTCGCTTTTTCTTGTGATTTCCTTTTAGCTATGTGTAACTAAACCTCCTTTGGTTAAGAGGGTGATGAAACTGCTAGTATTGATGTTGTAAACCTTGCATATTTGATTATTTCAACACGCTTATGTTTTTATTCATATATTTCTCAATCTATTGTTGGTATGAAGGTTTTTATACTTGTTTCCACTTTCTATGAGATAGAGTTGGGTTTATTATGCACGGTTGTGGTAATAGATCTAATGGGATGTATGATGTTCATGTGGGTATAATTATCTTTGTGCTATTTGCCGCTTATAAAAGTGGTAGATTTGGGTTTATTATGCACTCATTGTGGGTAATAGATCTAGAGAAATATATGTTCTAAGTAATTTAATCCCTGTGTGATTAGATCTTAGTGTAATTGGTTTTCTAAATCTTAATGCAATTGTTGGATAATTGTAAGAGCGGTTGCTTTATGATTAATCAGTGATTAGAAGTTGATTTGAGCGGTTGCTAAATTGGCCAACACGTAAGGAAAACAGAGGTTTACTCTCACAATTGAAAAAAACATAATTGAGCATGTTGGAATAAAATAATATGTGGATTTACATCATCATATAAATCTAGTGGTGGATTCAATCTCTTAACCAATTTTCTTATATTGTTGTTTTCAGTTTATTTATTGTTATTGTCTTTGAAACTGTTCATTATTCATCAAAACTCCAAAACCCCCCTTTTTACTGTTTATTGTTAATTAGAGTTTAAATTGGGAATTACTTGATAGTGTTAATTGACTTGGTTCTCTGTGGATCGACTTACTAACTACAACTAGTTGTAAGGTTTTTTTTTTTTCTGGTGAGCCTAACAACTGATTTTTAATCACTACATCCACACGCATCAGAATTTTGGCGCCGTTGCCGGGGATCGAACCCGGGTCACCCGCGTGACAGGCGGGAATACTCACCACTATACTACAACCTTCTGACTCTAACTAAACCTCCTTTGGTACCTTTGCATATAGGCGAATGCCTTTTGGACTCTGCAATGCACCAGGAACTTTCCAAAGATGCATGATGAGTTTATTTTCTGATTACATTGAAAACATCATTGAGGTTTTTATGGATGACTTTAGTGTCTTTGGAAATGATTTTGAAAATTGCCTGGAACATTTAACATTGGTTCTTAAAAGATGCATTAACACTAACCTGGTATTGAATTGGGAAAAATGTCATTTCATGGTGAATGAAGGTATTGTGTTAGGTCATGTAATTTCTGCTAGGGGAATTGAAGTAGATAAAGCTAAGGTAGAACTCATGCATTCTTTGCCACCACCCACTAGTGTGCGGAAATTGTTCTTTTATTGGTCATGCAGTTTCTACCATGGAGATTCATTAAAGACTTTTCTAAAGTCTCATTGCCCTTTGTTTGACTTCTTCAAAAAGATGTTAATTTTAACTTCGATGAGAAATGTATGGAAGCTTTCAATAACCTCAAGAAGTTGTTAAGCTTGCGCTA
This sequence comes from Ormosia semicastrata, assembly GCA_029884595.1. NCBI lineage: Eukaryota > Viridiplantae > Streptophyta > Magnoliopsida > Fabales > Fabaceae > Ormosia > Ormosia semicastrata. The sequence continues at coordinate 12,650,698 of JAQQTO010000047.1, read as the reverse complement.
GCTTATCATCGTGACCACCAACCGGGAGTTACCTTTTGAACTAATGTGTGATGCCGACTTTGCAAGAGGGAAGCTGTCTTGGGACAACGAGTTGATAGAGTTCCTTATGCCATTTACTATGCATCAAGGACTCTAAATGATGCTCAACTTAATTACTCAACCACGTAAAAGGAACTTCTAGTTTTGTATTTGCTTTAGAAAAATTTAGATCATATCTAATTGGTTCTAAAGTGATTGTGTTTTCAGATCATGCAGCCTTGAAGTATCTTCTAACAAAGAAAGAAGCAAAGCCTAGATTGCTCCGATGGATTTTATTGCTCCAGGAATTTGACTTGGAGATTAAAGACAAGAAAGGGAGCGAAAACTTGGTGGCCGATCACTTGAGTAGATTGGTAACTGAAGAGGAAGAAATGCCTTCATAGCCTTACCTGGTGGTTTTAGTACTTTGGCAGAAGTTTTTCAAATTGTTTCTTGGGCCCAACTGAATATCCACCAAAAACCCATAGGTTTGTTGAATGTTAATAATTTCTTTGATAATTTGCTATCTTTTGTTGACCATGTTGTGGAACAGAAATTTGTCACACCTTCTGCAAGACAACTCCTTATCTCGAACGAAGTATAGTTGATGAGTTAATTAATAAATTGGAAGCCTTTGTTTATGAACTTGATCCAAAAACATTTTTGGATGCACAATTTCAGATAGATTGGTCGTGAGACAAGCAAAGGATGGAGACAACAACAAGGAGGCAAGGGAAAATGAACAAGTGTGACCGACACTTCATCTATGACTTTCCTTTATCTTTAGTTTTATTCGTCGTACTTTGTTTTTGTTTATATTTGTGTGAGGTTTCTCTTTTCCGTAATTGCGAAATCTGGTACTATCCTCTATCTTTTTCCTTTCTATTTTTTTTAACATTGAGGACAATGTTATGATCTAGTTGGGGGGAAGGATAGTTGACTAATTGAAAAAAAAAAAAAAATTTAAAAAAAAAAAAAATCATTTTTGGAAAGTATGATATGATTGTCATGGACTTATTAAACTAATTAGTGATGGCGAGTAAGGAGTAATTTTACTCTTGAGACGCATCTTAATTGGTGGCGAGTAAGGAGCTTGTTTTTAGGTAGTAATTAATTAGTATTAAATTGTGGAAGTACTAAAGTTTTATTATTTGGTTTCTTCGAGTGTCTGCAAGCAATGAAAAATGACAAAATGTTTTCTTTTCGCTTAGTGTTGATTCACTTCTTATCGGGTTGTGTTGCTCTTTTCTATATCTCTTTTCACATTGAGGGCAATGTTATATTAAGTGTGGGGGAGAGATTTTAGCATAAAAAAAATGTCTTAATTTCAAAAAAAAAAAAAAAAAGTTTTTAAAGAAAAAGAATCATTGCATGATTGAATAACTTTTCTTCCTTCTTGAACTGATGTGCTTGGTGATGGATGATTGAATTAATGAATTGAGTTTGATGGATGCATACCTGGTGAGATTTTGAGCCTAATGGATGGATTTAACATTTATGCCATTCTCTTCTTTCTTGTGTGAATTTCACTCATGAAATTGTTGCTCTAGAACTTGCTTTGATTCTTTTTAAAAGCTACGTTTTCACTTGCATGCATGAACATGATTGAGGCCCTCTTTTAATTAGCTAGTTTAACCAAATAGCCAACCTTGTTTTCAATATGATATCAAGCACTCTTTTGACTTCTTGAAAATTCTCTTATCGTATTTTTATCGATTCTGCCAACCTTGTATATTTTCCTTTGCTTAACCCCTTTGAGCTTATTTAACCATTCCTTGTTTCTAGCTCATTATGTACCTTAAATGGAAAATCGTGTTCTTATTTTACCTTAGGGAATAAAAGAACATTAGCTTGGTTAATGAATGAGTTTTTGAACAAGTGTGGGGGTGTGTGTACAAAATGGTTGTTGAAAAAGGAAAGAAAGTGCCCAAAAAAAAAAAAAAAAAAAAAAATGTATGTATATAGTTATGTTCATATATAAAAAAAAAAAAAAAAAAAAGGGATTGAGAAATGAATATGTAAAGGGTTATACATTAGAGTTGGGATGAACTTTTATGCTTGTTATTGGAACTCACTTCATTTGCTTTTATTCTCTTTGGTATTTATCCTCTCATATCCATTTTACCCTCTTCTTACCTTGACCCCATTACAACCTTAAATAAAGTCCTCATGATTTGTGTGTGCATGTGTTTTGAGTAGTGGAGAATTAGAAGATAAGCAAGCTTATGGTAGTGCAATTTTCATGGTTGAATTGAGTGAAATACCTACCTTTTTAAACACTTGAGAGATTGAGAGGGAATCTTGTGAAGATCTATCATTCTCGATTCATATTGAAGATACCTTGCTTGTTGGTTTGAGATGTGGAGAATTGTTAACTCATGAATGTTTTGATCCTTTGAACCTTTGGTTGTTCTTCTTGATTGTAAAATTTTGGGCTCTTGAATGTCGTTGGAATTAAATTTTTGTTAATCTCTTATGTCCTTGTTTTGGTCTTGAGTTTTGCCCAGGAGTGCAAAAAGCTAAGTGTGGGAGAATTTGATAATCACATATTTTATTTATTAAGAAACCCTTATGATTAGTCATTCACACTCTCCATATTCTTAATTGATTGAGTTTGGTATGATTTTGTGAGTCTAAGCTCAAATTGGTCCTAATTGAATATTTTCAGCATTATTGAGATTTTACATTGTTTCTGTATTTTGGCCATAACTTGAGTTCCTGATATCTGACAATTATGAATTTTATCTTGTAGGAAAGCTAAGAGAGAGCTCTACAACTTTGATGAAGAGCTCGAAGTCTTAAACAGATGTCTAAGGGACCTAAGTGTACATGAAAGTCAGAATACGAGTTCTGTCACTAGAATCCGAACGGTGTGCACTCATAAAATCATATATCAAGTTTTAATAATGGAGATGGGCTGAAATTTGGATAGCTGATAGTCAAGACCCAAATAAACAACTTTCATGAAGAACACATTTTGAAATAATGAAGTCTAATGGGTCAGTTTGAGCTTGCAAGTCGAAACAAAGGTGCTGAAGTTGGGTTTGAGCAAACGCGGTATTTGGGTCATATCTTGGGCTGTAGGAAGCCAAATTGGACGATCCAGATATGCATGTTATAGCCAAGACAAAGACCTAAAACTTTCATGAAGAATACTTTTCATGAATCCGAAGCATTATCGGTCGTTTTTGGCTTCCAAGTCAGACCAAGGAATTTTCGCACTCACCAACCCATTCACTTACTTCACTCACCAACCCATTCACCTACTTCACTCACCAACCCATTCAACTACCCCATTCACCAACCCTTTCACCTACTTCACTCACCAACCCTCTCAACTACCCCATTCACCAACCCACTCCCCTTTGTCATTTTGTTACCCCAGAAATTCTATAAAAGGGCACCATCGGTTATCATGGAAGACACAACTTGAACTCTCCTTCATTTCTCTCATAGTTTCTTCTTGTTTCTTCTTGTTTCTTCTCAGCTTTTTCTTGTGATTTCCTTTTAGCTATGTGTAACTAAACCTCCTTTGGTTAAGAGGGTGATGAAACTGCTAGTATTGATGTTGTAAACCTTGCATATTTGATTATTTCAACACAGTTATGTTTTTATTCATATATTTCTGAATCTATTGTTGGTATGAAGATTTTTATACTTGTTTCCACTTTCTATGAGATAGAGTTGGGTTTATTATGCACGGTTGTGGTAATAGATCTAATGGGATGTATGATGTTCATGTGGGTATAATTATCTTTGTACTATTTGCTAGTTATAAAAGTGGTAGATTTGGGTTTATTATGCACGGTTGTGGTAATAGATCTATAGAAATATATGTTCTAAGTAATTTAATCCCGGTTTAGTGTGATTAGATCTTAGTGTAATTGGTTTTCTAAATCTTAATGCAATTGTTGGATAATTGTAAGAGCGGTTGCTTTATGATTAATCAGTGATTAGAAGTTGATTTGAGCGGTTGCTAAATTGGCCAACACGTAAGGAAAACAGAGGTTTACTCTCACAATTGCATAAAAACATAATTGAGCATGTTGGAATAAAATAATATGTGGATTTACATCATCATATAAATCTAGTGGTGGATTCAATCTCTTAACCAATTTTGTTATATTGTTGTTTTCAGTTTATTTATTGTTATTGTCTTTGAAACTGTTCATTATTCATCAAAACTCCAAAACCCCCCTTTTTACTGTTTATTGTTAATTAGAGTTTAAATTGGGAATTACTTGATAGTGTTAATTGACTTGGTTCTCTGTGGATCGACCCTTACTAACTACAACTAGTTGTAAGGTTTTTTTTATTTTCTGGTGAGCCTAACAACTGATTTTTAATCACTACATCCACACGCATCAGAATTTTTACATCCACAACTATGAGAGAAATGAAGGAGAGTTCAAGTTGTGTCTTCCATGATAACCGATGGTGCCCTTTTATAGAAGTCTGGGGTAGCAAAATGACAAAGGGGAGTGGGTTGGTGAATGGGGTAGTTGAGAGGGTTGGTGAGTGAAGTAGGTGAAAGGGTTGGTGAATGGGGTAGTTGAATGGGTTGGTGAGTGAAGTAGGTGAATGGGTTGGTGGTGAGTGAAGTAGGTGAATGGGTTGGTGAGTGCGAAAATTCCTTGGTCTGACTTGGAAGCCAAAAACGACCGATAATGCTTCGGATTCATGAAAAGTATTCTTCATGAAAGTTTTAGGTATTTGTCTTGGCTATAACATGCATATCTGGATCGTCCAATTTGGCTTCCTACAGCCCAAGATATGACCCAAATACCGCGGTTGCTCAAACCCAACTTCAGCACCTCTGTTTCGACTTGCAAGCTCAAACTGACCCATTAGACTTCATTATTTCAAAATGTGTTCTTCATGAAAGTTGTTTATTTGGGTCTTGACTATCATCTATCCAAATTTCAGCCCATCTCCATTATTAAAACTTGATATATGATTTTATGAGTGCACACCGTTCGGATTCTAGTGACAGAACTCGTATTCTGACTTTCATGTACACTTAGGTCCCTTAGACATCTGTTTAAGACTTCGAGCTCTTCATCAAAGTTGTAGAGATCTCTCTTAGCTTTCCTACAAGATAAAATTCATAATTGTCAGATATCAGAACTCAAGTTATGGCCAAAATACAGAAATGTGTAAAATCTCAATAATGCTGAAAAATATTCAATTAGGACCAATTTGAGCTTAGACTCACAAAATCATACCAAACTCGATCAATTAAGAATATGGAGAGTGTGAATGACTAATCATAAGGGTTTCTTAATAAATAAAATATGTGATTATCAAATTCCCCCACACTTAGCTTTTTGCACTCCTGGGCAAAACTCAAGACCAAAACAAGGACATAAGAGATTAACAAAAATTTAAATTCCAACGACATTCAAGAGCCCAAAATTTTACAATCAAGAAGAACAACCAAAGGTTCAAAGGATCAAAACATTCATGAGTTAACAATTCTCCACATCTCAAACCAACAAGCAAGGTATCTTCAATATGAATCGAGAATGATAGATCTTCACAAGATTCCCTCTCAATCTCTCAAGTGTTTAAAAAGGTAGGTATTTCACTCAATTCAACCATGAAAATTGCACTACCATAAGCTTGCTTATCTTCTAATTCTCCACTACTCAAAACACATGCATACACAAATCATGAGGACTTTATTCAATGTTGTAGTGAGGTCAAGGTAACAGAAGAGGGTAAAATGGATATGAGAGGATAAATACCAAAGAGAATAAAAGCAAATGAGAGCTGAGTTCCAATAACAAGCATAAAAGTTCATCCCAACTCTAATGTATAACCCTTTACATATTCATTTCTCAATCCTTTTTTTTTTTTTTATATATATGAACATAACTATATACATACATTCTTTTTTTTTTTTTTTTATTTAATTTTTTTTTTTTTGGGCACTCTTTCCTTTTTCAACAACCATTTTGTACCACACCCCCACACTTGTTCAAAAACTCATTCATTAACCAAGCTAATGTTCTTTTATTCCCTAAGGTAAAATAAGAACACGATTTTCCATTTAAGGTACATAATGAGCTAGAAACAAGGAATGGTTAAATAAGCTCAAAGGGGTTAAGCAAAGGAAAATATACAAGGTTGGCATGAATCGAGAGAATTTTCAAGAAGTCAAAAGAGTGCTTGATATCATATTGAAAACAAGGTTGGCTATTTGGTTAAACTAGCTAATTAAGAAAGAGGGCCTCAATCATGTTCATGCATGCAAGTGAAAACGTAGCTTTTAAAAAGAATCAAAGCAAGTTCTAGAGCAACAATTTCATGAGTGAAATTCACACAAGAAAGAAGAGAATGGCATAAATGTTAAATCCATCCATTAGGCTCAAAATCTCACCAGGTATGCATCCATCAAACTCAATTCATTAATTCAATCATCCATCACCAAGCACATCAGTTCAAGAAGGGAGAAAAGTTATTCAATCATGCAATGATTCTTTTCTTTAAAAACTTTTTTTTTTTTTGAAATTAAGACATTTTTTTAATGCTAAAATCTCTCCCCCACACTTAATATAACATTGCCCTCAATGTGAAAGAGAGATATAGAAAAGAGCAACACAACCTGATAAGAAGTGAATCAACACTAAGCGTAAAAGAAGCACACCGTCATTGTTTAGCAATGTGACCACGAAAAGAAACCAAATAATAAAACTTTAGTACTTCCACAATTTAATACTAATTAATTACTACCTAAAAAACAAGCTCCTTACTCTGCCACCAATTAAGATGCGTCTCAAGAGTAAAATTACTCCTTACTCTGCCATCACTAATTAGTTTAATAAGTCCATGACAATCATATCATACTTTCCAAACAAAACAATTTTTTTTTTTAAATTTTAAATTTTTTTTTTTAGGTCAACTATCCTTCCCCCCCAACTAGATCACAACATTGTCCCCAATGTTAAAATATAGATGAGTAAATGATAGAAGATATTACCTGTTGGAGAAAGCTGACACAAATTTAAACAGAAATAAAGTACGATGAATAAAACTAAATATAAAGGAAAGTTATAGATGAAGTGTCAGGTCACACTGTTGTTTCTTGCTGCCTCCCTTGTTGTTGTCTCGCTTGCTACTGTCTCCGACCAATCTATTTGGGTCAACATCACTTTGGATCAGTTCATAAACAAAGGCTTCCAATTTATCAATTAACTCATCAACAGTGGAAGCCGAGATAAGGAGTTGTCTTGCAGAAGGTGTGACAAATTTCTGTTCCACAGCATGGTCAACAAAAGATAGCAAATTATCAAAGAAATTATTAACATTCAACAAACCTATGGGTTTTTGGTGGATATTCAGTTGGGCCCAAGAAACAATTTGAAAAACTTCTGCCAAAGTACCAAAACCACCAGGTAAGGCTATGAAGGCATCAGAGTTTTCAAGCATTGCCGTCATTCGTGCATGCATAGATGATACTTGAATTTCCTGTCCAATTGTCTTTCCAACAAAGTTCCTTCGAGTTAAAGGTTCAGGAATGACACCTAAAACTTGACCACCTCTTAGAAATGCAGACAGTGATACAGCCCCCATTAACCCAAGGCAACCTCCCCCATATACTACACGAATGTTCCTCGCAGTAAGTGTTCTACCAAGAGTGGTTCTTCAGCGTTGACAAACTCTAAACTCTTCCCATAATGTGTCCCACAAAATACACAGATACTAACAAGTTTACGAACAGAAGAAGAAGAAGCTCCCTCCATCTCTACACTCACACTCTCTATGAATGATTAAGAGTTGCAGGAAAGTGAAGAAAATGGAGTGTTTAAATAGGGAAGAGAAAAAAAAAAATAATAGCTCCTATATGAGTAGGTTGGTCATTTGTCAGAAAAGGTTGAAATTAAGAAACACAAAATCTTTTCTTTTCTTTTCTTTTCTTTTTTTTTTTTTTTTTTTTTTTTTGTTTTGTTTTGTTTTTTTTTTTTTTTTTTTTTTTTTTTTTTTTTGAAAGATGACATGAAGAAGAAGAAGAAGATGATACGTACATGATTGTTTGTGGATATGGCTCACATCTCCTCTCGGTTGAACGTCCAAGAATCGCTTAAACGTCTTCTATGAGTCGAGGATAAGCTTCCCATCCAATTTTCTTATAAATTGGCAAACAGTCTTTTAGAGTCGATTCCCAAGATTGTAACGTTTTTCTTCATCCTTGAAGAGATTCCACAATTTAAGAATTTCACGATGCACCAATCCACAAGAATGCGTCTCAAGAGTCAACAAGATATCATCTAATGACTCCTTACTCAGTCCATTCTTAATGAAGAAAATTTTATCTTCTCTATTTGCGGAAACCATCCCCAAAGTACGACATCGCTTGTTACAGTTCCATCGTCCACATTTGTGACAAACTTGTAACCTTTTTGCTCTTCTTCTTTTAGAATATGAACTTCTTCCAAAACCAGGCATATATGAGTTAAATGAAATTGAGGACTCACCTGCTAATCGGACCTTTGCTTCAATTATCCAGCAGTATATCTTCTCGGCATACCTTTGTGCATTAACAGCCTCAATCTTTCAACTCGAACTTTGTAGATTGTTCTCAAAGCATTTTGAGGAAGAGAAGGAAAATATTTGCTCAGGTTTGAAAGAATGACATCCATTTTGAAGGAGAAGAAGAGTTCAGTTATTTTGGGAAACTGAAAATAAACCGACTTGAGAGTCACGGAGTACCGTATCCGCCACTTAACCGGCAACACAAAAGAACTTAAGAACTTGGTTTTCCAGGAATGGTTGAGTCTTTGTCCATTAACTGTAAGCGCATTACCATTCCTAGGATCCCATTATCTACGGCCCCACGTGTTTGATAACCAAAGAACTGCGCCTCCTTGATCTCAATTTTCTAAGGAGTAGGTGCGGATGATAATCTCAAAAACAGAACCTTTTTGACCAATTTCCGCAGCTTTTGCAAAGGTGTAGTAGACCTTGAATAAAGTAGGCCAATAAAATCCATACTTGCAAGATTTTCGCAGCTGTTGTCGTTGAAGAAAAATGACCTCCACATGCTTCGATTGACAAAATTTAATGGCACTACCTACCTCATTGTCGGGCACACACATTGTTTTTTTTTTTTTTTTTTTTTTTTTTTTTTTTTCTTTCTCTTTTTTTTTTTTTATTCATAATGCGGATGGAGAAGGTTCATCACCTCCACTTCTGCATTCTCTGGAAGTTCATAATAAGGTTTGAGACGATGACCATTGACCTTAAATGTTTTGCATGAAATTTCACTCCTGATCTCAACTCGCACCAAAAGGAAAAACATTAGTTACCACAAATGGCCCAATCCACTTAGAACGCAGCTTTACACGGAAACAATTTGAGTCTTGATTGAAAAAGTAAAACTTTTTGCCCTCTCGTGAAATTTCTTTCGGAAATCAACCGTCATGGAATGCCTTAGCTTTAGTCTTATAAATCGGGGCATTCTCGAAGGCCTCATTTCTTAATTCTTCCAGTTCAGTAATCGGAACTTCCTTTGCTTTCCTTCTCCTTCCAATTCCATATTTACTTGTTTAATGGCCCAAGAAGAGCGATGTTGCAACTCAACGGGCAAATGACAGGGGTTTTCCATACACCAACCGAAATGGTGACATGCCAATGGGAGTCTTATAGGCGATCCTATAAGCCCATAAAGCGTCGTCAAGTCGAGTGCTCCAATCCTTTCTTGATGGATTCACTTTGTCTTTTCAAGGATTGACTTAATCTCCCGGTTGGACACTTCGTTTGCCCATTTGTCTGTGGATGGTAAGGAGTGGAGATTCTGTGCATAACTCCATATCTTTTCAATAGAGCATCAAAGGTTCTGTTGCAAAAATGAGTCCCTTGGTCACTGATGATAGCCCTTGGGGTCCCGAACCTGGAGAAAATATGTGTTCTAACAAAATCTGCAACAGTTTTAGAATCATCAGATCGGGTGGCTTTTGCTTCCACCCATTTAGACACATAATCAACAGATAAAAGAATGTATGTGAAACCAAATGAAGGAGGGAATGGCCCCATGAAATCAATACCCCACACATCAAAGAGTTCCACAAAAATGATCGGAGTCTGAGGCATTTGATTACGAGGACCAATATTACCTGTTCTCTGACATCGGTCACAAGACTTACAGAAGTTGTAAGCGTCTTTGAAAATTGAAGGCCAATAGAAACCACTTTGTCAAGCACTTTGTTGGCTGTCCTTTTCTTCCAAAGTGTCCTCCACATGCATAGGTGTGGCAAAAGGAGAGGATGGAGTGTGTCTCGGAATCGGAATGCACCTTCTAATGACTTGATCTCGCACAATGCTTCCATAAGTACGGCTCATCCCATATATAGTATTTACATCACTCCTTAATTTATCTCTTTGGGCCTTGTTCAAACCCTCCGGAAAGTCCTTAGTAACCAGGTAGTTAACAATGTCGGCATACCAAGGGATTATGGTGTTGACAACCATCAAATATTCATCCGGAAAAGTCTCCATGATAGGCATTTCTTCCTCTTCAGTTACCAATCTACTCAAGTGATCGGCCACCAAGTTTTCGCTCCCTTTCTTGTCTTTAATCTCCAAGTCAAATTCCTGGAGCAATAAAATCCATCGGAGCAATCTAGGCTTTGCTTCTTTCTTTGTTAGAAGATACTTCAAGGCTGCATGATCTGAAAACACAATCACTTTAGAACCAATTAGATATGATCTAAATTTTTCTAAAGCAAATACAACAGCTAGAAGTTCCTTTTCTGTGGTTGAGTAATTAAGTTGAGCATCATTTAGAGTCCTTGATGCATAGTAAATGGCATAAGGAACTCTATCAACTCGTTGTCCCAAGACAGCTCCTACTGCAAAGTCACTGGCATCACACATTAGTTCAAAAGGTAACTCCCAGTTGGGTGGCCTGATGATAGGCGCAAGCAGTTAACAACTTCTTGAGTTTATTGAAAGCTTCCATACATTTCTCATCGAAGTTAAAATTAACATCTTTTTGAAGAAGTCTACAAAGGGGCAATGAGACTTTAGAAAAGTCTTTAATGAATCTCCGGTAGAAACCTGCATGACCAATAAAAGAACGAATTTCCCGCACACTAGTGGGTGGTGGCAAAGAATGCATGAGTTCTACCTTAGCTTTATCTACTTCAATTCCCCTAGCAGAAATTACATGACCTAACACAATACCTTCATTCACCATGAAATGACATTTTTCCCAATTCAATACCAGGTTAGTGTCAATGCATCTTTTAAGAACCAATGTTAAATGTTCCAGGCAATTTTCAAAATCATTTCCAAAGACACTAAAGTCATCCATAAAAACCTCAATGATGTTTTCAATGTAATCGAAAAATAAACTCATCATGCATCTTGGAAAGTTCCCGGTGCATTGCGTTGAGTCCAAAAGGCATTCGCCTATATGCAAAGGTACCAAATGGACAAGTGAATGTAGTCTTGTCTTGGTCTTCCTGAGCTATGGCAATCTGATTGTAACCCGAAAAACCATCCGTAAAACAATAATGAGAATGACCACTAATCTTTCTAACATTTGATCAATGAAAGGTAAAGGAAAGTGGTCTTTTCTCGTGGCGGCATTCAACTTCCCGTAATCAATACAAACACGCCACCACTGTCTCAGTAACCTTGTGGGAATAAGCTCATTTTCAGCATTTCTTACCACAGTAATTCATTTCTTTGGTACTACCTGGACCGGGCTTACCCACTTGCTGTCAGAAATGGGGTAGATCACCCCCACACTTAGGAGCTTTAGTATCTCCTTTTTCACAACTTCCATCATGGGAGGATTCAACCTCCGCTGAGGGTCTCTCACAGTTTAGTATCCTCCTCCATTAATATCCTGTGCATACAAATGGAGGGACTAATACCTTTGATATCGCCTATTGACCAACCAATGGTCATCTTATGTTCTGCAAAACAACTACCGCTTCTCTTCTTGTTCTTGGGTGAGTGACTTTGCAATTATTACTCGGAAGGGTGTCCTTCTCTCCCAAGAAGATGTATTTAAGATGATCAGCAAAGTGCTTTAAGTTCCAATTCAGTGCCTCGCACAACGTAAGGTTGAGGTATATCGGTAGTAACAGGTAAATCAACAAAAGTTACCTCATGCTCTTCTCGGAGTGGAAGAGAGCTCTTTTAAGGCAAAGAACAATTTCATCAATGTCTTCACTCCATGGCTCTTCTTCACTCTTCTTCTTTTCCTCCCGTACATCTAAGCTATGAGTTAGAATTGTATCAAGAGCATCAAAATGGTTAGTATCAAAAGCTGCAGAAATTAAAGAATCAAAAGGATCAAAAGAATCAATTAAACAAGCGAGTGCACATCACTTGGGTATCTCATAGCTTCAAAAATATTGAATCTAATTAATTCCCCATCAAATTCCATTGTTAGAGTTCCCGAGTGCACATCAATTTTTGTCCGCGCGCCTTTCAAAAATGGTCTCCCTAACAAGATAGGAGCAGATTTGGGAGACTCATCCTCTTCCATGTCCAAAACATAGAAGTCTGCCGGAAACACTAATTCATTCACCTGCACCAAAACATCTTCAACCACACCCTTAGGGTATGTATTAGATCTATCAGCCAATTGAATAACGACACCAGTAGGTTCCAAAGGACCCAAGTATAAAGATGCATAAATAGAATATGGCATGACATTTATAGATGCACCTAAATCAAGCATTGCCCTTTCAAACCTTGTGTTACCTATAGTGCATGGAATGGTGAATGTGCCAGGGTCCTTACATTTGGTTGGGAGTTTCTTTTTAATTACAGCTGAAACATTTTCTCCCACTTGGACCTTTTCATTTCCTTTTAACTTCCTCTTGTTAGTGCATAATTCTTTCAGAAATTTTGCATATCTAGGTACCTGCTTAATGGCATCTAACAAAGGGATATTAACCTCTACCTTCCTAAAAGTCTCAAGTATTTCTTTTTCTCGCTTCTTTCTTTCTTGGTTTTAACCAATCTACTAGGAAAAGGAGCTTTAGTAACATATTTAGGAAGGGGTTCGAAAATACTTACCTTAGGGGCTTTGGAAGTTTGCCCTTATCATTTGCTTCTTTGGGTGGTTCATCTGTCTCTTGAGTGATTGGTGGAGGAGATGTAGGCTCATCCATCGTCTTTTCGCTTCTCAACGTGACAAAGACTAGCATTTTCCCTGGATTGACTTCTCGTCGTGAGGGTAGTTTTCCTGAAGCTTGGCTTTGAAACTTGTTGAATTCGTGGACAAATGCCGCCTATCTATCTCGATTCTCAAGTTATTGATTACAGTCCTTGTTTCTTGTTGGAACTGCGAACTATTAGTAGCCATTTGCTTCACTAGCTCCTCTAGTGAAGGCTCAGGTTGCTTAGGAGTTTGAACTTGTTTTTGTCTCTCGAGGGAAATGTGCTTGCCTTTGTTGGAATCCTGGAGGTCCATAAGCTGGAGGTTGATTTTGAGGTTGCTTTGCATAGCTAAAATTAGGATGATCCCTCCAACCTGGATTATATGTGTTTGAGTAGGGGTTGTAATTTTTTGAAAGGCCAGCATATCCCCCTACTGCTCTTACCTCCTCATTTGTGTCCTCTTGGAGAGTGGGACACGTATCAGTGGGATGTCCAGATGAACAACAGATCCCACAAGCATGAACTGGTGCTTTACCTGAATCCATTAACCGCTGAACCATAGCAGTCAATTGAGTCATTTGCTGCTGTAGATTTGTTGTCTCTACTTCTTTCACTTGCTCTTACTCCGTCATTTCTAGAGTAGAATTGTTGAGTATTGGCGCCATTCTTGAGATCAAGTTTCTAGCTTCTTGAGGAGTTTTATCAACTAATGCTCCTCCACTAGCAAAGATCAATCATGTTGCGGTCCATCACTAGCAAACCTTCATAAAAGTATCAGATCGAAGTTGTTCACGATTTGATGCTTTGAGGGCAACTAGCACACAATCTCTTGAATCTCTCCCAATACTCATGAAGTGATTCCCCATGTCTTTGTTGGATGCCGCAAATTTCTTTTCGATGGTGGCGGCCTTTGATGCGTGGGAAATATCCGTCTAGGAAAGCCCGAGCCATGTTCTCGCCATGTCCGAATTGATCCGGGTGGCAAGTAGTACAACCACTCCTTTGCGTAATCCTTTAGGGAAAACGGAAAAGCTCTCGGCTTGACTTGCTCCACCGAAATTCCTGCGGGCTTCATACTAGAACACACAACATGGATTTCCTCGGATGTTTGTTAGGATCTTCTCCGGCTAGTCCATTAAAAGATGGCAAAAGATGAATGAGACCGATTTCAACTCAAATGCTTCCTCATTCTCGGAATTTCTATGCACAGAGGTTGTTGGTCTAAGTTCGAGCACCCAACATCCTTAGTGTATTTTCTCGCCATCACTTCTTCAGATTCTTCAGTGGCTCGGATATCTCGAGATGCCGCAGAACCGGAAAGATCTATGTGACGGGCGATTTCAACGTCAACCAGGTGTGAAGTGGAAATTATCCTGGATGGAAGGGAAATTGAGGATGTGAAGTGAGTTGATCAATATAGTTCCTCAAATTTAGCAATCCTGCGTCTACCCCTTCAATAGACATCAACACCTACAAAATACTCGAAAAAAAAAATTCAAAACTAAAAATAAAAACAAAAATAAAAACAAGAGTAAAAATAGGAAATAAATTAATAGTGTAATTGAAAAATTGGCTCCCCAAAGAACGGCGCCAAAATTACGATGCGTGTGGATGTAGTGATTAAAAATCAGTTGTTAGGCTCACCGAAAATAAAAAAAAACCTTACAACTAGTTGTAGTTAGTAAGGGTCGATCCACAAAGAACCAAGTCAATTAACACTATCAAGTAATTCCCAATTTAAACTCTAATTAACAATAAACAAGAAAAAAAGGGGTTTTGGAGTTTTGATGAATAATGAACAGCTTTCAAAGACAATAACAATAAATAAACTGAAAACAACAATATAAGAAAATTGGTTAAGAGATTAAATCCACCACTAGATTTATATGATGATGTAAATCCACATATTATTTTATTCCAACATGCTCAATTATGTTTTTATGCAATTGTGAGAGTAAACCTCTGTTTTCCTTACGTGTTGGCCAATTTAGCAACCGCTCAAATCAACTTCTAATCACTGATTAATCATAAAGCAACCGCTCTTACAATTATCCAACAATTGCATTAAGATTTAGAAAACCAATTACACTAAGATCTAATCACACACCGGGATTAAATTACTTAGAACATATATTTCTCTAGATCTATTACCACAACCGTGCATAATAAACCCAAATCTACCACTTTTATAACTGGCAAATAGCACAAAGATAATTATACCCACATGAACATCATACATCCCATTAGATCTATTACCACAACCGTGCATAATAAACCCAACTCTATCTCATAGAAAGTGGAAACAAGTATAAAAACCTTCATACCAACAATAGATTCAGAAATATATGAATAAAAACATAACCGTGTTGAAATAATCAAATATGCAAGGTTTACAACATCAATACTAGCAGTTTCATCACCCTCTTAACCAAAGGAGGTTTAGTTACACATAGCTAAAAGGAAATCACAAGAAAAACCGAGAAGAAACAAGAAGAAACAAGAAGAAACTATGAGAGAAATGAAGGAGAGTTCAAGTCAGTGTCTTCCATGATAACCGATGGTGCCCTTTTATAGAAGTCCGGGGTAGCAAAATGACAAAGGGGAGTGGGTTGGTGAATGGGGTAGTTGAGAGGGTTGGTGAGTGAAGTAGGTGAAAGGGTTGGTGAATGGGGTAGTTGAATGGGTTGGTGAGTGAAGTAGGTGAATGGGTTGGTGAGTGAAGTAGGTGAATGGGTTGGTGAGTGCGAAAATTCCTTGGTCTGACTTGGAAGCCAAAAACGACCGATAATGCTTCGGATTCATGAAAAGTATTCTTCATGAAAGTTTTAGGTCTTTGTCTTGGCTATAACATGCATATCTGGATCGTCCAATTTGGCTTCCTACAGCCCAAGATATGACCCAAATACCGCGGTTGCTCAAACCCAACTTCAGCACCTCTGTTTCGACTTGCAAGCTCAAACTGACCCATTAGACTTCATTATTTCAAAATGTGTTCTTCATGAAAGTTGTTTATTTGGGTCTTGACTATCATCTATCCAAATTTCAGCCCATATCCATTATTAAAACTTGATATATGATTTTATGAGTGCACACCGTTCGGATTCTAGTGACAGAACTCGTATTCTGACTTTCATGTACACTTAGGTCCCTTAGACATCTGTTTAAGACTTCGAGCTCTTCATCAAAGTTGTAGAGCTCTCTCTTAGCTTTCCTACAAGATAAAATTCATAATTGTCAGATATCAGGAACTCAAGTTATGGCCAAAATACAGAAACAGTGTAAAATCTCAATAATGCTGAAAATATTCAATTAGGACCAATTTGAGCTTAGACTCACAAAATCATACCAAACTCGATCAATTAAGAATATGGAGAGTGTGAATGACTAATCATAAGGGTTTCTTAATAAATAAAATATGTGATTATTCCCGGCAACGGCGCCAAAATTCTGGTGAATGTAGTGATTAAAAATCAGTTGTTAGGCTCACCAGAAAATAAAAAAAAACCTTACAACTAGTTGTAGTTAGTAAGGGTCGATCCACAGAGAACCAAATCAATTAACACTATCAAGTAATTCCCAATTTAAACTCTAATTAACAATAAACAGTAAATAGGGGGTTTTGAAGTTCTGATGAATAATGAACAGCTTCAAAGACAATAACAATAAATAAACTGAAATCAATAATATAAGAAAATTGGTTAAGAGATTGAATCCACCACTAGATTTATATGATGATGTAAATCCACATATTATTTTATTCCAACATGCTCAATTATGTTTTTATGCAATTGTGAGAGTAAACCTCTGTTTTCCTTACGTGTTGGCCAATTTAGCAACCGCTCAAATCAACTTCTAATACCGATTAATCATAAAGCAACCGCTTCTTACAATTATCCAACAATTGCATTAAGATTTAGAAAACCAATTACACTAAGATCTAATCACACACCGGGATTAAATTACTTAGAACATATATTTCTATAGATCTATTACCACAACCGTGCATAATAAACCCAAATCTACCACTTTTATAACTAGCAAATAGTACAAAGATAATTATACCCACATGAACATCATACATCCCATTAGATCTATTACCACAACCGTGCATAATAAACCCAACTCTATCTCATAGAAAGTGGAAACAAGTATAAAAATCTTCATACCAACAATAGATTCAAATATATGAATAAAAACATAACGTGTTGAAATAATCAAATATGCAAGGTTTACAACATCAATACTAGCAGTTTCATCACCCTCTTAACCAAAGGAGGTTTAGTTACACATAGCTAAAAGGAAATCACAAGAAAAACTGAGAAGAAACAAGAAGAAACAAGAAGAAACTATGAGAGAAATGAAGGAGAGTTCAAGTTGTGTCTTCCATGATAACCGATGGTGCCCTTTTATAGAAGTCTGGGGTAGCAAAATGACAAAGGGGAGTGGGTTGGTGAATGGGGTAGTTGAGAGGGTTGGTGAGTGAAGTAGGTGAAAGGGTTGGTGAATGGGGTAGTTGAATGGGTTGGTGAGTGAAGTAGGTGAATGGGTTGGTGAGTGAAGTAGGTGAATGGGTTGGTGAGTGCGAAAATTCCTTGGTCTGACTTGGAAGCCAAAAACGACCGATAATGCTTCGGATTCATGAAAAGTATTCTTCATGAAAGTTTTAGGTCTTTGTCTTGGCTATAACATGCATATCTGGATCGTCCAATTTGGCTTCCTACAGCCCAAGATATGACCCAAATACCGCGGTTGCTCAAACCCAACTTCAGCACCTCTGTTTCGACTTGCAAGCTCAAACTGACCCATTAGACTTCATTATTTCAAAATGTGTTCTTCATGAAAGTTGTTTATTTGGGTCTTGACTATCAGATATCCAAATTTCAGCCCATCTCCATTATTAAAACTTGATATATGATTTTATGAGTGCACACCGTTCGGATTCTAGTGACAGAACTCGTATTCTGACTTTCATGTACACTTAGGTCCCTTAGACATCTGTTTAAGACTTCGAGCTCTTCATCAAAGTTGTAGAGCTCTCTCTTAGCTTTCCTACAAGATAAAATTCATAATTGTCAGATATCAGGAACTCAAGTTATGGCCAAAATACAGAAACAGTGTAAAATCTCAATAATGCTGAAAATATTCAATTAGGACCAATTTGAGCTTAGACTCACAAAATCATACCAAACTCGATCAATTAAGAATATGGAGAGTGTGAATGACTAATCATAAGGGTTTCTTAATAAATAAAATATGTGATTATCAAATTCCCCCACACTTAGCTTTTTGCACTCCTGGGCAAAACTCAAGACCAAAACAAGGACATAAGAGATTAACAAAAATTTAAATTTCAACGACATTCAAGAGCCCAAAATTTTACAATCAAGAAGAACAACCAAAGGTTCAAAGGATCAAAACATTCATGAGTTAACAATTCTCCACATCTCAAACCAACAAGCAAGGTATCTTCAATATGAATCGAGAATGATAGATCTTCACAAGATTCCTCTCAATCTCTCAAGTGTTTAAAAAGGTAGGTATTTCACTCAATTCAACCATGAAAATTGCACTACCATAAGCTTGCTTATCTTCTAATTCTCCACTACTCAAAACACATGCATACACAAATCATGAGGACTTTATTCAATGTTGTAGTGAGGTCAAGGTAACAAGAGGGTAAAATGGATATGAGAGGATAAATACCAAAGAGAATAAAAGCAAATGAGAGCTGAGTTCCAATAACAAGCATAAAAGTTCATCTCAACTCTAATGTATAACCCTTTACATATTCATTTCTCAATCCTTTTTTTTTTTTTTATATATATGAACATAACTATATACATACATTCTTTTTTTTTTTTTATTTATTTAATTTTTTTTTTTTTGGGCACTCTTTCCTTTTTCAACAACCATTTTGTACACACACCCCCACACTTGTTCAAAAACTCATTCATTAACCAAGCTAATGTTCTTTTATTCCCTAAGGTAAAATAAGAACACGATTTTCCATTTAAGGTACATAATGAGCTAGAAACAAGGAATGGTTAAATAAGCTCAAAGGGGTTAAGCAAAGGAAAATATACAAGGTTGGCGGGAATCGAGAATTTTCAAGAAGTCAAAAGAGTGCTTGATATCATATTGAAAACAAGGTTGGCTATTTGGTTAAACTAGCTAATTAAGAAAGAGGGCCTCAATCATGTTCATGCATGCAAGTGAAAACGTAGCTTTTAAAAAGAATCAAAGCAAGTTCTAGAGCAACAATTTCATGAGTGAAATTCACACAAGAAAGAAGAGAATGGCATAAATGTTAAATCCATCCATTAGGCTCAAAATCTCACCAGGTATGCATCCATCAAACTCAATTCATTAATTCAATCATCCATCACCAAGCACATCAGTTCAAGAAGGGAGAAAAGTTATTCAATCATGCAATGATTCTTTTTCTTTAAAAACTTTTTTTTTTTTTTGAAATTAAGACATTTTTTTTTTGCTAAAATCTCTCCCCCACACTTAATATAACATTGCCCTCAATGTGAAAGAGAGATATAGAAAAGAGCAACACAACCTGATAAGAAGTGAATCAACACTAAGCAGAAAAGAAGCACACTTGTCATTCTTTAATGACACTCGAAAAAAGAAACCAAATAATAAAACTTTAGTACTTCCACAATTTAATACTAATTAATTACTACCTAAAAAAACAAGCTCCTTACTTTGCCGCCTATTAAGATGCGTCTCAAGAGTAAAATTACTCCTTACTCTGCCATCACTAATTAGTTTAATAAGTCCATGACAATCATATCATACTTTCTAAACAAAACAAAATTTTTTTTTTAAATTTTTAAATTTTTTTTTTTAGGTCAACTATCCTTCCCCCCCAACTAGATCACAACATTGTCCCCAATGTTAAAATATAGATGAGTAAATGATAGAAGATATTACCTGTTGGAGAAAGCTGACACAAATTTAAACAGAAAAAAGTACGATGAATAAAACTAAATATAAAGGAAAGTTATAGATGAAGTGTCGTCACACCGTTGTTTTTCTTCGCCTCCCTTGTTGTTGTCTCCTTTCTCGCTTTGTCTCCTGACCAATCTATCTGGGTCACTTGGATCAGTTCATAAACAAAGGCTTCCAATTTATCAATTAACTCATCAACAGTGGAAGCCGAGATAAGGAGTTGTCTTTCAGAAGGTGTGACAAATTTCTGTTCCACAGCATGGTCAACAAAAGATAACAAATTATCAAAGAAATTATTAACATTCAACAAACCTATGGGTTTATGGTGGATGTTCAATTGGGCCCAAGAGACAACTTGAAAGACTTCTTCCAAAGTACCAAAACCACCAGGTAAGGCTATGAAGGCATCAGAGTTGTCAAGCATTGCCTTCATTCGTTCATGCATAGATGATACTTGAATTTCCTGTCCAATTGTCTTTCCAACGAAGTTCCTTCGAGTTAAAGGTTCAGGAATGACACCTAAAACTTGACCACCTCTTAGAAATGCGACAATGATACAGCCCCCATTAACCCAAGGCAACCTCCCCCATATACTACACGAATGTTCCTCGCAAAGTAGCAGTGTTCTACCAAGAGTGGTTCTTTGCGTTGACAAACTCTAAACTCTTCCCATAATGTGTCCCACAAAATACACAGATACTAACAAGTTTACGAACGTAAAGAAGAAAAAGCTCCCTCCATCTCTACACTCACACTCTCTATGAATGATTAAGAGTTGCGGGAAAGTGAAGAAAATGGAGTGTTTAAATAGGGAAGAGAAAAAAAAAAATAATAATAATAGCTCCTATATGAGTAGGTTGGTCACATTGTCGAAAAAGGTTGAAATTAAGAAACACAGAATCTTTTCTTTTCTTTTCTTTTCTTTTTTTTTTTTTTGTTGTTTTTTTTTTTTTTTTGTTTTGTTTTGTTTTTGTTTTGTTTTTTTTTTTTTTTTTTGAAAGATGACATGAAGAAGAAGAAGAAGATGATACGTGTCTGATTGTTTGTGGATATGGCTCACATCCGCCTCTCGGTTGAACGTCCGATAACGCTTAAACGTCTTCTATGAGTCGAGGATAAGCTTCCCATCCAATTTTCTTATAAATTGGCAAACAGGGTCTTTTAGAGTCGATTCCCAAGATCGTAGCGTTTTTCTTCATCCTTGAAGAGATTCCACAATTTAAGAATTTCACGATGCACCAATCCACAAGAATGCGTCTCAAGAGTCAACAAGATATCATCTAATGACTCCTTACTCACCATTCTTAATGAAGAAAATTTTATCTTCTCTATTTGCGAAACCATCCCCAAAGTACGACATCGCTTGTTACAGTTCCATCGTCCACATTTGTGACAAACTTGTAACCTTTTTGCTCTTCTTCTTTTAGAATATGAACTTCTTCCAAAACCAGGCATATATGAGTTAAATGAAATTGAGGACTCACCTGCTAATCGGACCTTTGCTTCAATTATCCAGCGTATATCTTCTGGCATACCTTTGTGCATTAACAGCCTCAATCTTTCAACTCGAACTTTGTAGATTGTTCTCAAAGCATTTTGAGGAAGAGAAGGAAAATATTTGCTCAGGTTTGAAAGAATGACATCCATTTTGAAGGAGAAGAAGAGTTCAGTTATTTTGGGAAACTGAAAATAAACCGACTTGAGAGTCACGGAGTACCGTATCCGCCACTTAACCGGCAACACAAAAGAACTTAAGAACTTGGTTTTCCAGAATGGTTGAGTCTTTGTCCATTAACTGTAAGCGCATTACCATTCCTAGGATCCCATTATCTACGGCCCCACGTGTTTGATAACCAAAGAACTGCGCCTCCTTGATCTCAATTTTCTAAGGAGTAGGTGCGGATGATAATCTCAAAACAGAACCTTTTTGACCAATTTCCGCAGCTTTTGCAAAAGGTGTAGTAGACCTTGAATAAAGTAGGCCAATAAAATCCATACTGCAAGATTTTCGCAGTTGTTGTCGTTGAAGAAAAATGACCTCCACATGCTTCGATTGACAAAATTTAATGGCACTACCTACCTCATTGTCTAGCACACAAATTGTTTTTTTTTTTTTTTTTTTTTTTTTTTTCTTTTCTTTTTTTTTTTTTTTTTTTATTCATAATGCGGATGGAGAAGGTTCATCACCTCCACTTCTGCATTCTCTGGAAGTTCATAATAAGGTTTGAGACGATGACCATTGACCTTAAATGTTTTGTCTGAAATTTCACTCCTGATCTCAACTGCACCAAAAGGAAAAACATTAGTTACCACAAATGGCCCAATCCACTTAGAACGCAGTTTACCTGGAAACAATTTGAGTCTTGATTGAAAAAGTAAAACTTTTTGCCCTCTGTGAAATTTCTTTCTGGAAATCAACTGGTCATGGAATGCCTTAGCTTTAGTCTTATAAATCAGGGCATTCTCGAAGGCCTCATTTCTTAATTCTTCCAGTTCCTGTAACTGGAACTTCCTTTGCTTTCCAGCTCCTTCCAATTCCATATTTACTTGTTTAATGGCCCAGTAAGAGCGATGTTGCAACTCAACGGGCAAATGACAGGGCTTTCCATACACCAACCGAAATGGTGACATGCCAATGGGAGTCTTATAGGCAGTCCTATAAGCCCATAAAGCGTCGTCAAGTCGAGTGCTCCAATCCTTTCTTGATGGATTCACTGTCTTTTCAAGGATTGACTTAATCTCCTAGGTTGGACACTTCAGTTTGCCCATTTGTCTGTGGATGGTAAGGAGTGGAGATTCTCGTGCATAACTCTATATCTTTTCAATAGAGCATCAAAGGTTCCGTTGCAAAAATGAGTCCCTTGGTCACCGATGATAGCCCTTGGGGTCCCGAACCTGGAGAAAATATGTGTTCTAACAAAATCTCGCAATTTTAGAATCATCGGATCGGGTGGCTTTTGCTTCCACCCATTTAGACACATAATCAACGATAAAAGAATGTATGTGAAACCAAATGAAGGAGGGAATGGCCCCATGAAATCAATACCCCACACATCAAAGAGTTCCACAAAAATGATCGGAGTCCGAGGCATTTGATTACGAGGACCAATATTACCTGTTCTCGACATCGGTCCACAAGACTTACGTGTTGTAAGCGTCTTTGAAAATTGAAGGCCAATAGAAACCACTTGTCAAGCACTTTGTTGGTGTCCTTTTATCTTGCCAAAGTGTCCTCCACATGCATAGGTGTGGCAAAAGGAGAGGATGGAGTGTGTCTCGAGAATCGGAATGCACCTTCTAATGACTTGATCTCGCACAATGCTTCCATAAGTACGGCTCATCCCGGATATAGTATTTACAAATCACTCCTTAATTTATCTCTTTGGGCCTTGTTCAAACCCTCCGGAAAGTCCTTAGTAACCAGGTAGTTAACAATGTCGGATACCAAGGGATTATGGTGTTGACAACCATCAAATATTCATCCGAAAAGTCTCCATGATAGGCATTTCTTCCTCTTCGCTTACCAATCTACTCAAGTGATCGGCCACCAAGTTTTCGCTCCCTTTCTTGTCTTTAATCTCCAAGTCAAATTCCTGGAGCAATAAAATCCATCGAGCAATCTAGGCTTTGCTTCTTTCTTTGTTAGAAGATACTTCAAGGTCAGTATGATCTGAAAACACAATCACTTTAGAACCAATTAGATATGATCTAAATTTTTCTAAAGCAAATACAACAACTAGAAGTTCCTTTTCGTGGTTGAGTAATTAAGTTGAGCATCATTTAGAGTCCTTGATGCATAGTAAATGGCATAAGGAACTCTATCAACTCGTTGTCCCAAGACAGCTCCTCTATGCAAAGTCACTGGCATCACACATTAGTTCAAAAGGTAACTCCCAGGTTAGGTGGCACGATGATAGCGCAATGCTTAACAACTTCTTGAGTTTATTGAAAGCTTCCATACATTTCTCATCGAAGTTAAAATTAACATCTTTTTGAAGAAGTCTACAAAGGGGCAATGAGACTTTAGAAAAGTCTTTAATGAATCTCCCAGGTAGAAACCTGCATGACCAATAAAAGAACGAATTTCCCGCACACTAGTGGGTGGTGGCAAAGAATGCATGAGTTCTACCTTAGCTTTATCTACTTCAATTCCCCTAGCGAAATTACATGACCTAACACAATACCTTCATTCACCATGAAATGACATTTTTCCCAATTCAATACCAGGTTAGTGTCAATGCATCTTTTAAGAACCAATGTTAAATGTTCCAGGCAATTTTCAAAATCATTTCCAAAGACACTAAAGTCATCCATAAAAACCTCAATGATGTTTTCAATGTAATCGAAAAATAAACTCATCATGCATCTTTGGAAAGTTCCTGGTGCATTGCGAGTCCAAAAGGCATTCGCCTATATGCAAAGGTACCAAATGGACAAGTGAATGTAGTCTTGTCTTGGTCTTCGAGCTATGGCAATCTGATTGTAACCTCGAAAAACCATCCGAGAAAACAATAATGAGAATGACCACTAATCTTTCTAACATTTGATCAATGAAAGGTAAAGGAAAGTGGTCTTTTCTCGTGGCGGCATTCAACTTCCTGTAATCAATACAAACACGCCACCCATCAGCGTAACCTTGTGGGAATAAGCTCATTTTCAGCATTTCTTACCACAAGTAATTCCGATTTCTTTGGTACTACCTGGACCGGGCTTACCCACTTGCTATCGAAACGGGGATAGATCACCCCCACACTTAGGAGCTTTAGTATCTCCTTTTCACAACTTCCATCATGGGAGGATTCAACCTCCGCCGAGGGTCTCTCACAGTTTAGTATCCTCCTCCATTAATATCCCGTGCATACAAATGGAGGGACTAATACCCTTGATATCACCTATTGACCAACCAATGGTTGTCTTATGTTCCTGCAAAACAGCTACCAGCTTCTCTTCTTGTTCTTGGGTGAGTGACTTTGTAATTATTACTGGAAGGGTGTCCTTCTCTCCCAAGAAGATGTATTTAAGATGATCAGCAAAGGCTTTTAAGTTCCAATTCAGTGTGCCTGCACAACGTGAAGGTTGAGGTATATCGGTAGTAACAGGTAAATCAACAAAAGTTACCTCATGCTCTTCTTACGGTGTGGAAGAGAGCTCTTTTAAGGCAAAGAACAATTTCATCAATGTCTTCACTCCATGGCTCTTCTTCACTCTTCTTCTTCTTTTCCTCCTGTACATCTAAGCTATGAGTTAGAATTGTATCAAGAGCATCAAAATGGTTAGTATCAAAAGTGCAGAAAATTAAAGAATCAAAAGGATCAAAAGAATCAATTAAACAAGCAGAGTGCACATCACTTGGGTATCTCATAGCTTCAAAAATATTGAATCTAATTAATTCCCCATCAAATTCCATTGTTAGAGTTCCCGAGTGCACATCAATTTTTGTCCGCGCGCCTTCAAAAATGGTCTCCCTAACAAGATAGGAGCAGATTTGGGAGACTCATCCTCTTCCATGTCCAAAACATAGAAGTCTGCATTTAAAACACTAATTCATTCACCTGCACCAAAACATCTTCAACCACACCCTTAGGGTATGTATTAGATCTATCGACCAATTGAATAACGACACCAAAGAGGTTCCAAAGGACCCAAGTATAAAGATGCATAAATAGAATATGGCATGACATTTATAGATGCACCTAAATCAAGCATTGCCCTTTCAAACCTTGTGTTACCTATAGTGCATGGAATGGTGAATGTGCCAGGGTCCTTACATTTGGTTGGGAGTTTCTTTTTAATTACAGCTGAAACATTTTCTCCCACTTGGACCTTTTCATTTCCTTTTAACTTCCTCTTGTTAGTGCATAATTCTTTCAGAAATTTTGCATATCTAGGTACCTGCTTAATGACAAAGGGGAGTGGGTTGGTGAATGGGGTAGTTGAGAGGGTTGGTGAGTGAAGTAGGTGAAAGGGTAAAAATTCAAAATTTCATACATGTGGATGTGGATGTATATTTTCTTATATTTCTGATGCAAAATTTCACTTGGAATTTTGCATTTCTCTCCTTCACTACATCTACACGCATCAGAATTTCATACAAAAATCTATTCCCTTTCCAAAATTCTGATGCGTGTGGATGTAGTGATTAAAAATCAGTTGTTAGGCTCACCAGAAAATAAAAAAAAAACCTTACAACTAGTTGTAGTTAGTAAGGGTCGATCCACAGAGAACCAAGTCAATTAACACTATCAAGTAATTCCCAATTTAAACTCTAATTAACAATAAACAGTAAAAAAGGGGGTTTTGGAGTTTTGATGAATAATGAACAGAATTCAAAGACAATAACAATAAATAAACTGAAAACAACAATATAAGAAAATTGGTTAAGAGATTGAATCCACCACTAGATTTATATGATGTGATGTAAATCCACATATTATTTTATTCCAACATGCTCAATTATGTTTTTATGCAATTGTGAGAGTAAACCTCTGTTTTCCTTACGTGTTGGCCAATTTAGCAACCGCTCAAATCAACTTCTAATCACCGATTAATCATAAAGCAACCGCTCTTACAATTATCCAACAATTGCATTAAGATTTAGAAAACCAATTACACTAAGATCTAATCACACAGGGATTAAATTACTTAGAACATATATTTCTCTAGATCTATTACCACAACCGTGCATAATAAACCCAAATCTACCACTTTTATAACTGCAAATAGCACAAAGATAATTATACCCACATGAACATCATACATCCCATTAGATCCATTACCACAACCGTGCATAATAAACCCAACTCTATCTCATAGAAAGTGGAAACAAGTATAAAAACCTTCATACCAACAATAGATTCAGAAATATATGAATAAAAACATAACTGTGTTGAAATAATCAAATATGCAAGGTTTACAACATCAATACTAGCAGTTTCATCACCCTCTTAACCAAAGGAGGTTTAGTTACACATAGCTAAAAGGAAATCACAAGAAAAACTGAGAAGAAACAAGAAGAAACAAGAAGAAATTAGTTGAGACATTGTTGGTATGAGGCATTCCCATAATAAGGATGCGTCTCAAATTTCTTCATCCAAAGGAGGCATTCCCCGGCAACGGCGCCAAAATTCTGATGCGTGTGGATGTAGTGATTAAAAATCAGTTGTTAGGCTCACCAGAAAATAAAAAAAACCTTACAACTAGTTGTAGTTAGTAAGTGTTCGATCCACAGAGAACCAAGTCAATTAACACTATCAAGTAATTCCCAATTTAAACTCTAATTAACAATAAACAAGAAAAGGGGGGTTTTGGAGTTTTGATGAATAATGAACAGCTTTCAACAAGACAATAACAATAAATAAACCGAAAACAACAATATAAGAAAATTGGTTAAGAGATTGAATCCACCACTAGATTTATATGATGATGTAAATCCACATATTATTTTATTCCAACATGCTCAATTATGTTTTTATGCAATTGTGAGAGTAAACCTCTGTTTTCCTTACGTGTTGGCCAATTTAGCAACCGCTCAAATCAACTTCTAATCACCGATTAATCATAAAGCAACCGCTCTTACAATTATCCAACAATTGCATTAAGATTTAGAAAACCAATTACACTAAGATCTAATCACACACCGGATTAAATTACTTAGAACATATATTTCTCTAGATCTATTACCACAACCGTGCATAATAAACCCAAATCTACCACTTTTGGTCTATAACTCGGCAAATAGCACAAAGATAATTATACCCACATGAACATCATACATCCCATTAGATCTATTACCACAACCGTATGCATAATAAACCCAACTCTATCTCATAGAAAGTGGAAACAAGTATAAAAACCTTCATACCAACAATAGATTCAGAAATATATGAATAAAAACATAACGTGTTGAAATAATCAAATATGCAAGGTTTACAACATCAATACTAGCGCTTCATCACCCTCTTAACCAAAGGAGGTTTAGTTACACATAGCTAAAAGGAAATCACAAGAAAAACTGAGAAGAAACAAGAAGAAACAAGAAGAAATTAGTTGAGACATTGTTGGTATGAGGCATTCCCATAATAAGGATGCGTCTCAAATTTCTTCATCCAAAGGAGGCATTCCCCGGCAACGGCGCCAAAATTCTGATGCGTGTGGATGTAGTGATTAAAAATCAGTTGTTAGGCTCACCAGAAAATAAAAAAAACCTTACAACTAGTTGTAGTTAGTAAGGGTCGATCCACAGAGAACCAAGTCAATTAACACTATCAAGTAATTCCCAATTTAAACTCTAATTAACAATAAACAGTAAAAAGGGGGTTTTGGAGTTTTGATGAATAATGAACAGTTTCAACAAGACAATAACAATAAATAAACTGAAAACAACAATATAAGAAAATTGGTTAAGAGATTGAATCCACCACTAGATTTATATGATGATGTAAATCCACATATTATTTTATTCCAACATGCTCAATTATGTTTTTATGCAATTGTGAGAGTAAACCTCTGTTTTCCTTACGTGTTGGCCAATTTAGCAACCGCTCAAATCAACTTCTAATCACTGATTAATCATAAAGCAACCGCTCTTACAATTATCCAACAATTGCATTAAGATTTAGAAAACCAATTACACTAAGATCTAATCACACACCGGGATTAAATTACTTAGACATATATTTCTCTAGATCTATTACCACAACCGTGCATAATAAACCCAAATGTACCACTTTTATAACTGGCAAATAGCACAAAGATAATTATACCCACATGAACATCATACATCCCATTAGATCTATTACCACAACCATGCATAATAAACCCAACTCTATCTCATAGAAAGTGGAAACAAGTATAAAAACCTTCATACCAACAATAGATTCAGAAATATATGAATAAAAACATAACTGTGTTGAAATAATCAAATATACAAGGTTTACAACATCAATACTAGCAGTTTCATCACCCTCTTAACCAAAGGAGGTTTAGTTACACATAGCTAAAAGGAAATCACAAGAAAAACTGAGAAGAAACAAGAAGCAACAAGAAGAAACTATGAGAGAAATGAAGGAGAGTTCAAGTTGTGTCTTCTATGATAACCGATGGTGCCCTTTTATAGAAGTCTGGGGTAGCAAAATGACAAAGGGGAGTGGGTTGGTGAATGGGGTAGTTGAGAGGGTTGGTGAGTGAAGTAGGTGAAAGGGTTGGTGAATGGGGTAGTTGAATGGGTTGGTGAGTGAAGTAGGTGAATGGGTTGGTGAGTGAAGTAGGTGAATGGGTTGGTGAGTGCGAAAATTCCTTGGTCTGACTTGGAAGCCAAAAACGACCGATAATGCTTCGGATTCATGAAAAGTATTCTTCATGAAAGTTTTAGGTCTTTGTCTTGGCTATAACATGCATATCTGGATCGTCCAATTTGGCTTCCTACAGCCCAAGATATGACCCAAATACCGCGGTTGCTCAAACCCAACTTCAACACCTCTGTTTCGACTTGCAAGCTCAAACTGACCCATTAGACTTCATTATTTCAAAATGTGTTCTTCATGAAAGTTGTTTATTTGGGTCTTGACTATCAGCTATCCAAATTTCAGCCCATCTCCATTATTAAAACTTGATATATGATTTTATGAGTGCACACCGTTCGGATTCTAGTGACAGAACTCGTATTCTGACTTTCATGTACACTTAGGTCCCTTAGACATCTGTTTAAGACTTCGAGCTCTTCATCAAAGTTGTAGAGCTCTCTCTTAGCTTTCCTACAAGATAAAATTCATAATTGTTAGATATCGTGGAACTCAAGTTATGGCCAAAATACAGAAACAGTGTAAAATCTCAATAATGCTGAAAATATTCAATTAGGACCAATTTGAGCTTAGACTCACAAAATCATACCAAACTCGATCAATTAAGAATATGGAGAGTGTGAATGACTAATCATAAGGGTTTCTTAATAAATAAAATATGTGATTATCAAATTCCCCCACACTTAGCTTTTTGCACTCCTGGGCAAAACTCAAGACCAAAACAAGGACATAAGAGATTAACAAAAATTTAAATTCTAACGACATTCAAGAGCCCAAAATTTTACAATCAAGATGAACAACCAAAGGTTCAAAGGATCAAAACATTCATGAGTTAACAATTCTCCACATCTCAAACCAACAAGCAAGGTATCTTCAATATGAATCGAGAATGATAGATCTTCACAAGATTCCCTCTCAATCTCTCAAGTGTTTAAAAAGGTAGGTATTTCACTCAATTCAACCATGAAAATTGCACTACCATAAGCTTGCTTATCTTCTAATTCTCCACTACTCAAAACACATGCACACACAAATCATGAGGACTTTATTTAAGGTTGTAATGGGGTCAAGGTAACGAAGAGGGTAAAATGGATATGAGAGGATAAATACCAAAGAGAATAAAAGCAAATGAAGTGAGTTCCAATAACAAGCATAAAAGTTCATCCCAACTCTAATGTATAACCCTTTACATATTCATTTCTCAATCCTTTTTTTTTTTTTTTATATATGAACATAACTATATACATACATTCTTTTTTTTTTTTTTTTTTGGGCACTCTTTCCTTTTTTTCAACAACCATTTTGTACACACACCCCACACTTGTTCAAAAACTCATTCATTAACCAAGCTAATGTTCTTTTATTCCCTAAGGTAAAATAAGAACACGATTTTCCATTTAAGGTACATAATGAGCTAGAAACAAGGAATGGTTAAATAAGCTCAAAGGGTTAAGCAAAGGAAAATATACAAGGTTGGCGGAATCGAGAATTTTCAAGAAGTCAAAAGAGTGCTTGATATCATATTGAAAACAAGGTTGGCTATTTGGTTAAACTAGCTAATTAAGAAAGAGGGCCTCAATCATGTTCATGCATGCAAGTGAAAACGTAGCTTTTAAAAAGAATCAAAGCAAGTTCTAGAGCAACAATTTCATGAGTGAAATTCACACAAGAAAGAAGAGAATGGCATAAATGTTAAATCCATCCATTAGGCTCAAAATCTCACCAGGTATGCATCCATCAAACTCAATTCATTAATTCAATCATCCATCACCAAGCACATCAGTTCAAGAAGGAAGAAAAGTTATTCAATCATGCAATGATTCTTTTTCTTTAAAAACTTTTTTTTTTTTTTTTTTGAAATTAAGACATTTTTTTATGCTAAAATCTCTCCCCCACACTTAATATAACATTGCCCTCAATGTGAAAGAGAGATATAGAAAAGAGCAACACAACCTGATAAGAAGTGAATCAACACTAAGCAGAAAAGAAGCACACTGTCATTGCTGCAACAGACCCTGAAAAGAAACCAAATAATAAAACTTTAGTACTTCCACAATTTAATACTAATTAATTACTACCTAAAAAACAAGCTCCTTACTCTGCCACCAATTAAGATGCGTCTCAAGAGTAAAGTAGGGGCAAACTTCCAAAGCCCCTAAGGTAAGTATTTCTGAACCCCTTCCTAAATATGTTACTAAAGCTCCTTTTCCTAGTAGATTGGTTAAAACCAAGAAAGAAGAAGCAGAAAAAGAAATACTTGAGACTTTTAGGAAGGTAGAGGTTAATATCCCTTTGTTAGATGCCATTAAGCAGGTACCTAGATATGCAAAATTTCTGAAAGAATTATGCACTAACAAGAGGAAGTTAAAAGGAAATGAAAAGGTCCAAGTGGGAGACAATGTTTCAGCTGTAATTAAAAAGAAACTCCCAACCAAATGTAAGGACCCTGGCACATTCACCATTCCATGCACTATAGGTAACACAAGGTTTGAAAGGGCAATGCTTGATTTAGGTGCATCTATAAATGTCATGCCATATTCTATTTATGCATCTTTATACTTGGGTCCTTTGGAACCTACTGGTGTCGTTATTCAATTGGCTGATAGATCTAATACATACCCTAAGGGTGTGGTTGAAGATGTTTTGGTGCAGGTGAATGAATTAGTGTACCTTAAAAACTTGAGTTTGGATGTAATATTAACTGCGCCTCCTGATCTCAATTCAGGCTCATTATGTACCTTAAAAACTGATAATCACATATTTTATTTATTAAGAAACCCTTATGATTAGTCATTCACACTCTCCATATTCTTAATTGATCGAGTTTGGTATGATTTTGTGAGTCTAAGCTCAAATTGGTCCTAATTGAATATTTTCAGCATTATTGAGATTTTACACTATTTCTGTATTTTGGCCATAACTTGAGTTCCTGATATCTGACAATTATGAATTTTATCTTATAGGAAAGCTAAGAGAGAGCTCTACAACTTTGATGAAGAGCTCGAAGTCTTAAACAGATGTCTAAGGGACCTAAGTGTACATGAAAGTCAGAATACGAGTTCTGTCACTAGAATCCGAACGGTGTGCACTCATAAAATCATATATCAAGTTTTAATAATGGAGATGGGCTGAAATTTGGATAGCTGATAGTCAAGACCCAAATAAACAACTTTCATGAAGAACACATTTTGAAATAATGAAGTCTAATGGGTCAGTTTGAGCTTACTTCACTCACCAACCCATTCACCTACTTCACTCACCAACCCATTCACCTACTTCACTCACCAACCCATTCACCTACCCCATTCACCAACCCTTTCACCTACTTCACTCACCAACCCTCTCAACTACCCCATTCACCAACCCACTCCCCTTTGTCATTTTGCTACCCCGACTTCTATAAAAGGGCACCATCGGTTATCATGGAAGACACAACTTGAACTCTCCTTCATTTCTCTCATAGTTTCTTCTTGTTTCTTCTTGTTTCTTCTCGCTTTTTCTTGTGATTTCCTTTTAGCTATGTGTAACTAAACCTCCTTTGGTTAAGAGGGTGATGAAACTGCTAGTATTGATGTTGTAAACCTTGCATATTTGATTATTTCAACACGCTTATGTTTTTATTCATATATTTACAATCTATTGTTGGTATGAAGGTTTTTATACTTGTTTCCACTTTCTATGAGATAGAGTTGGGTTTATTATGCACGGTTGTGGTAATAGATCTAATGGGATGTATGATGTTCATGTGGGTATAATTATCTTTGTGCTATTTGCCGCTTATAAAAGTGGTAGATTTGGGTTTATTATGCACGGTTGTGGTAATAGATCTAGAGAAATATATGTTCTAAGTAATTTAATCCCTTGTGTGATTAGATCTTAGTGTAATTGGTTTTCTAAATCTTAATGCAATTGTTGGATAATTGTAAGAGCGGTTGCTTTATGATTAATCGTGATTAGAAGTTGATTTGAGCGGTTGCTAAATTGGCCAACACGTAAGGAAAACAGAGGTTTACTCTCACAATTGCATAAAAACATAATTGAGCATGTTGGAATAAAATAATATGTGGATTTACATCATCATATAAATCTAGTGGTGGATTCAATCTCTTAACCAATTTTCTTATATTGTTGTTTTCGGTTTATTTATTGTTATTGTCTTTGAAACTGTTCATTATTCATCAAAACTCCAAAACCCCTTTTTTACCATTTATTGTTAATTAGAGTTTAAATTGGGAATTACTTGATAGTGTTAATTGACTTGGTTCTCTGTGGGATCGACTTACTAACTACAACTAGTTGTAAGGTTTTTTTTATTTTCTGGTGAGCCTAACAACTGATTTTTAATCACTACATCCACACGCACCAGAATTTTGGCGCCGTTGCCGGGGAGCCAATTTTTCAATTACACTATTAATTTATTTCCTATTTTTACTCTGTTTTTATTTTTGTTTAGTTTTGAATTTTTTTTTCTGAGTATTTTGTAGGTGTTGATGTCTATTGAAGGGGTAGACGCAGGATTGCTAAATTTGAGGAACTATATTGATCAACTCACTTCACATCCTCAATTTCCCTTCCATCCGGATAATTTCCACTTCACACCTGCTGACGTTGAAGCTGCCCGTCACATAGATCTTTCCAGTTCTGCGGCATCTGAGATATCTGAGCCACCGAAGAAGCGATGATGGCGAAAAATACACTAAGGATGTTGGGTGCTCCGAACTTAGACCAACAACCTCTGTGCATAGAAATTCCTGAGAATGAGGAAGCATTTGAGTTGAAATCTGGTCTCATTCATCTTTTGCCATCTTTTAATGGACTAGCCTAGGAGAAGATCCTAACAAACATCCGAAGGAAATCCATGTTGTGTGTTCTAGTATGAAACTGCGGGAATTTCGATGGAGCAAGTCAAGCTGAGAGCTTTTCCGTTTTCCCTAAAGGATTCTGCAAAGGAGTGGTTGTACTACTTGCCACCCGGATCAATTCAGACATGGCAGAACATGGCTCGGGCTTTCCTAGACAGATATTTCCCTGCATCAAAGGCCGCCACCATCAGAAAAGAAATTTGCGGCATCCAACAAAGACATGGGGAATCACTTCATGAGTATTGGGAGAGATTCAAGAGATTGTGTGCTAGTTGCCCTCAGCATCAAATCAGTGAACAACTTCTGATACAGTACTTTTATGAAGGTTTGCTAGTGATGGACCGCAACATGATTGATGCTGCTAGTGGAGGAGCATTAGTTGATAAAACTCCTCAAGAAGCTAGAAACTTGATCTCAAGAATGGTCTGCCAATACTCAACAATTCTACTCTAGAAATGACTCGGAGTAAGAGCGATGAAAGAAGTAGAGACAACAAATCTACACGTGACAAATGACTCAATTGATTTGCTATGGTTCGTGTTAATGGATTTAGGTGAAGCACCAGGTTCATGCTTGTGGGATCTGTTGTTCATCTGGACATCCCACTGATACGTGTCCCACTCTCCAGAGGACACAAATGAGGAGGTAAGAGCAGTAGGGGGATATGCTGGCCTTTCAAAAAATTACAACCCCTACTCAAACACATATAATCCAGGTTGGAGGGATCATCCTAATTTTAGCTATGCAAAGCAACCTCAAAATCAACCTCCAGCTTATGGACCTCCAGGATTCCAACAAAGGCAAGCACATTTCCCTCAGAGACAGCAGCAAGTTCAAACTCCTAAGCAACCTGAGCCTTCACTAGAGGAGCTAGTGAAGCAAATGGCTACTAATAATTCGCAGTTCCAACAAGAAACAAGGACTGCAATCAATAACTACGAGAATCGGATAGAGGCGGTGTCACGGAATTCAACAAGTTTCAAAGCCAAGCTTCGGAAAACTACCCTCACGGCCAAGTCAATCCGAGGGAAAATGCTAGTCTTTGTCACGTTGAGAAGCGGAAAGACGATGGATGAGCCTACATCTCCTCCACCAATCACTCAAAAGACGGATGAACCACCCAAAGAAGCAAATGATAAGGGCAAACTTCCAAAGCCCCTAAGGTAAGTATTTACGAACCCCTTCCTAAATATGTTACTAAAGCTCCTTTTCTAGTAGATTGGTTAAAACCAAGAAAGAAGAAGCGAAAAAAAAATACTTGAGACTTTTAGGAAGGTAGAGGTTAATATCCCTTTGTTAGATGCCATTAAGCGGTACCTAGATATGCAAAATTTCTGAAAGAATTATGCACTAACAAGAGGAAGTTAAAAGGAAATGAAAAGGTCCAAGTGGGAGAAAATGTTTCAATTTGTAATTAAAAAGAAACTCCCAACCAAATGTAAGGACCCTGCACATTCACCATTCCATGCACTATAGGTAACACAAGGTTTGAAAGGGCAATGCTTGATTTAGGTGCATCTATAAATGTCATGCCATATTCTATTTATGCATCTTTATACTTGGGTCCTTTGGAACCTCTTGGTGTCGTTATTCAATTGGGCGATAGATCTAATACATACCCTAAGGGTGTGGTTGAAGATGTTTTGGTGCGGTGAATGAATTAGTGTTTCCGTGCAGACTTCTATGTTTTGGACATGGAAGAGGATGAGTCTCCCAAATCTGCTCCTATCTTGTTAGGGAGACCATTTTTGAAGGCTAACGCGGACAAAAAATTGATGTGCACTCGGGAACTCTAACAATGGAATTTGATGGGGAATTAATTAGATTCAATATTTTTGAAGCTATGAGATACCCAAGTGATGTGCACTCTGCTTGTTTAATTGATTCTTTTGATCCTTTTGATTCTTTAATTTCTGACTTTTGATACTAACCATTTTGATGCTCTTGATACAATTCTAACTCATAGCTTAGATGTACGGGAGGAAAAGAAGAAGAGTGAAGAAGAGCCATGGAGTGAAGACATTGATGAAATTGTTCTTTGCCTTAAAAGAGCTCTCTTCCACTCCCGAGAAAGCATGAGGTAACTTTTGTTGATTTACCCATTGTTACTACTTGATATACCTCAACCTTCATTGTGTAGGCACACGAATTGGAACTTAAAGCAACTTGCTGATCATCTTAAATACATCTTCTTGGGAGAGAAGGACACCCTTCCAATAATAATTGCAAAGTCACTCACCCAAGAACAAGAAGAGAAACGGTAGTGTTTTGGGAACATAAGACAGACCATTGGTTGGTCAATAGGCGATATCAAGGGTATTAGTCCCTCCATTTGTATGCACGGGATATTAATGGAGGAGGATACTAAACTCAGTGAGAGACCCTCGGCGGAGGTTGAATCCTCCCATGATGGAAGTTGTGAAAAAGGAGATACTAAAGCTCCTAAGTGTGGGGGTGATCTACCCCATTTCGATAGCAAGTGGGTAAGCCCGGTCCGGGTAGTACCAAAGAAATGCGATTTCTTGTGGTAAGAAATGCTTTGAAAATGAGCTTATTCCCACAAGGTTACGAACGAGGTGGCGTGTTTGTATTGATTACGGAAGTTGAATGCCGCCACGAGAAAAGACCACTTTCCTTTACCTTTCATTGATCAAATGTTAGAAAGATTAGTGGTCATTCTCATTATTGTTTTCTGGATGGTTTTTCGGGTTACAATCAGATTGCCATAGCTCCGAAGACCAAGACAAGACTACATTCACTTGTCCATTTGGTACCTTTGCATATAGGCGAATGCCTTTTGGACTCTGCAATGCACCAGGGAACTTTCCAAAGATGCATGATGAGTTTATTTTCGATTATATTGAAAACATCATTGAGGTTTTTATGGATGACTTTAGTGTCTTTGGAAATGATTTTGAAAATTGCCTGGAACATTTAACATTGGTTCTTAAAAGATGCATTGACACTAACCTGGTATTGAATTGGGAAAAATGTCATTTCATGGTGAATGAAGGTATTGTGTTAGGTCATGTAATTTCTGCTAGGGAATTGAAGTAGATAAAGCTAAGGTAGAACTCATGCATTCTTTGCCACCACCCACTAGTGTGCGGGAAATTCGTTCTTTTATTGGTCATACAGGTTTCTACTGGAGATTCATTAAAGACTTTTCTAAAGTCTCATTGCCCCTTTGTAGACTTCTTCAAAAAGATGTTAATTTTAACTTCGATGAGAAATGTATGGAAGCTTTCAATAAACTCAAGAAGTTGTTAAGCTGTTACTTGCGCTATCATCAGGCCACCCAATAGGGAGTTACCTTTTGAACTAATGTGTGATGCAGGTGACTTTGCGATAGGAGTCTGTCTTGGGACAACGAGTTGATAGAGTTCCTTATGCCATTTACTATGCATCAAGGACTCTAAATGATGCTCAACTTAATTACTCAACCACGAAAAAGGAACTTCTAGTTTTGTATTTGCTTTAGAAAAATTTAGATCATATCTAATTGGTTCTAAAGTGATTGTGTTTTCGAGATCATGCGACCTTGAAGTATCTTCTAACAAAGAAAGAAGCAAAGCCTAGATTGCTCAGATGGATTTTATTGCTCCAGGAATTTGACTTGGAGATTAAAGACAAGAAAGGGAGCGAAAACTTGGCGGCCGATCACTTGAGTAGATTGGTAACTGAAGAGGAAGAAATGCCTATCATGGAGACTTTTCCTGATGAATATTTGATGGTTGTCAACACCATAATCCCTTGGTATCTTGACATTGTTAACTACCTGGTTACTAAGGACTTTCCTAGGAGGGTTTGAACAAGGCCCAAAGAGATAAATTAAGGAGTATTTGTAAATACTATATCTGGGATGAGCCGTACTTATGGAAGCATTGTGCGATCAAGTCATTAGAAGGTGCATTCCTGATTATGAGACACACTCCATCCTCTCCTTTTGCCACACCTATGCATGTGGAGGACACTTTGGCAGTAAAAGGACAGCCAACAAAGTGCTTGACAGTGGTTTCTATTGGCCTTCAATTTTCAAAGACGCTTACAACTTCTGTAAGTCTTGTGACCGATGTCGAGAAACGGGTAATATTGGTCCTCGTAATCAAATGCCTCAGACTCCGATCATTTTTGTGGAACTCTTTGATGTGTGGGGTATTGATTTCATGGGGCCATTCCCTCCTTCATTTGGTTTCACATACATTCTTTTATCTGTTGATTATGTGTCTAAATGGGTGGAAGCAAAAGCCACCCGATCTGATGATTCTAAAAGCTGATTGCATTTTGTTAGAACACATATTTTCTCCAGGTTCGGGACCCCAAGGGCTATCATCGGTGACCAAGGGACTCATTTTTGCAACGGAACCTTTGATGCTCTATTGAAAAGATATGGAGTTATGCACGAGAATCTCCACTCCTTACCATCCACGACAAATGGGCAAGCGAAGTGTCCAACCTAGGAGATTAAGTCAATCCTTGAAAAGACAGGTGAATCCATCAAGAAAGGATTGGAGCACTCGACTTGACGACGCTTTATGGGCTTATAGGGGCTTTGCCTATAAGACTCCCATTGGCATGTCACCATTTCGGTTGGTGTATGGAAAGCCTGTCATTTGCCGTTGAGTTGCAACATCGCTCTTCTTGGGCCATTAAACAAGTAAATATGGAATTGGAAGGAGTGGAAAGCAAAGGAAGTTCCGATTACGAGGCTGGAAGAATTAAGAAATGAGGCCTTCGAGAATGCCACGATTTATAAGACTAAAGCTAAGGCATTCCATGACCAGATGATTTCCAGAAAGAAATTTCACAGAGGGCAAAAAGTTTTACTTTTTCAATCAAGACTCAAATTGTTTCCAGGTAAACTGCGTTCTAAGTGGATTGGGCCATTTGTGGTAACTAATGTTTTTCCTTTTGGTGCAGTTGAGATCAGGAGTGAAATTTCAGACAAAACATTTAAGGTCAATGGTCATCGTCTCAAACCTTATTATGAACTTCCGAGAGAATGCGAAGTGGAGGTGATGAACCTTCTCCATCCGCATTATGAATAAAAAAAAAAAAAAAAAAAAAAAAAAAAAAAAAAGAAAAAAAAAAACAGCTGTGTGCCCGACAATGAGGTAGGTAGTGCCATTAAATTTTGTCAATCAGAAGCATGTGGAGGTCATTTTTCTTCAACGACAACAACTGCGAAAATCTTGCAAGTATGGATTTTATTGGCCTACTTTATTCAAGGTCTACTACACCTTTTGCAAAAGGCTGCGGAAATTGGTCAAAAAGGTTCTGTTTTGAGATTATCATCCGCACCTACTCCTTAGAAAATTGAGATCAAGGAGGCGCGAGTTCTTTGGTTATCAAACACGTGGGGCCGTAGATAATGGGATCCTAGGAATGGTAATGCGCTTACGGTTAATGGACAAAGACTCAACCATTCTGGAAAACCAAGTTCTTAAGTTCTTTTGTGTTCTTAGGTTAAGTGGCGGATACGGTACTCAGTGACTCTCAAGTCGGTTTATTTTCAGTTTCCCAAAATAACTGAACTCTTCTTCTCCTTCAAAATGGATGTCATTCTTTCAAACTGAGCAAATATTTTCCTTCTCTTCCTCAAAATGCTTTGAGAACAATCTACAAAGTTCGAGTTGAAAGATTGAGGCTGTTAATGCACAAAGGTATGCCGAAAGATATACTGTTGGATAATTGAAGCAAAGGTCCGATTAGCGGTGAGTCCTCAATTTCATTTAACTCATATATGCCTGGTTTTGGAAGAAGTTCATATTCTAAAAGAAGAAGAGCAAAAAGGTTACAAGTTTATCACAAATGTGGACGATGGAACTGTAACAAGCGATGTCGTACTTTAGGGATGGTTTCCGCAAATAGAGAAGATAAAATTTTCTTCATTAAGAATGGACTGAGTAAGGAGTCATTAGATAATATCTTGTTGACTCTTGAGACGCAATTCTTGTGGATTGGTGCATCGTGAAATTCTTAAATTGTGGAATCTCTTCAAGGATGAAGAAAAACTACGATCTTGGGAATCGACTCTAAAAGACCACATGTTTGCCAATTTATAAGAAAATTGGATGGGAAGCTTATCCTCGACTCATAGAAGACGTTTAAGCGATTCTTGGACGTTCAACCGAGGCGGATGTGAGCCATATCCACAAACAATCATGTACGTATCATCATCTTCTTCTTCTTCATGTCATCTTTCAAAAAAAAAAAAAAAACAAAACAAAACAAAAACAAAAAAAAAAAAAAAAAAAAAAAAAAAAGAAAAGAAAAAAAAGAAAAGATCTGTGTTTCTTAATTTCAACCTTTTCTGACAACAGCCAACCTACTCATATAGGAGCTATTATTTTTTTTTCTCTTCCCTATTTAAACACTCCATTTTCTTCACTTTCCTGCAACTCTTAATCATTCATAGAGAGTGTGAGTGTAGAGATGGAGGGAGCTTCTTCTTCTTCTGTTCGTAAACTTGTTAGTATCTGTGTATTTTGTGGGACACATTATGGGAAGAGTTTAGAGTTTGTCAACGCAGCAACCACTCTTGGTAGAACACTTACTGCGAGGAACATTCGTGTAGTATATGGGGGAGGTTGCCTTGGGTTAATGGGGGCTGTATCACTGTCTGCATTTCTAAGAGGTGGTCAAGTTTTAGGTGTCATTCCTGAACCTTTAACTCGAAGGAACTTTGTTGGAAAGACAATTGGAC
Source organism: Ormosia semicastrata (assembly GCA_029884595.1). Classification (NCBI taxonomy): domain Eukaryota; kingdom Viridiplantae; phylum Streptophyta; class Magnoliopsida; order Fabales; family Fabaceae; genus Ormosia; species Ormosia semicastrata. Next base: position 12,609,731 of record JAQQTO010000047.1, on the reverse strand, counting down.
AGGAAATTCAAGTATCATCTATGCATGAACGAATGAAGGCAATGCTTGACAACTCGATGCCTTCATAGCCTTACCTGTGGTTTTGGTACTTTGGAAGAAGTCTTTCAAGTTGTCTCTTGGGCCCAATTGAACATCCACCAAAACCCATAGGTTTGTTGAATGTTAATAATTTCTTTGATAATTTGCTATCTTTTGTTGACCATCTTTGTGGAACGTAAATTTGTCACACCTTCGCAAGACAACTCCTTATCTCGGCTTCCACTTGTTGATGAGTTAATTGATAAATTGGAAGCCTTTGTTTATGAACTTGATCCAAAGGACAGCCCGGATAGATTGGTCGGGAGACAAAGACAAGGAGACAACAACAAGGGAGGCAAAGAAGAAACAACAAGATGTGACTGACACTTCATCTATAACTTTCCTTTATATTTAGTTTTATTCATCGTACTTTATTTACTGTTTAAATTTGTGTCACTTTCTCCAACAGGTAATATCTTCTATCATTTACTCATCTATATTTTAACATTGGGGACAATGTTGTGATCTAGTTGGGGGGAAGGATAGTTGACCTAAAAAAAATTAAAAATTTAAAAAAAAAATTTTGTTTTGTTTGGAAAGTATGATATGATTGTCATGGACTTATTAAACTAATTAGTGATGGCGAGTAAGGAGTAATTTTACTCTTGAGACGCATCTTAATTGGTGGCGAGTAAGGAGCTTGTTTTTTTAGGTAGTAATTAATTAGTATTAAATTGTGGAAGTACTAAAGTTTTATTATTTGGTTTCTTTTCGAGTGCTTTCTGACAATAACGGTGTGCTTCTTTTCTGCTTAGTGTTGATTCACTTCTTATCAGGTTGTGTTGCTCTTTTCTATATCTCTCTTTCACATTGAGGGCAATGTTATATTAAGTGTGGGGGAGAGATTTTAGCAAAAAAAAAAAATGTCTTAATTTCAAAAAAAAAAAAAAGTTTTTAAAGAAAAAGAATCATTGCATGATTGAATAACTTTTCTCCCTTCTTGAACTGATGTGCTTGGTGATGGATGATTGAATTAATGAATTGAGTTTGATGGATGCATACCTGGTGAGATTTTGAGCCTAATGGATGGATTTAACATTTATGCCATTCTCTTCTTTCTTGTGTGAATTTCACTCATGAAATTGTTGCTCTAGAACTTGCTTTGATTCTTTTTAAAAGCTACGTTTTCACTTGCATGCATGAACATGATTGAGGCCCTCTTTCTTAATTAGCTAGTTTAACCAAATAGCCAACCTTGTTTTCAATATGATATCAAGCACTCTTTTGACTTCTTGAAAATTCTCGATTCCTGCCAACCTTGTATATTTTCCTTTGCTTAACCCTTTGAGCTTATTTAACCATTCCTTGTTTCTAGCTCATTATGTACCTTAAATGGAAAATCGTGTTCTTATTTTACCTTAGGGAATAAAAGAACATTAGCTTGGTTAATGAATGAGTTTTTGAACAAGTGTGAGGGTGTGTGTACAAAATGGTTGTTGAAAAAGGAAAGAGTGCCCAAAAAAAAAAAAAAAAAAAAAAAAAACAAAAAAAAAAAGAATGTATGTATATAGTTATGTTCATATATATAAAAAAAAAAAAAAGGATTGAGAAATGAATATGTAAAGGGTTATACATTAGAGTTGGGATGAACTTTTATGCTTGTTATTGGAACTCAGCTCTCATTTGCTTTTATTCTCTTTGGTATTTATCCTCTCATATCCATTTTACCCTCTTCTATTACCTTGACCTCACTACAACCTTGAATAAAGTCCTCATGATTTGTGTATGCATGTGTTTTGAGTAGTGGAGAAGTAGAAGATAAGCAAGCTTATGGTAGTGCAATTTTCATGGTTGAATTGAGTGAAATACCTACCTTTTTAAACACTTGAGAGATTGAGAGGGAATCTTGTGAAGATCTATCATTCTCGATTCATATTGAAGATACCTTGCTTGTTGGATTGAGATGTGGAGAATTGTTAACTCATGAATGTTTTGATCCTTTGAACCTTTGGTTGTTCTTCTTGATTGTAAAATTTTGGGCTCTTGAATGTCGTTGGAATTTAAATTTTTGTTAATCTCTTATGTCCTTGTTTTGGTCTTGAGTTTTGCCCAGGAGTGCAAAAAGCTAAGTGTGAGGGAATTTGATAATCACATATTTTATTTATTAAGAAACCCTTATGATTAGTCATTCACACTCTCCATATTCTTAATTGATTGAGTTTGGTATGATTTTGTGAGTCTAAGCTCAAATTGGTCCTAATTGAATATTTTCAGCATTATTGAGATTTTACACTGTTTTACTGTATTTTGGCCATAACTTGAGTTCCTGATATCTGACAATTATGAATTTTATCTTGTAGGAAAGCTAAGAGAGCTCTACAACTTTGATGAAGAGCTCGAAGTCTTAAACAGATGTCTAAGGGACCTAAGTGTACATGAAAGTCAGAATACGAGTTCTGTCACTAGAATCCGAACGGTGTGCACTCATAAAATCATATATCAAGTTTTAATAATGGAGATGGGCTGAAATTTGGATAGCTGATAGTCAAGACCCAAATAAACAACTTTCATGAAGAACACATTTTGAAATAATGAAGTCTAATGGGTCAGTTTGAGCTTGCAAGTCGAAACAGAGGTGCTGAAGTTGGGTTTGAGCAACCGCGGTATTTGGGTCATATCTTGGGCTGTAGGAAGCCAAATTGGACGATCCAGATATGCATGTTATAGCCAAGACAAAGACCTAAAACTTTCATGAAGAATACTTTTCATGAATCCGAAGCATTATCGGTCGTTTTTGGCTTCCAAGTCAGACCAAGGAATTTTCGCACTCACCAACCATTCACCTACTTCACTCACCAACCCATTCACCTACTTCACTCACCAACCCATTCAACTACCCCATTCACCAACCCTTTCACCTACTTCACTCACCAACCCTCTCAACTACCCCATTCACCAACCCACTCCCCTTTGTCATTTTGCTACCCCAGACTTCTATAAAAGGGCACCATCGGTTATCATGGAAGACACAACTTGAACTCTCCTTCATTTCTCTCATAGTTTCTTCTTGTTTCTTCTCAGTTTTTCTTGTGATTTCCTTTTAGCTATGTGTAACTAAACCTCCTTTGGTTAAGAGGGTGATGAAACTGCTAGTATTGATGTTGTAAACCTTGCATATTTGATTATTTCAACACAATTATGTTTTTATTCATATATTTACGAATCTATTGTTGGTATGAAGGTTTTTATACTTGTTTCCACTTTCTATGAGATAGAGTTGGGTTTATTATGCACGGTTGTGGTAATAGATCTAATGGGATGTATGATGTTCATGTGGTTATAATTATCTTTGTGCTATTTGCCAGTTATAAAAGTGGTAAATTTGGGTTTATTATGCACGGTTGTGGTAATAGATCTAGAGAAATATATGTTCTAAGTAATTTAATCCCGGTGTGTGATTAGATCTTAGTGTAATTGGTTTTCTAAATCTTAATGCAATTGTTGGATAATTGTAAGAGCGGTTGCTTTATGATTAACGGTGATTAGAAGTTGATTTGAGCGGTTGCTAAATTGGCCAACACGTAAGGAAAGCAGAGGTTTACTCTCACATTGCATAAAAACATAATTGAGCATGTTGGAATAAAATAATATGTGGATTTACATCATCATATAAATCTAGTGGTGGATTCAATCTCTTAACCAATTTTCTTATATTGTTGTTTTCAGTTTATTTATTGTTATTGTCTTGTTGAAACTGTTCATTATTCATCAAAACTCCAAAACCCCCCTTTTTACTGTTTATTGTTAATTAGAGTTTAAATTGGAAATTACTTGATAGTGTTAATTGACTTGGTTCTCTGTGGATCGACCCTTACTAACTACAACTAGTTGTAAGGTTTTTTTTTATTATTTTCTGGTGAGCCTAACAACTGATTTTTAATCACTACATCCACACGCACCAGAATTTTGGCGCCGTTGCTGGGGAGCCAATCCACAAGTAGTCACCAGGTATGAAATCACTTGAATCACAAGAAGGTTTGCTAGTGATGGACCGCAACATGATTGATGTTGCTAGTGGAGGAGCATTAGTTGATAAAACTCCTCAAGAAGCTAGAAACTTGATCTCAAGAATGGCTGCCAATACTCAACAATTCTACTCTAGAAATGACTCGGAGTAAAAAAATTTGCGATGAAAAAGAAGTAGAGACAACAAATCTACGAATAATATGACTTTTATGAAATGACTCGATTGATTTGCTAGTGCTTAGTTGATGGTTCAAGAAGCTAGAAACTTGATTAATGGATTCGGGTAAAGCACCAGGTTCATGCTTGTGGGATCTGTTGTTCATCACGGGACATCCCAACGATCGTGTCCCACTCTCCAAGAGGACACAAATGAGGAGGTAAGAGCAAAGAGGGGGATATCTTGGCCTTTCAAAAAATTACAACCCCTACTCAAACACATATAATCCAGGTTGGAGGGATCATCCTAATTTTAGCTATGCAAAGCAACCTCAAAATCAACCTCCAGCTTATGGACCTCCAGGATTCCAACAAAGGCAAGCACATTTCCCTCAGAGACAGCAGCAAGTTCAAACTCCTAAGCAACCTGAGCCTTCACTAGAAGAGCTAGTGAAGCAAATGGCTACTAATAATTCGCAGTTCCAACAAGAAACAAGGATTGCAATCAATAACTTGCAGAATCAGATAGGGCAGGTGTCCACGGAATTCAACAAGTTTCAAAGCCAAGCTTCAGGAAAACTACCCTCACAGCCAGAAGTCAATCCGAGGGAAAATGCTAGTGCTGTCACGTTGAGAAGCGGAAAGACGATGGATGAGCCTACATCTCCTCCACCAATCACTCAAGAGACAGATGAACCACCCAAAGAAGCAAATGATAAGGGGCAAACTTCCAAAGCCCCTAAGGTAAGTATTTACGAACCCTTCCTAAATATGTTACTAAAGCTCCTTTTCCTAGTAGATTGGTTAAAACCAAGAAAGAAGAAGCGAGAAAAAGAAATACTTGAGACTTTTAGGAAGGTAGAGGTTAATATCCCTTTGTTAGATGCCATTAAGCGAGTACCTAGATATGCAAAATTTCGAAAGAATTATGCACTAACAAGAGGAAGTTAAAAGGAAATGAAAAGGTCCAAGTGGGAGAAAATGTTTCAAATTTGTAATTAAAAGAAACTCCCAACCAAATGTAAGGACCACAGCACATTCACCATTCCATGCACTATAGGTAACACAAGGTTTGAAAGGGCAATGCTTGATTTAGGTGCATCTATAAATGTCATGCCATATTCTATTTATGCATCTTTATACTTGGGTCCTTTGGAACCTACGGTGTCGTTATTCAATTGGTGATAGATCTAATACATACCCTAAGGGTGTGGTTGAAGATGTTTTGGTGCGGTGAATGAATTAGTGTTTCCTGGAGACTTCTATGTTTTGGACATGGAAGAGGATGAGTCTCCCAAATCTGCTCCTATCTTGTTAGGAGACCATTTTTGAAGACTGCGGACAAAAATTGATGTACACTCGGAAATCTAACAATGGAATTTGATGGGGAATTAATTAGATTCAATATTTTTGAAGCTATGAGATACCCAAGTGATGTGCACTCTGCTTGTTTAATTGATTCTTTTGATCCTTTTGATTCTTTAATTTACTGCAGACTTTTGATACTAACCATTTTGATGCTCTTGATACAATTCTAACTCATAACTTAGATGTACAGGAGGAAAAGAAGAAGAGTGAAGAAGAGCCATGGAGTGAAGACATTGATGAAATTGTTGCTGCCTTAAAAGAGCTCTCTTCCACTCCAGAAGAGCATGAGGTAACTTTTGTTGATTTACCTGTTACTACTGATATACCTCAACCTTCTGTTGTGCAGGCACCTGAATTGGAACTTAAAGCACTGCCTGATCATCTTAAATACATCTTCTTGGGAGAGAAGGACACTCTTCCAGTAATAATTGCAAAGTCACTCACCCAAGAACAAGAAGAGAAACTGGTAGCTGTTTTGCAGGAACATAAGACAGTCATTGGTTGGTCAATAGCTGATATCAAGGGTATTAGTCCCTCCATTTGTATGCACAGGATATTAATGGAGGAGGATACTAAACCTGTGAGAGACCCTCAGCGGAGGTTGAATCCTCCCATGATGGAAGTTGTGAAAAAGGAGATACTAAAGCTCCTAAGTGTGGGGGTGATCTACCCCATTTCGATAGCAAGTGGGTAAGCCCGAGTCCAGGTAGTACCAAAGAAATGCGGAATTACTTGTGGTAAGAAATGCTGAAAATGAGCTTATTCCCACAAGGTTACTGAGAAATTGGCGTGTTTGTATTGATTACGGGAAGTTGAATGCCGCCACGAGAAAAAAGACCACTTTCCTTTACCTTTCATTGATCAAATGTTAGAAAGATTAGTGGTCATTCTCATTATTGTTTTCTGGATGGTTTTTCGAGTTACAATCGATTGTCATAGCTCCAGAAGACCAAGACAAGACTACATTCACTTGTCCATTTGGTACCTTTGCATATAGGCGAATGCCTTTTGGACTCGCAATGCACCAGGAACTTTCCAAAGATGCATGATGAGTTTATTTTCTGATTACATTGAAAACATCATTGAGGTTTTTATGGATGACTTTAGTGTCTTTGGAAATGATTTTGAAAATTGCCTGGAACATTTAACATTGGTTCTTAAAAGATGCATTGACACTAACCTGGTACTGAATTGGGAAAAATGTCATTTCATGGTGAATGAAGGTATTGTGTTAGGTCATGTAATTTCTGCTAGGGGAATTGAAGTAGATAAAGCTAAGGTAGAACTCATGCATTCTTTGCCACCACCCACTAGTGTGCGGGAAATTCGTTCTTTTATTGGTCATGCGGGTTTCTACCGGAGATTCATTAAAGACTTTTCTAAAGTCTCATTGCCCTTTGTAGACTTCTTCAAAAAGATGTTAATTTTAACTTCGATGAGAAATGTATGGAAGCTTTCAATAAACTCAAGAAGTTGTTAAGCTGTTGCGCTATATCATCGAGGCCACCCAACCGGGAGTTACCTTTTGAACTAATGTGTGATGCCGTGACTTTGCGGTAGGAGGCTGTCTTGGGACAACGAGTTGATAGAGTTCCTTATGCCATTTACTATGCATCAAGGACTCTAAATGATGCTCAACTTAATTACTCAACCACGTAAAAGGAACTTCTAGTTGTTGTATTTGCTTTAGAAAAATTTAGATCATATCTAATTGGTTCTAAAGTGATTGTGTTTTCAGATCATGCGACCTTGAAGTATCTTCTAACAAAGAAAGAAGCAAAGCCTAGATTGCTCAGATGGATTTTATTGCTCCAGGAATTTGACTTGGAGATTAAAGACAAGAAAGGGAGCGAAAACTTGGTGGCCGATCACTTGAGTAGATTGGTAATCGAAGAGGAAGAAATGCCTATCATGGAGACTTTTCCTGATGAATATTTGATGGTTGTCAACACCATAATCCCTTGGTATCTTGACATTGTTAACTACCTGGTTACTAAGGACTTTCCTGGAGGGTTTGAACAAGGCCCAAAGAGATAAATTAAGGAGTGATCAGTAATACTATATCCGGGATGAGCCGTACTTATGGAAGCATTGTGCGAGATCAAGTCATTAGAAGGTGCATTCACGATTCTCAAACACACTCCATCCTCTCCTTTTGCCACACCTATGCATGTGGAGGACACTTTGGCGAAAAAGGGACAGACAACAAAGTGCTTGACAAGGTGGTTTCTATTGGCCTTCAATTTTCAAAGACGCTTACAACTTCTGTAAGTCTTGTGACCGATGTCAGAGAACAGGTAATATTGGTCCTCGTAATCAAATGCCTCAGACTCCGATCATTTTTGTGGAACTCTTTGATGTGTGGGGTATTGATTTCATGGGGCCATTCCCTCCTTCATTTGGTTTCACATACATTCTTTTATCTGTTGATTATGTGTCTAAATGGGTGGAAGCAAAAGCCACCCGATCGATGATTCTAAAATTATTGCGATTTTGTTAAGAACACATATTTTCTCCAGGTTCGGGACTCCAAGGGCTATCATCGGTGACCAAGGGACTCATTTTTGCAACGAGAACCTTTGATGCTCTATTAAAAAGATATGGAGTTATGCACGAGAATCTCCACTCCTTACCATCCACAGACAAATGGGCAAGCGAAGTGTCCAACCGGGAGATTAAGTCAATCCTTGAAAAGACGGTGAATCCATCAAGAAAGGATTGGAGCACTCGACTTGACGACGCTTTATGGGCTTATAGGGACGCCTATAAGACTCCCATTGGCATGTCACCATTTCGGTTGGTGTATGGAAAGCCCATCATTTGCCCGTTGAGTTGCAACATCGCTCTTCTTGGGCCATTAAACAAGTAAATATGGAATTGGAAGGAGCTGGAAAGCAAAGGAAGTTCCGATTCACAGAACTGGAAGAATTAAGAAATGAGGCCTTCGAGAATGCCCCGATTTATAAGACTAAAGCTAAGGCATTCCATGACCGGTTGATTTCCAGAAAGAAATTTCACAGAGGGCAAAAAGTTTTACTTTTTCAATCAAGACTCAAATTGTTTCCAGGTAAACTGCGTTCTAAGTGGATTGGGCCATTTGTGGTAACTAATGTTTTTCCTTTTGGTGCAGTTGAGATCAGGAGTGAAATTTCAGGCAAAACATTTAAGGTCAATGGTCATCGTCTCAAACCTTATTATGAACTTCCGAGAGAATGCGAAGTGGAGGTGATGAACCTTCTCCATCCGCATTATGAATAAAAAAAAAAAAAAAAAGAAAAAAAAAAAAAAAAAAAAAAAAAAAAAAAAAGTGTTGTGTGCCCGATGAATGAGGTAGGTAGTGCCATTAAATTTTGTCAATCGAAGCATGTGGAGGTCATTTTTCTTCAACGACAACAAGCTGCGAAAATCTTGCAAGATGGATTTTATTGGCCTACTTTATTCAAGGTCTACTACACCTTTTGCAAAAGGCTGCGGAAATTGGTCAAAAAGGTTCTGTTTTGAGATTATCATCCGCACCTACTACTCCTTAGAAAATTGAGATCAAGGAGGCGCAGTTCTTTGGTTATCAAACACGTGGGGCCGTAGATAATGGGATCCTAGGAATGGTAATGCGCTTACAGTTAATGGACAAAGACTCAACCATTCCTGGAAAACCAAGTTCTTAAGTTCTTTTGTGTTGCTTAGGTTAAGTGGCGGATACGGTACTCGTGACTCTCAAGTCGGTTTATTTTCGGTTTCCCAAAATAATCGAACTCTTCTTCTCCTTCAAAATGGATGTCATTCTTTCAAACCCGAGCAAATATTTTCCTTCTCTTCCTTAAAATGCTTTGAGAACAATCTACAAAGTTCGAGTTGAAAGATTGAGGCCATTAATGCACAAAGGTATGCCGAAGATATACGCTGGATAATTGAAGCAAAGGTCCGATTAGCGGTGAGTCCTCAATTTCATTTAACTCATATATGCCTGGTTTTGGAAGAAGTTCATATTCTAAAAGAAGAAGAGCAAAAAGGTTACAAGTTTGTCACAAATGTGGACGATGGAACTGTAACAAGCGATGTCGTACTTTGGGGATGGTTTCCGCAAATAGAGAAGATAAAATTTTCTTCATTAAGAATGGATTGAGTAAGGAGTCATTAGATGATATCTTGTTGACTCTTGAGACGCATTCTTGTGGATTGGTGCATCGTGAAATTCTTAAATTGTGGAATCTCTTCAAGGATGAAGAAAAACGTTACAGTCTTGGGAATCGACTCTAAAAGACCACATTTGCCAATTTATAAGAAAATTGGATGGGAAGCTTATCCTCGACTCATAGAAGACGTTTAAGCCGTTCTTTGGACGTTCAACCAGAGAGCGGATGTGAGCCATATCCACAAACAATCATGTACGTATCATCTTCTTCTTCTTCTTCATGTCATCTTTCAAAAACAAAAAACAAAAAAAAAAAAAAAAAAAAAAAACAAAAAAACAAAAAAAAAAAAAAAAAAAAAAAAAAGAAAAGAAAAAGAAAAGAAAAGATTCTGTGTTTCTTAATTTCAACCTTTTCCGACAATGACGAACCCCAACCTACTCATATAGGAGCTAGTATTTTTTTTTCTCTTCCCTATTTAAACACTCCATTTTCTTCACTTTCCCGCAACTCTTAATCATTCATAGAGAGTGTGAGTGTAGAGATGGAGGGAGCTTCTTCTTCTTCTCTTTCGTAAACTTGTTAGTATCTCAGTGTATTTTGTGGGACACATTATGGGAAGAGTTTAGAGTTTGTCAACGCAGCAACCACTCTTGGTAGAACACTTACTTTTGAGGAACATTCGTGTAGTATATGGGGAGGTTGCCTTGGGTTAATGGGGGTCATCACTTTATGCGCATTTCTAAGAGGTGGTCAAGTTTTAGGTGTCATTCCTGAACCTTTAACTCGAAGGAACTTCGTTGGAAAGACAATTGGACAGGAAATTCAAGTATCATCTATGCATGAACGAATGAAGGCAATGCTTGACAACTCTGATGCCTTCATAGCCTTACCTGGTGGTTTTGGTACTTTGGAAGAAGTCTTTCAAGTTGTCTCTTGGGCCCAATTGAACATCCACCAAAAACCCATAGGTTTGTTGAATGTTAATAATTTCTTTGATAATTTGCTATCTTTTGTTGACCATGCTGTGGAACAGAAATTTGTCACACCTTCTGCAAGACAACTCCTTATCTCGGCTTCCACTGTTGATGAGTTAATTGATAAATTGGAAGCCTTTGTTTATGAACTGATCGATGACAAATTGACCCGGATAGATTGGTCGGAGACAATGACAAGGGAGACAACAACAAGGGAGGCAGCAAGAAACAACAGTGTGACCTGACACTTCATCTATAACTTTCCTTTATATTTAGTTTTATTCATCGTACTTTATTTCTATTTAAATTTGTGTCAGCTTTCTCCAACAGGTAATATCTTCTATCATTTACTCATCTATATTTTAACATTGGGGACAATGTTGTGATCTAGTTGGGGGGGAAGGATAGTTGACCTAAAAAAAAAATTAAAAATTTAAAAAAAAAAATTTGTTTTGTTTGGAAAGTATGATATGATTGTCATGGACTTATTAAACTAATTAGTGATGGCAGAGTAAGGAGTAATTTTACTCTTGAGACGCATCTTAATTGGTGGCGAGTAAGGAGCTTGTTTTTAGGTAGTAATTAATTAGTATTAAATTGTGGAAGTACTAAAGTTTTATTATTTGGTTTCTTTTCGAGGTCTGCATTCTGCAAAGAATGACAAGTTGTGCTTCTTTTACTCGCTTAGTGTTGATTCACTTCTTATCAGGTTGTGTTGCTCTTTTCTATATCTCTCTTTCACATTGAGGGCAATGTTATATTAAGTGTGGGGGAGAGATTTTAGCATTAAAAAAAATGTCTTAATTTCAAAAAAAAAAAAAGAAAATTTTTTAAAGAAAAAGAATCATTGCATGATTGAATAACTTTTCTTCCTTCTTGAACTGATGTGCTTGGTGATGAATGATTGAATTAATGAATTGAGTTTGATGGATGCATACCTGGTGAGATTTTGAGCCTAATGGATGGATTTAACATTTATGTCATTCTCTTCTTTCTTGTGTGATTTTCACTCATGTTAATGATCACTCTAGAACTTGCTTTGATTCTTTTTAAAAGCTACGTTTTCACTTGCATGCATGAACATGATTGAGGCCCTCTTTCTTAATTAGCTAGTTTAACCAAATAGCCAACCTTGTTTTCAATATGATATCAAGCACTCTTTTGACTTCTTGAAAATTCTCTGATTCCTGCCAACCTTGTATATTTTCCTTTGCTTAACCTCTTTGAGCTTATTTAACCATTCCTTGTTTCTAGCTCATTATGTACCTTAAATGGAAAATCGTGTTCTTATTTTACCTTAGGGAATAAAAGAACATTAGCTTGGTTAATGAATGAGTTTTTGAACAAGTGTGGGGGTGTGTGTACAAAATGGTTGTTGAAAAAGGAAAGAGTGCCCAAAAAAAAAAAAAAAAAAAAAACAAAAAAAAAAAGAATGTATGTATATAGTTATGTTCATATATATATAAAAAAAAAAAAGGGGATTGAGAAATGAATATGTAAAGGGTTATACATTAGAGTTGGGATGAACTTTTATGCTTGTTATTGGAACTCATTTCTCATTTGCTTTTATTCTCTTTGGTATTTATCCTCTCATATCCATTTTACCCTCTTCTGTTACCTTGACCTCACTACAACCTTGAATAAAGTCCTCATGATTTGTGTATGCATGTGTTTTGAGTAGTGGAGAAGTAGAAGATAAGCAAGCTTATGGTAGTGCAATTTTCATGGTTGAATTGAGTGAAATACCTACCTTTTTAAACACTTGAGAGATTGAGAGGAATCTTGTGAAGATCTATCATTCTCGATTCATATTGAAGATACCTTGCTTGTTGGTTTGAGATGTGGAGAATTGTTAACTCATGAATGTTTTGATCCTTTGAACCTTTGGTTGTTCTTCTTGATTGTAAAATTTTGGGCTCTTGAATGTCGTTGGAATTTAAATTTTTGTTAATATCTTATGTCCTTGTTTTGGTCTTGAGTTTTGCCCAGGAGTGCAAAAAGCTAAGTGTGGGGAATTTGATAATCACATATTTTATTTATTAAGAAACCCTTATGATTAGTCATTCACACTCTCCATATTCTTAATTGATTGAGTTTGGTATGATTTTGTGAGTCTAAGCTCAAATTGGTCCTAATTGAATATTTTCAGCATTATTGAGATTTTACACTGTTTTACGTATTTTGGCCATAACTTGAGTTCCTGATATCTGACAATTATGAATTTTATCTTGTAGGAAAGCTAAGAGAGAGCTCTACAACTTTGATGAAGAGCTCGAAGTCTTAAACAGATGTCTAAGGGACCTAAGTGTACATGAAAGTCAGAATACGAGTTCTGTCACTAGAATCCGAACGGTGTGCACTCATAAAATCATATATCAAGTTTTAATAATGGAGATGGGCTGAACATTTGGATAGCTGATAGTCAAGACCCAAATAAACAACTTTCATGAAGAACACATTTTGAAATAATGAAGTCTAATGGGTCAGTTTGAGCTTGCAAGTCGAAACAGAGGTGCTGAAGTTGGGTTTGAGCAACCGCGGTATTTGGGTCATATCTTGGGCTGTAGGAAGCCAAATTGGACGATCCAGATATGCATGTTATAGCCAAGACAAAGACCTAAAACTTTCATGAAGAATACTTTTCATGAATCCGAAGCATTATCGGTCGTTTTTGGCTTCCAAGTCAGACCAAGGAATTTTCGCACTCACCAACCATTCACCTACTTCACTCACCAACCCATTCACCTACTTCACTCACCAACCCATTCAACTACCCCATTCACCAACCCTTTCACCTACTTCACTCACCAACCCTCTCAACTACCCCATTCACCAACCCACTCCCCTTTGTCATTTTGCTACCCCAGACTTCTATAAAAGGGCACCATCGGTTATCATGGAAGACACAACTTGAACTCTCCTTCATTTCTCTCATAGTTTCTTCTTGTTTCTTCTCAGTTTTTCTTGTGATTTCCTTTTAGCTATGTGTAACTAAACCTCCTTTGGTTAAGAGGGTGATGAAACTGCTAGTATTGATGTTGTAAACCTTGCATATTTGATTATTTCAACACAGTTATGTTTTTATTCATATATTTCTCAATCTAATCTATTGTTGGTATGAAGGTTTTTATACTTGTTTCCACTTTCTATGAGATAGAGTTGGGTTTATTATGCACGGTTGTGGTAATAGATCTAATGGGATGTATGATGTTCATGTGGTTATAATTATCTTTGTGCTATTTGCCAGTTATAAAAGTGGTAGATTTGGGTTTATTATGTACGGTTGTGGTAATAGATCTAGAGAAATATATGTTCTAAGTAATTTAATCCCTGTGTGATTAGATCTTAGTGTAATTGGTTTTCTAAATCTTAATGCAATTGTTGGATAATTGTAAGAGCGGTTGCTTTATGATTAACCGGTGATTAGAAGTTGATTTGAGCGGTTGCTAAATTGGCCAACACGTAAGGAAAACAGAGGTTTACTCTCACAATTGCATAAAAACATAATTGAGCATGTTGGAATAAAATAATATGTGGATTTACATCATCATATAAATCTAGTGGTGGATTCAATCTCTTAACCAATTTTCTTATATTGTTGTTTTCAGTTTATTTATTGTTATTGTCTTGTTGAAACTGTTCATTATTCATCAAAACTCCAAAACCCCCTTTTTTACTGTTTATTGTTAATTAGAGTTTAAATTGGGAATTACTTGATAGTGTTAATTGACTTGGTTCTCTGTGGATCGACCCTTACTAACTACAACTAGTTGTAAGGTTTTTTTTATTTTCTGGTGAGCCTAACAACTGATTTTTAATCACTACATCCACACGCATCAGAATTTTGTTACAGATTGTTTGTGGATATGGCTCACATCTGCCTCTGGTTGAACGTCCAGTAACGGCTTAAACGTCTTCTATGAGTCGAGGATAAGCTTCCCATCCAATTTTCTTATAAATTGGCAAACAGGGTCTTTTAGAGTCAGATTCCCAAGACTGTAGCGTTTTTCTTCATCCTTGAAGAGATTCCACAATTTAAGAATTTCACGATGCACCAATCCACAAGAATGCGTCTCAAGAGTCAACAAGATATCATCTAATGACTCCTTACTCAACCCATTCTTAATGAAGAAAATTTTATCTTCTCTATTTGCGGAAACCATCCCCAAAGTACGACATCGCTTGTTACAGGTTCCATCGTCCACATTTGTGACAAACTTGTAACCTTTTTGCTCTTCTTCTTTTAGAATATGAACTTCTTCCAAAACCAGGCATATATGAGTTAAATGAAATTGAGGACTCACTGCTAATCGGACCTTTGCTTCAATTATCCAAATATATCTTCGGCATACCTTTGTGCATTAACGACCTCAATCTTTCAACTCGAACTTTGTAGATTGTTTTCAAACATTTTGAGGAAGAGAAGGAAAATATTTGCTCGGGTTTGAAAGAATGACATCCATTTTGAAGGAGAAGAAGAGTTCGATTATTTTGGGAAGCGAAAATAAACCGACTTGAGAGTCACGAGTCTGATATCCGCCACTTAACCGGTAACACAAAAGAACTTAAGAACTTGGTTTTCCAGGGAATGGTTGAGTCTTTGTCCATTAACTCAGTAAGCGCATTACCATTCCTAGGATCCCATTATCTACTGGCCCCACGTGTTTGATAACCAAAGAATCTGCGCCTCCTTGATCTCAATTTTCTAAGGAGTAGGTGCGGATGATAATCTCAAAACAGAACCTTTTTGACCAATTTCATGACTTTTGCAAAAGGTGTAGTAGACCTTGAATAAAGTAGGCCAATAAAATCCATACTTGCAAGATTTTCGCGATTGTTGTCGTTGAAGAAAAATGACCTCCACATGCTTCGATTGACAAAATTTAATGGCACTACCTACCTCATTGTCGGACACAATTTTTTTTTTTTTTTCTTTTTTTTTTTTCTTTCTTTTTTTTTTTTTATTCATAATGCGGATGGAGAAGGTTCATCACCTCCACTTCGCATTCTCTGGAAGTTCATAATAAGGTTTGAGACGATGACCATTGACCTTAAATGTTTTGTCTGAAATTTCACTCCTGATCTCAATCGCACCAAAAGGAAAAACATTAGTTACCACAAATGGCCCAATCCACTTAGAACGCAGTTTACCTGGAAACAATTTGAGTCTTGATTGAAAAAGTAAAACTTTTTGCCCTCTGTGAAATTTCTTTATGGAAATCAATGGTCATGGAATGCCTTAGCTTTAGTCTTATAAATCAGGGCATTCTCGAAGGCCTCATTTCTTAATTCTTCCGCCTTCCTGTAATGCTGGAACTTCCTTTGCTTTCCAGCACCTTCTAATTCCATATTTACTTGTTTAATGGCCCAAGAAGAGCGATGTTGCAACTCAACGGGCAAATGACGGGCTTTCCATACACCAACCGAAATGGTGACATGCCAATGGGAGTCTTATAGGCGGTCCTATAAGCCCATAAAGCGTCGTCAAGTCGAGTGCTCCAATCCTTTCTTGATGGATTCACCGCTTTGTCTTTTCAAGGATTGACTTAATCTCCCGGTTGGACACTTCGGTTTGCCCATTTGTCTGTGGATGGTAAGGAGTGGAGATTCATGCATAACTCCATATCTTTTCAATAGAGCATCAAAGGTTACATTTGCAAAAATGAGTCCCTTGGTCACCGATGATAGCCCTTGGGGTCCCGAACTGGAGAAAATATGTGTTCTAACAAAATCTGCAACGCTTTTTAGAATCATCGATCGGGTGGCTTTTGCTTCCACCCATTTAGACACATAATCAACGATAAAAGAATGTATGTGAAACCAAATGAAGGAGGGAATGGCCCCATGAAATCAATACCCCACACATCAAAGAGTTCCACAAAAATGATCGGAGTCCGAGGCATTTGATTACGAGGACCAATATTACACGTTCTCGACATCGGTCACAAGACTTACTGAAGTTGTAAGCGTCTTTGAAAATTGAAGGCCAATAGAAACCACTTGTCAAGCACTTTGTTGGCATGTCCTTTTCTTGCCAAAGTGTCCTCCACATGCATAGGTGTGGCAAAAGGAGAGGATGGAGTGTGTTTCAGAATCAGGAATGCACCTTCTAATGACTTGATCTGCACAATGCTTCCATAAGTACGGCTCATCCCAGATATAGTATTTACAGTCACTCCTTAATTTATCTCTTTGGGCCTTGTTCAAACCCTCTCGGAAAGTCCTTAGTAACCAGGTAGTTAACAATGTCAGCATACCAAGGGATTATGGTGTTGACAACCATCAAATATTCATCCGGAAAAGTCTCCATGATAGGCATTTCTTCCTCTTCAGTTACCAATCTACTCAAGTGATCGGCCACCAAGTTTTCGCTCCCTTTCTTATCTTTAATCTCCAAGTCAAATTCCTGGAGCAATAAAATCCATCGGAGCAATCTAGGCTTTGCTTCTTTCTTTGTTAGAAGATACTTCAAGGCTGCATGATCTCTGAAACACAATCACTTTAGAACCAATTAGATATGATCTAAATTTTTCTAAAGCAAATACAACAGCTAGAAGTTCCTTTTCTGTGGTTGAGTAATTAAGTTGAGCATCATTTAGAGTCCTTGATGCATAGTAAATGGCATAAGGAACTCTATCAACTCGTTGTCCCAAGACAGACTCCTCTTTGCAAAGTCACTGGCATCACACATTAGTTCAAAAGGTAACTCCCAGTTGGGTGGCTTGATGATAAAGCAACAGTTAACAACTTCTTGAGTTTATTGAAAGCTTCCATACATTTCTCATCGAAGTTAAAATTAACATCTTTTTGAAGAAGTCTACAAAGGGGCAATGAGACTTTAGAAAAGTCTTTAATGAATCTCCGGTAGAAACCTGCATGACCAATAAAAGAACGAATTTCCCGCACACTAGTGGGTGGTGGCAAAGAATGCATGAGTTCTACCTTAGCTTTATCTACTTCAATTCCCCTAGCAGAAATTACATGACCTAACACAATACCTTCATTCACCATGAAATGACATTTTTCCCAATTCAATACCAGGTTAGTGTCAATGCATCTTTTAAGAACCAATGTTAAATGTTCCAGGCAATTTTCAAAATCATTTCCAAAGACACTAAAGTCATCCATAAAAACCTCAATGATGTTTTCAATGTAATCGAAAATAAACTCATCATGCATCTTTGGAAAGTTCCTGGTGCATTGCGAGTCCAAAAGGCATTCGCCTATATGCAAAGGTACCAAATGGACAAGTGAATGTAGTCTTGTCTTGGTCTTCGGAGCTATGGCAATCGATTGTAACACGAAAAACCATCCGAAAACAATAATGAGAATGACCACTAAATCTTTCTAACATTTGATCAATGAAAGGTAAAGGAAAGTGGTCTTTTCTCGTGGCGGCATTCAACTTCCTCGTAATCAATACAAACACGCCACCACATGCAGTAACCTTGTGGGAATAAGCTCATTTTCAAGCATTTCTTACCACAGTAATTCAGATTTCTTTGGTACTACCTGGACTGGGCTTACCCACTTGCTATCAGAAATGGGGTAGATCACCCCCACACTTAGGAGCTTTAGTATCTCCTTTTTCACAACTTCCATCATGGGAGGATTCAACCTCCGCTGAGGGTCTCTCACAGGTTTAGTATCCTCCTCCATTAATATCCTGTGCATACAAATGGAGGGACTAATACCCTTGATATCAGCTATTGACCAACCAATGGCTGTCTTATGTTCCTGCAAAACAGCTACCAGTTTCTCTTCTTGTTCTTGGGTGAGTGACTTTGCAATTATTACTGGAAGGGTGTCCTTCTCTCCCAAGAAGATGTATTTAAGATGATCAGGCAGTGCTTTAAGTTCCAATTCAGGTGCCTGCACAACAGAAGGTTGAGGTATATCAGTAGTAACAGGTAAATCAACAAAAGTTA
The DNA here is from genome assembly GCA_029884595.1 of Ormosia semicastrata. Classification (NCBI taxonomy): domain Eukaryota; kingdom Viridiplantae; phylum Streptophyta; class Magnoliopsida; order Fabales; family Fabaceae; genus Ormosia; species Ormosia semicastrata. The sequence goes on along the minus strand of JAQQTO010000047.1, from coordinate 12,591,128 downwards.
CCTCATGCTCTTCTGGAGTGGAAGAGAGCTCTTTTAAGGCAGCAACAATTTCATCAATGTCTTCACTCCATGGCTCTTCTTCACTCTTCTTCTTTTCCTCCTGTACATCTAAGCTATGAGTTAGAATTGTATCAAGAGCATCAAAATGGTTAGTCTCAAAAGTGCAGAAATTAAAGAATCAAAAGGATCAAAAGAATCAATTAAACAAGCGAGTGCACATCACTTGGGTATCTCATAGCTTCAAAAATATTGAATCTAATTAATTCCCCATCAAATTCCATTGTTAGAGTTCCCGAGTGCACATCAATTTTTGTCCATGCGATCTTCAAAAATGGTCTCCCTAACAAGATAGGAGCAGATTTGGGAGACTCATCCTCTTCCATGTCCAAAACATAGAAGTCTGCAGGAAACACTAATTCATTCACCGCACCAAAACATCTTCAACCACACCCTTAGGGTATGTATTAGATCTATCAGCCAATTGAATAACGACACCGATGGTTCCAAAGGACCCAAGTATAAAGATGCATAAATAGAATATGGCATGACATTTATAGATGCACCTAAATCAAGCATTGCCCTTTCAAACCTTGTGTTACCTATAGTGCATGGAATGGTGAATGTGCCGGGTCCTTACATTTGGTTGGGAGTTTCTTTTTAATTACAATTGGTGAAACATTTTCTCCCACTTGGACCTTTTCATTTCCTTTTAACTTCCTCTTGTTAGTGCATAATTCTTTCGAAAATTTTGCATATCTAGGTACACAGCTTAATGGCATCTAACAAAGGGATATTAACCTCTACCTTCCTAAAAGTCTCAAGTATTTCTTTTACTGCTTCTTCTTTCTTGGTTTTAACCAATCTACTAGGAAAAGGAGCTTTAGTAACATATTTAGGAAGGGGTTCGTAAATACTTACCTTAGGGGCTTTGGAAGTTTGCCCCTTATCATTTGCTTCTTTGGGTGGTTCATCTGTCTCTTGAGTGATTGTGGAGGAGATGTAGGCTCATCCATCGTCTTTCAAGCTTCTCAACGTGACAAAGACTAGCATTTTCCCTCGGATTGACTTACGTTGTGAGGGTAGTTTTCTGAAGCTTGGCTTTGAAACTTGTTGAATTCCGTGGACAGCTGCCCTATCTGATTCTGCAAGTTATTGATTGCAGTCCTTGTTTCTTGTTGGAACTGCGAACTATTAGTAGCCATTTGCTTCACTAGCTCCTCTAGTGAAGGCTCAGGTTGCTTAGGAGTTTGAACTTCTTCTTTGTCTCGAGGGAAATGTGCTTGCCTTTGTTGGAATCTGGAGGTCCATAAGGTGGAGGTTGATTTTGAGGTTGCTTTGCATAGCTAAAATTAGGATGATCCCTCCAACCTGGATTATATGTGTTTGAGTAGGGGCTGTAATTTTTTGAAAGGCCAGCATATCCCCCTACTGCTCTTACCTCCTCATTTGTGTCCTCTTGGAGAGTGGGACACGTATCAGTGGGATGTCCAGATGAACAACAGATCCCACAAGCATGAACTGGTGCTTTACACTGAATCCATTAACTGCTGAACCATAGCAGTCAATTGAGTCATTTCTTCTTTGTAGATTTGTTGTCTCTACTTCTTTCACTTCGCTCTTACTCCAGTCATTTCTAGAGTAGAATTGTTGAGTATTGGCACCATTCTTGAGATCAAGTTTCTAGCTTCTTGAGGAGTTTTATCAACTAATGCTCCTCCACTAGCAGCATCAATCATGTTGCGGTCCATCACTAGCAAACCTTCATAAAAGTATCTTGTATCGAAGTTGTTCACCGATTTGATCTTGCCGAGGGCAACTAGCACACAATCTCTTGAATCTCTCCCAATACTCATGAAGTGATTCCCATGTCTTTGTTGGATGCCGCAAATTTCTTTTCTGATGGTGGCGGCCTTTGATGCAGGGAAATATCTGTCTAGGAAAGCCCGAGCCATGTTCTGCCATGTCTGAATTGATCCGGTGGCAAGTAGTACAACCACTCCTTTGCAGAATCCTTTAGGGAAAATGGAAAAGCTCTCAGCTTGACTTGCTCCACTTGAAATTCTGCGGGCTTCATACTAGAACACACAACATGGATTTCCTTCAGATGTTTGTTAGGATCTTCTCCTACTAGTCCATTAAAAGATGGCAAAAGATGAATGAGACCAGATTTCAACTCAAATGCTTCCTCATTCTCGGAATTTCTATGCACGAGAGGTTGTTCGTCTAAGTTCGGAGCACCCAACATCCTTAGTGTATTTTACGCCATCAACGCTTCTTCGGGTGGCTCGGATATCTCGGATGCCGCAGAACCGGAAAGATCTATGTGACGGGCGGCTTCAACGTCACAGTGTGAAGTGGAAATTATCCTGGATGGAAGGAAATTGAGGATGTGAAGTGAGTTGATCAATATAGTTCCTCAAATTTAGCAATCCTGCGTCTACCCCTTCAATAGACATCAACACCTACAAAATACTCGAGAAAAAAAATTCAAAACTAAAAATAAAAACAAAAATAAAAACAGAGTAAAAATAGGAAATAAATTAATAGTGTAATTGAAAAATTGGCTCCCAAGAACAGCGCCAAAATTGATGCGTGTGGATGTAGTGATTAAAAATAAGTTGTTAGGCTCACCAAAAATAAAAAAAAAACCTTACAACTAGTTGTAGTTAGTAAGGGTCGATCCACAGAGAACCAAGTCAATTAACACTATCAAGTAATTCCCAATTTAAACTCTAATTAACAATAAGCATAAAAGGGGGGTTTTGGAGTTTTGATGAATAATGAACAGTTTCAAAGACAATAACAATAAATAAACTGAAAACAACAATATAAGAAAATTGGTTAAGAGATTGAATCCACCACTAGATTTATATGATGATGTAAATCCACATATTATTTTATTCCAACATGCTCAATTATGTTTTTATGCAATTGTGAGAGTAAACCTCTGTTTTCCTTACGTGTTGGCCAATTTAGCAACCGCTCAAATCAACTTCTAATCACTGATTAATCATAAAGCAACCGCTCTTACAATTATTCAACAATTGCATTAAGATTTAGAAAATCAATTACACTAAGATCTAATCACACACCTAGGATTAAATTACTTAGAACATATATTTCTCTAGATCTATTACCACAACCGTGCATAATAAACCCAAATTTACCACTTTTATAACTGGCAAATAGCACAAAGATAATTATACCCACATGAACATCATACATCCCATTAGATCTATTACCACAACCGTGCATAATAAACCCAACTCTATCTCATAGAAAGTGGAAACAAGTATAAAAACCTTCATACCAACAATAGATTCGAAAATATATGAATAAAAACATAACTGTGTTGAAATAATCAAATATGCAAGGTTTACAACATCAATACTAGCAGTTTCATCACCCTCTTAACCAAAGGAGGTTTAGTTACACATAGCTAAAAGGAAATCACAAGAAAAAGCGAGAAGAAACAAGAGAAGAAACAAGAAGAAATTATGAGAGAAATGAAGGAGAGTTCAAGTTGTGTCTTCCATGATAACCGATGGTGCCCTTTTATAGAAGTCCGGGGTAGCAAAATGACAAAGGGAGTGGGTTGGTGAATGGGGTAGTTGAGAGGGTTGGTGAGTGAAGTAGGTGAAAGGGTTGGTGAATGGGGTAGTTGAATGGGTTGGTGAGTGAAGTAGGTGAATGGGTTGGTGAGTGAAGTAGGTGAATGGGTTGGTGAGTGCGAAAATTCCTTGGTCTGACTTGGAAGCCAAAAACGACCGATAATGCTTCGGATTCATGAAAAGTATTCTTCATGAAAGTTTTAGGTCTTTGTCTTGGCTATAACATGCATATCTGGATCGTCCAATTTGGCTTCCTACAGCCCAAGATATGACCCAAATACCGCGGTTGCTCAAACCCAACTTCAGCACCTCTGTTTCGACTTGCAAGCTCAAACTGACCCATTAGACTTCATTATTTCAAAATGTGTTCTTCATGAAAGTTGTTTATTTGGGTCTTGACTATCAGCTATCCAAATTTCAGCCCATCTCCATTATTAAAACTTGATATATGATTTTATGAGTGCACACCGTTCGGATTCTAGTGACAAAACTCGTATTCTGACTTTCATGTACACTTAGGTCCCTTAGACATCTGTTTAAGACTTCGAGCTCTTCATCAAAGTTGTAGAGCTCTCTCTTAGCTTTCCTACAAGATAAAATTCATAATTGTCGATATCGGAACTCAAGTTATGGCCAAAATACGAAAGCAGTGTAAAATCTCAATAATGCTGAAAATATTCAATTAGGACCAATTTGAGCTTAGACTCACAAAATCATACCAAACTCGATCAATTAAAAATATGGAGAGTGTGAATGACTAATCATAAGGGTTTCTTAATAAATAAAATATGTGATTATCATGAATACTACGGCAAGTATGATGAAACTGGTAGAAATCCTGGACCTTTTGCTAGGTTCTTACAGGACTGTGGTATTGAGGCACAGTACACAATGCCTGGCACTCCACAACAAAATGGAGCTACAGAGAGACGAAATCGTACTCTTATGGATATGATGAGATGTATGTTTAGTCATTTTAATCTTCCAGAATTCTTGTGAAGAGATGCCTTGAAGACTGCAGCTTATATATTGAATCATGTGCTAAGTAAATCTGTGCTGAAGACTCCATATGAGCTTATGATAGGCAAACGGCCTACCTTGAGGCATTTCCGTGTTTGGGGTTGTAGGGCAGAGGTGAGACCTTATAACACACATTTAAAGAAGCTTGATCCCAAAACCATCAATGATTTCTTCATTGGCTATTGTATTGGCTCAAGAGGTTCTAGGTTCTATTGTCCTTCTCATACTATTAGAGTTATTGAATCTGACCGGGCTATCTATTTTGAAGGGGACTTAGAACATGGTGGAACTCAGGAGCCGCGTATTGTTGATTTCAGTGAGGAGCATGTTGTTGTTCCTATTCTTGTTGATCCCTTTTCAGGGATAATGTCATCTCCTCTGATCTATAATGATGATGTTGTTGATCCTGTTGATAATGTCGATATCCCTCAACAAGTCAAAAATAATGTACAGATTCTAAATGTTGTTGTGACTCCACTGAGAAGATCTAAGGGAGTTCCTATATCCACTGAGTCTACTAGATTCGGGGATTATGTTATGTACCTGCAGGAGCATGAGTTTAATTTAGTTGAGGATTCTAATCCTATTTCTTTTCAAGAGGCCATGGTTAGTCCTGATAGTGCACAATGGCTAGTGACTATGGAGGATGAGTTGACTTCTATGAGAAAGAATAATGTTTGGGAATTGGTAGAATTGCCTACTGGTTGTAAAACTGTTGGTTATAATGGGTCTTTAAGACCAAATGTGATGCTAGAGGTGAAATTGAGAGGTATAAGGCCAGACTTGTTGCTAAGGGATATAACCAGAGGGAAGACATTGATTATAAGGAGACTTTCTCACCGGTCTCCACTAAAGACTCTTTTCGTGTTGTGATGGCCTTGGTTGCTCATTTTGATTTAGAGCTTTATCAAATGGATGTTAAGACTGCTTTCCTAAATGGTGGTTTGTATGAGGATATGTATATGGATCAACCTGATGGTTTTGTCGAAAATGGTAAAGATCATATAGTATGCAAATTGAGAAGATCCATTTATGGATTGAAACAAGCTTCCAGGCAATGGTATTTGAAATTTGATTATATTGTTAGTTCTCTTAGTTTTAAAGAGACTGTTGACCAATACACTTATCTGAAGTTTAGTGGGAGCAAATTCATCATTCTTGTTTTATAAGTTGATGATGTATTGTTGGCTAGTAATGATATTATTTTTCTGAATGAGACTAAGCAGATGTTGACAGCACATTTTTATATGAAAGATCTTAGTGATGTCTCCTTTGTATTAGGTATTGAGATTCACTGTGACAGATCTCGTGGTATTTTTGGCTTGTCTCAGAAAGCTTATATTGAAAGGATTCTGAATAGATTTAATATGAAATCTTGTAATCCTTGTACTGCACCTATTCAAAAGGGTGAAAGACTCTCTAATACCCAATGTCCTCAAAGTGATAAAGATGTTGCTGAAATGGAGAAAGTCTCATATGCTTCCGCTGTTGGCAGCCTTATGTATGCTCAAGTTTGTACACGTCCTGATATTGCTTCTATTGTTAGTGTACTTGGGAGATACTTGAGCAAACCTGGTGTGGCTCATTGGCATGCTACAAAATGAGTTATGAGGTATCTACAGGGTACCAAAGATTATATGCTCACCTATAGGAGGTCTGACCGCCTTGAGGTGATAGGCTATACTGATTCTGATTATGATGTTGTCTAGATGACTACAAGTCCACATTAAGGTATATCTTTATGTTGGCAGGAGGAGCTATTTCTTGGAAGAGTGTTAAACAGACACTTACAACTACTTCTACTATGGAGGCAGAATATATAGCTTGCTATGAGGCTACACATCAAGCAATATGGTTAAAAAATTTGATTACTGAATTTCTTATTGTGGAGAGTATTTCCAGGCCTCTTACTATTTATTGTGATAACTCTGCCGTAGTGTGCTTCTCTCAAATTAATAAAAGCTCAAAGCGCTCAAAGCATTTTGATACAAAATTCATGTTTGTTAGAGAGAAGATTCAGGAGTTTTAGACTCGTGTCGAGCATATCCCTACAGAACTTATAGTTGCAGACCCACTAATCAAAGGTTTAGTTGTTAAAGTTTTTGTTGATTATGTGACTCATATGGGTATAGTGAGGTTTTTTTATGGTTTGGGTTAGTGGGAGTTTAATTTTGTAATTTTGTTATGACCTCATTTTATTATATCTCGAGACAATTATATTGTTATTATTATTATCATTGCTATATAATGTTGTTATTGTTATTATGTGCGCAGTTTTGTTTATTTGTGATATGACATATTATGGAGACATTTTAGACCCAGTCTCATTTTGTTGTTATGCTGAGATGTTGTTAAATCTCAGAAAGCATCTTGGGCGGATGCTTGGGGCCATTTTGTTGAGAAATGCAATTTGATCACATATTTGCATGCAAATTTTGGATGTGCTTTCCCATTACCCATTTACCACATTTTGATGGGTCACCGAGATATAAGTATGTTACATGTATGATATCAGTACTCCTTCGAGTATGATTTTCTGTATTGTTGAGATACTTGTAGTCTCATTTTGGACTAGTTATTGAGAGTGCTAACTCGATTTTGACATCATGTTGTGGCCACATATTATTTGATTAATCTGGAGAATTGTTTTCTTATTAAAGTGATATAATATGACTTATGTTATCCAAATGGGAGAATATTAAAAAAAATTTTATTTATGGACTAGCATAAATCATATTATATTTATATAGAACCCAGATTAATTGGATGTCAAAATTATTAGAGTATTTTGTTTAGCCCAAATTGTGATCAGTATTGTTAATGAGCCTATTGTTGTTAAAGCACTGCTCATATATGTGAGTTTTGTTTCATGGGTCTTGTATATGGATTTACCATAGTAGGTAGGTTTAACCCATTTTAATTGTTTTATATACACAAGGAGAGGCCCTTATTCTTAGTCACTCTAGTGCGTACAGTTTCCCCATTGATACTGACGCGTTAGCGACTATTGTGGGATATGAATAGTTTCTCTCCCTCATCAAGTTTTCTTTTTCAGGGTTTCAACAATGACTTCCTCATCGACGCTATTTCAAAGTAACCCTAAAACTTTTTTATTTGGATTAATATGTCATAAATTATTGGGATTAATAGATTCGATAAATTTCTTTCACAATTTTCATTGAATTGACATGGTAACAGAGTTTATGAGCCATTATCACTTTTCTCTCTAGCACTCTTTCAATTTATTGAGGTAATTATTTTTTTCCTTACCCTATGTTTGGATGTTTTTTCATTAAAGGAACGGAACTGAATAGGTGGGAATGGAACGGAAAGGAAAGGAATGGAATAGAACATAATTTCTATTCTCTTTGTTTGCAAGTTTCATTAACGGAACGGAACAGAACGGAATTATCCATGTGTTCCCCCCATTCCACCTCAATTTTGGGGGGGAACAAAAGTTAGGCATTTGAGGGGAAGAGAGGGGAAATGATTCCCCATGTGTTTCGTTCCGTTCCCATGCATTTTAAAACTCCCAAACAAGGGAAGTCATTTCCATTCCCCTCATTTCCTTTCTGTTCCCCTCATTATCTATCATCCAAATATAGTGTTAATTTCTTATCAACAATTATCTTATCTTTTGGTTTAAATCTCGTAAGCCTAACTGCATTTGAAAGTTCAGGAAAAAAATGACTAAAAAATGATACAATTAAAAAGCCTATCCTTAAATAAAATTATATGTTTTAAACACAATACTTAATTTCTCAGGAGATTGACCAAAGTAGTGTAATTTTAAAACTATTTATCAAATTGGAATAGTTTTAAAACTATTTACTGGTTTGAGGTCCTTTTTGCCATATATATATATATATATATATATATATATATATATATTTGCCACGTCATGTAAAAAGTAACTTGAGTTGCTCTTTCCAAATTCTTTGACTCACGTCCTATCAAGCCTAGAAGAATCAAATTTAATATTATTTTAACAAAAAAGTGAAGGAGCTTTTTAGATTGTCAGTCACGTCATCATAATCAAATTTAATATTATTTTAATAAAAAAAATGAAAGAACAACTTATAGTTACTCTTTCTAGACTGTCAGTCATGTTATGTCATATTCAGAAGAATCAAATTTCATACTATTTTAATAAAAAAAATGAAAGAGCAACTTGAAGTTGCTCTTTTCAAAGTACAAATCACGTCTAGTTTAATACTATTTTAATAAAAAAGTGAAACAGTAAGATCAAGTTGCTCTTTTCAAAAGCTGACTTAACAAGTATTTTAACAATAAAATGAATTGAGCAACTTCAAGTTACTCTTTTGTAAAAGTTATTTTGCTCCCCCCTTGGCCGATGCTCTCTCTATTTAAACCCCAACCCGGACTTGCACTCCTCTCTTCCCATCTATTCTCTCTCGTCCCTCACAAATTCTTATATTCTTCAATTTCATTCTAAAAATGAGTCAATTTGTCATTTTCCTTTATTTAAATGGTAGGAAGTTTGAAGGGCCACAAGGGCTCAAATTTGAAGGTGACACTAGGCCAATTCAAATTAAACGCGGTATCAATTATAAGATGTTGAAGAGAAAGATTCATGCTAAATTAAACATTTAGTCTCATCATTACTTGCGCATTCATGTCATATGAATACTCAACTATGAACTGCTTATGAAGAAGACCATGTTGATGAGTATGCTGTTGCACCTTTTTGTGGTCAATCTGATGCCTACATTGGGCTTTCAGATGATGATGAAGAGTGGAATAGAGACCTGACAATGGAATCCAGTGAAGATGAAGACGAATGTGAAATTCCTAATGACAATTCGTCTGACATTAAAGTTGAGGGTGATTTTGATGCAGTTGACTTGGCTTCCCTAGTTGTTATGGCTTCTCTAGTTGCATCATCATTACCTGTTAGCAAACTTCCACAACAAACATGTTAGTATCCATATAATTTAGTTAGTATGTAATGAAGTTAGTAAAAACCTCTAATGATTATGTAAATGTTGTTACATCCTTTAAGTTAAAAAAGTGAAAGAGCAACTTCAAGTTGTTTTTTCATTTTTTTATTAAAATAATATTAAATTTGATTCTTCGATACTCGATAGGATGTAACTGATGGAAAAGCAACTTGAAGTTGCTCTTTGCATGACATGGCAAAAAAAAAAATATGGCGTCCTTTGCCAACGTGACAAAATGACTCTAAACTAATAAATAGTTTTAAAGCTATTCTAATTTAATAAATAATTTGTAAAATTACACTATTTTGGTCAAAAAGTTTAATTTCTCTGTTTCAAACATATGCAAGCATACACCAACCTCACCTTAGATGCTCTAGAATTAAGATTACAAACTAAAATAAAACTTTTAACATATTTCAAAAATAGCTCAAGAACTTTTCAAATTAATTGGAATTAAAATCTAATACTCTAAGCAATTTGACATAATGGTATTTGTTCTTAATTTTTTTTTAAAAAAGGAATAAATTATCAAAATTCAACATGTAAATCATATAACTATAAGCCAAGTGCTAGTGTCACTAATCACCATCACCACTTTCATCTACTTCCTTAGCCTTATTCACTCAGAGTTAGGAGTAGAAATGAATCAAATTATTCGTTAAGGACTTATGGCTTGATCTGCCTGAAATTTGACCTAACTTGACCTGTTTATTAAATAAGTTGAATCAATATTTTTTTAAAAGTCTGTTTAATTAAAAAAGTTAAGTTTAAGTTATCTAAAAAACCTTATAAGCTTGAGAGACTAGTCTGTTTATATATATATATATATATATATATATATATATATTATATATTATTATAATAATTATAATTATTAATATATTATAATATAATAATAATATAACATAATTATAATTATAATAAATATTTAATTTTTTAATTCAATTTTTATATTTTAATACTAATACAATATCACTAAACTAGAAAGAACTTAACCCCCTTTCCCTTTAGCACTCAGCAGCAGTGCTCCATCCTCACCTCCATACCACCAACGCGACCACCACGTTCACCAGCTCAGTGAGTGCCATACATGAACTCTATTATGACCAGAAACCACCACCCATAACCAAAGGAATCTGACCCATAACAGGACCCAATCCCAACCTACAAGACCCGTCGTCGACCACCACGAATCTCAGCCTCGCACCTGCACACCGTCGCTATCCGCTCCCATCCGCCACCACCTGCGAGTGCCGCACCGTGCTGGACCTCTATTCTCAGAAGCAACTTTGGGTAAAATTTTATTTCTTATTAATGGTGTAGTGACTGTGATAGGAATTGAAATCATGGCTTTGTGTTAGTTTGTAATAATCGCTGTTATTCTTAAATTTGAGATTTTTGAAATGCAAACAAATGTGTGTGCTTGTAATCTGTTTGAGAAAATGCTTATTTGAATGGAATGAATGATGCATGCTATTTTTTTAGACTCTGTGGTGATATGCTATGACAGTAGTGCATTTTGTTGAATGAAAAATGGATATTAGGGTGTGCAAGTGTTTGGAGATTGATTGATATGTTGTGAAGTGTTTAGATTCTGCTGCTAGATGATCTGAAAAGTCTACTGGTTTATAGTGCCTCATTATGTCTTGAAATGAATTTTTGTATGCCTTTGTTTTGGGGGGAATGGATTGATTATTGAAAATCAGATCTTCAAGGGCCTTAGAAAACTGAAATACTGAAGGTTATACTCTTTGTTCATGAGTCTCAAATCTGTGCAAAATAATAGTGTGTGCTCATTAATATGTGATATGCCATATTGTGGTCTATTTCTAGTTGCCTTAAGTGTACTGTAGTCTGATATGGATAAATGTCAAGTGATTAGAGTCATTGGCTGGTCAAAATCAGTCAAGGGAGTTTCTTTTACTATTTTGAAATGTGAATGAAGAGTTTAAGTCATGGTCTGATTTTGGTGATGATTTAGCCAAAGTTCTTGGGGGAAACGGGGCATATATGGATTCTTGATGTGTAGTTAGTTGATTCTATTCTTAATGTGAAGCTTTGATTGTTTCTCTTGGTGAGTCTATGCAAATTCTGGATTTTTCTTGTGTTTATGTAGTCTCAAATATCCTGGATTTTCCACGATTGGTATGCATGCTTGGATTGATGTTCTACATGGCATCACATTGAAATTATAGAGCAGAATTTATATTTGATATTATTTCTGGTCTACATCCTTTCAATCTGTTGTGATGAATTAATTTATCCTTATGTTTGCTCTTCTGGAAATAAAAAAAAAGATTAGAATTGAGAATCCTTGATGAATGACAATATTTGAGTGGGTTTAGTTTCTTGCATATCTACTAGCAACATGTTGTTGGTTTGTTTGGACATGTAATGCTTAAGTCATTATGTGACATGACAACCTCTAGTATATTAGTTTTACTATTTCTAGTTTGCTGGATTTGAGGGTACCAGACTAAGTAAGTATTGAAAGCAAATTTTCAAGTAGTTATGAGATGGGAAGATCTGTGAAAGCATGTTAATCAATTAGTTTGTGATTCTGTTAGTGGAGTGTTCCCAAGCTAAAAAAATTTTGTTATGTTTTTGCTTGCTCCATATGTACTGTAATTGTAAGGAGAAAAATGTAAGTAAGAATTGACCAATACACTTAATTGGGCTTGAAAAATGTGTTCAAAGGACAAGGTAATCGATTACACATATGTTGTAATTAGTGTTGTCAAATTGCGGCCATGGCGTTGTGGATTCTGTCTTGTGTGAAATTACAGTCGCCATAGCCATGACGCCTTTGCGGTCATAACGGTCCATGGCGATTTTTTTTCCTTCTTTTTTCAAGGGCTTTTTCGTGATTTCATACATGGGATTTTATAAATCCCTAAGGGTATGTTTGGATATTTAGTAATTGATGGAATGGAATGGAATGGGATGGGATGGGATGAGATGGAATGGAATGGAATGGGATAAAAGTACCATTCCATTGTTTGGATATTTTAGGATGGAATGGAGTAAAGATACCATTCCATTGTTTGGGAAGTGAATGGAATGGTAAGAATTATAACTTTATTTTTTCTAAATTGCCCTTATTTCAAACACACTAATTTTAGAATATAAGGTTAATGTAGTAAAATCCTAATTATAATTATAATTAAAAACATGATTCCATCCCATACCCCCCAAATTGGGGGGGAAGAAAATTAATGGTTTGTGGTAGGATGGGATAGGATCCATCCCACCCACTCCCATCCCATTCCATCATTTTTTAACACAACCAAACAATGGAACCTATCTCCATCCCATCCTATCCCATCTCATCCCACTCAATACCACCAATCCAAACATAGCCTAACCCTGTGACGCTGAAGACATTTCAGCCTCTCTGCCTCTGTTTGGATTTCGACCCTCACCCACCAACCCACGCTCCCACCGGTCTCCTCCATCTACTCCGGTGACTGAGTGACCAGACCCACGCATCTCCGACGAGCGACGACCATCTCCAGCAAGGGAACTCCAGCTGTTGTCACATTTGACCTCGATTTTCCGAGGTAATGACATGCTTCCAGCTCTCTGTCTCTGTTCTCACTTCTTCTTTCTTTGTTTCTTTCTCAATTGTTCTTCTCTGAGTTTGTTATTCTGTTTTCAATCCCTATTCATTTTTTTCCCGTTTCTGACTGTGTTATTATACATTTCTCTCTTTTTTTTGGGTTTTACACTCAGTACTCACTCTTAACTCTCAAACTCTTTGTTTTCAATTGATACTTGTTGCACTCTAGTTTCCTATCCAAGCCTCTCTTTTATTTTTGTGTCTTGACTTGAATTCTTTGATTTGTGTCACTTTTTTCTTAGTTGTTAGTATTGTTAGTTTCTATTTTCTAGTGACCCTATGCTTAATTGCTTATGTTACGAGGCTTTGATTATGTTGAGTTATGACAGTTATGTTTTTTATTTATGCTTCTGAATTGTGATACTTTTTATGAATTTTTTTATAGAATATATTTTTAAATTTATTGTTCTGTGTATGTTATTAGCTTTTATTATTTATTATATTTAGCAGATTTTTTTTATTTTTCTGTATATATTTTATTTTTTTTAATTCATCTACCATGCTTCTGCCATTTTCCGCAACACCATCGACCGTATTTGTATGGCAGATTTTTGGCTTTCCGCCATTGACCGCCATCCGCTATTAATAACACAACACTGTTGAAGATAGAAATTCCTGTTTATGCTGCAGGTCAGGCGAGTTGCAAATCTCTACTTTCTTACAATCTCAATATTGTCTGCCACGCCAATCAGGTATATAAATGTTAATTAAGTTTACAGTCAGAAAATTGTTTTAAAACTTGTAAATTTATTGTGAGAAAAGAACATACTGACTAGAGGGGAATAGGAACATTTTATTTTCTTCAGTTGACCTACTATTTTGCATGTGGTTTTACTGTGTGATGCTTGCTAATCTACAAACATATATACATAGTTTACTGAGGGTAAAAGAGACACCGTTATTGGTAACTCTTTTGCCATATACCCCACAAACTTGAATTTCAAGTACTAAGGGTAAATCTGCCATATATGATTAAAGTTTTATTTTCTTATTCGAGTTAAAATTTGAGCAAAGCCTTAGTTTTTCATTTGAGATTCAATATTAATGAGCATGCGTACCTTTTCAAGGTACTGCTCATGGTATGGAATCTTAAATTGTCCAAATAGGACAGTTTGGTAAGAATTTTTTTTTTCATTTGATTAATAGTTATTCTTTAAATATCATATTTTATACTTGTTGAAATTTCAGTCTGTTACATTTTCTTTTGTTCTTTGGGTGCATACTTAATCGCGGTAAATCTCACCGCGTTCAAGTCGTGCACTTGGAGACCAATGAGAAATGTTACCGAAATTTAAAATAATATTTACTCTGCCATTCTTGTTGGTAATACTCCATCTATTGGGTCGTTGATTATGACACATCAAATGTCATTTCAAATTTGGCACACAGTAGGCGAAGGAGATGCGTAGTGTGAAAATCACATTTGCATAAAATGAAATAAAGCTTCATCTTACCTAATGAAACCAGCCACGACCAACGAACTGACACTAGCTATGATTGGAAACACAACAGCGATACCAACGAGAATGGAGCTGCTGGCTGCGTCTGAGCTATGGTGCGAATTGCGATGGTAGGGGTGGGTGGTTTCATTATTTGATTGATTAGGGCTGGGACGACGATAACGCTGCTCTGGTTCAAGTTGATGCTAGGTCGTTGGACGTGGACGCTAACTGGTGGTTTGTTCCCCTTCCTTGCAGGTTTGGCGGTAGCGGCGCGATGACGACGACTCTCCTATTCTAGGGTTTAAAGACAGCTCCCATCCCAAGATGCATCTCTCTGGTCTTTTATTCTTTAGTCACCTATTTGTTGAAGATTTTTTCTTAAAAAAATAAAATAAATCAGGCCAACAAGTAGGTGAACCTGGCTATAACCCATTTAACCTGTGTGATAAATGAGTCGCGTCAATATGACTGAATTTTTGTGAGCCAACTTTTTTTTGACAATTCAATTTACCTTTTTTGTAAGTTGAGCCGGATTTGCTCACATGTTATAACTTATAGCATGTTTGATTCAGCTTAAATCTCTCATCCAACAACTTTCGTTTTGGCATAAAAGTTGTTGCAAACGAAATGCAACGTGTTTGGGTAATATCTCAAAAAGCTGTTGATGTTAAAAATTGGTACGACAACAAATTTTTTGGTTAAGCTATCATTTGAGCTGTTTTCATAGAAGTTGTTGGGATTGTTTTATATTTTGAGATGTAAATACTATTTTATCTTTAATTAAATAACTTTTTTAATCAATCAAATAATTTTTTTAATCATTCTATACCTATGTTGGTAATTTAATGTATAAAAACGATTCTTTTTTATATCATCCAAATAAAATAAATTAGCTTAAAATCGCTTTTTAGCTAACTTATCTAAACATAAAATTAACTCTATTATAATCGATTATAACAAATTTTTTTATACAATAATCAATTATTAAAATAATTAAATTTTTACAACTATCTTAAACACGCACTTAATCCACATTTTTAATTTTTAGTTTATACAAAATTATTTATTACAATAAATATAGATAGAATAAGAAAAGAAAGCACTACTAAATTCTATTTGAGCAGAGTATCATAGACTTGGGATGGGAGCACCCACTTGTTGGCTTGATTTATTTAATTTTTTTTAAAAATATCTTCAACAAATAGGTGACTAAAGAATAAAAGACCAGAGAGATGCAGCTTGGGATGGTAGCTGTCTTCGAACCCTAGAATAGGAGAGCCGTTGCGCCGCTGCCACCGAACTTGCAGGGAAGGTGAACGAACCACCAGTTAGCATCCATACACAAAATTTAACTGATAATATTTACACACAATAATATTTAAAAAATATTATTGTGTGTAAATATTATCAGTTAAATTTTGTAGGGTTTTCAGTATATTCAGTTATTTATGAAAAAATATAAGGACTGATACAATTTTTTTCCATGTAGGTTTGTAAAGGATTTTTTTAAAAAAATATTATTGAAAATCATATATATTTTAATTAGTATTATTTACACAGTTGTGCAACCTAAAAAAAATGAACAGTGCAACCTAAAAAAAATGAACAAAAAAAAAAACAAAATAGCGCAACAAAAAAAATCAAATCATCAACTTACAGGTTATTCATCATAATCGTTGATGGGTTTTTCAACACAATTAACGGCTATAATCATGTGGTGCACCATACACCTTGCTTTTGTAAGGTGTATATTAGACACGGCCAACAGTTCTCATGTGTAACTTTCACCACCTACCTTCAAATGTAACTACTTGAAAGTAGGCTCGTCTAATATACACCCTACATAGTAAGGTGTATGGTACACCTTTCAATGAGAGCCATAGATTTATGCTTAAAATATATGAATGGTTAAATTTGATGACTTGTAACCTGTAAAACTAGTTACATTCATCATTCTCCTCTCCATTTCTTCCTCGACCAACCCCAGCCACCGGAGCCACCACTACAACTGTCGTTAGAGCCACCACTCCAACCACCGAGCCCAACACCCTTGCCGCCAACCCCCCTACCCCCTAGGCTGCCATCTCTGCTCCAGTCATTGGTGGCAACTTCACCATCGACCCACCACGAACAGCCGCACATACCCATTGTTCCTTCACCTGCTCCGTCGTTGGCGGTCCAGCCTCACAACCCACCCACCACTTCTCAGACCCAAATAGCCACACCCTTTTGCTTTGCGGCCCCTTTGCTCTGCCGTTTAAACCTCCCTACGTCACCACCCATCTCCGCCGTCCAACTCCATGGTCACCGAACCACCACCACCCGTCTCCGCCATAGGACCACCACCACCACCCCAAACAAAAAACCACCAGCTCCCACACAAAATACCACTAGGTCCCATACCTCACTTGCTGCCCATCACTAACCTGAAACAACAACCCAGCAAATATGCACCGTGCTAACATGCATCATCCACCACCGACGAGATCAGGGATGGTAGCAAGGGTTGGTGGCCAGTTTGCGTGGCCAGATCTGGGCTCTATTCGGCCAGATCAAGGGCAGAGCGGCGGTGGATGGCGGCTCATGGTTGTTGAGGACAACAGAGGAAGTCCTATGGGTTCGAGCATGGGTGGTTTGCGCGGTGTCCCTGTCTCCCATCTGCTCCTCCACGACCCAACATGGATGGATCTGGGCGGCAGTACGGGTGGTGGTCTGACGGATACCAAATGAACCAGATCTCCGTCCCTAAATCTGGAGAAGAGAAGAGAGTGCTTTGGAGTGAGAAGCCAGATCTGGGGTGGATGGCGGTGGTGGGGGAGGCAGAGGGTCAGATCTGGATCAATGGCTGAATAGAAGCCAAATCCAGCCAACCTTCTGCCACGAACCAGACTAACTTGCGCCACCACGCCTAGCCACCCTTGATCTGGCCGAACAAAGCCCATATTTGGCCACCACGAACCAGCCACTAGCCCTTGCTGCCGTCCACCGTGACCAATAACCTAGAACCACTCGGATCCGAACCCAAACCCACCTTGTCCACTGTCCATGCTTTGGAAATCGCAGTGGCTCGTGGGTGGTGGATGGTAGTGGTAGGAGAGGTGGAGGAGCAGGAAGTGGTGGAGGGGAGAGAAGATGGATGTGTAAAGAAACATAAAATTAATAAAAGAAAAATGATACTCTTACACCCCTAAAAAGGGGTGTATTACTATTCACACCCTTTTTAAGGGTTGTGATTAAGTGAGAAAAAGTGATAGAAAAAAGTAAGTATAATGAATGGTGTGAAAAGATGTGTGAAAAGAAGTATATGCACTGTTTGTAGTAAGGATATCAGAGTTGTTAATAAAAAATCGGATAACTAGGTATCATAAGTAAAAATTAGAGGTGTATGTTACACCAAAACTTAGGAGAGAATATTATAGCATCCGTCCCCGAAAGTAATTGCAACATCCATCACCCACCTTAAAAAGTAACAACTCAGAAGTAATGGTACTTTCATTCCTTATTTCTTTTCTATTTAGATAAACTGGATCTAATGCATTCGGTTTAAGACAGCAGAATTTGCAATTCAATATTATATTTTAAACAAACCTATCCATTTTCTTTGAAGAAAGCCAATCCTTCTCACTTTTCAGAAATTCTTCTCAAATTGTATCAACCCTAACCCCCAAATCACTGAACCATACTCCCAATTTACTGAACCATAACCCCCAATCGACACCAAGAATTGCACAATTGGCGACACCTTCAGGCTCAAATCGAGCTCCCGATTCTGCGTCGATCTACGACTGTGTCTTCATCGATTTCTTTCTGCTGCGAGTCCTCATCGAGTCGCTTGGTGCTGCTCAATGTCATCGATTTCCATTGATTTGTAGTGCTGGGTCTTCGAGTGGTGAGAACCCTTGATTTTTTTAATCTTACATTTTCATTTTCATTTAGATTTTCATTTTCTGTTGTGGTGAGAACCCTTGATTTGTGCCCTTTTTCACTGCCTTAATATTGGTTGGTGCATAGCTTTCATGATAGTATTTTCTAAAATTCAGGATTATGTCATTTTTGGGCGTAGCTTTCATGCAATAACTATTTCTCTTCTTTGGTTGGTGCTTTTAGTTTGTTTTTTATCTATTTTGAAAATTTTGAATGGATGGGAGATGTCTTTGTTCTGTTTGATGAATTGCCTCAACAAAATGAAGCTGAATTAGATTATGTAACAATGTGAAAATCTTTTGATTTCTTTGGCTAATAATGCCATGTTACTATGTATTTTTACTTCTGAATAAAATAAAGGGTTAAGCATGTGCAGCTTACTTCAATGGGCTTGTTCAACTGCCTACTAGCTAAAATGTTTCTGTTTAAAGTTTCTTTTGAATCCTATTTGTTGATATTCTAGTGAAAGGATTGACTGGTTATGAAGATTTTAATTTAATACTGAAGAAGTGAAGATTGAGTATTAGGGCCACTTAAAACAAAGAAGTTTGATATTTCTTCTCTTTCAAATTTTGTAAATTTAATAATGTTTCTACCTGTTTGGATCTTTCATATTATCTAGGATCAAAGAACTTCATAAGAAGATTGTGATGTCTGACTTTGACAATGCCATTTATTTATGGGCCAGACATTTGTAAAATCAAAAGTTTAGCTGTAAATGTTTACCCCTTTTATACGTTGATTTTAACCATGGGTGTCAGTTGAGCTGCAGTCAAGTGAGTCATCATGTAGTTTTTTTTTACTGTTAATTAATTATATGAAATCAAGTTAAATTTTTTCCCCCCTGTTATGCATACACCTTGAAATCAATTCGTTAGTATTTTGTTTGTAAATTTCCAGAAATTGGGGATTTCCGCATGTGTGATATTATATTGTATATTTCACATGCCATGATTTAAGAATTTTGATTAGTTAATATCCATTATGGCAGGGGAATTCAATATCAACTACAAAGTACAACTTTTTCACCTTTTTGCCTAAAGGATTGTTTGAATAGGTAAGTTACTTTACGCTTTTTGATTCCTGAGAGTACTTGAGTGCATTTGATTTCCAGTTTTTCAGGAAAAAAAAAAGAGCTTTGCCTACCATTATATGAATTGTTGCAGTGTTTGGGAGCTAAATTCGTCACCAGTTTTTCAAAGTACATATGACGACTCTTGCAGATGTCATGCTTTTTGTCTTTATGATTTGTTATATTGGAGCATGTTTTACAATTTTCATGAATCTTTTTTTTTTAAATTTGTTTTATAAACTATTTAATCGGTCTAGTTGGTTCTAAGTAGATGAGTGTCTCAAGGGTACCAGCCTAGTCAGGAGTATTAATATTTTTTTTCTTGGTATTGTTTGAGGCATTCTGTACATTGCTGACAGTATACGTTTTACCATCTCTTTATATAATCCATTTCTCTTAATTAGAATTCTTTCCATCAGGACTGGTGCAAAATCATGCTGGTGGAGTGAAATGGCTTTTTGATTTATTTGCGCACAAAGAAAATGACTTGTGTCTTGCTTTAAAATATGTGAAGTTAAGCAATATGTGTTCAAAATAATTTATTACTTTTTGTCTTAAAATTAATTTAATGCTGATTGAAGGTAAATCATGTTTGTGTATGATGAGGTCAATCTGTTGCCACCTTATCAATATTTATTTAACTGAAGATAGAAATTTCTGTTTATGTTGCAGTTCAGGCGGGTTGCAAATCTCTACTTTCTTACAATCTCAATATCGTCTGCCACGCCAATCAGGTATATAAATGCCTACTTGTTGGCCCATTTTATTTTATTTTAAAAAAAAAATCTTCAGTAAATAGGTGACTGTAATTGTCTGAATAATTCATATATTTACTTGGAAATCAGTACATCATTATATACAACTAGTCTAGGCTATATTAGGAAGGTATATTAATGAGTATCCCTATAAATCAGCTAATCAATCAAGCCTAATTATATCTAATTACATTATGTAACAGCCTACTAATTACATCCTGATTATATGCTAATTATAATCTGTAACACTCCCCCTCAAATTGGAGCATAGATATTAATCATGCCCAACTTGTTACAAAGATAATCAACCATGTCCCCAACTAGAGACTTTGTGAAAATATCTCCCAATTGTTCTCCGTCTTCAATACCACAATTTTGTTGTATCTTCTCACGGACGAAGTGAAATCAATCTCAATATGCTTTTCACTTGGAACACGGATTAGATGCAATGTGAAGAAGCAGCTTGATTATCGCACCATAACTTCTAGGATAAGTTTTGAAGTTTTAAACTTTCAAAGAGATGGTATATCCATATTATCTCACACACATTGTGCCATAGCCCTATATTCGATTACGCACTTGATCGTGACACAACCGTTTGCTTCTTGCTTTTCCATGAGACCAAGTTTCCTCCAACAAAAACACAATAGCATGATGTGGATCTCCTATCCATTTTGGAACACCTTGATCTGCATCGAGAAACACTTATGAGTATGTCCATGATTTGTATACAAAATACCACGTCCAGTGCTCCTTTCGGGTAACATAAAATATGTTCTAAAGCTGCCCAATGATGAACTGTTGGAGAAGACATAAACGGCCGACAACACTAACGAGTAAATATCGGCCGAGTCAATGAGATAGTTCAACTTTCCGACCAATCTTCTATATCTCTCAGGATCTTCAAACAGTTCTCCTTCTCCAATAAGCTGCATATTTGGAACCATCGGAGCACTACATGGCTTTGCCCCTAATTTTCCTGTCTCAGTCAACAAGTCAAGTACATATTTCCTCTGAGATAGAAAAATACCTTTATTACTTCTTGTGACCTCAACACCCAAGAAGTACTTTAGCATTCCTAAGTCTTTCGTGTGAAACTGAGTATGAAGGAAAGACTTAAGAGATGAAATTCCTGTAGTATCACTCCCAGTAATGACAATGTCATCCACATATACAACTAGAAGAATGCTACCTGCTGTAGATTGCTTATAGAACACTGAGTGATCAGACTTACTTTTCTTCATGCCAAAGGTCTCAACAGCCTCACTAAACTTGCCAAACCAGGCACGGGGACTCTGTTTCAAACCATACGAGATTTTCGATTTCCCATACTCCCCTAAGCAACAAAACCGGGAGGTTGCTCCATATAAACCTCCTCCGAAGATCACCATGAAGAAAACATTCTTGATATCAAGTTGATGCAAAGGCCAATTATGAGTAGGCGCCATAGAAATAAGCAATCGACAGACGTCAATTTAGCCACGGGAGAAAAAGTGTCGAATAATCTACACCATAGGTTTGAGCATATCCCTTAGCAACAATACGGGCTTTCAGTCGAGCAAGTGACCCATCGGGATTTACCTTAACCGTGAAGACCCATTTGCATCCAATAGCTCGTTTTCCTACAGTAAAGTAACCAAGTTCCGTACCATTGTCATCTAAAGCATTCATTTCCTCTATCATTGCCTTATGCCATCCAGGATGAGATATGGCTTCATGAACAGTTTTGGGGATAGAGATAGAATCAAGGGATGCAATAAAAGAACAAGATGAAGGTGACAAATGATGATAAGAAATAAAAGAGGAAACAGGATAAGTACACTGACGTTTACCTTTGCGTAAAGCAATTGGAAGATCATTACCTAATGACGAAGGAGAAATTGTATACATGAATCGAAAGTGGAACCCGAATCGGGATGTGGTTGTCGTCAGACCTGAGTGATTAGGAGCTAGTGCCATAATGGGTGCGATGGTGTGGTAGTATAGACTAACACATCATCATCCTCCCCCTATGGGGTGTTGGAGCAGATGAAAAATATGGTCTGTCTTTTAGGAAAGTGACATCAGCGAGATAAGGTACTTATTAAGATCTAGACAAAAACATCTATAACCTTTCTAGAAGACGAGGATAGCAGGAAGACACACTTCAAAGATTTTGGATCCAACTTACCGACTTTTCGACAAAGCATGTACTACCAAATATCCGAGGTCAACGAGGAAACAATGACTTGTTAGGAAATAGGATACTATAAGGAATCTCACCATGAAGAACCGATGAAGGCATGCGATTAATCAAGAAGCATCTTTGTGGAAAACATCTTTAGGAACTTTCATTTGGAATAAAAGCTCTGGGCGGTTTCAAGATGTACTGTTTTTTTCCACAAGTTTGGTGAAGGATACCACTCTGAATCATATAATTTTGGAACATGGATGACTTATATTCTTTGGCATTATCACTTTGCAATGTATGAACAGAGACATTAAACTATGTTATAATCTCAGCACAAAATGCACAAAAATTTGAAAATAACTCAAAGCGATTTTTCATTAGATATAACCAAGTAACACGAGAAAAGTCATCAACAAAGGTAACAAAATACTTAAACCCGTTTTTGAAGTGACAGACAAGGACCCCAAACATCGAATGGACTAATTCAAAAGGAAAACTAGCTCTTTTATTGACTCTAGGACTAGAACTAAGACGATGGTGTTTGGCAAATTGACAGACTCACAATGACATCACTTTATTAAACTGTGGACAAAGTTTCTTGAGCAAAAAGAGATGGATGGCTGTGCTTCAAAAGGAGATAGAACACCAAAGGTCAAGGATGTAGAGACCCCCGGATTCATGTCCTTTACCAATAATCTTCTTCGTCATAAGATCCTTAAGCAATGATCTACAACAGCTTAAGATTACAGTGAGTGACTTACCGAGATCAAGTTAAAAGATAATTGTGGCAAATGTAGGACTGAGGGAGTTGGTGTAATTGTGCCGAGACGAACACAAGATGTCGACCCATCTGCTAAAGTTACTTTAGACATGGAGGTGTGTGACCGAAAAGTGGAAAAGAGACTCATATGGTCTACCAGAATCAATGACCCATTTGGAGGATGATGAAACAAGGCAGTATTTGATTTACCCGAATCAAAGAATTGCGGTGATTAGATGAAGACTTTAGTGATTCTTGGTACTTTGGCAAATTCATCTACGAGATAAGAATTAGTGGATGCAATGTGACATATAATGGTTACTAGAGGCGATGTTGATGTTGATTCCTCTTACCAAGTCTCTTGCAATCCCACTTCATATGTCTGGTCTATGGCAATAATGACACACAATTCCCCTGAATCTTGTTACCATCTTAGTTGATCCTCCCCCACCCTTTTTATTGCCGTGTCTCAAATGTGGTCGACCAAAAACATCGGTATTTCGACTGACAAGGGCATTGCTGATTGGAGTGGATGAGGTACTTTCTGTGCGAAGTACCCTACTAAAGACTTCTTGTAAAGAAGAAATCTCGATGACAAAATCTGTGACTTAGCAGTCTCAAATTCAGAAGGAAGACCAGCTAGAAAACTCATGATGGTCATTTTTTTGTGTTTTAACCTTCACATCGAATCGAATGGCACAACATATTCAGATAAGTTCTTTTAAAATCCATAAAATAATTTGTAAGAGACTTGTCTTGTTTTTCTCGCACGGTTCTTGGCATACCTCATAAATGCGATGTTCTTTTTCCCGAAATACAAAAACTCTAGATAAGTCAATAACAAATTCACAAGTGAGTAATTAAACCAATACCTCATTTGTCAATGGAGTTTCGTATTTGCAAAAACAATTTTCCCGTAGCCATATTTTCTCATCAATGGGGGTCATCTGTCATATGATTATCCTTATCAATGCTCCGCAAATACAATCGAAACAGTTTACTCCAATCAAAATAATTATCACGACCACGGAGTTTGTGATCTGTGATTTTGGATACCACCGGGATCACATCAGGCATAACCACTGTTTTGTTCTCCGTTTTATCCTCAGCCATAACACCAAACAGATCCAAATAATCCACAAAACAAATTCAAACAACAAATACAGTCAAAATACACTTGCTGTATGCAGGAACAAAGGGATACAAACCACTAAAAACAAGCCCAACAAAAACAGAGGCAAAACTGAAACCAAGCCTTACAAAACAGGGGCAGAAAACAGGCAGAAAAACAGAGGCAGAACTGAAATCTCAGGCGACGGCGGTGGCGGGGCTGAACGGAGACGGTGACTGCTGGAAATCTCAGGCGACGGCGGTTGTGGGGCTGGACGGAGATGGTGAGTTGGCGACGCGCCTTCACGCGCCGGCTCGTGAATGGCGGTGAAATGAAGAGAGAGAGAGAGAGAGAGAGAGAGCCACGCGCAGCTGTTCTGGTGGCCGGACTTCGGGACGGCGGTCGCTGGAGGCTGAGGAAGCAGCCTAGGGTGGCAGTGCAACACCAGGACTGTTGCCGGAAGAAAAACTCAGAGATACGAGAGAAGAAGAAGTGGTCTTCTTCCCTTTTTCAAATGTGCTGAAGCTCTTGATACCATGTAATTGTCTGAATAATTCATATATTTACTTGGAAATCAGTACATCATTATATACAACTAGTCTAGGCTATATTAGGAAGGTATACTAATGAGTATCCCTATAAATCAGCTAATCAATCAAGCCTAATTATATCTAATTACATTCTGTAACAGCCTACTAATTACATCCTGATTATATGCTAATTATAATCTGTAACAGTGACTAAAGAATAAAAGACCACCAGCGGCTCCATTCTTGTTGGCGTCGCTGTTGTGTTTCCAGTCGTAGCTGACGTCAGTTAGTTGGTCGCAGCTTGTTTCATTAGGTAAGATGAAGCTTTATTTCATTCTATGCAAATGTGATTTTCACACTGCATCTCCTTTGCCTACTGTGTGCCAAATTTGAAATGTCATTTGATGTGTCATAATCAACGACCCAAGCAATAGATGGAGTATTACCAACAAGTATGGCAGAGTAAATATAATATTGAATCGCAAATTCTGCTGTCTTAAACTGAATGCATTAGATCCAGTTTATCTAAATAGAAAAGAAATAAGGAATGAAAGTACCTGGAATTTTAGTACTAGTGACTCATTGACCTGACCTGACTCGGCTGAGTTGATGACTGGTCCGACTTTTAAAACATTGTCTGATAAGTAGCAATTTTTTACATATTATGTTGTTAGTCGGGCTTGAAAACCTTGAAGTGCATATTAATTGTTCTCTTCAATTTATCAGGGCAAAAATAGCTTGAAATGAGTGTTGCGGAAACACCAAAGAAAACTGGTGCCCCCCAAATTGTTAAGTTGGACAAGGCATTGAAATTGGTAAACTTTTTTCTTTTTGCGCTTGTGCATCTTGCTATGGATGGAGAATAGGGTTTAGGTATTTTGTTCTTGTCAAGTGGATGGTGAATTATTTTATGTGGGATTGATGTGCATTCATACAGTGTATTGCATTACAGTAATGAATGTTTTCTTAAATGTGTTTGCTAAGTTTGTATTGAGTACTGATGAACAATGTAATTTGATAATGTCGATATTTGCACAACAAAAAATTTGTTTAAAGACTGCAACTCATTCTCGAAAGTGACTTCCATCTTTCTGAAATATATATTCTGATAAGAACTGGTTCAGATTAAGGGAAGAAAATAGTATTTAGGCTGAATATTATCACTCAAACTAACTAGTATCAGTAAGATACCAGTAACATGGATTTGAAGTGGAAATGTTGAACAGAAACTAGGAAAAGAAATACAGATAGTCCAAGGCATTCAAGATGCCTTGGTCTCTCCCTCCCAATCCTTTCTACTCAGTTCTTTCTTACCCATTGCTCCCCTATCCTTTCCCTTTTATCCTACTCAAAACCAAATCTGCCCCCTGCACCAACTGCCCATGGGCAGGTTGTTACAATGTGAACCCACCTCATGCTTATCACACTTCTTTCTCCTCTAGCCCAGCCCCCGTTTCCCACATGAGCTATAGTCCAGCATATGAGGTGTCTAACAATACTCTCCCCCAAAAGATTTACGTTGTCCTCAAGGTGAAGGTTCGGGTGAGTGTACCTGGAACAGCTGAAAGAACTCCCACCAGGGTCTCACTGTTTAAAGCATGATGACCAAGCTATGGATGAAGTATAGTGAAGGTTCGGGTGAGTGTACCTGGAACAGCTGAAAGAACTCCCACCAGGGTCTCACTGTTTAAAGCATGATGACCAAGCTACGGATGAAGTATAAGAACTTTCACCGGGGTCCCATTGTTTGAAGCGTAATGACCGAGTTATGCTTAAAGCATGAAAGTTTCCATTGGGGTCCCATTGGCCTTCTTCAATTCCCACACCAAGGACCAGCATGGAGGATAGTGGGAAAGATATGTGGCCCTTATAAACAGTAGCTAGATCAATAGCTTCAGTAGTGGCTTGAAAGCCAACCCTTCCTCTCTCCCGTAACACCTGCAGAGCCACATCAATTGGGAAAAATGTCTGGCCATTCACGAGGACAATAGCAGCAGGGTCTGCTTGGCCAAAAACATAATGAACCACCAGTCCCACAACTACAACAGTAACCACAACTTGAGCAGAGTCTCTCAAAACATCAGTAATCATAGCAGCTCTTAAGGCCTCAATAGGAGCCTTCAACATTCCACACACAGCAAGTTGGCCATAGTCCCTCATGTTGAGTGGCACTACATCATGAATATAAGTGATCTCTTTGACACTTTCAGGCTGCTGACAATTTCTTGAACATCATCAGCTATAGGGCCAAACATATCAATGGTAAGAATATAGGCAGCAGTGCTCAGCATTCCCATTGTTGCTTCAGCTGTACCAAATAGCCCACCACTTTGCTCCCCTATTTCGTTGACTTGTCCAAATCCTTTGCAAAGCATTGTCACTGGAACTACAACAGCTACCAATTGAGTAAGAGACCATAGCCCAGGCGTTGACGCATCCTTCTTTGTAAAAGCAATGCTGCCAATCATTGCAGCTCCTATCACAGCAAATGTCACCTTTCCAAAATCTGCATTTGAAATTATTAACACCACTCTAATGTAAAATTCATTGAATTTCTTAGGGTGTTTCTATAGATACATGTTAACAAGAGCACTTTGTAAATGAGAGTCAACAGCAACATCATTATCCTTAATGAACTCATGGATTGCCTTGCTATGCCTTAAGTTCCTAGCTTGACCAGTAGAAGGTACAGTAAAAAGAATTACAGCATATGGTTCCATACAAGAGTTCTCCATTTCTCCGTAGAGCTTTAAGACATGATCAGAAAGACTGCTTTGGCAGCACCCAATCATCATTACATTCTAGTCAACAACTTCCTGGTAAAACATTTTGTCAAACAATAATGGTACATCCATAACCCAGCCACATGCGGCATTTTACTAATCAACCCCTAACTCTATCCCTTCATCCTGCCAATCCTTGTATAAACAGTAATTTGCAAGCAAGTCCAGCATATGCTGAAATTGGGAGTATATGATGACTCTATATATTTGTTCTTTAAGCTTCACCATTATCTTCTCCAGCAATTATAACTTACCTGATGATTCTAGCAGCTATTTGTATGATTCTTTGGCATCGTCAATAACTGGTTCAACCCCAGTAATGAATTTTGCTTGGTATACTAATTCCGTATTGGGTTTATACCTCTTTGTGCTGAGCCCACGACTTTGGTTCACTAACCCATGGAGAGAATTTGCCGACATTTCTCCATTACCAAAAGGATCATCCAAGGCACTGCATCGGCTTGAATTGCTGTCACTTAATACACCAGATTGACCCGAGCTAAAATCTCCGGAATAAGCTATATGAGAAGTTTCCTCAAAATGATATGAACTGAAACCACCAGAGGAGTCATATTGGCCCAAGCTTTGTTCCCCATGTCTACCCATTTCACCTGAAGAATTAACTGAAAATTCTCCAATCCCTCCTCTTGAGCTACTCAAACCACGTGTTAAGACTTGGGCATAAGCTTTTGGGGCAGAAATACATGGTGAAGGAGTGACCAACCCGGTTTTGGCTGGTTCAAATAGCTAAGAGCTTCATCAAGTGTTTTGGAAGAATTATCTTGCTTATGCTTCTGCACTTTGTCGTTGTATATGGAGCTTGATGTCTTCGTCTGCACACTCCCTTTACGTTGGGTGCAACCCCGGAATGCAGTAAGTTTAATTCATGAGACCCATCTTCACTGCTTATGTTGGGTCGTGACCCAAAATTCCTAGCAGTGGTTTTAAGAAGATGACTAGTTGGAGGACCAGGTGTTATGGGTCCAATTACTTCAGAAAGAATCATGGGCTGATGAGCCAATCACTTTAGATGGGCTCGCATAGAACAGAAATAAAGAAGCCAATGCTACTGAGTGGGGCTTGGAACCAATTACCAGTGATTCGGTCTTGACCTATTAGGTAAAAAATGGCACTGTAATTCATGCCTGCCCTTGCTCCCTTTTTCCCATGAGTGGTACTACTGGCATGAGGTTGTGGTGCGGCAACCATCTCTGCCCACATCTTAGCCGCAAGTGGCCCATCGACAGTTGTACAAGGATCCGGATCTGGCGGTGGAGGCTTGGCCTGCATGTGCAAAATGCAGTGCTTAGTTGCCACTGATGATCCATCCGCCTCCATGGGCTAATCTGGGTCAGGTGGTTCCGATGGCTCTTGCGATTCTAATGGTGGTAGAAGGTTGTCCAGACAACTTGAGACCCCGAGTGCCATGGCCATTGGGGGCCTAGTTCCGCTCCTGCTCAACCACTACGTGACCCAGTGGGTGTCGTTTCTCCTTCGTCTCGATCTCCTCCTTTGCATTCTTGACCTCAAGCTTCTCCAACACTAGGTAAATTTCCGTTTCTGTCTCTGATTCTGGTTCTGGTTTCAATTCATCATTCGGGATGAAGACCAGTAGATTTGGATCGTATTCAGGTTGGAACCATTTTGAGCGCTGCTCTTCAGAAATTTTCCCAAGTCGCATTTGGATTGTGCACCTCCCACCACTCGCACCAATTGTACGAACATCCTTCCAGAGCTTCCACAACCAGCTGCAGCTTCCCTTCGGTCATTTCTTTCACATAGAAGTGCTGCTCGAGGCTGATCATCCACCCGTGTGCATTATCTCCTTCAAACACTGGAATTCCTAGTCTTTGCTCCTTGTCTTCCTTCCTCCATCGCTCAAACATTCCTCACAGATTTTCGATTTCAGTTTCCATCTTCGAATCCAGTATCCACAGCTCCCAGATTGGGAGCTCTGATACCAATTGATAGGAACTGGTTCTGATTAAGGGAAGAAAATAGTATTTAGGCTGAATATTATCATTCAAACTACTAGAATCAGTAAGATACCGGTAACGTGGTTTTACAGTGGAAATGTTGAACAAAAACTAGGTAAAGAAATATAGATAGTCCAAGGCATTCAAGAGGCCTTGGTCTCTCCCTCCCAATCCTTTCTACTCAGTTCTTTCTTACCCAATCTCCTCCTATCCTTTCCCTTTTATCCTACTAATAACTAAATCTGCCCCCTGCCCCAACTTGCCCGTGGGCAGGTTGTTACAATGTGAACCCACCTCATGCTTATCACACTTCTTTCTCCTCTAGCCCAGCCCCCATCTCCCACATGAGCTATAGTCCAGCAAATGAGGTGTCTAACATAACTCCTTTTGATATATATTTTCTTTTCCAAGTGTTGATTCATGTAAAATAAAGAAGATATTCTAGAAGGCAGCATTTTTAGAAAAACAGAGAAGCTTTGAAATTCTGTTTGAAACTTTGAATAAAATGCAATACTTGCTTCCCAAGGTCTTTCAGCTTATGATGTTCCATTTTATAATAAGAGTTGTTTTCTTTTCCATATACTCTATCTTCATTACGTTAATGCAATATTTTATCATCAGATCAGGTTATTCACGATTAGTTTTATATATTTATTATTGTGTTATTCAACTTGGCAACCATAGTCTAACTTGTAAAGATAGACAAATTCATTTATTTGTTACCGTACCCCAAGGCATTGCTACTACCCACTAATATTGACATAGGTTCATGACACTTAATGATCTTGACTCTTGAGAATTTTTCTGAAAGAAAAATTTGAACTTTTTTAAAGTTTTGTTAGATCTCAGTATGAAGCAATTTATGGTTTATTTGGATCTGGAATTTAATTTTGTATCTTTCACTTAAAGATGTTTCTGAAATTGCTTGAGGAGAAACTGAATCCTCAGCACACTGATAGATACCCACCTATTATAAGTTGTATGTTAGGAAGGTGTATAAAAGAGAAGATGTGTTGAGGAACAAGGGATCATCACCCCAATTAGGCATGGATTGTGAGCTCCAACAACAGCATAACTGCCAGCTGACGTGGCAGGAAACGAGTGGGGGGGAAGGAGAGAGAAAGGGAAATCTGTTAGGAGGAAAAAGGGGATAAAATGGGAGAAGAAGGGGGAGAAGAGGTATTGGAGAATTAGGAGGAAATTGGGAGGGAGAGACCAGGCCTCTCGAAATTCTTGGAACTATCTGTCATTACTTTCAGTTTCTTTGTACTCACTTCTGTCATCGATTCCCCACTGGAATCAGTACAGAATTCCATAAATAATACATACATTCCAGTCCTTGTTGGGACTAAATATAGTTTTCTATAATCTTTGTAACTAGTTTCTATCAATTGGTATCAAAGCTCCCGATCTGGGAGCTGTGGGTGGTCCATACGCGGATGGAGCCAGACTGGAGGCGATCGAAAAAGGGTTTGAACGATGGAGGAGGGAACTACAGGAAGAAAAGGAGTTGCAGGAGGCTAGGCGTGAGCTGCAGGAAGCACGTCTCAAGAGGAGTGAAGAAATCCAAGAGGAGTTGCTGAGATTCATGAGAGGACGCGACCAAGGATCTCATTCCGGAGATTCGGCAAGGCGGGATTCGAAGGAGGAAGAAGAAACGATCGGGAGTCGTCGAATGGGTACAAAGTTCGATCGAGGGAGGAAACTAGAGATCCCCATCTTCTCAAGCGAAGATGCGTATAGGTGGGTAGCTCAGGTTGAGCGATACTTCCACGTGAACGCCTTGAGTGTGGAAGAAAGGGTACCGACAGTTATGGTAGCCTTGGAGGGCCAAGCCCTGTGCTGGTTCCAGTGGTGGGAGTCTCGGCAGACCACCCAACCTGGGAGGGGTTCCAATCGGCTGTAATTAGAAGGTTCCAACCTTCCATGATTCAGAATCCGTACGAGCTGCTGTTGAGTTTGCAGTAGACTGGCACGGTGGGGGAGTACCGAGAATGCTTTGAGAGACATGCCGGGCCATTGACGAAGACTAAGGATGAGTTTCTTAGAGGAATTTTTTTGAATGGGCTCAGAGAGGAGATTCGGGCTAAGTTGAAGCTCCATTGGTTAGAATCCCTTTCTGACTTGATGGATCAAGCCCAGTTAATTGAGGAGAAGAATTGGGCCTTAGTCAAGGGAGGATTAGGTGGGGAAAGTATGGGAAGTATGCTGCAAAGAGGGGCCCAACCCATAAAGACCTCAGTGTACGAAATTGGGCCTAAGCCCAATATAATGGCTGAACCCATCAAAGGCAGTCTCACCGCCAGTTCGAGTATGAGCAGAGGAAGTGTTAACCAAAGAGGGGTCTTGGATGGCAAGCTGCCTAAAACAAGCAGTCAAAGGAGAGGGAGAGGATTTAAGCAATTATCAGAGGCTAAGTTACAAGATAAAATGAAAAATGGGCTGTGTTTTCGTTGTGACAAAAAATATAGTCCAGAACATGTCTGCAAATACAGACAACTCCGTTTAATATTGGTGGAATCCATGGAGGAAGATGAAGAGGAGGAGACACCTGCAGTAGAATCTGTAACTACTTATTGGGTTTCCCATGTGACATATGGTTTCAATGCTGTGGTTGTAAATGACATGTTTGCTCCTGGATGGATGAACACAGAACTAAAGAACACGAATGAAGAACTATCAGCTCTAAAGGTGAAGAGTGGAGTTGGGAAGACAGCATTCATGGTTTTTCTAGCAAGAAGAAAACCAAGTGACTACATTGAAGATGTGGCTATGGCAACTCATGGTGTGGGACTTGGAGAAGGTTACTAGGACCTAGGTGGCAGTTCCTATGCCGCCTACATCACTTGGTCCTCGTGCTTCAAACAATGGGACCTTGGTGGAAGTTCTTTCAGCAGCTATCGGAACATTTAGCCCTACCTTCACCTTGAGGACAAGGTGAATCTTTTGTGGGGAAGTATTGATAGATGCCCACCTATTATAAGTTGTATGTTAGGAAGGTGTATAAAAGAAAAGGTGTGCTGAGAAACAAGGGATCATCACCCCAATTAGGCATGGATCGTGAGCTCTAACAAGAAGATGATAATAGCGCCGGTGACATGGCGAGGAAACAAGTGGGGGGGGAGAGAAAGGGAAATCTGTTAGGAGGAAAAAGGGGATAAAATAGGAGAAGAGGTATCGTAGAATTAGGAGGAAATTGGATGGGAGAGACCAGGCCTCTCGAAAGTCCTGGAACTATCTGTCATTACTTTTAATTTCTTTGTACTCACTTCTTTCATCGATTTCCCACTGGAATCAGTATAGAATTCCATAAATAATACATACATTTCAGTCCCTGTTGGGGCTGAATATAGTTTTCTATCATCTCAGAAACAGTTTCTATCACACACATGTATTTATAGACATGATTACATTCTCTAATTTAGGAAACAAGGAAACAAAATCAAAGAATATACAAATCTAATCCTAAGCATAATTACGAAATATACGACTCCTAAATAGAAGATATTTTCCTTAAATAAGAGATACTTTCCAACACTCCCCCTCAAGCTATAGAGCATACAAATCATATGCACCAAACTTGTTACAAATGGAGTGGCTTCGAGGACCCCAAAGAGACTGTGAGGATATCTACAAGTTTTTCACTAGAGTTGACAAACAAAATAACAATTTCCTTTGAAAGAACTTTTTCTCGGATAAAGTAACTATTAATTTCTATATGCATGGTCCTCTCATGAAAAACTGGGTTTGAGGCGATATGTAAGGCTGCTTGATTATCACAATATAACATCTTTTGAGCAACATTTCCAAGTCTAGTTCACAGAGTAACTGTTTTACCCACATAAGTTCACAACTGGCCATTGCCATAGCTCAATGTTTAGCCTCTGCACTGGATCTAACAACAACATTCCGTTTCTTACTTTTCTAGGACACAAGATTACCACCAACAAAAACACAGTATTCTGAAGTGGATTTCCTGTCAACAGGTGTACCAGCCCAATCTGCATCAGAGTATCCCACAACTTGAGTGTTCCCTTTGTCTTCATACAACAATCCTTGACTCGGAGCATTTTTAATATAATTTCAAGATTTGTACTACTGCATTCCAATGATTAATATGTGGAGACCGCACACACTGACTGTGAAGGAAATATTTGGTCTAGTTATTGTAAGGTAGTTTAGTTTCCCAACTAACTTCTTGTACTTTCCAGGAGCTAAATAATGCTCATCCTGATCCAGTATTAGCTTGTTGTTTGGATCCATAGGACTATCAACAGGTTTGCAGTTCAACATGCTAGTCTCTTCCAATATATCTAAAGTATACTGTCTCTGAGAAATAGAAATACTACTCTTAGACCGAGTTTCCTCAATACCAAGAAAATATTTTAGTCTTACCCAAGTCTTGTGTGTGAAAATGACTAAACAAATATTGTATTCCCTCATGGTCATTACTTGTGATAACTATATCAGCAACATAAACGACAAAATAAATACATTGACCTGACAAAGTATATTGATAGAAGATTGAATGATTAGCTTCGCTTCGTATCATACTGAACCCCTAAACAACAATATTGAATTTTCCAAACCAAGCTCTCAGAGACTGTTTCAACCCATAAAGGGACCACTTCAACTTGCAAACCGAGCCTGACTCCCCCTTAGCAACAAAACTAGGTGGTTGCTCCATATGTATTTCGTTTTAAGATCACCATGAAGGAAGGAATTTTTAACATCAAGCTGATATATCGGCTAATGACCAATAGTTGCCATGATTAGGAATAGCCGAACAGATGCCATTTTAGCTACTGAGTAAAAGTATCATTGTAATCGAGGCCATATGTTTGAGTATGCCCCTTAGCAACAAGACGAGCTTTCAAACGATCAATTTGACCATCTAGGCCAACTTTGACGGCATATACCCATCGATAGCCTACAACAGTTTTCCCTGGGGGAAGATGAACTAAGTCCTACGTGTCACTATGCTTAAGAGCAATCATCTCATCAATCATAGCTTGCCTCCATTCTGAATGAGAAAGTGCCTCACTAATAGTTTTAGGAAGTGGAACAGAAGACGAGGAAGAAACAAAAGCATAAAGAAATTATAAATTGGGTGAGGATTTCTAGTGGAATGAGTACCTTTTCAAAGGGAAATAGGAAGGTCATCAATAGACTCAATTGACTCTGACAAGTCTGTAGTAGGAGAAGCCATCAATCAGAGTAGGACATGATTCACCAGGATCCTTTGCTACCTCAAGTTTAGGATTGATAGCTCATGGTCGACGTTGAAAGGTGATTAAAGGATGCTGAGGTTAGGACATGGTTCCTTGCATGGGACAACTAGAGACTCCGAAGATTTTGGTTCCATTCCAGTGGTTGGAAGCTCCAACCACACTTTGGTTCATTGTGAGTATTGGACTAGATTCTCATGCTCTTTGTTCTTCGTGAGCTTCTTCGTTAGTTTTCTCCTTGTGTCACCATGTCTTCAATTACAAATGAGACACCAGATCCAACTCAGCCTTGGTCTATCTCTACCATTTCAGGTGTGAAAAATTCATCTCCCACTTCAAGTGAAATAAATTCACCAGGTAATGTACCAAGAGATGCCGGTGAGCTGTACGGAACTGGTGGCGCATTGATCGAAGACTGGGAGAAGGGCGCTTTGGGGGTATCGGAGATGCCGGCGCTTTGTACGGGACCGGCAAGCTGTACGGCGCTTTTTTTCTTGGGGGGGGGGGTGTGGTTCGCCGGTCAGAAATTTCTGAAGCTAGCTGTGCCCTCACCTTGATGGTTGAGGGGTCTGGAACCCAAGACCCAGCCTTGATGGTGGCTGGTTTGATGTAGATCAAGGGTTTACAAACCCCAGAACCAACCTGCTCTTGATACCAACTTACAGATGTTTCTGAAATTGCTTGAGGAGAAACTGAATCCTCAGCACACATGTATTTATAGACATGATTACATTCTCTAATTTAGGAAACAAAATCAAAGAATATACAAATCTAATCCTAAGCATATTTACAGAATATACAGCTCCTAAATAGAAGATATTTTCTTTAAATAGGAGATACTTTCCAACACTTTCTTCCCACCTCATGTCCTCATCCCCAAAGAAAAAGGAAAAGGAAACAGGCAAAAATCTTTACATCCTAATCCTGTCACAAACTGAGTAGGTGGAAAACTGTCTTTAAATTCCTTTTTGCCCAGAGTTTTTATTTTTTATTTTTTGGGGGATAATCCAAGAGGGATCTTATCAAAATATTGTGAATTTTTTTATGCTGCTGTAGTTACCTGTCAACCATTTTGATTGGCAGGCTGAGGTATGGGTAAATAATATGAGCCAAGCTGCATATGATGAAACAACAGATACTGATATAGAGGGTCGACCTTCTAGGTCAGTATAACCACCAGCATTAAATTGTTGACTATTTTGACTTCTGCAAATTTATATGCTGTACTTATTTGCCTGCCATAATAACTATTGTTTTCGATATGTTGTATCATCACACATTTGTAGGCTTGGGCTAGGTGCAAAAGTTTCACGCCAATCCAAAGCTGGGCCTTCAAATGACCCTGTCGAAAGGAAATTGTATGCCAAATTGGATGCTGAAAAAAGAAAAACAGCCAAAATTGCTGAAGAGTCTACCACAATTTCAAGAGATGTTTTAGATGATAATGAGGACGATGAAGACGTAGAAAGCAGAACTAGTGCATTTGCCAAGAGGAAGACAGTAGTTCCTTTGACCAAGTCTATATTGGGTAATAAGAAGCAGAAGCGGCGTTTACTAATTTGAGTTGTTTCAAACTGAAAGGCTGTTAGTTGTCATATATTTTAAATTTGCCTTGCTGGCATGATGGCTTCAACCAAATGTAATACGTTTTCTTGAAAATGTCATCAGGCATTTATGGAATGTAGTTGTGCACTTGAGGAGTATCGCTAAAAGTAACTAGCTTATAGTCTACCCTCGCAGCATCTAACTTGCCTTAGGAATTACTTGATGTGGGATTGAACCTGGTCTTAGTGTCCACATTTTGACTATCTTTCCAACTTTCCGCTCCAGGTCTCAAGGACCCTGATTGTAACAAGAAAATAAAGTAACAATGTTTGGAAGGAAATGGTATGTAGTTTGGTATATATTTGTTTGCCATGCTATCATTTGAGTATATATACTCTTATGTGTAACTGATACTAATTTCAGTGGAGAATTGGGTGCCTCTTGTTGGGGGACAAACATTGCTCGTTTCCTGTATTCGTCAAATTGGCTTGTCCATGATGTGATATTCATGATGTGATATTTAAATTGGTGGCGTGTAAAATTTTTGGTGGTGATTGGTAAATCAGGTTTTGGAATCATTCCTCCATTTTTACGTCCGATTCTCTACATATTGTGGGCACTTGTGAATGCGTTATTTTGATTGAGGGCTTAATGTTTACTGCTGGTTTACAGCTGGTAACTTTCAGAAAAAAGAACAGGTTTGTAAAAATCCCTATTATTTGGTGATATAAAGTATAAACGAATGGCTTGAATTGAAGCATTGTAAGAGAGATGACTTCATCAAGAGTATTATGGTCAAAAGAAATAATTACAACTTTCACACAGTCGAATTTCACGTTTCAATTTGTAATGCTTCAACCGATTTAGAACATATATACACCTAAAATACGTAAATTACTCTAGAAACATTTTGTAAAAACACTAGAAACGTTTTTATTTAAATGGACTCTTATATACATTCTATCTATTATCATTCATTATACATATTTTTTCCTATCACTTTTTCATACTCAATCACATCCCTTAAAAATGATATGAACAGTCATACATCCTTAAAAAAAGGTATATAGCTAACATTGTCTTATTTAAATTATATGTACTTTAACACATTAATATACAAAAGCATACTTAACATGTAAATTCAAATTTTATTACTCTTATAAATTTAATAAGTGAATTTCGGTTAAATGGCAATAAAATATTAAAGCTAATTTATTAACAACCCCCCCCCCCCCCCAAAAACAAAAGGCAAGAACAATAATTCACAGATGGCTTCAAAGGATTCCGCAATTTCCTAATTTCCTTAATGTCACGTATTATTCACATTGTCTTGGTTCTTCACTTTGAAACTAACACAAAGCTGAGCTCACATTTCATTATTTCCGAACATTGTAAATACAATAGTTTAACCAAAAGCAAATATACAAAAAAAAGTATGATATCAAACAAAATTATAACACACCAGTTAATGTGATCAGCAAATCAAACGCTACAAAATCTACAATCGAACACCTTTGGCCCTCACTGGGTAACGTGAGTCAAACACTGAATAAAACTGTTGCTTTGTCTGTTTGTCATTGTATTGTAAACAAGCCTAGTTTTGTACTTACGCAAGAAGCAATTGCAACTGGCTTCCTATTTACTTGTGACTAGCAGTCCCTTATTTGAGTTTCCTCATTCACATTATACTATCCAATATCAGAATAGTCAGGTATGGCCAAAAGAAATAGTACCAAGGTCCAAGGATGCTTTAAAGAAGTCACTCTCAAGTATTCTTTCTGATCAGTTTCCATTCCCCAGCATGATATATAACTTCTTTACTTCCCTTCCACCTGACACAAAGGAATTTAACAGGTTGTATGAGCAAAAAGTAGTGAGTAGTCTTTTACAAGATGTCGCTGCTCTCATTGTCCTTCAATTCAAATTGAAGCAGAGGACATTTACTTTCAGGGCTTTCACGTACAAAGCTCAGTATTGTATCTTCCATCAGTTCTGCAAGAATGGCCTCGCCCATTTCAAAACCAACTGTTTCAGCATCAAGTCGAAGGTCCATCCATGTTCCACTTCTTGCCATGTCTTTCCTAACAATTTGTTCCAAAGTACATGGTGGGGGCAAGGGAAGGATATGCCAGCACACTCCTTCCCAGACCTTGAGAATAACCTTTTTCATATTTGGAGTTGGCCTTATGCTAGGATTTACAAACGATACCAAAGGTGAGACCCCAAAGTAATGCCAACAAACCTCCATGAGAATTTCGTCGATGCAGTCAAATAGGAGCTTCTGATCATGGCAAAGCAGGATTGAGAAGAACTCTACCTGATCAAACAAGGAAGGATCTAATATCTTGTCTGAGGAAAGGCATTTCATCAGCAATTGATCTCTAGTCAAGCCAGAGGCTTGCAAGACAGCTTTAATGTAGTCATATATCAATTCATTTTCTTCAAGACAATATTTTCCTCTATCAAATTTATCCACGGGTGAAGAGTCGTGTTCTTCAAATTGAATTTGCAGTAGCTGTACTGGTAATTTAACTGAAAATCATGAATGAATGTGAAGCCAGATTAAAATTAATATGATAAATAAAGATATATGCTACCAAATATAATAGGTTGTTTGGTCCCTCAAAAGTAGTTCCAACTTTTGTTTATCTGCAGGAAAAAAAAAAGGGACAAGAATATGCAACCAAACAAATATCTGAAAACTATTTCTAGATCAATTTCAGGATAAAGTGCAATTTAGAGAAACCCAGCAACCAGCATGCTGTTTTTATTTCTACTGTTATTTTACAGTTTAGAGACAGTACGAACTATTGGAAACGAGTTTCCAGATCTTGTTTTAAAAATATGGTTTTAACTTTTAAGAACATAGCCAGAGAGGCCCCTCAAGGCTCTAGTGCAGGAATGCTTACCAGGTTGACATCTGGAATGCCCAGGACTGAAGTCATCGTCTAAGAATGGTGTATCAAGAACAGATACAGGACTTGGTCGCCCAGACACATCTGTAACACTTTCTATCTCTTCAATTTTCTTGGTGATGGAAGAGTGAAAAGGGGATGACAGCAGAGATGATGGTTGGTTCTCTTCTGTTACATCCTGTAAAAGAACCAAATGATAATTTAGATAAGATCTTAAAGATAAGGGCCTTCATAGAAATCTTAAGAAGTCCTTTATATAACTAATTTTGATTAAACTTTTGGAAGTATAGTCAATTTATCCCTAAATTATTGATTTACATAAAAATATAATGCAGTAAGAGACATTACCTGATTCAAGCATTGAGAACATCTTGAACCATCAGGAATTTCTGAGATATCATGATTTTGGTCTTTTCCGGTGATGAAACCTATTGGATCTGAGGATGATTCCAAAACATTTATCTCTTTTGCAGATTCTATATTACCTGCACAAAAATTAAGAAAGGATAAATAAAAGAATATATATAAAACACACACACATCCATTACTTAAATCATATATTTTGAACATGGTACCTTCAGTAACTATCTCATCGCTAACAGGATAACAGGTTTCTTCTGTATCAACATGACCAAAATCATGTGAGAAATTCGACTGTGACTTAATTTCTTGTATTTTATTATTAGAGCTTTCATCACAAATGCTTGACTGCTTCTCTGGATTGTTTGTTGCCTGATCCAGATGACCAATAAAGGTTGCTTGTTTGGGAGACAAATTATCCTCATTAATCTCCCAAGTTTTATCTGAAGCAGAAAATCTTGTCTGTGCAGTCACAAAATGATGCTCCAAATCCCTTCCAGGACTGCCAAGGGGAGAAAAGTTGTACTCAGGAAGAGAGAGTATTCCCCCAAGGGTTTTAGGAATTTGCCTGCTTGAAATGTTTGTGTTCTCATCTCCATTATCTAGCATCTCACACAGATGTTTCTTAGCCTCAATATATATGTTAGAAACCCTTTGTCTGGGACTACCATTGTCATGTTCCACAATCAATTCAGAGTCTTTCAATGTACCAGTCTTGTTTCTTTTCATAACATCAAACATAGGTCTTGCAATTTTTTCAATAAAGAAATGGTCTTTATTAGGAGATCTCATTCCAACATTATCTTTACCAATGGCTTTGCCTCCTGGCCCCTTATTTTGACGTTCAACAGGTAGTTTTCTTGAGATCCCTTCAGGGTTTCCATGTCTCTCCTTTCCCATAGCATGTTTTAATTTCCTTTTTATCTCTGTAAGAGAAAAATGTGAACTAACTCTCACAGAAGGACCTTTGTAATGGACAATATCATGAGAATCTAGCGATGAGGCAAGGTTGTTTTCACTTTCAGAGTTTTGCAAGCCCATTAGTGCAGGCTTCAGAATGACAATTCTATTTGAAAACTCAGTTTTCCCATTTTCATTTGTTGGACTTTCTGATTGAGACTTTGCCCTTTTTCTGAAAAAGTTATGGTGCTTGCGGTTGACAATCTCCCTAGTTTGTTTCAGATTGCCAAGGTCTTGTTCAGAGAAGTTGGAGCCAGTACCTGAACTGTATTCTTTGTCATTTGTCCCCTGAGCATTCCCCAACTCCTGAACATATTTCAATAAAAGTGAATTTGGGTCTTGTAGAAGTCTAAGAAATAATTCCTTATCCGAGTTTATAACCTGAAGTGCTTCCATGAGTTCATGTGAGTAAAGGAATTTTCTAGCTTCTGCCAGATCTTTCCCATTCAATATCATCTGATTCACAAATTCATGGATTGCATCTCTTGCAAGGTTTTCAGAAATAACACGCTTTTGGTTTGATTGTGCATGAACTTTGCCATCATTGTCATGCATCATGGAACAAGCACCTTTAATATGACAAAAATCTTCCATTATCTTGTCCAAATCAAGATTATCTTTTGACTGTTGCCTTGAATGCTGATTATGAGAGAATTCAGATTTCAAGGTTGCATCCAAATTCAAATCATGGGTGTCCATATCACGGCTTTTCTTGCGAGATTTCTTTTTTCTTTTGGAATCTGTCTTAGGTAGGTCTTCACGCTCTAATCTGGATTGCTTTGATTCTACTTCAGCATTACCTAGATCCTTCATTGTATCCTGGTCAATAAACATCTCTTCTTCTATAAGTTTCTTCACACTAGGCTTATCAGCATCAGTTGTCACCATTAGTCTCTTACTCTCTCCTATGTTCTGAATCATACATGATAAAGTAATATCAACAAATGAATATGCATACTGTTAGCACTTAGCTGATAACCTAATGTTAATTACGTCATAGAATTTTGTCAACTTTCATGTAAATTTCAAACTTAAAATTTTCGGCTAAAAAAAAAACCTGGGAGATTTGCATAAGCATATGGATGGAGAAACTTACAAAATTGCCTTGATATTCTTCATCCAAATTGCTCAACATCTCAAACTTGTTATTGGTAAGTACGGCATCTGTAGAAAAAATATATGAAATTCAATCATTATTCTGATTCTTTTTTATGAATGCAGCACAGCTGGACCACAAAATATTCCAGGATCATTATACACAAGGAATGCGTATTATGATGAAAGATTTGAACTCAACAATATTGTAAAATAATTGATTGATATGCAGACATCACTCACTGCACAACTGTTTCTAAAACTGAATGTGACCCCAAAAAAGATATGTGAAATAGCACAAAAATAATTTCAGTCCAAATTGTTTAGCAAAAACCCATTTTGTTATATATTTAGCTTATAGACCCTCTTGGTGGATATACAGATCTACGCACATGAGCAAAGTTGTCAATTTTGGAAGTACAAATTTAGATGTTAACACAGTTCTTACCAACAGCATGCTTGCTGCTGCGCCTCTTATCTGCAATCAACTTCCGAGTAGAGCGGCCAAGGCGAAAATCAAACATACTAATAAAACCCCACATACAACCTGACTGATCTTTCTCATACTGCACAGGGAATCTTTGGGACCTCTTTGCCATAATAATTAGCACAAGTTGACTTCCTTCTTTCCTCTTTTGCCTTCCCGTAGGATGCTAAGGTAATCTTTGCCTTATTCTTCCTATGTTCATAAAAACTCTTCACAGGAATGATCTTGTGCAACCTGATTGATGGACAAAAAGATGAAGTAAATAAATGGAGTGAAAAGTCATAAACACACACATTATCACTCCCTGTAATGCCCCAAAATCGTAGTTCATGCACAATACCCTAACAACAGGGGACAAATGATGCACTAAATATATGCAGACCAAATTAATCTCTTTATGCTAACAAGTTTATTGAATCAGCTCAGGCAGAGAACCTAGTCACATAATCTGAATCATCAACTCCTCAGGGCACAAAAATTTGGGTTTCCACTGAAAATGGAAGAAGATGCAACCTGGCTAAGTGGTTACCAATTTAAAGCATGTAAGGAGAACAAAAAAAATAATATGACAATGAGACTGGTTGAATTAGTACCTCTTTTCAGGACCTTTTTGACTCAATATGGTGAAGGAGTAAAAGACAAAGATGAAGCCTGATGAGTCCACTCACGAAGCAACTAGGAATTCCAATTTCAGTCTCCCAAGTTTCCCAACTGAGTGAAGTTCAAGGGCGAGTTATAGCTTCCTTTGGAGGGGAAGGTATCAATGCTTTTTTTCTTCTTGCAGAGGCTATAACTAGCTCAAGTTCCACAGAGAAAGCTGAAAATCACAGTTATCATCAAAGAAAAGGCCAATTGAGATAACAAGCCACAGATTCACAGCTCAGTGATTCCCCCTTTCTTTCAATAGTAAAAAATGTGAACGATCATCAAACGTGATGGAAAAGTTTGATAATCACATCAAAAGCTTCAGACACACAAAAGCTTTGCCCCAACACTATCAAAACCCAAATTCCATAATCACCAATTCATGCAGAATTCCATAATTTCTGCACAACTGAATTGATGAATGCAATAAATGGCTCATTTATCTGCTTCAACCACTGAAACAACACAACAGCATAGAAGCATCCAAATACCAGTTAGCACCTATGTATCATCGTGAGGAAGAGTCCCCCAAGAAATTCTTACCCACCTGTAAGTTGCAACTCGTGTACATCATTCTAACTGGAATTGTACCATAGAAACAAAATGTATCATTAAGTTCTCTCTCAATCTCAGTTTCGCCAAGATAGCCCCCAGCTCAATATGAACAAGACCCAGATGACAAAAAGGCCTTGTGAAACACTATATTCTCACAGAACAAAAATGTTTGGGGGATGAAACTGCAGCAAGTTTTACCAGACAACAGACCAAAAAATTCAAAACTTTTCCTATTGGGTATTTTTTTTTTGACAGCCAAAAAGAGAAGAAAAATGCTATATTGCACCAACCCACGACTGTTTAACGCGGAATTTTGATACGGCAGCCATTAAAGACTAAGAAAAAGTG
Source organism: Ormosia semicastrata (assembly GCA_029884595.1). Lineage (NCBI taxonomy): Eukaryota > Viridiplantae > Streptophyta > Magnoliopsida > Fabales > Fabaceae > Ormosia > Ormosia semicastrata. The sequence continues at coordinate 12,547,256 of JAQQTO010000047.1, read as the reverse complement.
GAAGAAAGAGAGAGATAAATGGTGTTGAAGACAAGGTTAGGACTGTGGGAAAGTGAAAGGGGAGAGCTTTTACAATGTTGTTGTCGGGTGACATAAGAAGAAGAATACGTGACAGTTGGGGCAGTATAGTATAGCTAAGTGGGTCCATGCACATTGCACAGAGCTTTTGTATTGTATTTGCATTTGTATTTTATTTTATTTGTATATTGAAAAATTATCATTTCATATTATATTTGGTTACATCATTTTATATTTGTTAATAAAATTTATTATTAATTATGTATATTGATTGATTAATAAATATTTTATTAGTTAATCAATATATCTTATTTTTATTAACTAATTAATATATATAATTAATTGTAAATTTATACCTTATTAACTAAACAAATGTAAAATAATGAAAAATCAAAATTAGTTAAAAAATATAGGGATTGTTGTATATTTGTTTTGTATTGTATGAAGATAAATGTTTAGCGTTTTTGGGGTGTCACAATTTTTCACTTCTATGTGGTTTTCATCATCAATGTTATCAACACAACTACAAATGCCGCCCCCGCCCCCCCCCCGCCCCACGCCCCAAAACACACCCATATATACTAGTCTTATCTACTTGCGCATAAGAAGGGTTAACTAGTAGATTTTTTATTTATGAAGTTGTTTTTTAAATATAATTTAAAAAGTATTTCATGATAAAATTATGTTTAATTATTTTTTATTTATGAAGTTATTTTTTAATATAGTTGAAAAAGTATTTTATAATAAAATTATATTTAATTAATTTTATTATAAATTTATGAAAAAGAATCACTTCAATAATATAGTATAATATTTTTCATATAATTATTTTTTAAATTTAATATAGACATTAAAATATTTAAATATTACTAAATAATACATAAAACATAATATAAAATTTATTTTTTAAAAAAATAATCAATTTAAGAATATCTCCAATAATAAATTATATTTTACTTAGTTTTATTATGTTCTTATGTAAAAACTTTACTCCATGCAAGATATATTAAAAACAATATCTTATTAGGGAATAAATAATGTGGATATTAAAAAATCATAGCAAGCTAGTGATTGTATAAAAATTTGTAAGACAAAGATAAATTACAGATAAAAAATATATAATTATAAATTATCCAATTAATTTTATTGTGTTTTTTTTTATAAAGTTTTCTCTCCTATGAATGAAGATATTACATGTTTCATATAAAGTATTCACCCAGTACGATTTAAATATTAAAATATTCACATTATATATATATATATATATATATATTTTTTCTAAAAATAGGATTAATTAATATATTTTTTTAATAAATTTTATTTATTAATTTCATTATTATTTTATATAAAATTTTTACTCTTGTGTGATGTGGATATATATATATATATTAATTTTCTAAAGTACCCTCCTACCCCACCCACACACACGCACACATACACATATATATATATATATATATATATATATATATATATATATATATATTAGTTTTCTAAAGTACCCTTTTGCCATATATTCAAGATACAGATGGACGTAAAAGTGAAGATTTCTTTTAACGGTATTATTTTCATGCAAATAAATTTCAAGATTAAATTAGGACCACAACCAATTGTACAAAAAAACTATTGTTAAAAGTAAACAACAAACTTTGTTATCAATATATACTTTCCTCCAATAGTTATGTATAAAAATATTTTAATTTATTTATTTTATGATATCATAAAGTAAATTAGTTTAACTATATTATCATGTTAATTTTTCTCCCCATTTTAGTTTAACCTTAATGCTCAAGTACCACATAAAATTAGTAGTTATTATAATTAAACAAAAATTCGACGAGAAAAAACTTCTTCTTTACTGTAAGATAGTATAGAGGAATCGATGTCTTAAGTCCTTGTAAATTATATTTGAAATCTAAAATTCAAAAATAATTTTAATAACAAATTATTATAATAAAAGAAAATCTAAAAAGATATTGATAATTAAAATATTTCTTTGTTCTCATACAATCAAAAATACAATAATTGAAAAAGAAACCCAATCCCAAAATCATTATTAACCCAGATACTCAAGTTTTTTTAATCATGACCTCTATGTTTGGAGCTCCAAAAAAATGTCTGCATATTATCACTTTCTCAAGGGCCATTAGGGCAAATGACTATAGCTTTTCTGGCCATTTAGCTTCCTAACAAAGGCCAAGAATTTGGCTTGGCCTTTGAGATAAGGGTTTTGAATGAGATTCGTTGAGAAATAGAGGAGAAGCAACTTTCTTGAAATCATTCTATGCATGAAGTCCCTAAAAATACTTGTTGAAGGAGATTAAAAGAATCCATTAGACAAAAAATCACACATAGATAGTTCCTATTATAATCAATCAAGAAATGAAGAAGGAGTAATCCACTCATTCAGTAGGAGATAAGAATAGTATGAGGGTTCTCAGATACGTTTAAATAATACAAAAACATGTTATCTATAATATACACATTACATCTTCAAGATTCGTAGTAAAAGACGTTAATAATGATATAAGAACTTACCTTTGAATAATGTAGATAGAAACCGCCAGTTACTCAAAGAAGCAACTTGTAATTTCCTCATCAAAAATAAAATGAAAAAAAGCAATAGACAAGAAGAAATAGATAAACATTAGAGTCTGATGGGAAATTATTAAAATAATAAAATTCATAAAACAAATGAAATTAATGATTAAGAAGAAAATAATTTCAAATAAGAAGAGAAAGATTAAAAAATTAGAACATGAAGAAGACAAAGATTAAAAATAAAAAATGTAATTCATACATGTTTATATTTGGATTTTTGGGAGGTCTTGTAATAATGAAGGTATAGAAGATAAGTAAGATAATTTCATATAAACCTAGCTACAACTGGAAAAAAAAAATTAAAGATGGTGACAAAAAGAGAGACAAATATAACTAAAAGGTGACTTACAAAAGTAGGAATTAAAATAGTTTCATATTTATACACAAACCAATAAAAATGGTTGAAGTTCCCATAATCATACATTCAAATTTGAAACTCAATGATGATTGAAATTCCATTAATTGATTTATTAATATAATAATGATAATTGATTGAATTAATTGAATTTATTAATTGATAAAATAATGATTATTAAAGTTGAATTGAATTAATTCCTTATATAATAATTATTAATTAATTTATTATTTTAATTTATTAATTTTTAAATATTTGTGATTTTCAAATTTAAATTTTTTAAAACTTTATTTTTAGTAAAATGTCTTGAAAAATGAAAGGAATTAAAGTGTCTTAAAAGATGACATGTGTCACAGATTTTCCTAATAAGAAACTTTATATATATATATATATAATTAAAATTCTTCTCACTAGATATGCGCTCCCATATATATATATATATGGAGCGTAAGAGACGAGAAGAGTATTTATTGTTAGAGGTAAGAAGAGTGAATCTTGACTATGAGATCTTATATGAATGATTAAGATTAGAACATAAAGATATGTGACTTTTTTATGTGGTTACATAACATTTAAGTAATTTTTAATCTTGATAATCTATATATAGTTGTATGGTCAAAATTTATTCCTCTCACTCTCTCACAATAAAAACTCATTTCATTAGATATGTCCCCTATATATATAGAGAGAGAGAGAAAGAGAGCGAGAAAGAGAGAAAGAGAAAGAGAAAGAGAGAGCTTAATTATCTTTTTAGTCTATTTAAATATAGTCATTTTTTGTTTTGGTCCATCTAATTTTATTTTTTCTAGTTTTGGTCCCTTTAAAATTCGAAATAGGTGAAATTAGTTTCTAACGTTATCTCATCTCTGTTAAATGATGAAGTGGCAAACAACACTCCAGCTCAGCCTTGCCACATGTCCTAATCTCATTTCATTTATGTCACGTGGATGACAAGTCATCCACCTAGGTCCCATGCTACCTTCTTCTTCCTCTTCATTTCTTCCTTAATTTGTAGCAAGCCCTAACTTGTAGAGACATTATCATTCTCCCTCCCTCTCTCACCTGTAGTTGCAATTCCAACCTTGATTCTTCCTCCCTTAGCCCGTTTTCTTCATTCTCCTCATTTGTCCTATATTTTGGTTCACGTTTTCTTCTGATAGAAGGTTATAAGAGATCACCTCAATAGCCTAATGAACAAAATACAAGGAAGACTCATGTTTTCTTCTTTCCCTAATGAGCAACCTCATTAGCCCATTCAAACCAACCACAAGAGCCTTCCTTCTGCAAAAAATAAAAAAAATACAAGTGGGGAGTTAGATATCTAGAAATCTCAAACCCAGAAATCTCATCACCACTTAACAAATATGAGATAAAGTGCATAGACTAATTTCACCTGTCTCAAATTTTACATGGACCAAAACCATATCAAAACATTTTATAAGGATGAAAATCAAAACTCACAATATTATAAGGACTGAAACCATATTTTAGCAAGCCTAAATATGCTTGTATCAAAAAAAAATTTGTGCTTACTCCACAGTTTGAGCATATCCAATATTCTCTCCCTAGATTCTTTACACTCTTTGAGGTGAGATACAATATTCCATATCCACAGCTACAAAGTCTCATTCGTGATGACATGGTGGGAGTACCCTAAGTTGATAATGAAGATCGCAAAACCCTAGCCATGGTAATGTCTCTGCAAGTCAGGGGTGAAGGACAAAAAATGATAACAAATTAGACAAGAATGAGGGAGCAAATGTGGGAAAAGAAGAAAATAGGTTGAGGGAGGAAGAATCAAGGTTGGAATTGCAGCTACAGGTGAGGGAGGGGAGAGAATGGTAATGTCTCTACAAGTTAGGACTTGCTGCACATTGGGGAAGAAAAGGGGAGGAAGAAGAAGGTGACATGGGACCCAGGTGAATGACTTGTCATTCACATGGCATAAATGAAATGAAATCAGGACATATGGCAAGACTGAGGTAGAGCGTTGTTTGCCACTGCATCACTTAACAGATATGAGATAACGTTAGGGACTAATTTCACTTATATCGAATTTTAAAGGAACCAAAACCAGAAAAAAAAATTAGAGGGACCAAAATAAAAAATGACTATATTTAGTGGGACAAAAAGGATAATTAAGCGCATGTGCACACACACACACACACATATAGTGAGATGAGTTTTTATTGTGAGAAGGTGAGATGAGTAAATCTTGATTACACAATCATACATGAATGGTCAAGATTAAAAGTTAATTAAAAATCACGTGACCACTTAAAAAAGTCATATACATTTATGTTCTAATCTTGACCATTCATGTAAGATCCAATGATCAAATTTCACTTCTCTCACCTCTTACAATAAACACTTATATCACCAGATACACTCCTTATATATATATAAAGTCACATGCATTTATGTTCTAATATTGACCATTCATGTAAGATTTGATCAAGTTTCACTCCTCTCACCTCTTACAATAAACACTCCTCTCACCATATACGCTCCCTATATATATATATATATCAGGCATATCTAGTGAGAGATGTAACACCTCAAAAATTACTTATTTCATCGTAGATAATCATTTTATAATATTTATGATTTTTGAAAATTTCTATGGAATTTTTTTGAAAACGATGAATATTTTAATATATTTTTTATTTTACGTGCACACTGAACAGAGTCAGTGTAACACCCCGGAAATGATTTGTTTCATCATGAATAGTCATTTCCCAATATTCATGATTTTTGAAAATTTTTCTAGAATTTTTTTCAAAAATCTTGAATATTTTAATATATTTTTTGCTTTACGTGCACACTGAGCAGAGTTAGTGAAAAACCCTGGAAAATTGTTTGTTTCGTGATAAATATCTATTTTCTAATATTTGTGATTTTTAAGAATTTTTGTGGATTTTTTTAAAAATGTCAAATATTTTAGTATATTTCTCGTTTTACGTGCGCGCTGAGCGGAGCCGGGATAACGAAATATTTTTTCTGAGGCTGAAAAACCTTGAACTGTCGACGTGTCGACGAAGGATCTTACTAAACTCGAGGCCGGGTACAATTTGTGAGGTTTGCATTTTTTGAGGTTTTATTTGATAAATAAAATCTCTGTACGCACTGTTTATTAAAATTTTGCGATACGCTCTATTATTCATTGAATAATTAATATTGGCTTTGTACATTGTAACAATTATCCATTGGATAATAACTTGTAGTAAAATCCTAATTACCCCATTATTTTAACTATTAAATCACATTATCCTATCCTAATGTAATCTACTTTATGTCTAATCACATCTCTTTTATTGAAAATGCACACAAACTTCTCAAGGAAGCTAACCATTTTTCTCTCTCTCCTCCCTCTACCTCATGGCTGCTGCACCATTTTGGGGGGGGGGGAATTTGTGCTTCACATAATTAATTATATCACATTAATTTCAAAAACCTAAAAGCATCTCTCACTTTCTACCATCAACTTCTCTCTCTAAGCTTCATCTCTTTCCTTCATAAAATATTTTCTCCTCCTTCTCTCTAGAAAGCTCACGGCCAGCCCCTCCATTTTGCCTCATCCATCACAAAAATTCCAACTAAATACATTTTCATAATCCCTTACATCATCTAAACACTTTTCTAGTTGGTGATTCTTGAAAAAACTTTCATCTTGACCACTTTCTTCAAGCTTCAAGCTTAGGGTTTTTGGGTAAGGTTCTTGATTCTTCACTCTCTTTTCCCTATTTTCGTTTCTATGGTCTCATTTGTGACCATCTATACCTTATTTTTCAAGCATTGGTGTTATTTTGATGAGATTGAAATTTCTAGGGTTTGGTTGGGTGTAAATCCGAAAATTGCAAGGAGCTCTAGGAGGGTTCTCTTGTTTTCTTCTCTTTGGTAAGAGGAAGATACTCCTCCTCAACCTCTGCTAGTAGTAAGGAACATTGTGTTGTGATTGATTATGAGAAAACCCTATTGAGGGCTATTCTTTGTTTGCATGATTTGTATATTTACATATTGTCTTTAATTTGTTTGAGCTATTTGATGGATCGGTTATGTATGTTGATATACTTGAATGGATTAGAACACTTGAGATGGAAGAAAATGACCCAGACTTCTTCTAGGGGGGCTCACAGTTTTAGGGCCCAAAATTAGGGTTCTTGGTGAAAATTGATAACAAGTGGAAGACATAACTAATCAAGTGGACAACATGTAATTAAGGGATTGAAAAATTGGAATCCTAAAACCTAGAGAGGCTCACGGCTTTCATGGCTAAAAATGGCTCAACCATATGATTTCATACAACTATGGCATTTAATTAATCAAGTAAATAAATAAGAGGATTAGGTAATGGAAGGAAACAAATTTAGTAACCTAAAGGAATTCTTTAGATATTAAGAACAAATAAGGATATGTGAGACATTGATAAGACTTAGAAATAATTCTTTAAGTGAATAAGACTAAGTTTAAAGTAAGGAACCTAATTATGAAAAGAATTTCATAAGATACATTACATTGAAGTGAAACTTAACTAAATTGGACAATTAGGAATTAATTAGGATTTCATAAAATGGAAATGACCAAGAGTGGAACTTTACCTAAAAGACTTAGAATGATTTTCAATTAAAGCAAGGACATGAGTGTAAGTGAGAACACTAAATAATTCCATAATTTACCAAAAATGTAATGTACCATTGGAAGGCTTTAGATTATTTAATATGGGTCCAAGTGTGGGACCAATAATATTATGATGCTTGCTTTGGCCAATTGTGGCATATTATGAAAAAATATGTAATGATGAACATACATGATTATGCAATGAGTCGTCATGCATTGTGAAAGTTCATTGGACTGTTGTTAAGGCCATGTTGCCTAGGAGATTGAACACACCTTTGTGCGAGTGCGAGTGCGAGTAAACTAGTGTAGGTCATACTATTGACCTTGGGGGCGTCGGGGCACGGGCGTCTCACAGTGGACAGTTGGTAGCCCCACTGGGCCGTGAGATAAACCAATGCGAACGCACCGACGATCCGGACATAACACTGTCCTATATCGCGATCTAGCGTAGACTGTCTGTACAATGCCTTGATGTGCACGTGGATAAACTGATGAATTATAGCACTTTGGCCGCGGCTGCCGAGTTGTAGACGTGTCTCCTAATCTTTCTCTCCGACTATTTGTGTCTAGCTCCATGGAGTAGGATTTTGATGTTGTATGCATGTGCATAATGAGTCCATATATTATCTAGCATTTTAATTCTTATGATATATTAGAACTGTTACTGTACTGATGTATAATTGCCTGGAACTGCTTAACTGTTTATTGCTGTTATTTAATGTTTATTATTATTATTATTGATCTTGAAATGTTATGTGGGCGCCTTGCTCCGTTTTGTTTCTCCACTGCCATAACTGGTAATGATGGTAGGATGTCTTACCTCTTTTCTGTATTTCTATTATTTTCTATCTGTATATTGTGTCCCATCGAAGATGTCGGCAAGGAGGGTGAAGCTCCCGATTTCCCCGGCTTCTGGCCCGACCGCGATTAGCACCTACTGTTGGATCATGGCGGCACGCTCACGTGGATTTTTAGGTGATGTGCGTTTGACCTTCCTTGGAGGGCCAGACTGCTGGCACATCAACCTAAATTTCGATCGTTGTGTCTACCTGGGAGACGTGTCGATCTCACTGGCTTGGAGGCGTCATGAACCGCCGATCTTTACTTGCTGCGTTAGCTTACGTTTGGAGTTTTATCTGCCCATCAGGGAGATGTGGGGAGATCGTTACACTACCCCACAGGAGGATTCTTTTGATTCCACTGTTCGAGCTCCGACTTGTAGCTCAGTGGCTCCGATGGAGGTTTCCACGGATGAGGAAGATCTTGAGGAGGATCCCGAGGAGGATCCTGACATGGTTCCTCCTCATCTCAGGGACCGATACTGTTGGTAGCTACTGATGGCTATCAGTATTTATTTTTGGGGCCTGATGTTTTATTATTTTGGTGGGCTATATATGTATGATCATTTGGGCAGGTATAGTTTTGCTTTTTGTACATCGGGCTTGTAATTAAATAGATCTGATATAATTATATATATATGAATATGCAATGTTGATCAAATGTATGCCTTACTTCTGTCTTGCCCTTTAATGCCATTTATGTTCCGTCACTATATTTTATTAATTATAAAAAAATGGTCACCATTTTACTTATGCAACTTTAATCAGACAAATGAAATTAAAACGAGAATAAGAACCGGGTCTTAACTTTATTTTTATTTTTTGCATTGTAAATGACAATGTGACATTCCCTCCCAAAAATGGGCATTACATTAAGTTGGTATCAGAGCCCCGGTTTATGTTTCTTTAGATCTTGTGATTGAGTATGTCTTGTTTGTGCTGTGTGAATCTCTGTGTTTGGTATTCCTAGTGGATACAACTGACTTTCCTTATGTTTTCAGTTAATCTGAATTGAGGAAGCAAGATGGCATGAAGAGAAGATATGGCAGCTGCTATAGAGGCGATGCAAAGGATGACCGAGGTCATCGCACAACAAACTGAACGAGCTACTCAATAGCAAGAGAGAGTTGCTCAGCAATAAGAAAGGGCTACTTAACAGCTCGAAGCCACTGCTGACGCTCAAAACTTGGTGGACTTTCGTCGCCACAATCCTCCCCAATTCAAAGGGGAGTTCGATCCGGATAAAGTCAGTCTATGGATCAAAGAAGTAGAGAAAGTCTTCTGAGGCATGAATTGCGCTGAGAATAAGAAGGTGACCTATGTTACTTTTATGTTGGTTGGCAATGCTGAGAACTAGTGGAGAATGACAATGTGACGTTCCTTCCCAAAAAGGGGCGTTACAAGAGAAGGTTTTATTGTGAGAGGTTTAGAGGAATAAATATTGACCATACAACTATACATGGATGATCAAAATTAAAAGTTACTTAAAAGTCACATGACTACTTAAAAAGTCACATGCATTTATGTTCTAATCTTGACTATTCATGTAAGATCTAATGGCCAAGATTAATTCTTCTCACTTCTTACAATAAATATTTCTCTCGTCAGATATGCTATATATATATATATATATATATATATATATATATTGTTAAATCTTTTTTTGAAGAAGGTTCAGTATGCTTTCTGAATTATCTCTCGAATTAATCAATATGTACAATATGATTCCTATTTATAAGAAAGAAAATGTATATAAATAAATTTATATAAATAAGAAAATACAATCAAATTTAATCAAAATAGCATATCTAATTATATACAAATTAAATTTTTAAGATAACACAAAATTAAACATAATTTAATCTTCAAATATATTCTAAATATTTTAACACACACACACACACACACACACACACACATATATATATAGGATCTTACTTAGGTGAGATAAGTGTTTATTGTAAGAGGTAAGAGTAATGAATCTTGACTATTAGATCTTTCATGAATGGTCAAGATTATAATATAAATACATGTGACTTTTTTAAGTGGTCACATGACCTTTAAGTAATTTTTAATTTTAATCATATATATATAATTATATGATCAAAATTTACTCTTTTTTCTATTATAATAAAAATTTCTCTCATTAAATATGTAAAATTCCTATCTTTTGTTGACTTTCTGTCTTCCACCCTCTAAAAAACTCACTCTTAAAGAGGAGAAAGAAAGTGAAGAGGATTGGCGAATTATTTTATTGGAAATTGTGAGTTACATTACTTTATTTATTTATTTCTTTTTTTAAACCCTTTAATATTTCGAAGCCGTATTACGTCTTGACTATTTTTTTTTTTATCTTTAATGCATTAATTTATACATTACAGTTCAAATATAAAAGAAAAATTTATACGTTACATTCACAGGGGAAATACTATACAGTAAGAGGAAGAAAAAAATGAAACTCATAAAGTAGGAATAGTAAGAAAACTGTATTTAAAATAATTAAATGATTCTATTGAAAAGTCAACACATGAAATCATATATATACTATACCCAAAACAAGAACATGTAATCATATCAATATAATATGTACAATTTGTGAAAACAAAGTTCTATAAATAAGATTGCAAATTTTAAATTGAAGTTATCATTTTTTAGAGGGTTTTACATAACCAGTATCCTTAATCTGAACCACCATTCTAATTCGAAATTGCTTGAACAATTGATTAAAGATAAAATAAAAATAAAAATAAAATGACAAGTGAAATATGTTGGAAAGCATTATTTTGAAATAAATTGAAGTTATCATTTTTTTGAAGAAAATAAAAGAATGCCTGCACTTAGATTTTCCAATTGAAACAATTTTTCCCAAAAATTAATTTGTCATGAAAATTCATTTACCAAATTGAATTATTTTGACCGAGATAAAATCCATTTCATTCACTCAAAGCGAGGGATTTTCAATCAATTTGTTAATTTAAAATTTAAAATATAAAAAAAGAAGAAGAAAAGAAGGCGTAATTGTGGTTTAATTGACTAAGCCACTTTACCATAATGTATTTTAACCCTATAATTTCGTCTTCACCATTTGGATGATAATAATGAAGTTTTGAATTTCGAATTTTGTATATCATTATGCCAAAGCTTTAAAAGTAAAATTTAATTCATATAAAAGAAGTAAAATTTAATAGAGTAAAGTACTTCTATATAGTTTGAGTTTATTACACAAGTATCTTTTTTATTACCAAACAATCTACATAAAACATATTTATAAAAAAATGTTAACACCTCTCATAATATTATTAGACTTAGAAGCAAAAACAGTGGACTTTTCCCAGGTATAGGTAGCATACAATTATTGAATTAACCTTATGTTTGACTCATGCTCAAATCAATATATATTCATCAAACTATAAAGAATCCGACTTGTCAATTTGAAAAGCGAGAGAGACAATAAGTTGAGTATTGAAACTAGAGTAAAAAAATAGAATATTTATAATGAATACATAACTACATAAATATATTATTTTGTGCTTTATCTGATATGTTGTTATTATTATTATTATTATTATTATTATTATTATTATTATTATTTATAAACAAAAGCACGAGTTGGCTAATCATAATATATGATAGATTTGAATCCAAACACACAAATATGTATTAATTAATTCTGAGTTCTGACTCATAATTATGGCGTGGTTAAACCGTCATGTTATAATTTAGTTCCTATTAAATATAATTAAACAAATATATGATAATGAAATAGATTTGAAGCCAAGCACACAAATATGTATAAATTAGCTCATGAAACTTTAAAAATTTATATTTTTACAATTTAAATTATGGAATTTTATTTTCTTTCAATCTCTTTGATTGAGTTTTACTCTCAAGTTTTATTATGTTTTTGTCATTTTAAATTATGTTCTTATTACGTATTTTATTTATTTTTTATAAGTAAATACACATGAAAAAAGACTGAACGCTTAAAGAAGCAAGAAATCAAAGAAACAAGTTTTCGGGTGATCCAGCTCTCAAGCGCTGGGAAACCAACGCTCAAGCACTCATACAACAAAACATAAGATTTTTCTTCTAGTCATTCAACGCCTAGGCGCTGGATCTCACGTGTTGCGTATCAAAAAATATCAGAAAGGACGTCCAGCGCCTGAGCACTGGAAAACGCCTGAACGCTAGACGCGTAACAGATAAATAGAAAAGTTATGCTATTGAGTAGGCACTTTTGCACAAAATTTAGCAGCTGTCGAAGAGCAAAGCAGAGGTACAAACCCTAGCTTAGTGTAGGCGCATTTAGGTTTGAAGATTATGAATTTTCTTCAACCTTTCTATCAACCTTCCATGGAGTTTGTCAAATTCTTTTCTTTGTTTTCTTCTTTTTATCATGTGTAAATAAACCTTTCTCGTTAGGATGATGATGAATCTTGATACTTGGATGATGTAAATTCTTTTATGTGTTTAATCTATGTTTTTATTTAATGATTCATGTGTTTATATCTTCTCTTAATACTTTTCTAAACCTGATCAATTTGGGAATGATTTTAGGATTTATGTATGGTTTGAGAAAATTGTGTACGAACCTAGAACATGTGATAAACACAACAATTTCTACAATAGCTAGGAATATATGTTGTGGGTTATGTGGTCTTTCTTTTAATTCCCTCATTTTTGATAAAGCCTTCTCTATTTGAGGTTATACTAAGGGATTTGTTAACTTTGAATAGTATGAAAATGATTAATATACTAAGGGATTAGATATTGATTAATTTTGAGAATTAACAATTGATCTGTTGATAAATTTAATATTTTGAATGCCTTTTGTTTGATCTAATTGGACTCTATATGTGCTCAAGGGAACTGAGGGAAACACGAAGAACAAGAAAGAGGAAGATTCGATCAAAGATTGGAGTCTCGGGTTCGAGCAATTGGAGATCAATCAACCTTGATCATTGGAAACTAGTTTGATTTTTAGTTTTCTTTTACACTTTTATTCTGAACTATGTATTTCTTCTGTTTTTCTTGTGATTTTGAATTTGCCATGTGTGGCTAAATTTCTTGATTGGTTAAGGGGAAGATGAAACTCAAGTTTTGATTATGTGAATCTTGCATATTTCTTTTATATCAATACAATTATGTTTTTTCTGCTGAAATTAATCAGCTGGTTATCCCCAAATCTGTCTGTGATGACCAGTTTATGTGGATAAACTCAAACTCGGGTTCTCTTAGCCTTAAGGATGCTTTTCTCCATTTGCATCCGCTTGGCCAAACCTTATCTTGGGGTAAGCTTATATGGAGTAAATATATTCCTCCATCTAAAACATTTGTTCTATGGAGATTTATTCAAAGGAAGATGCCAACAGATGACAGACTTATGCTGAGGGGTTGCAGCTTAGTCTCCACGTGCAGCATGCATGGTTCTTGCTCTGAAATAGAAGAGCATTTGTTTCTAAATTGTCCATTTGTTGTCTCTTTATGGAACTGGCTAAGTAGTACCATTAACCATGCGATTGATTTGTCCTCCATAATTTCGATTTTGGAAGTCTGCAACAAGGATTGGTGTTCTCAATTAAAAGATGTTATTCTGTCTGCAATCACCAATGTTTGTTGGACTATATGGTTTTGTAGAAACAAAACTAGATTTGAGGATAAGAAAATTCATCTAAGAGCTGCTATTAGTAAGGTCATTGCTAATGTTGGACTCACTGGTATGACCTCATCTGGAACTATGTCTTCATCAGTTTTAGATCTAATTATTCTAAAAAAATTTGGAGTCACAGTGCATCCGAGAAAAAGCTCCAATTATTGTCCAAGTGAATTGGTTTCCTCCTCTTTGTTCTTGGATTAAATGTAATACGGACGGCTCTGCTAAGGGGTGTCCAGGTCACTCGGGTTGTGGAGGGATTTTTAAAGATAGCAATGCTGCCATTCTTGGTTGTTTCTCATCTAACCTTGGCATTTCATATGCTTTGCATGCTGAATTTACTGGTGTAATGTTAGCTATTGAAATTGCTTTTGATAAAGGTTGGCACAATCTTTGGATTGAGTGTGACTCAAAATTGGTACTCGAAGCTTTCAAAACTATTAGCTTAGTTCCCTGGAGGCTAGTTAACAGGTGGAAGAACTGCTTGTATCTTGCTGGTAGTATGAATATTAGGCTCTCTCATATTTTTAGAGAAGGAAATTTTTGTGCGGATAAGCTAGTTGCTCATGGTACTACAATTCAAGGTTTACATTGGTGGAATTTGATTCCTAGTTTTATTAAGGAAGACTTTTACCATAATAGGTATGGTCTTCCTAATTTCAGATTTAGATGATGACTTTCTTTCTTGGGTCAGGTTGATGCCCCCCCAGGTTTTTTTGTATTCTTTTTTATTTATCTTTTTTAATAAATTTATGATATGCTGCATAAAAAAATATAGTTATGTTTTTATTCATATGTTTCTGATCTTAAATCAATATAAAGGTCTTTATATTCTTGCCAAATTTTAAAAGTGGTAAAACTAGGATTGCTATGCGCGGTTGTGGTGGTAAAACTAGTGAGACATATGATCTAAGTAATTTAATCCTGGTGTGTGATTAGATCTTAGTGTGATTAGTTTTCTAATTCTTAATGCAATCACTAGGTAGGTGTAAGAGCGGTTGCTTTACATATAACTAATGGTTAGTGTTTGATTTGAGCGGTTGCTGAATTAAGCGAAACTTAAGGAAAACAAGGGATTTATCTCACAATCACATAAGAACATAATTGATCATGTTGGTATAAAGAGTATGTAAGTTAGCATAATCATATAAATCTAGTGGTGGATTCCATCTCTTAACCAATATCTTTAATTTAGTAATTCAATTTGTGTTTACTGTGTTTGTTTTAAGTTTAATTTCTATTTTTAATTTTAATTAACAAAATCCCCCTTTTTACTTTTTACTGTTTTCTTTAAAGTTTAAATTAGGAATCGGTTTATAGTATTTATTGAATTAGTTCTCTGTGGATCGACCCTTGCTAACTATAACTGGTTGTAAGGTTTTTATATTTTTGGTAGAACTTGGCAACTGTTTTTGATATTAATTTTTAATCATATTCCACATTACACTAACCATAAACAATTGAAATAAAGCTTGATTAAACTAATATTTGAAATTGCATCAAAAGAGCTTAAGTGAAATTTGAACCCTAACACTTGGATACCATCGTCTTTCACCTTTAATTATATTCTTGTTATTTTTAATTGCTCTCTTTTTAGTGTTTTCTTTCATTTTACATTCGTATTAATTTTTACATTTTCGATTGCCTAAATAGTATCAATTTGGTGAATTTAGTAATTGTCAACATAATCCTTATGAGAACGATATCTTATTCATTCTTTATTACTTTTATGATTTGGTGCACTTGCCAATATCACAACAAGTTTTTGGCATCGTTGCCAGGGATTATTGTTTGTCAATATTAAATAGTAGTTAAAAAGACATTAATTTAAACATTAATTTTTCTTATTTAATTTTATTTTTCATTATTTGATTTTCTTTTCAATTTTGTCCTTTTTATTCACTCTTGTTTTCTTTGTTTATTTTTTATTAGTCGTTTATTTTTATTTTTAATTGCTTTTCTTTACTTTACTCTAGTTTGCTTGTTTGTTTGTTTATACGAGGTATTGTGAATTCTAAAGAATTATTTTTTGATCCGAAGATAACGAGAACAGAAAGAGCAAACAGGAAAGCAGTCAGAGAAAGAAAAAAAATTGAAGAAGAAAAAATGGCTGAAATTACTACTGAACAAAGAAGACGCACATTAGCTGACTATGCAACTCCATTTGCTGAAAGGGTTGCCACCAGTATAGTGTGACCTGCCATATAAGCAAATAATTTTGAGATCAAACCAGTGTTTTTACAGTTGGTGCAACAAGATCAATTTGGGAAAAATCAGTCAGAAGACCTCAATTTGCATATTAACAATTTCTTGCAGTTGTGCGACACCATTAAATCAATGGAGTAAGTGATGATGTCATTAGGCTAAGGCTTTTATCATTCTCTTTAAGAGATAAAGCTGTGAGTTGGCTATAAGCCCACCCTCAAGGAAACATCTCTACTTGGAATGATTTGGTGAGTAGGTTCCTGACTCGATACTTTCCTCTGTCTATGTTTATGAAGATGAAGAGTGAAATAGCATGTTTCACTCAGAATCAGGGGGAATCTCTATATGAATCTTGGGAGAGATTCAAAGAGCTATTGAGAAGATGCCCTTATCACGCATTTTAAATTTGGCAACAGGTTCAAATATTTTATAATGGTTTGAATCATTCTACTAGAATTATGATTGATGTATCTGTAGGTGAGTCTTTAAATACTAAAACTCCTGAAGAAGCCCAAGAATTATTTGAGATCATGGCTATGAATGAATACCAGATGCTTAGTGGAAGGTCTATGGTTAAATAGAGAGTTATGGAGCTTGACACTCTCGATTTTATACTTGTACAGATAGCCAACCTCACCAAGTAAGTTGGAAATATGCAGGTGAATTCAGTGAACCATCAAGTGTTAATTTGTGACTTCTGTGAAGGTAATCATGCTAATGGTGGATGCGAGGCAAGTAATTTAGGTGTTATTCTTCAAGAGCGAGTCAATTATATGGGTAATTCTTCAAGACCTCAAGGTACTCCAATTTCAAATACATATAATCTAAGATGGAGGAATCATCCCAATTTCTCTTGGAGCAATCAAATGGTACCATAGAATCCTCAACCAAAGAAAAAGTCTCCTCTTAAGATTGCACTTAAGAAACTTTCTCTACAGACCTCTATGTTTGTGCAACAGACTTCCACTTTTATGGAGGAAACAAATGCAAATTTTCAAAATCAAGGAGCAGTTATTCGAAGTCTAGAGAATCAAGTGGGTTAGATAGCAAAATAGCTCTTAGAGAGACCTCTAGGTATCTTATCAAGTGATACAGTAGTTAATTCAAAGGAGCAATACATGGCAATGTCCTTGAGGAGTGGAAAAGTTATTAGTCCTCAATCGAAAGAAGATGAAGCTAAGGAAGTACCTCCTCCTCTAAGTCATGATCAAGAAAAAGATGCACTAGAGAAAAAGATCTCTACTAAAACCAAAGAGAAACATCCGAGAGGACAAAGAAAGAAGAAGGATTTGGATTGGGATAAACCTCAAGAGATACCTCCCTATGTTAAAATCATTTTTCCTTAGAGGTTGAAAACTCAAAAGACTTAAGAGATTCAGGAGAGACAATTCTCAAAGTTTCTTGATGTTTTCAAGAAGCTGCAGATCAACATTCTTTTTGCACGAGCACTCAAGCAAATGCCCTCTTATGCCAAATTTATGGAGGACCTGCTATCTAAAAAGAGGAAGATCAAAGAAGACGAGACTGTGACACTTACTAAAGAATGTAGTGCTATAATTAAGAGGAAACTGAACCTAAATTGAAAGGTCCAAGTAATTTTACCATTCACTGCACTATTGGAAAGCAGAATATTGGTAAAGCTTTATATGATATGAGAGCTAGCATAAATATGATGCCGAAATCTATGATGAATAAATTGGAAATTGGAAAAGTGAAGCCTACAATGATGTCTCTTCAATTAGTTGATCAGTTTATCAAACGTCCATATGGTATAGTTGAAGATGTGCTAGTAAAGGTGGACAAGTTTATTTTCCCAGTAGATTTTGTGGTTTTAGATATGGACGAGGATGCTGACCTTTCACTTATTCTTGGAAGACCGTTATTAGCAACTTCAGGAGCACTGATTGATGTACCAAGAAGTGAGCTCATTTTGAAAGTAGATGGAGATCAGGTGACCATCAATGTTTTTGATAAATCTGCATCGACATTAGATCTCTATGCCCCCGTTAAATGCATTCAAGGTAAGCCTCACAGGATTTGGATAGTAAGAGCCCTTTGATGCGGGATTAAAAGTTCCAAATTCAAGTGCAAGTTGTCTCAAGTAATAAATTTTCGAGAGTCCGAGGTCGATCCACATGGAATTAATGAAGAAAAATTTGTTAAGGTAAGAAAAAGATTTGTCACAAAAATAAAGATGATAAATAAAATTGTTCACAAGTAAAAAGGAATTGCTTGGGCTGGGAGATTCACTCTTGATAAATAAATTAAGGACAAAATTAATTCTTTTATAACTCAATTAGAATCCACACACAACAGAGGTTTCAATTCAAAAATACAACATTCAAAGTTATTTAAAAGTTATATTAGTTATATTATGGTTCTTTTAATTATCCACTAACGCCAACACTTGTAAATGAGTTCAAGCATTTATTGCGTCAATTTCTTATCTACAACAAATCAAGATCTCTACTTTACAAGGAGAGTTTCTAACACCAACACTTGTAAATGGGTTCAAGCATTCATTATGCTAATCTCTTGTCTACAACAAATCAAGAACTCCACTTTACAAGGAGAGTTTCTAAATTGATTGGAAACAAAATACAACAAATATAATGACCACTTGATAATATATCATTTAAGAATAAGAAAGAGATTAATCTAACCTTATTTCATTATTAAGAGCTTCACCCTTTCACCCAAGTAAAATGAAACTTAATTACCCATAGACAAGAAGAAAGGAAGAGAGAAGAAGAAGAAGAAGAAGAAGAAGAAGAAGAAGAAGAAGAAGAAGAAGAAGAAGAAGAAGAAGAAGAAGAAGAAGAAGAAGAAGAAGAAGAAGAAGAAGAAGAAGAAGAAGAAGAAGAAGAAGAACATAACTTCAATTTAGAACAAAAGAAAACTGCAACAAGATAAATAAACAATACAATAGCATGATCTTGGCCTCTAAGACCAAGACCTCTAAATGATCTACCAATGGTGCCTTTTATATAGGATTAGGGATACAAAATGATAAGGGAGCTGATTCATGGTGAGTGGATGAGTGGAAAATGAGTGAAAAATGCCAAATGACTTTTGATGAGTGAAAAATTATGGAGATTCTTTGTCTCCAAAATCATTTAATTCTAAAGTCATTGAATACATCATTTTTGAGAAATGTGTCTCATAAAAGTTGTAGGCTTGGTTCTTAGCTTTTAAATGCCATTAGTTTGGGTTAAAATCATTTCTACAACTCAAGATATGGTTTGATTACTGCATACTGCTCAGGCCCATCGACAGCTCCTCTGTTCTGACTTCCAAGCCCAATATGACCCATTAGACCTTAGATTCTGGAAAAGTCTTCAACATGAAAGTTGTATATTTTGGTCTTGATTATCAACTATCAAAATTTCATCCCATTTTACATCTTCTAGATCGATCTATGTCATGAATAGTTTGTATAGGTCAAGCTGTCAAGATTAACACCCTAGTTCTTATTTCAACTCCAATTTGAGTTATCCAAATGTGTGATTTGGCCTTTTAAGTCTTCATGAAAATTATAGGGAATTGTCTTAGCTTTCAAATGACACTAGAATCACTTAAAAATACCACCTACAGCCTAATATATGCTCCAAATATAGAAATAGTGTAAGACATAAATCATGCTGAAAAATTCAATTAAGTCCAATTTGAGCCCAAACTTACGAAACATAACCAAAATCAATCAATTAAGTACATAGAGAGTGTAAATGACTAAAAATAAGGGTTTATTAATGTATCAAATATGTGATTATAAAATTCTCCTACACTCAGCTTTTTGCACTCTTGGGCAAAACACACAAAACCAAAATAAAAAAAATGAAACAGATTCAAAAGCTAAATACTCTAAAAGACTCAATTTCTAATAATATTTAAGAATGAAGAGCAACCAAAGATTCAAGAGATCAAAACATTCATAAGATAATATTTCTTCGCATCTCAAATCAACAAGCAATGAAACTTCAGTTGAGAAGAATGAATAAAAAATGATAGATCATCATAGAATTCACTCTCAATCTCTCAAGTGTTTAAAAAGTAAGTATTTCACTTTATTCAACTCATGAATAATTACACTACCATAAACTTGCTTATCTTCTACTTATCCACTACTCAAAAATAACATGCACACAAAAATCAAGAGGGTTTTATTCAAGGTTGTAATGGGGCTATGGTAAAGGAGAGAGGTAATATGGATATGACAAGTTAAATACCAAAGAGAATAGAAGAGCATTTGGGTACAGTTAGAGTGGAGAAGATGTTTGAGAACATTTAGTTTAAATTTCTCAAGGGTTTCTTAGTTCCTTATCTGTTTGCTTCCTTCTCATACAGGACAATGACCAATATTTGACTAATGTTTTGTTGATCAATGCCAAATTGGTAAGTTGAATTCATTGTTAGGCCTAAACATTCTTCTTCTCTTCTTGTTATTTCCAAGCATCCAATCTCATTCTAGGTATGAATATGTCACAAGGTGCATTCTTTGATTGCAGCGATGGTCAGCTCCCCCCTTTTTTTCTTTCAACATTTTGCACACACACCCCCACACTTGTTCAAAAACTCATCCAATAACAAAGCCAATGCTCTCTTATTCCCTAAGGTTAGGTAAGAATATGATTTTTTTAAGGCACGTTATGAGCTAGAAACAAGGAATGGTCAAATAAGCTCAAAGGGACTACACATGGGAAAATATACAAAGTTAGCTATTTGGTCAAAGTAGGTATTTCAAGAAAAATGCCTCAATCATGTTTATGTATGCATGTGAAAATGTAGCCTAAAAAAGAATCAAAGCAAGTTTTAGAGTAACAATTCCATGAGTGAAAAAAAATCACACAAGAAAGAAGAGAATGGTACAGATGTTCAATCCATTCATCGATAGACTCAAAATCTCACAAGCCATATATCAATCATTCTCAATCTATCAATTCAACATCCATAACTAAGCATGTGATTTTTAAGAAGGAAGACAATTTATTTGACCATGCCATGATCCCTGAATCCATTTACTACTTCTACACAAAATAGTTACTACCCCAATCTAGATGCGTCTCAAGAGTAAAATTACTCCTTACTCTGCCATCCTTCCTTGGTTTAGTAAGTTGCTGACAATCATATCATACTTCCCCATATTTTTTTTTGGTTAACTATCTTTCCCTCCAAACAGATCACAACATTGTCCATAATGTTAAAAATTAAATCCAAACTAAAGAAATAATCATCAACATACATCAAAGAAATTATTGGGACAAAATTAAACAAAGTAATGGGAAGAAGTCACATACCTGAAATGCTTAGACAAAAAGAGAATAACTACATCTTGACAATGGTTGACAATGACAAAAAAAAAAAATAAAGTAAAATGAAATAAACAAGTATGCAAATAATTTTTTTTTGGGTTCTTTTGTTTTATATATTTTTTTTGGCTGACACTATTTATATCCCCATACAAAGGTTTCAAAATTTGGGAGGCACTTAAGCCGACTCAATAAAAATATAAAATACTAAAAACTTACCTCAGCTTTGGTAGACAGGATCGTCTACCAAAGTCTTTGCTACATCTGGATCCTTCAACTCAAGTTATAGCTTTAACCCCTGACCATTTACCTTCTTCCAAATTAATTTTATAAGAACAGACCAAGGGATGAACACCTTTTTTATCAGCAATACTCTAACCTTTCTTAGGAAACTCCTTAAACTTTGGTTGCCATGCCTGAGTATCATGATCCTGAGTTCTATAAAAAATAGTAGAAATATCAATTACATCAGAGGGATTACTGATAGAATCAAACTCAGAATTGACAAGAAAATTCTCAAGGGGATCAAAATTATGGGTTGTAGAAATTTCCTTATCCATGATTGAGTCAATCATGTATGTCTGGTATTCCTTGTCATCATTTTCTGGCTTGACAAGACTTTTTGTCACCTCAAGTTTCTCGGGTAGCTCAGCATCACTACTATCTTGATTCTTTTCCACATCCTCTAACTCATTCACGCTCAAGGAGTTCATCACTTTGGACACTTGGCTTTTTATCTCCTTGCTTTCTTCAACAACCTTTCCATTCTTAAGGGTTATCACTGACTTGACTTGATCTATTTGTTAGTTTTCTGAATTACCATCATTTAGACTGTATTGACCCTTGGGATTTGGTTGAGGTTGAAAAGGAAATTTTTTTTTCTTGTGAATGGTGAGTGCAAGAGAAAGTTTAGCAATAATGTCTTTTATGTCAATCATGGCTCGAGTGTTTTGATTAATAATGGCATCTTACTTTTCTATGAATGCATGCAATGTTTCTTCAAGGTTATTCTTGTATGGTGGGATAAAAGATGCATATCCTTGAGAATTTTGAGAGCCCTGTTGTGCCTGAGGAGGTGGTGGTTGCATAAATTATGCCTGATTGTTGGTCCTCCAACTGAAGTTCGGGTGATTTCTCCATCCCGGATTGTATGTATTTGAAAAAGAAGAAGTGAATGGTTTTTTAAAATTGTTCATTGCATTTACTTGCTCATGCTCAACTTCTTTAAAAATAGAAATTTTTAGACATTCATTTATTGAGTGTCACAATTCATCACAAATGCTACAAATTTCTTCATTTTACACAGATTTGATTTCTTTCACTTTTTGTGATTCCATAGCTTCAATCTTTCTAGCCAAACTGGCAAATCTTGCATTTAGATATTCTTCTTGACTAAGGTAATATTTTCCTTTACTAGCATTTGCAAGGTTAGATCTAATTGAATTTTCAGAAGGATTAGTACCATGCAAAGATTGAGAATTTTCAACCAACTGGTTTAAATAGTCTAAAGCTTCTTCAGGTTTTTTATCAAAAAACTCATCATTGCACATTATTTTTACAAATTATTTGGTTTCAGGTGTTAACCCTTCAAAAAAGAAGCTTATAGTGCGCCATTTTTCAAAACCATGATGTGGGCAAGAATTTAACAAATCTTTAAAACGTTCCCAACTTTGAAAATATGCTTCATTTGAATTTTGGGAAAAAATTTAGATTTGTCTTTTCAAAGCATTGATTTTATGTGTTAGAAAAAATTTCTTTAAAAACTCACTTTGCATTTCTCGCTATGTGCCAATTGATCTTGGTTTCAAAGTGTTAATCCAAGTTTTTGCTTTATCTTTTAAAGAAAAAGAAAATAATTTAAGCTTAACAACCTCTTCAGTGCAAGTTTGATCATGAAAAGCGGTACATACTTCCTCAAATTCTTTTAGATGTAAATATGAGCTTTCAAATTCTAAACCATGAAAATTAGGAAGTAAAGAAATCATACTTGACTTGAATCTAAAATTGTTAGCATTGAGTAGAAAGATAAAACATGATGGACTAGAATTTCGAAATGGTTGGAAATACTCACGCATAGTTCGCAACGGTTGATTTTCATGTTCATCATGCACACTTTTATTTTCAGCCATTGTGTTTGATATGTGTGATTGTGATTCAGACAAATCAATATATAAAGTACTGGAATTAACTTTAACCAAACGACCAGAATTTAAATCATGATACCAATTAAGCATAAATAAGTGACATAAAATAGAAAAGAAAATGTACAAGTAGGCGGTATAAACCTGCCATTAAATATTAACAAGGATGGGTATAAACCAGCCACCAAATAAGTATTAACAAAGGTATGGTATAAATCAACCACCAAATAAGTTAATAAGCAGAAAAATTAAAAAGTTAGTATTCAGATAAATTAAAATGTTAGAAGCAGATAAAGTAAAAGGTGAGATAGCGATAAAGGAAAAGTTACATAGTTAGTAAGAGAGTTAGATAGTTAGTAAGCAAAAAAATTAAAAGGATAGTAGGTTAGTAAGTTAGAAAGCTAGAAATAAAATACGAAAATAAAATGTAAAAAGTAAATTACAAAATTTAAAGTGTAGAAAGTAAAAGAGAGAGTTTCTCCCACTAAGTTAGTACATTAGTAAGTACAAAAAATTAAAATTAAAAGAGTAGAATATATATACAAAATATTTACACCATAAATTTTTTCTTCAAATCAAGTCCACGGCAACGGCGCCAAAAATTTGATGCGAGATTAAAAGTTATAAATCCAAGTGCAGGTTGTCTCAAGTAATAAATTCTCGGGAGTCCGAGGTCGATCCACAGGGAATTGATGAAGAAAAATTTGTTGAGGTTAGGAAAAGATTTGTACAAAAATAAAGATGATAAATAAAATTATTCACAAGTAAAAAAGAATTGCTTGGGTTAGGAGATTCACTCTTGGTAAATAAATTAATGATAAAATTAATTCTTTTATAACTCAATTAGAATCCACACATAACAGAGGTTCCAATCGAAACATATAACATTCAAAGTTCTTTAAAAGTTATATTAGTTATATTATGGTTCCTTTAATTATCCACTAACGCCAACACTTGTAAATGGGTTCAAGCATTCATTGTGTTAATCTTTTGTCTACAACAAATCAAGATCTCCACTTTACAAGGAGAGTTTCTAACACCAACACTTGTAAATGAGTTCAAGCATTCATTGTGCTAATCTCTTGTCTACAACAAATCAAGAACTTCACTTTACAAGGAGGGTTTCTAAATTGATTAGAAACAAAATACAACAAATATAATGACCACTTGATAATATATCATTTAAGCACAAGAAAGAGATTAATCTAATCTTATTTCATTACTAAGAGCTTCACCCTTTCACCTAAGGAAAATGAAACTTAGTTACCCATAGACAAGAAGAAAGGAAGAGAGAAGAAGAAGAAGAAGAACATAACTTCAATTTAGAACAAAAAAAAACTACAACAAGATAAATAAACAACACAATAGCATGATCTTGGCCTTTAAGACTAAGACCTCTAAATGATCTGCCAATGGTGCCTTTTATAAAGGA
Organism: Ormosia semicastrata; assembly: GCA_029884595.1. Taxonomy (NCBI): domain Eukaryota; kingdom Viridiplantae; phylum Streptophyta; class Magnoliopsida; order Fabales; family Fabaceae; genus Ormosia; species Ormosia semicastrata. The sequence continues at coordinate 12,522,089 of JAQQTO010000047.1, read as the reverse complement.
TTATGGATACAAAATGACAAGGGGGCTGATTCATGGTGAGTGGATGAGTGAAAAATGAGTGGAAAATGCCAAATGACTTTTGATGAGTGAAAAATTATGGAGATTCTTTGTCTCCAAAATCATTTAATTCTAAAATCATTGAATACATCATTTTTGAGAAATGGGGTCTGCATTAAAGTTGTAGGCCTGGATCTTATCTTTCAAATGGCATTAGTTTGGGTTAAAAATAATTTCTACAACTCAAGATATGATCTGATTACTGCATAATACTCAGGCCTAGTGACAGATCCTCTATTCTAACTTCCAAGCCCAATATGACCCATTAGACCTTAGATTCTAGAAAATTGTTCAACATGAAAGTTATAGATTTGGGTCTTGATTATCAACCATAAAAATATCAGCCCATTTGAAATCTTATATCTCGAGCTATGTCATGAATAGTATGTATAGGTCAAGCTGTCAAGATCAGCATCCTAGTTCTTGCTTCAACTCCAATTTGAGTTATCCAAATGTGTGATTTGACCTTTGAAGTCTTCTTGAATTGTAAGGAATTGTCTTAGCTTTCAAATGACACTAGAATCACCTAAAAATACCACCTACAGCCTAAGATATGGTCCAAATACAAAAATAGTGTAAGACGTAAATCATGCTGAAAAATTTAATTAAGTCCAATTTGAGTCCAAACTTACAAAACATAACCAAAATCAATCAATTAAGTACATGGAGAGTGTAAATGACTAAAAATGAGAGTTTATTAATGTATCAAATATGTGATTGTTACCCTTCATCATCAATTAATGTTTATCCTCCCACTTCCAAGATGATTGATGAAGAGGAGAAAGGTCCTCCTATCTCCAAGGTTGTTGGAATAGAAAAAGATCCTCTCGTTTCCCCTGATTCATTGTAGATTGGTCCATTATCTAATGATTCATTGAAAGCTAATCCCTCATCTATTGATCAATTGAAACCATCATGGTCTAATGGAATTTCTCATGCCAAGATGAATTCAGGACAACTCAGCTCAAGTCAAGTTCAAAAAACCTTTGGAGGTACTTTTAAGGCCATTGACCAAGATGAAGGCACAATTCTGAAAAAGGAAAGGCATCATCTTAATTCTGTTGCTTGAAGTCACCTTGATTAATTGAAAAGGCAACGTCGAGCTAAAAACGTTAAACAAGCACTTTTTGGGAGGCAACAAAATTTTTTTTCTTTTTCTTTGTTCTTTTATCCTTTCTGTTTCAATTAGTATTTGTTTTTGCCATTATTTTGTTGTTTCTTATTTTATTAAGTAACATTTTTCTATTTTCGTTTTGAAGTTTGCTGTTGTGAAATCGGCAAGTGCACAAAATCGCAAAAGTAATAAAGAGTGAATAAGAGTATCGTTCCCACGAAGATTGTGTTATCAATTGCTAAATTCGTCAAATTGATACTATTCAAGCTATCAAAAAAGAGAGTTAGTGAAAATAATAATAAGAAAGATTAAACAAAAATAATAAAAGCAAAATTTAATTAATTGAGTTAAGATGGAAGATAATGATATAAAAGTGTTAAAGGTTAAATTTTACTTGAACTCTTTAATTACAAAATCAAATATTGGTTTAATCAAGTTTTATTCCAATGATTCATGGTCAATTTACAAAATTAATCAATATCTAATTCTTTGGTATATTAATCCTCTTACACTATTTAGAATTAACTAATCCCTTAGTCTAACCCCAAATTGAAAGACATTATCAAGAACGAGAGAATTAAGAGAAAGACCAAACAACCCACAACGTCTATTCCTAGTGATTGCAGAAGTTATAGTGTTTATCACAAGTTCTAAGTTTATGTAAATTTTCTCAAATTACACATCAACCTAAAAATCATTCCCAAATTGGCTAGATTTAGAAAATCATTAAGAAAAGAGATAAACACATTAATCATGAAATAGAAACATAGATTAAACCCATAAAAAATTTACATCATCCAAAAATAAGATTCATCATCACCCTAACAAAAAAGGTTTAGTTACACATGAAAAAAGAAAAACACAAAGGGACAAATATGACAAACTCCATTGTAGAAAGGTGGAACGGTTGAAGAGAATTCCTAATCTTCAAGTCTAATTGTGCCTACACCACTTTAGGGTTTGTCCTCTTAACGGCTACTGCGTTTTGTCCAAGTGTGTGCTTTTTTTTTTTTACTAAACTCGTTTTCCCCATTTTATAGAAAAGATGATAACTTTTTGTATCTGACTTGCACGATTTTTCTCATCCTCCAGATGGCCGAATTTACCTTTGTTCTCAATAGAGAAGTTGTAGGATTTTCTGTTAGCTTTTCAATACCATAAACGATGCGTCGATATGATCTTTGTAACCCAAGATATGACTCAATTAATAAGGAATGATCAAGATAGTGTAAGAATATGAATTTTACTCCAAATCAAATCTCTTTGAGAATCCTTATCCAATCTATGGATAAATGACCTTAGTGTGTTTTGATTAATGACTAAACTGAACATGATTATTATTTCTTTAATTCACTAACTACTTGCCAAGCTTATTTTTTTTCAATGAGATTTAATGGAGCAAGAAAAGTGGATGCAAAGAATCATGGAGCAAAGCATTTCAATGCAAGGATCATGAAGGAAAACTTGAAGAAGGAATTCAAGGAAGATCATTAGAAACTTTTTGTAAAGAAAAGACTTAATATAATTCTTTGATTAAGCTCTCTAAAATAAGTAAAAATGGTTTTCAAAAGTAAAAATGGACTAAGAATGAAAAAGGTTAATTAATAAGTTCGTACATCTATGTGTACATCTATGTATTTTCAGTTAATTAACTAACTTTTAATGAAAACCTATGTGTATATCTATGTATACATATTATACATTTATGTATACATCGATTGATTCTGGACTTACTTGATCAATATGCATGTTTGCATATATATATCAATTTGTACATCTATGTATAAATCAAAACAAAAGTAAGAATACATTTTTGACATATATACATCGATTTGTACATCTATGTATAAGTTAATATAGAAGCATTTTCTATATATACATCTATTGATACATCGATGTATAAACTAAAATAGAAACATTTTAAAAATATACATTGATTGGTACATCGATGTATAAGCCAAAACAGAAGCAAGAACGTTTTGAAATAACTATACAATCAATTAGTTAATCGATGTATAATCTTCTGGGCTGAAAATATAAGTGTTTTTCATGAACAACATCGAGGTATTCATATGTGTATCATTCAAGATCAAGAACATCCAAGAAAATAATCGATTAGGCAATCGATGTACACATGTTATAAAAGTGAAATCTTGTTTAAAACATCTGTGTACATATCGATTGACTAATAACAGAATTTTTCTGATAAGTCTGTTATGATCTCAACTAACTTGTAAAGTGTATCCAATGAATCTATTTTGAGATAAACCTATATAAGGACATTAGGAAACACCTTTTACGAAAGAATTCATTCAAAATTTGAGAACACACACATGGATATTGAGAGAGCTTTTTATTAAAGAAAAACTGAGTATTTTTCTCTAGAGCTTCAATTTGTAATTTTTGATTTCTTGGAATCTGATTCAATCTTTTCAGATTCTGTAAAAGAGAGATAAGAGAGAAGGTTCTCTCGCTAGTTAGATCAAGAGTAGAAGGGACCCTTGGTGCTGTGCAAGAGTAGAAGGAACTCTTGTGGAAATTACAAGATTGCTTTGACTAAAAAACTGTCATTTGGGTAGAAGGAACCAAGAAGTGGAGCTTTTGTAAAGAATCTTGTATATTGGTTTTCTATAGTGGATAAATCTCACAGTGGTGTGGGGACTGGATGTAGGTTACCAATAGAGGTACCTGAACCAGGATAAATATCGGTTTGCAATTTTCTCTATCCCTTAACTCTTTATTTGCATTATTGTTGAATGTATGAATTAAGCAATACGTTAGGGGTGCCTGTATGATCTGATTTGTTAATGATCTTATTCTTATCTAAAATCAATCTTACTATTAATATTTCTTTATAAGTTTTAATTCTTGATTGTAATACATCTTGTAAAAACACATTTTGGTTTGTTAGTTGACAAAATCTCTTTTTTGATTAAAGAAAAGAATCAGTTTTTGCAAAAAGGGAAAAAGTTTCAAAAACTTATCATACTCAATTCAATCCCCCCTTCTTGAGTAATCCAAAGCCACAACCAACAAGTGGTACCAGAGCTTTCACTCTTGTGTAAAGCTTAACAGCTTAAGAGGATGGCTTCAAAATGATATCTTGGGAGAAGGGGCTTCCTTGGCAAGACTCCCTACTTTCAATGGCACTGCCTATATGTATTGGCAAGAAAAGATGTTAATATTTCTTGATGCAAGTGGCATTGATGTTTTAGATGCTGTTGAGAATGGTTCACACATTCCTCACTCTCTTGATACTAATGGCAATAAGAAAGAAAAACTTAGAAGTGATTGAAATGATGAGGACAAAAGGAAAGTAGGTTAGAATGCTAAAGCTAAGAATGCTAAAGCTAAGAATATTAAAACTGTTGCCTTGAGTTATGATGAATTTTTCAAGGCTTCAAATTGTAAGACAGCCAAGCAAATATGGGATAAGCTTCAAATTACTCATGAAGGAAACAGTGATGTAAAGAGAGTAAGAATGAACTCACTCATGCACGGGTATGAACTCTTTCACATGAAGATTGGTGAAGACATCAATGATATGCAAAGAAGGTTCACTCATATAGTGAATCAGCTGAATAGACTAGGAAAGAGCATTTCAGATGAACAACAAATTAATAAGATCATGAGATGTTTGACAAGAGAATGGCAACCAAAGATTACTGCTATAGCTGAATCAAAGGACTTGGAGACCATGAATATTGCTACATTATTTGGAAAACTCAAAGAACATAAGATGGAGTTGCATAGATTGAATGACCATAAAGAGAAGGAAAAAAAGAAAAGAGGCTTATCACTCAAAGCATATATCTCCAAAGAAAGTCTTGACTATGATGAAGACGAAGAATTTGAAGATGAAGATGAATCTGAAGAGGATATGAGACTGCTAGTTAGAAAGTTCAAAAGATTCCTCAAAAAGAAAAAAAACCTACAACAAAAGACCCTCAAACTTCTTTTCCAAGAAGAACTCTTCAAAAGCTGAAAGTTCAACATCAAATGTGAAGTGCTATGAATGTGGCAAACCTGGACATTACAAGAATAAGTGTCCTAAACTTCAAAAGAAGGACAAGCATGACAATCATAAGTCCAAGGACACGAAGAATAGAAAGCCAAGAAGAGCATACATAGCCTGGGAAGAGAATGATATGGATTCCTCTGAACATTCTGAGGAAGAAAAGGCCAATCTTTGTCTCATGACTAATCATCAAAGTGACAATGAAGATGAGATAAATGAAATCCCCCTACCTATGATGAACTATAAGATGCTTTTGATGAATTACATAGTGAATATCTGAAAATTACTAAGTAATTAATGTCATCTAGGAAAGTCATTGCTATATAATGTAGTGAATATGCATCTCTTTAAATTAAGATTAAAGAATTAGAAGCTAAAAACATTAAGCTAAGTACATCTAGTTCTACATGTTCTAATTGCACATTCTGGAAAAAGAAGGGGAAAAATCTGAAAACCACTCTATCTAAATTTACAATGAGAAGAGATAATCTAAATGCTATGTTAGGACAGCAAAAATGAGTATATGACAAAGCTGGAATAGGCTATAAACCAGCATTGCATGAAAAGGCTCTTAAGAAACTCTTTGTTGCACCTAAATCCTCTACTAGTCCTTTTGTTAAATGTTTTTATTATGCAAGAAAAGGACATACAGCTTCTACATGCTATTTTAGAAATCCTTCAAGGATTTGTGTTAAACAAATTTGGGTTCCCAAGGGAACATATGTTACGACTAACACTAAGGGACCCAACAAAGTTTGGGTACCTAAGAAAAATGCTTAAAATCTATTTTGTAGGTGTGTTTGAGAGCCAAAATTTTAAATTGGTATCTTGATAGTGGCTGCTCTATACATATGACTGGAGATATCACTAAGTTCTTATCCTTCACTCCTAAACAAAGTGGAAGTGTCACCTATGGTGATAACAATAAAGGAAAGATCCTAGGAGTTGGAACAATTGGAAGAAGCACAACTACCAAGATAGAATGTGTACTATATGCTAAAGGGCTTAAGCACAATCTACTAAGCATCAGCCAACTATGTGATAAAGGTTATAATGTATTCTTTAACTCTAGTAGTTGCATTATAGAAAACAAGCATGATAGAAATGCAAAACTGATAGGTAATAGATTGAATAACATATACATGATAGATTTAGAAAGTATTTCTGCTAGTGATGTATGTTGTTTGATATCTAAGGAAGAGGAAAATTGGCTATGGCATAGAAGAATAGGACATATTCACATGGATCATCTAAACAAACTCATTTCTAAAGAATTGGTAATTGGATTTCCTAAAACCAAATTCTCAAAAGATGGTTTATGTGATGCATGCCAAATAGGTAAACAAACTAAAGTATCTTTCAAAGGCTAAGAATATAGTTTCAACTGAAAGACCTTTACAACTACTACACATGAATTTATTTGGACCCTCTAGGACCAAAAGTTTTAGAGGAAATTTGTATGCATTAGTTATAGTTGATGATTACTCTAGATTTACATGGACTTTCTTCTTAGCACACAAGAATGAAGCTTTTACAGCCTTTAAGAAAATGGCTAAGTTAGTACGAAATGAAAAAGACATGAAAATACCTACTATAAGGAGTGATCATGGTGGAGAATTTCAAAATGAAGAATTTGATAATTTCTATGAAGAGTTGGGAATTCAACATAATTTCTCTGCTCCAAGAACTCCACAACAAAATGGAGTTGTGGAAAGGAAAAATAGATCCTTAGAAGAAATAGCAAGAACTATGTTGAATGACTCAAACATGCCAAAATATTTTTGGGCAGATGCTGTAAACACGGTTTGCTATTTAATGAATAAAGTCTTGATTAGATCAATTTTGAAAAAGACTCCATATGAACTCTATAAAGGTAGAAAACCAAATGTTTCACATTTCCATGTTTTTGGTTATAAATATTTTGTACTAAATAATGGAAAGGATAATCTAGGAAAGTTTGATCCTAAAGCTGATGAAGGAATCTTTCTAGGTTATTCATCATCTAGTAAAGCTTTTAGAATTTTCAATAAAAGAACACAAACAATTGAAGAATCTGTATATGTTACATTTGATGAAACTAATCCCAAAAGATTGGGAAAGGAATTTGTTGATGATGTTGCAGAAACTTTAAAAGAGATTCAACTTAAGGAAAATCAGGACAATGCCAAAGTGGATGAAGTAGTGGAAATTCCACAAGATGCTCAACATGAAGATTTACCTAAAGAATGGAAAATTGTAAGGAATCACCCTCTAGACAACATAATTGGTGAAATATCCAAAGGGGTAACCACTAGACATTCCTTAAGAAATGCATGCAATAATATGGCTTTTGTATCACAAGTTGAACCTAAAAACTATAGATGAAGCAATTATTGATGAAAACTGAATTATGGCAATACAAGAAGAACTTAATCAGTTTGAAAGAAATAAAGTTTGGAAACTTGTTCCTAAACCCAAGGACAAACAAATAATTAGTACAAAATGGGTGTTTAGGAATAAGCTTGATGAAAATGGTATCATAATAAGAAATAAAGCAAGATTAGTAGCCAAATGTTATAATCAAGAAGAATGAATTGACTATGATGAAACATATGCACCTGTGGCTAGATTAGAAGCAATTAGAATGTTGTTAGCATATGCATGTATCATGAATTTTAAATTGTATCAAATGGATGTTAAGAGTGCATTCTTAAATGGATATATACAAGAAGAAGTGTATGTTGGTCAACCCCCTGGATTTGAAATAAATGAATTTCCTAATCATGTGTATAAACTAACTAAAGCCTTGTATGGATTTAAACAAGCTCCAAGAGCTTGGTATGAAAGACTAAGTAATTTCTTACTTCAAAAGGAATTCATAAGAGGAAAAGTTGACACAATACCATTCACAAAAAGAAAAGCACAAAATATACTACTTGTTCAAATTTATGTTGATGATATTGTATTTGGTGTTACTAATGAATCTTTGTGTAAGGAATTTGCCAAATTAATGCAAAACGAATTTGAAATGTCTATAATGGGAGAGTTTACATACTTCCTCGAACTACAAATCAAACAATGTGATGATGGAACTTTCATAAGCCAAACTAAGTACTGCAAAGAACTATTAAAGAAGTTTGGAATGGATAATGCAAAGGAAATGACTACTCCAATGAGTCCATCATGCTACTTGGACAAAGATGAGAAAGGTAAATCAGTAGATGTTTCCAAGTACAGAGGTATGATTAGTTCCTTACTGTATTTAACTGCAAGTAAACTTGATATAATGTTCAGTGTTTGTATGTGTGCTAGATATCAATCCAATCCTAAGGAATCACACTTAACTACTTTAAAAAGAATGATGAAATACTTATTAGAAACTAAAGAAATGAGATTATGGTATCCTGAAGGATCAACTTGTAACTTAGTAGGATATTCTGATTCTGATTTTGCTGGATGCAAGTTAGATAGAAAAAGTACTAGTGGAACCTACCACCTACTAGGAAACTCATTAGTTTCTTGGTTTAGTAAGAAATAAACAAGTGTGGCTTTATCAACTGCTGAAATAGAATATGTTGCAGCAGAAAGTTATTGTGCACAAATTCTTTGGATGAAACAACAACTTATTGACTATGGTGTTTTCTTAGAGAAAGTACCAATCAGATGTGATAATACTAGTGCTATAAATCTCATTGAAAATCCTATAATGCATTCAAGAACCAAACATATTGAGATAAGACATCATTTCATAAGGGATCACATTCAAAGTGGAGATATAATCATTGAATATGTTGATACATCTAAACAATTAGCTGATATTTTCACCAAACCATTGGCTAAAGATAGCTTTTTCTACATAAGAAGAGAATTAGGAATAATTAATCCTACCTATGCTTGATGTTTTGAATGTTGAATGCGTGATATTTTGATGTTTGATGTTATGCACCGATTGCACAATCAATTGATATAAGCATTATATACTTAAAATAATTAGAACATCAATTTGTACATCGATTAAAGTCAAAAATCAGAAAACATGACTCTTTGAAAATCATTATGCATCTATTGGACAATCAATTCATTTGATTAAATAGGTATATGATATGCATCGATTGACACATCGATTGACACATCGATTGACCTGATATGAAATTTTGGCAATTGCAATTTAATTTGATATAAACCGATTTACACATCGATTGAATCACGAATCTCAAATGCACTACTCACTGTAAGTGACTATGCATCGATTGCTACATCGATTAGAATGGTTTTAAAAACACTGACCCTATGTATACATCGATTGTAACATTGATTGAGTAATAATTCCAAAATTTAGAACTCAATAACTTACTCTATACATCGATTTATACATCGATTGGATGTATGCTGCAAATTGTTGGACTCTCTGACATTGCTTGTACATAGATTCACACATCGATTGATTTCAAGTTTTTAAAACTTTGTACTCTCTGACTTAGCTTATACATCGATTAATACATCAATGTACCTGATTTGAACTAAAATCTTGATGCTAAGTACATCAATTAGTATATTCATATTGGAGGTAAAAACCCTTTCACACATTGATTGGGAAATCGATTGACTATTCTGGGTTTATTAATTTCAACTTCCCTCCAAATTCTTCACTTGTCTAAACCAAATTTCAGAGAACCTAAACCCTAGCAGAGCTCGAAATCTTCTCCAATGGCTCGTGTGAAGCACCCTGAACCCTCTACATCTGTTCCCTCTAACTCCACATCTTTCTCCTCAACTCAATCTTCCACACCTCAACGTGTTTCACCCATAACAACCTCTGTTCGCCCCAAAAGAAAAGGAACTGAGAAAACTCAGGTTTCTCAAAGGATTGACAAGTTTCCAATCAAAAGCTTGAAGAAGAAAACACAATACAAAGGCAAGAAAGTTGCTGAATCTTCAAAATCAGCACCTAAGAAACAAGAAAAGAAGAAGAAAATGATGAAGGACACACCCAAGAAGAAGACTATTCAAAAGAAGAGAAAAAGAATAGAGGAAGAAGAAGAAAATGATGAAGGAGTTACTGAGATTGAACTTCTCAGAAGGTATTTCTCTGATGAGGAGTACATTATGCTTTATAAGAACAATTTTAAACATAGAGATACTCATGAGGCTAGGACTGTTGATTTCAATTATTTTGAGACCAACGAGTTCACTTTTCATAAGATTTTAGAGGAGTATAATCTGAGTTAATTTCTGCAGATTAAAAGTGATATTTACCTTACATTGATCAAAATATTTTATTGTACATATGAAATGGACAATGAGGGATTCTCTGCTGAAGTAAAGAACACTAGAATTGAGATGACTTTTGTTGAGTTTGCTCAATTTACTAGACTAGATTACAAAGGAAGTAATCTTGCTGGTACTGGACTAGACAGTGCTTGGATTAAGAATTTTGACAGGGAAGAAGCAAAGAAGATGCTTCTAATTAAAAATGCACCAGAAGGAAGATTGATAAACATCAGCTCTATGCACATTCAGCATAGGCTCCTGCAATATGTGCTGAGCAGGATACTTCTACCAAGATCAGGAAATCATGTTGTGGTGCAGAACAATGATATTTTGATGTTTTGGGCTATGCTACAGAAGAAGCAGCTGAGTTGGAGCTTTATAATTGCTAGGCACATGTTGGACTGTAAAATCAGTGGAGCTACCCTACCCTATCCTGGATTAGTGGTGAGTTTGCTGGAACACTTTGGAGTCTCTCTAGATAATGAAGAGAAATTTGAAGCTACAAAGGTAACTCACAAGTTTGGTGAAGGAATCATTAGCAAGATGAAGCTTGCTAAAGTAAATGAAAAGTGAGTTAGGATAGCTGGTGAAGAGCAAAGAGCTGCAGAGGACAACTCAGAGCTGAATAGAAAAACTTTGAGGCTAGGCAAACAAAACATCATATTATGCTAAAACAATCTATTGACTACTTGAGTATTAGACTCAACACTTTGGAAGGCCAAATGGCCACTCTACATCAACATCTAGGTATATTTGTCACTGCACCTCCAGAAGTTCATCCTACTTCTGAAGATGTTGTGAACATAACTAGAGAAGCTGCTGCTGCACCTGAAGAGGAAGACAATCTTGAATGGTAAGCAGGCCAAGCTTCACAGCACACTGAAGAACCAAGGACCAATGAAGATGCTTAGATCTTAGGGTGTCTTAAGTGTGTCTGTAATGATGTTAATATGTTGCTTTTGATATTTGTTCAATTGTTTTAAATTTTAATTTTTCTTTGAACAATGATGATGATAAATGACTGTATAACTTGTTTTGATCATGCTGATATAAATGAATGAATCAATGAATGGTTGAATTTCTAGTATGTACCTTGTTTTACATGCTTTTGTACTTTGACTCTCCCGTACATATTCTTTTTTATAATGACAAAGGGGGAGAATAGGTACCATACACATACTAAATAAAATAACAACCTAACCAATGAATACTATACTAAATCAACTTGAACTAATGATCTAAAATAATGATGTAATGATCCTATACATATTCAAATGATAAGAACTGTCAATTAGACAGGGAGAGTAAATGGTAAACAACTGCTACATTGTATTACTTTGATATGTATTGTATTACTCTGATATGCATTGTACTACTCTGATATATTGAATGTTAAAAATGTTATGTATGGTAAGTTTGTCATCAATCAAAAAAGAAGAGTTTGTGGATAAATGACCCTAGTGTGTTTTGATTAATGATTAAATTGAACATGATTATTATTTCTTTAATTCACTAACTACTTGCCAAGCTTGATTTTTTTCAATGAGATTTAATGGAGCAAGAAAAGTGGATGCAAAGAATCATGGAGCAAAGCATTTCAATGCAAGGATCATGAAGGAAAACTTGAAGAAGGAATTCAAGGAAGATCATTCGAAACTTTTTGTAAAGAAAAAACTTAGTATAATTCTTTGATTAAGCTCTCTAAAATAAGTAAAAATGGTTTTCAAAAGTAAAAATGGACTAAGAATGAAAAAGTTTAATTAATAAGTTTGTACATCTATGTGTACATCTATGTACTTTCAGTTAATTAACTAACTTTTAATGAAAACCTATGTGTACATCTATGTATACATATTATACATTTATGTATACATCAATTGATTCTGGACTTACTTGATCAATATGCACGTTTGCATATATACATCGATTTGTACATCTATGTATAAATTAAAATAGAAGTAAGAATGCATTTTTGACATATATACATCAATTTGTACATCTATGTATAACTCAACACAGAAGCATTTTATATATATATATATATTTTATTGATACATCGATGTATAAATCAAAATAGAAACATTTTGAAAATATACATTGATTGGTACATCAATGTATAAGCCAAAACAGAAGCAAGAACGTTTTGAAATAACTATACAATCGATTAGTTAATTGATGTATAATCTTCCGGGCTGAAAATATAAGTGTTTTTCATGAACAACATCGATGTATTCATATGTGTATCATTCAAGATCAAGAACATCCAAGAAAACAGTCGATTAGGCAATCGATGTACACATGTTATAAAAGTGAAATCTTGTTTAATACATCTGTGTACACATCAATTGACTAATAACATAATTTTTTGATAAGTCTGTTATGATCTCAACTAACTTGTAAATTGTATCTAATGAATCTATTTTGAAATAAAATTATATAAGGACATTGGGAAACATCTTTTAGGAAAAAATTCATTTCAAAATTTAAGAACACACACACAAATATTGAGAGAGCTTTTCATTGAAGAAAAACTGAGTATTTTTCTCTAGAGCTTCAATTTGTAATTTTTGATTTGTTGGAATTTGATTCAATATTTTTCAGATTTTGTAAAAAAGAGATAAGAGAGAAGGTTCTCTCACTGGTTAGATCAAGAGTAGAAAGGACTCTTGGTGTTGTGCAAGAGTAGAAGGAACTCTTGTGGAAATTGTAAGATTGCTTTGACTGAAAAGCTGTCATTTGGGTAGAAGGAACCAAGAAGTGGAGCTTTTGTAAAGAATCTTGTATATTGATTTTCTATAGTGGATAAATCTCACAGTGGTGTGGGGACTGGATGTAGGTTACCAGTGGAGGTAGCTGAACCAAGATAAATCTTGGTTTGCAATTTTCTTTATCCATTAACTCTTTATTTGCTTTATTGTTGAATGTATGAATTAAGCAATATGTTAGGGATGCTTGTATGATCTGATTTGTTAATGATCTTATTCTTATCTGAAATCAATCTTACTATTAATATTTCTTTATAAGTTTTAATTCTTGATTGCAATACATCTTGCAAAAACACATTTTGGTTTGTTGGTTGACAAAATCTCTTTCTTGATTAAAGAAACGAATCATTTTTTGCAAAAAAGGGAAAAGTTTCAAAAACTTATCATACTCAATTCAACCCCCCTTCTTGAGTAATCAGAAGCCACAACCAACACAATCTTCAATCTAATTCTTATTTAAGATTTTACATCCAATTAAAACTCTAAGCATCTAAGAAGAGGATAAGCATCCTTCAAATATTTACTTTCAATTTTTTTTTATTTTTGCACAAAATTTGATGATTTATCCTAAAAATTTAAATATGATTATGTGAAGGGATAATTATTTAAAAATCAATTAAAAATCCTAATAAATTAACTCAAAAGATGAGTGTATTTTACACTTATCAAATACCCCCAAACTCAAAATATTGCTTGTCCTCAAGCAAAAAGAAAAAGAAAAAGAAAATAAAACAAAAAGACTAACAAATAAAAACTCAAAATACACAGACTCAAACATGGCAATACTGGGTATTGAAAATCATTCATATCTTCAAAAATTGCTTCACAATCTAATTTCAAAGTGGTACACATGTATAATCCAATTGCTACATCGTCTTTCACATGCAACTTTTATGCATAAATGACTTCTCAAAAACATGAATGTAAGACTAAATCTACTCATAGAGAACAAGTCTAAATAGGTTTATAAAAATACAAATGCACATCAAACCAATATCCATGGGGTTGTTTTTCATTTTTCTCTCCACTAATGTAGACAACACAAAACCAAGGATAAAAAAGGACTTTACAAAGCTTGTAATATATGGCCAATGGTGAGGGTTAAGAAAGAAAGGGTAGGATAATAAAAACAAAAGTTGAGATACATAATCATGCAAATTTTAAAATTTAAGCCATAAAATGTAGAATAAGTGTAAAATAGAGCATAAGAAACAACACATCATTCTTTTTTTTTAAATTTTTTTTTCAACAACCTTCACCCCCAAACTTATTTCTTTATAATACTTTGGGTGGACTTTGTCTTTTTGAATTTTTTTCTTCTTTTTTTCTGAAATTTTTTAGCTCCACAAAACTTCATGTACAAAAATAATGAAGGCTTGAATAATAAAATAATACAATATATGCACTTAATAAAGTGTGTGTAAGAGAGGAATATGTTTTTTTCATGTGGGTATAGGAAAGGTAAATGTGGGTAAAGAAAAGAAATAGAGGTCGAACAATAACAAGGCTGTAAAATGGACCTAAAGATATTCTGTGTTCACAGCTTGGCTTGAAAGACTCAAACGGTCCAAAGAAGACCCTTATCATTTCTTTAATCATGCACTGCCTAGGATTTTGCCTTAAGAGAGAATCAAACAACTTCTAGATACAAATCATCCACATATATGCATTTCCATAAACTTTCTCTAAGCTTGACATGCATGCATAATCGAAGGTCTATCAAACATAAAGATGGGAAGAACATCCATACACAATTGAAACAATAGAGATAAATGCAACTTATGGATTCTCATGTGATATCCCAAGAAAATAAATCAATCCACAATTTATGCAATCATTGGATATTCAATTCAACACATTAGCATGCACAAAATGACTCAAAATATAATAAGGTGATAATGACAAAATTAAATAAATAAAAAACAAATGTGAAAATAAAATATTAAAGAAAAAAAAGAAAAACTCTTTTTGGTGATTGATAACTATATACACCCCCTACAAAGGCTCCGAATTCAGGGAGGCACCTAAGCCGACTCATCATTAGCTTCAAAACAAGAACAGAAAAATGTTAGTCAATAAAATAAGAAATAACAAAATAATAGAAAAAGCAAATAACTAACTAAATCTGAAAGGATGAAAGAGTAAAGAAAGAGAAAGAAAATTTGGATTGCCTCCTAAAAAGCGTTTGTTTAACATCATTAGCTCGACATTGCCTTTTGTTTATGGTGACTTGAAGTAGGAAAAATAAGATGACACTTTTATTTTCTCAGACCACTTCTTCCTTCCTTAGTCAACAACCTTTGAAATGCCTCCCAAGGCATTTTGAACTTGACTTGAACTTGGTTATTCTGAATACACCTTAGCATGCAAGATTTCATTAGGCCATGGAGGTCTCAATTTTTCAACAGGTAAGGGATTAGCTTGTAGTAAATTCTAAGAACTTGGAGGACCTTTTTTCATTTCAACCATCTTGGAGTTACAAGAATCAACATTAATCGATGGTGCAGAGTTCTTACCAACCGACTCCTTTTGAACTTTACCTTAAATGCAATTAATAGGGGCATGAAGATCTGATGTTAGGACAGACTTATCAAAAACATTTATAGTTACTTGATCTCCATCCACCCTCAAAATAAGCTCTCCTCTAGGCACATCAATTAATGCTCTCGAAGTTGCTAAGAATGGTCTTCCAAGAATTAGCGGGATATCAGCATCCATGTCCATATCCAAGACCACAAAATCAACTAGGAAAATAAATTTATCTATCTTCACTAGCAAATCTTCCACAATACTGTACAAACGTCTGATTGATCAATCTAGTAATAGAAGGGAAATCATTATAGGCTTAACTTTCTCAATTCTCTGCTTGCGAAGGATAGACAATGGCATCAAATTAATAGTCGCGCCTAAGTCACATGAAGCCTTATCAACATTCAACTTTTCAATGGTGCAAGAGATGCTAAAACTTCTTGGATCCCTTAACTTCAGTGGTAGATTCCACAATACTGTACGAACGTCTGATTGATCAATCTAGTAATAGAAGGGAAATCATTATAGGCTTAACTTTCTCAATTCTCTGCTTGCGAAGGATAGACAATGGCATCAAATTAATAGTCGCGCCTAAGTCACATGAAGCCTTATCAACATTCAACTTTTCAATGGTGCAAGAGATGCTAAAACTTCTTGGATCCCTTAACTTCAGTGGTAGATTCCATTGAATTATGGCACTGCACTCTTCAGTAAGTGCTACAGTCTCATCTTCTTCTAATTTCCTCTTCATAGATAACAAGTCCTTCATGAGTTTGGCATAGGAGGACATCTGCTCAAGTGCTTTAGCAAAAGGAATGTTTATCTGCAACTGCTTGAAAATATCAAGGAACTTTGAGAACTTCCTCTCTTGCTTCTCTTGATTTTCCTTCTTCAATCTCTGAGGAAATGGAAACCAAGCGTACAGTGAGAGGTCCAATGGTTTACCCAAAATTGAGTCCTTCTTCTTTATTCTTTTTCCCTTCGCTTTGACTTCAGTAAAGACCTCTGCTTTAGGTGCATCTTTAATGGAAACATCCTTAGTAAGAACATCATCTTGCCTTTTCTCTTTTGAAGAACTAGATACTTCATTCACTAGAGCTTCCAAAGTTTTACCACTTCTTAGTGTGATTGCATTACAATGCTCCTTTGTATTGACTACAGTGTCTCCAGGTAGGCTACCTTGAGGTCTTTCTGTGAGCTGTCTAGATATCTGTTCCACTTGATTTTCTAGACTTCTGATGGCTGCTTCTTGATTTTTAAAATTAGACCTCGTTTCCTCTATGAAAGTGGAAGTCTGTTGCATAAAAGAAGAAGTTTGCTACATGAAAGTGGATATCTATTGCGAAAGCTTTTCAAGTGCAATCTCAAGAGGAGACTTGTGCTCGGGTTGAGCATTCAGTGGTGTGGCTTGATTCTTCAAAGAGAAATTGAGATGATTCCTCCAACATGGATTATAGGTAATAGAATAAGGATTACCTTGTGGTCTCGAAGGATTTCCCATATAGTTGACCTGCTCTGGAGCAATAACACCTAAATTTAGCTATATATTTCTAACTCGCTTGGTGAGGTTAGTTAACTACTGCAAAATACTTTTATTTTGAGCAAGTAAAACATCAAGAGTACTGAGCTTCATAACTCCCTGTTTGATTACTACTCTTCCACTGGGCATCTGATATTCATTAGTAGCCATAATCTCAAATAATTCTTGAGCCTCTTCAGGAGTCATAGTGTTTAAAGATCCACCTGCAGATGCATCCATCATAGATTTGGTGGCAAGATTTAAACCATTATAAAAGATCTGCACCTATTGCCAAACTTCGAAAGCATGATGAGGACATTTTCTAAGCAGCTCCTTAAATCTTTCCCATGCTTCATAAAGAGATTCTCCTTAATTTTGAGTAAAACAAGCAATTTCACTCCTTATCTTCTTGAACATTAATGAAGGAAAATACTGAGTGAGGAACTTACGAACCAGATCATCCTAAGTGGAGATATTTCCTTGAGGCTAGGCTTGTAGCCATCTCTTGGCTTTATCTTTCAATGAAAATGGAAAATGTCTTAATCGTATGACATCATCACTAGCCCCATTATATTTGATAGTCATAGAGATGCAAGAAATTAGCAATGTGCAAGTTAGGATCTTTTGTCTGACCTCCCCCAAACTGATTCTATTACACCAGCTGTAAAAAAGCTTATTTAATCTCAAAATTATTTGCTTGGATAGCAGGTCGCACAATACTGGTTGAGACATTTTCAGAAGATGGAGTAACGTAATAAACTAAAGTGTCTCTTCTCCGTGCAGTAGTGTTTTCAACCATCTTTTCTTCTAGGCTCCTTCTTTCTCTAATTACTTTCTTGTTTACTTTTTCTTTTCTTGTTATTTCCGGATCAAAAAGTAATTTTTTTGAATCCACAATACCTCGCTTAAACAAACAAGCAAGCAAACCAGAGTGAAGTAAAGAAAAGAAATTAAAATAAAAATAAAAATAAATGACTAATAAAAATAAACAAAGAAAAACAAGAGTGAATAAAAAGAAACAAATTAAAAAGAAAATTAAATAAAGAAAAAAAACTAAATAAGAAAAATAAATACCTAAATTAATGTCTCTTCAAACTACTATTTAATATTACTAATAATAATCTCCGGTAATGGCGCTAAAAACTTATTGTGAAAACGGCAAGTGTACCGAATCGCAAAAGTAATAAATAGTGAATAAGAGTATCGTTCCCATGAGAAATAGATTATCAATTACTAAATTCGTCATATTGACACTATTCAAGATATCAAAAAAAGAGTTAGTGAAAACAATAATAAGAAAGATTAAACAAAAATAATAAAAACAAAATTTAATTAATTGGATTAAGATGGAAGACACTGATATGAAAGTGTTAAGAGTCAGATTTCACTTGAACTCTATAATTACAAAATCAATTATTGGTTTAATCAAGTTTTATTCTAATGATTCATGGTCAATTCCCAAAATTAATCAATATCCAATTCCTTAGTATATTAATCCTCTTACACTATTTAGAATTAACTAATCCCTTAGTCTAATCCCAAATAGAAAGACATTATCAAGAACGAGGGAATTAAGAGAAAGGCCACACAACCCATAATGTATATTCCTAGCGATTGCAGAAGTTATAGTGTTTATCACAAGTTCTAGGTTCATACAAGTTTTCTTAAATCATAATCAAACCCAAAAATCATTCCTAAATTGACCAGATTTAGAAAAATATTAAGAAAAGAGATAAACACATAAATCATGAAATAGAAATATAGATTAAACTCATAAAAGAATTTACATCACCCAAGAACAAGATCCATCATCACCCTAATAAAAAAGGTTTAGTTACACATAAAAAAAGAAGAACATAAAGGGAAGACTATGACAAACTCTATTGTAGAAATGTAGAAAGGTTTAAGAGAATTCCTAATCTTCAAGCCTAATTGTGCTCACACCACTTTAGGGTTTGTGCCTCTTAAAGGTTGCTACGTTCTGTCCAAGTGTGTTTTTTTTGCTAAACTTGTTTTCCTCCTTTTATAGAAAAGATGACAACTTTTTGTATCTAACTTGTACGATTTTTCTCACCTTCCAAATGGATAAATTTGCCCTTGATCTCAACAGAGAAGTTGCAGGATTTTCTATTAGCTTTTCAATGCCGCAAATGGTGTGTCGATCTGATCTCTGTACCTTAAGATATGACTCAATTAATGAGGAATGTTCAGGATAATGTGGAAATCCAAATTTTACTCCAAATCAAATCTCTTTGAGAATCCTTATCCAATCTTCAATCTAATCCTTATTTAAGATTTTACATCCAATTAGAACTGTAATTAGTATCTAAGAATATGATAAGAATCTTTCAAATATTTATCTTTAGGAATTTTTATTTTTGCACAAAATCTAATGATTTATCCTAAAAATTCAAATATGATTATGTGAAGAGATAATTATTTAAAAATAAATTAAAAATTAAAAAAAACAAAAACTAAGAAAAAATTAGTTAAAAATCCTAATAAATAATCCCAAAAGATGAGTGTATTTTACACTCATCATTTGCTAATATTGAGTCAGCTTAGGTGCTTTCCCGAGTTCGGAGCCTTTGTAAGGAGATGTATATAGCTGTCAGCCGTCAAAAAGATTTTTCTTCTCTTTAGCATTTTATTTCCTCATTTATTTATTTCTTCTTTTGATTTTATTTTGTCATCATCACCCTATTGTGTAACACCCCAACTTTTGGGATAATTACAATATAGTCCCAAAATGTACTGTTTTGTGAATTCTGTGAGCAGTAAATTAAATTTGACTGTTCCGTGAGTGTACTTGACTGTTGTATGTGATTTGCTCTGACCTAGGGAAATAATAATTTTCTGGCCGAAAAAATCTTATTTTAATTAATTGGAGTTGGGGATCTTACTAAATCCAATTGATTGATATATATATTAATCTCGTAATTTTTAGATTTAATCGTGCAATAAAATAATTTTATATTATTATAATATTATTTTATATTACGATCTACCTCTCTCTCAAAAATAGTAAAAATCTGCTTGATTTGACCACAGATCTTTAAAAGTACTGTGAGACCCGCGTTTAGGAAAAGCAGTCAACTATGCTGACTGGACAAATTCTAGCCAATGAGAGCAAGTCAACGAAAGTAGCTTGACTTTCTAAACCAATAAGAATGGGTCAACGAAGGGAGCATAGACTTTCATTTAGACCGTTGGATGAAGACTTAGTTAGGAAGCCTTTAACCTTAGCTGTTGATCTAATCAATGGTGAGATTAGAAATGCTAGTTTTATGACTAATTGATATCTATCTTAGATGTAATCTATGGCTAGGAATTAAAGATGAAATCAATGGTTAGGATTAAGTCAAAAATAGTAGGCTTGAATTTGGTTAGTAGTTAATTAAGTTTAATTTGACTAATCTAATTACCTAATTAGCAAACTAAGTGAACTAGCTTAGTTATTAATTAATTATAATCTAAATACTAATTAGATATCTTAATATTGATTAAAGGTTATAATATATGCTAATATATATTAAAATAATTAGTTATATGATTAGGATGTTAATTAAGATTAGTTAGGATATTTAACCTAACTAATTACCTAATTAATTAGCATGTAATTAGGTGTAATTGGAAAACAATTAAGTCCCTAAAATGATGAAGACCCACACGGTTTTGGGCAGCAAACAAGGAGGCTAGTTGGCTTGATTCTACAAGGTTCATGAACCATCCAATGATATAAGCCATGTGCTTAACTAATGTGAACACTCTAGGATATTTACCATGCAAATTCAATCACTCAACCTCACCCAAAAATACTCACACGGCAGCAGCCCTATTATATTCACTCTTCACTTTTATTTCACACTTATCCTAGTTAATCTATCCATTTTCTC
Source organism: Ormosia semicastrata (assembly GCA_029884595.1). NCBI lineage: Eukaryota > Viridiplantae > Streptophyta > Magnoliopsida > Fabales > Fabaceae > Ormosia > Ormosia semicastrata. The sequence continues at coordinate 12,500,941 of JAQQTO010000047.1, read as the reverse complement.
TCCAAAAACTACCAAGAACCCAAGCTACTTTTCTTCTATTTTCTTTCCCTCTCTATTCGGCCATACACCCTACCCACACAACCAAACCTCTATAATTTTATCTCTTCATATTTCCTAAACCCAAATCCTATTCTAAACACTTTTCATTCACAAAGTTTTCCCAAAAAACTACTCTATCTTGTCCAAAATCACACCTTTTGCTTACTTTTCTAAGGGTAAGTCTTGATTCTATGGTTCAAAATTGGATTTCTAATTTTTCTAACCATGATTGTTCCATGGTTTTTCAATATTAAACCTTGTATGTGTTTTTAATAATTGTTTAAGAATTTTAGGGATTTGTTTGGGAGATTGCACGAATTTGAAGGAAAGGAGAAAAACTAACAAATTACTTGTCTTTAAGAGGTAAGAGGGAGATTTAATCTCATCAACCCTAAGTGGTGATGGGAAAATGGATTTGATTATGTATGAAGAATCCATAAGGATTCGATTTGTGTGATTGTTTATGATTTTTATTATTTTTGTGATTGTTTAAATACTTTCCTATTTGTGATTTATTTTGCTATGCATGATTATAGTTTTTATTATTTTTGCTATGCATGTTTATGGCTTTAAATATATTGTATGTATATTATATGTGATCATATATTGCATGTGTTTATAATTGTATAAATTATTAAAGTAGGATGTGAATAACATGTAACGATTTACATGAGTGTTCCAAAGAACACAGAATGAGGCTCACGGCCTTACATCAAACAGAGAACCAAAATGTTCTCAGCAATTTTCTAAATCAATGAGTTAATGAATTTAGGTAAAATAATAAGTTAAAAATGATTTTTGATTAAATATGGCCAACATGCCATTTAGTGTATAATCAAATGCCATTTTATTTTTGATTTGGCCAACATGCCATTTTATTTGCTAAGATAGGTTAGGTAATTGATTTACAACATAAATTGATTCCAATGATTCATTGAGAAGATAAAAGGAATAAATTCAGTTCTAGAATTTTAACTTAGCAGAATTTAGTTTAAGTAAGAATTAAATCAGACGCTTGAAAAATACTAACGTAAAGCTCATTTTATGAATTTTGAAGCGCGTTAGCAAGTTTCAAAGCGTAATTATTGGGTAAAAATAAAATGAACCATATTTAGTGGAAAACATCAAAAATACCTTATACTGATTTTATAGGCAAAATGCTACTAAAATTTATTAAAATCAGACGCATAAAATGAAAAGATTCCATACTATATTTAGAACACAAGAAAAATACTCTACGTATTTTAAATATACTAGATATAGTCTACACATATTTAAAAGGGTAATTTTAAGCTATTCGGTTAAGAAAATGAATTAAAAATCTTACGCGATTGAGAAAATGATTTTAAAACATTTTGTGATGTTTAAAAATGTCAAAATATCTTTACGCGATTTAAAAATGTTTGTGAAAATGATGAGATTATGAAAATGTGATAAAATTCCTATGCGATTGAAAGATACAGTGAGTTTTGTTGTCGAGCCAAAGTGGTGGACTCAGACATGTTGTGGTATAGTACTATCAGGTGAGACGTACTATACTTTGGTATTTTGTGACTATGGGCATTTTAGTAATTTTTCATAATTATGACAAAATTTGGATAATAAGGGTATTTTTGTAATTTTAGATCATGCTTAGAGTGTTGTGTCAATTTAGTTGATAATTAGCGATTGATTGACGAGGCGAATTACACCATGTTCTGGTGTGATAAGGGTAGTGTGGTTCATTTATGAACTTGGATGCGTTAGTGTGTGGAGAATTCCACATGCGGACAGTGGGTTGCTCCTCTAGGCCGTGGTAACGGGCAACACACTAATGATCTTGACAAGCACTATTCTTAATCGGGATCTTGAGGAGACTATTACGTACTATGCCTGTAGTGCACGGTGTATTGACTGTGTACTGCTACACGATGTTTGGACAGTGGACTATATACACGATGTTTGACGGTGCAATAGTTTGGTTGGGCAGCCATAAAGTATTACTAGTTTCTATTCGGATCATTCTCTCAGATATCCGTGTTTAGTTCCATGGAGTAGGAACGAGTCAGTGTGTGTTCATGCATTATTTTCATTTTACTGCTTACCATAATTTGTGATAAAATGTATGATTTATTGCTTTAATATATTATGCATGATATATTGATGTGTATTATAGTGATAATTGTTTTGTACTGTCATTTTCTTTATTGCCATGCGGGTAGTGATGTAGATTGTCTGACCTCTCTATATGTTTTCTCGATATTACTATATTATTTTCGTAAAGAGTTTGAGGAAGTAGAGGATCAGCCGCTTGAGATACAGTATCCGGACGAGCGATAACCGGGCGAGCTATACGAGGAAGAGGAGCCGGTAGATCACACTGATCATCAAGACTGATCTTGAGATCATGGCGTTGCAAGGATTTTTCGGGTTTGTGAGACTGGAGTTTCACGGAGGCTCTGAGGCCTGGTGTATGCGTGTAGATAGAGGAACAGTTGTTTATGTGGGACGTTTGACTGTGTCCCTATGTAGAGAGTATGATGGAGATGTCATATTCACTACTATGTTATATTTACACTTAGAGTTGCCACTGACTCTTAGGCGTTACTGGCAAGGAATATTCCATGCGCCTAGTGAGCTCAGTAGCGAGTCAATAGCCCGGACTCGTGTTCGTAGTGCTGTGAGATCTCCAAGATGTGAACTTTTCGATGGTCTTTCTGGAGGTTTTGGAGGATGATCCATTGGAGGGTTAGATATCTATCGAGATGCACTTGGGCAATACTATGTCTTAGTTTTGTGTCAACTCTTTACTGCTTTGTTAAATACTTGTAGTTGTAAATTATGTGTGTACTAAAGAAGAATCATACGTATATTATGGCGTGATTATACTTTGTTTAATTTTGTGTTCTGTGTTATTTTATTTAATGTTATAATTATAAAAGGAAAAAAAATATTACCACAAATATTATGTAAGTATCAAATGTTTTACAACTTGGGTAAGAGTTTTATTTTATTTTATTTCATTGCATTCATAAATGTGACATCCCCACAAGGGTGTTACATATTGTGTTTTAAGTCATTTTGTTGAAACTGTGCATACTAGTTTATTGAATTGAATATCTAATGATTGTATAAATTGTGAATTGATCTATTTTCTTGGGATATCGCATGAGAATTAAGGAGTTATGTTAATTTCTATTGCAACAATTGTGTATGGATGTGTTTTTCATCTTTGTGTTTGATAGACCTTGGAATATGCATGCATGTCAGGTTTAAAGAAAGTTTATAGGATTGCATATGTGTGGATGACTTGTATTTAGAAGTTGTTAGATTCTCTCTTGAGACGAAATCCTAGACAATGTATGATCAAGGAAATGATAAGGGCCTTCTTTGAACTGTTTGGGCCATTCAAGCTAACCTGTAAACACAGTATATCCCTAAGTTCTTTTTGCAGCCTTGTGTATGTTAGGCCTTTATTTCTTTTCTTTTACCCACATTTTCCTTTTCTTTTTTCCTTAAAAAAAATTCCTTCTTACATACCCTTTGTTAAATGCATATATTATAACACCCCCTCCGAAGGATGTCACATTCATATTAACTCCTTATAAATAATTAATTACCCAAATTATAAAATATTTAATTTCATTTAAAAATGGGTTTCAAAATTTCTTTTTAGTGGAAAACATCAATTGATCAAATTAAAATAACTCAAAATATAATAACTGAATAACATACTTTTCATATAAACAGAGTTTACAACAACTATACATACATTATCTTTACATACCCAAAAACATAACTCCTAAAACATGAGCCCTTGTCAGAAAACAAATTCCCTAGCTAGGAATGTCTCGACCGATAGAAATTCGACCCAAAGATATATCGAAGTTCTCTCTAGGAGTATAGTGAAATTCATTCCACAACTCCCTAATAGGTAAAATAACCTCTACATAAGCAACTGTATAAAATGAAGTAACGATCCCATGACGAGTCCTACTTACTGATAGAGTAATGTCACCACAATACTCTATATGTCCTGTGCCCCAATAGACACGCCAAGCAGCAGCTCCTTCAAGAAATTGTAGCCTAAAGAAATCTAGCTGACTTCTCCTTGCCGCCATCGTAGTCTTTACAGACGTAAACATAAAATAGAAATAGATAGAATAAAACAGCAAAGAGGTGAGATCCCCTACATCGCATACCGATATAGCAGCAAAGAAATGATACGAACAACAATGTCATTCCACACATACAATTCATAGATTATCATAAAATCAGCAGCACATATATATATTTAGGATATTAAACAGATAAACATTCCAAGAAACTTGCAACTCAATATCAGGCATAATGATAATGCCACAATCATATTATGTTTCAACAGTGTAAATGCTGAATATGCATATGCTCAACACAATCGGTTCCTTCTTCATAGAGTTTACTCAAATTCAGAAATGAACGCCTAGTAGATTTGCCCCCCCTTAATAAGAACTGAAATAAGACAGTCTATGCTGAAAAATGAAAAGCAATAGTGTTCATCGGGATGACAGTGCATTGCAATCCGTGTTCACGGCTAGGGGTTTATATATATATATATATATGACTCAATGTCAAATGATTAAATGACTCAATGTCAACAAGTGAATCACCGCACCCTGACGTCCCCCAAGATTCCTCCCACTATCTTGTAAGTTCTCGTTCATTCCTTAGGCATAAAATGCCGCAACAAATTAAGTGAATATGTTTTTCTATGCATGACAAATGATTCAATCATATATATCACCGTATAATGTTCAAAACATTTTTATTCAAAACAAAGTACCGTTATACTGTCCCCCAATGATACTAACGCAACCGCACATGCACATACAAATTGTCCAATGCCATTAGTATCTATGGTATTATATAACCGCCTATGCAATCGATAATACCAAAGATCTACTCGGGTCCAATACTTCAGTTTCACAAATTCTTTTCAAAACGTTGGCTTTACAGCAAAAGTCGTTGTTCCTCTCAATCGCGTAGCAGTATTATCGTGTTTTCACAATCGCATAACACTTTTGTTACGTTTTCAAATCGCGTAAAGATTTTAAAACATTTTTTCAATCGTGTAGAGCTTTTAAAACATTTTCTCAATCGCATAACTGAAAATTATTATTTTCAAATCGCATAAAATATTTCAAACATATTTTAAATCCAAAATAAAAATTTTCTCATTTAATATCAAAAATTAACTTTATTTACATATTGGTCATTCTATAAAATAATATTTACATAATAGCCCCTCATCATAAAATAATATTTATAAAATGGTCTGTCATTAAATAATATTTGCAATAAAGTCTATTTTTAAAGAATATTTTCAATATAGTTCCTCTAAAAATATAATTTTTAATATAGTCCTTCTAAAAATATAATTTTCAGTATAGTCCCTCTAAAAACTAGTATTTCTACTGTTTCTAAGAAAATTTTGTTTCTTTAAGTTACTTGGGATATTACAGCTCAAAATTTTCTAACGCATTTCAAAATCCATAAGGTGAGCTATGCATCAGTAAATTTCAAGTATTGACATTTATTCTACTACTTAGCTTAATTAATTTAAATTACTTTCATTTAAATTTCAAAACCTACCAAATTGAGTTCTTACTATTAAAACACCTAAGTTTACACTTAGTAAAATAATATTGGATCTTGATCATAAAAAATTGGCATGTTGGCCAAATTTACAGATTACTTTCAAATTAATAGATAAATCATTTTCTAACACTTTAAATCCTTATAAAATTACTTAATTGAATCTCTTGTCATAAAATCATTTAAACCTCAATATGAAAAATAATTTAAAATCCTTAGCCCTCTTGATAGTAATAAGGTCGTATGCCTCTAGACTCTTTAGAGTCATCATACAAATTTTCTCATTATGTGAATCACATATTAAATTACACAAGCATCATCATGCTTCCAAATTCACATAGGCAAATATACCGTCAAAGCTATAAGCATATCAAACACATATACAAATCATGCATACTTATCAAAGCAATAAAACAATCACACAATATAATCAAACAAGCACAAACCAATAATTGCACAATCAAGTGAATAAATCCTTACATGAAATTTTCACTCACAAACACAAACAATTCCATTCCTTCACTGCCACATATGGCTGATGAGGTTAATCTCCCTCTTACCTGGTTGATGTCCTCCTAACTCCTTGTAGGATTCTCCTTTTTGTATTGAACTTTCACCACCAAACAAATCTTAGAATCAAATCAAACGCATAAAAATTAGTATCTAAAGCTTGATTAAGATGACCATAGATCAAAGATGGCCTTAGGATTCTAAGAATCAAAATAAGAAATCAAGTTTCAAGATTTTTACTCTGAAACCTTAGAACTTAAATCTAAGATTCAAGCATGAAGATGATGGATTTAGACCAAAGTCTCAACATCAAATAGGCTTAGAATGATGTGAGGATTCAAGAAATATGATTAGTTAAAATTAAACAAACTTGGAAGATGGTTTTGGGAGTGAAACCGTGAGCTCCTTCAAGAAACAAGGCAAGAGCTTTTTGATCTTTAATTTGAAGAATAAGGTTGAAGATGATAGAACTAGGCTTGGATCTTAACTACAAAGTGTCTTAGGATTGTGTATAGGTTCTAGATCTAAGGTTGTATAAAATTATTGAAGCTTGGAAATGGTTTAAGGGATGATAACTGAATCCTTCAAAGAAGAGAGAAGATGGTGTTCTTTGTGTTTGTTCTTGGTGTTCTTGGATAATTGGAAGAGAGAGAAGAGAGAAAATGGTTTAAGTGTTAAAGTTGATAGGAAATGAAATGAAATAAGCTATTTCTCTAAGTGTGCAGCCGTGGGAGTGAGAGAATGGAGAGATAGAAATTTGTTTAGCAAAATTGAAAGCTATCACATGTATGCACATGGTCTTCACATGGCCTATGTTACTTGGTGTCATCCATTGGTCATAAAAGACCATTAAAGAACCTTGGAGAAGGCTTGTAACCATGGGAGTCATAGGGGAAATTAACTAAGCTTTGCTTCTATTTTAATTCCTAATTACACCTTAATTAAATAATTAATTCATTTAGTTTCTCTTAAACTAATTTAATTAGGATTTCTAATTACATTCTAATTAGTTAATTACGTTATTATGTCATTGTATAGATCATGATTATGTCATGTTTCTAGATAATAGATATTTATCTAGTAACTAGCTTCTAATTAATTAGCAATCAAAATTAGTTCACTTAGTTAATTAAGCTATTAGGGTAACTAAGTTAGATTATCTAGTTAATTAGTAACTAATCAATCTAGCCACTTTTATTGACTAAATCCTAACCATTAAAATCAACTTCATCTCCTAACCATTAATTAAATCTAAGGTTGATATCATAAGCTTCTTTATCAAGATTGCTCTCACACCATTGATTAGATCAATGGTGAGGATCTAAGGCTTTTCCATCAAGTTTTTCATCCAATGGTTCCTAACAAAGTCCAACCACTATATTTGACCAATTCCTATTAGTTGATCAAAAGCTATGTAATGATGGCTCATCATTACTCTTAGATATTTTCTGCTTTCATAATTACACTTAAGATATTTAGCTTAGATATTTTCTGATTAGATATTTTTACCTAGATATTTATCCTTAGATATTTATAGCTAGATATTTATTTCCTAGATATTTACTAGGTGAGTCATCATAGAATCTTTTAGAACAGCTGAGTCAGTATGGTGAGTCGTAATGCAGAGTCACCAGCTGAGTCATCAAGATATTTTTCTAACAGATATTACCCAATGGATAACAACTACTGCTATTATTACACAATGGGTAATGAAAACTCAGATACAGAAAATCCCTGTCAACTATTCCCGGTTTCGGATTTAGTAATATCCCCCGATCCTGCCTTGACAGTTCGAAACTTTCTGGTTCAAAAAAAAATTTTATTTTTCCGGGCCCTCCTCGGGTCCACCCCGGACCCACACATAACTCAAAAAAATACAAAATAATCAAAAGCTTAGAAAGTTCTACAAAAATTCACAAAAATCATAAAAATTATAAAACTCATATATTTTTCGAAAAAATGAAATTCAAACACACGCTTTTCAAGATAATATTAAAATATTAAAATAATATTAAAATATTCAAAATAATTAAAAATTCCTAAAAATTCATAAAAATTCATAAATATTATAAAACTCATTTATGTCAAGAAAAACAAAAAATCGAGATGCTACATATATTGTATTATTTTACTATTCAACCCTTAGTAATTCTTTGTGTATGAAGCATTTAAGGAGCTAAAAAAAAAGAGAAAGTCCACCTAAAGTATTGCAAAAAAATAAGTTTGAGGGTGAAGATCATAAAGAAAAAAAGAAAGAAAAAAAATAAAAATTCATAAAAAAAATATATGCAAATCAAGTGATGGATTCCTATGCTCCATTTTGCACTTGTTCAACATTTTGAGGCTTGGATTGTGAAATATGCATGATTTTGTATTTCAAATTTTGTTTTATTTATCTTACCCCTTCTTTCTTAACCCTTACCCCTAGACTTACATTACAACCTTTGTAAAGTCCCTTTTGATCTTTGGTTATGTGTTGTTTACATTAGTGGAGAGAGAGATGAAAAATAATGCTATGGATGCGACTCTGATGTGCATTTGCATTTTTACAAACCTAATCGAGCTTGTACTTTATGAGTAGATTTGGTCTTACATTTATGTTTATAGGAAGTCATTTATATATAAAAGTTGCATTTGAGAGCATTGTGACAATTGGATTGTATATGTGTGATACTTTGAAATTAGATTATGAAGCAGTTTTTGAGAATATGCATGATCTTTACTACCCGGTATTGTCATGTTTAAGTCTAAATGTTTTTAGTTTTTAGTTGTTGTTTTATTTTGTTTCTAATTCTCTTTCTTTTTCTTTTTTCTTGAAGATAAGCAAAATCTTAAGTTTGGAGGAGTGATGAACCTTAAAAAAAATCATATTTTTACAGTTTAAATTTTGAGCTTTTATCTTCTTTTAATCTCTTTGATTGAACTTTGTTCTCAATTTTTATTATGTTTTTATCATTTTAAATTATATTCTTATTACGTGTTTTATTTATTTTTGATAGGTAAATACACATGGAAAAAGATTGGATGCTCAAGTGCTTATATAGGAGAACATGAGATTTTTCTTCTGGTCGTTCAGCGCCTAAGCGTTGAAGATCCAGCGCCCAGATGCGCATTGCGTATCAAAAAAATTGAAAAAGGACGTTCAGCGCCTGAGTGCTGGACGCGTAATAGAACACATTTTTTTTATAAATAGAAAAGTTACGCCATTGAGTAGGCACTCTTGGTCAAAATTTAGCAGCTGTCGAAGAGCAAAGTGGAGGCACAAACCTAACCTTGGTGTGGGTGCATTTAGGCTTGAAGATTAGGAATTTTCTTCAACATTTCCATCAACCTTCTATGGAGTTTGTCAAATTCTTTTCTTTGTTTTCTTCTTTCATCATGTGTAACTAAACATTTCTCGTTAGGGTGATGATGGATCTTGATACTTGGATGATGTAAATTCTTTTATATGTTTAATTTATGTTTTTATTTCATGCTTCATGTGTTTATTTCTTATCTTAATGTTTTTCTAAACCTGATTTGTTTGAGAATTATTTTAGGGTTTATGTATGATTTGAAAAAATTGTGTATGAACCTGAAACATATGATAAACACCATAATTTTTATAATTGCTAGGATTAGACGTTATAGGTTGTGTGGTCTTTCTTTTAATTCTCTCATTTTCGATAAAGCCTTCTTTATTTGGGGTTATACTAAGGGATTGATTAACTTTAAATAGTGTAAAGATGATTAATATATTAAGGGATTGTATATTGATTAATTTTGAGAATTGATCATAAATCATTGAAATAAAACTTGATTAAACTAATATTTGAAATTGTATCAAAAGAGCTCAAGTGAAATCTGAACTCTAACACTTTGATACCATCGTCTTTCACCTTTAATTATATTTTTGTTATTTTTAATTGCTCTCTTTTTAATATTTTCTTTCATTTTACATTTGTATTAATTCTCACATTTTCAATTACTTAAATAGTATCAATTTAGCAAATTTAGTAATTGTCAACATAATTCTCATGGAAATGATATCTTACTCATTATTTATTACTTTTGCGATTTGGTATACTTGCCAATATCACAACACTAGCATTTATACTCTTGTGATGCATAAAATAGTAAAAGTAATAATTTTTTTATGAAAAATTAAAATTATTTAATTAATTTAAAATAAGTATTTTAATAATTTTATATTAAAATATAAAAGATGACTAATAAACACTTTTAATACAAATAATAATTATTTATTAAGGTTAATGACAATTATAAAATTAGTTAAACATATATAAAATATAAAAATATTAATACACCAATAAAAAGCGTAACTTTTAGTTCGAAAAAGAATATATAAATAATTTTTTATTTAAATATAGTATTTGTCATTAACTTCACTTATTATAGAATACTTTAATGACATGTTAATTATATATATATATATATATAATCAAACAACTTTTACAAGAAATTCACAATTATCCTAGAACCTATAGCACTCTCGTATAAACAATTGAGAATCAAATGGCTTGACTCTAAATTATTCTTGCAAGCCATTGACCTAGACAATCTTGAACATGTCTAGTATGAATTTTTCCTCATTGTACTTGTGTTTCCTTATTAGCTTTTCAACATTTCCAACTTTCTTCCTCTCCACAATGAAAGTAATATATGTAAGTAGTTGTGTGAAAAGTTCTGCTATTACTTGACTACTAATCCTTGAAAATTGAAATGTAAGCTGAGTATCTCTTCAAACTTCTTACATTATAGATATCTTGCTATGACATAGTCTTTGTTTCCCTTTTGAAATTAAGATTTACCTTTTGCACAAGTAAACTCAAGATCTTTATTGCTTATCTTGTTAAACTCTCCCATGCATGCATTTTATGGAATCCATTGCAATCATATAATCATCTATAGTAGAATTTGTTCATATCAAGTTGTCCTTTATATGATTAAAGACATGAAGAGTCTTCCCCACCTATTAACAAATCAAGGAGTAAAAAGCAAAATAAACCTTCTATGATCATGTATATAATCTCGTTGCAACAAAGTAAACATGTTACAAACTTTAGATATTACAAAACCATATAGCTCACTCATTTACTTCTCTTGTTTCCCTCTCCTAGACAAACCTTGCATACTATAAAGCACGATAGCAAGCCTCAACATGGTTAGATAAGAGATGACTGATACACATGAATTACAAATCCTACAGGACCATAAATCATGCCCAAGTTTAAATTCATTTGACCTCCTCTTATTGTTAACTAATTTGCTTGTCCAATCTTTTCCATCAAATTCCTAAAGATCCAATTACCATCACTTTGCTTCATAGTTTTTTTTTTCAAATTTTGTTAGCAAACTCTATAAAAAAAGAATAAAAATAAACAATACTTTTTTTAAAAAAAATTACGTTTGTAAGAGAAAAGGAAAATATTACTAATTTTAAAAATCCATTTGGATCATCCCCATCAATTTCAAAGAAAGAAAGTAGGATATCATCATGTGAATAGGAACCATAGAATTGTACAAATACAATATAAAATCATGTTGGTTACATATAACGTGCACAATCATCTTTCACTCTTTAGAGTAACAACCTTATATACAAAGGACAAGAAGGGAGACGTGGATCTTAATACCTAAATGGCAACTAAAAATCTAAACCAAGAAAAAAAACATAAAATTTATTGCCAATGTTTGAGATGTGCAATTTCATCCAGCACAGTAGCAATGACCAACCCTTGCCAAGTAAAATATGCAACTTTGTAAGCGTAAATTTTAAACAAATAGCCATAAATAAGAACATCAATATCATTATGTTAATTGCAAAGCTAAGTTTTTACAATATAGTAGTTGTAATGACATTATAATAGGCCACTGATTCACCGAATTCATATCCATTTTTTGTTGATTAATAGCCATACATAGAGCTTTCACAACATTCAATGCAGATTCTAATAAACATTTGAACTAATAACACACTACAAATATGGGTTCATTTTAGGTGATATGGCAAAACAAAAGTTGGGCATACATGGAGACTTGATATATTATAATTCCACACGAAATTTTGTACATGCAATGCCGAATTTTCAAAATGTATTGATAGAGAATTTTAATTTGAGTGCTATAATTTGAAGTAAATCAACTTTAATTCTTTTTCATAAATAATATAAACTTAATTAATTTTCATAAATAATATATTAATAAATAATATTCAAATTTTGATGAATTTATTACAGTAATTAATTATGTCAATTAAATGTGAAGCCATGTCAAAGACTCTTTTACTAATACAAATAATAGATGACACATGGTAGCAATATAAAGAGTGTAGATGCCTCATGGTAGAATTTGAGGACATGTGGTGACAACATGGATTGATACATGTTAGAATTCTAAGCCATGAATTATACTTTTATATATTATCGTTATTATTATTATTATTATTATTATTATTATTATTATTATTATTATTATTAATTTCTGAGTTTCGACTCATAATTATGGCGTGGTAATCCATGTTACAATTTAATTCAAATTAAAAATAATTAAACAAAAATTACTTAGGTGATGTTTGGTACACGAAATAGTGATTTTATTTTGGGTTCTATTCCATATAATAAGTATTCCCATGTTTGTTTGCCAAAAAAAAAGTATGAAAAGTTGATTCCATTCCGTGCCCCATATGATGTATTTTGAGTGTAACAAATCACTATTTTTCATAGATATGCTAAATGAATATTAATATCCTAAACTTCAATTAGATCATTAATATCTAAAGCATAGCATAAATGTGTTACATTTGGTTTCATAAAGCATAAAACTCTGATTTCCTAAAACAGGGCACTGGTAAAATGGTAATCGATTACCACCTCCTGGTAATTAATTACCACAGTCAAATAATGTTTCCAGAACATTGGTAATCGATTACCACATGGAAATTTCACTTTCAGAGATTTGGCAATCGATTACCGACTGTAGAAAACCAAAAAATAGAGCTTTTCATGCAAGAACACCCAAAACCAAACATCTATATACCCAAATCTCAGCACTTCTCGATATACTGCTCTCAAAATACGTCTAAAAGGAGTTTAGCAACAACACACAAATCACCAAACCCATACTTTCAAATCTATGTTTACAAAGTTTCCAAGTTACATATAACCTCATCTTTGTATACATATCACAATCATAATTTCTAAACTTCACCAATCCAAATTCTCAAACCAAATTAATCAAACAGAATATTGGTAAATAAAAGGGAAAAGAGTGAAGTAAAAAAATCACAAAATCCCCCGACCTCAACTTCCAAGTATGATGGTGCTAAGTTTATCTCTTTTTTTCCTTTTTCCTTGATACTTTCTTTTTCCTCTCCTGCTCTTTCCTTTGTTCCCCTTTCCTTTCTTTATTTTCTCTTCTTTTCTTTCCCTTTGCTAGAATATGAATGAGAGCAAATGAAAAGAAAAAGTCAAAGAAACAAAAATGAGGAGGGTGGTGGAGTTGTTGGAGTGATAAGGTTAAGTTTAGATATTTTGCTAGAAACATTATATCTCTTAAGAATACTTTGATTTTACAAAATCAAATTTCCTAACTTCCATAGGTGTTATAGAAAATCTTAGAATTCATCTCAATCCTAGTTCCCTCATTGCTTAATTTTCCTTACACATAAAATTGTCATTTAAGCCCTATTACTCTTCCTAAAGTTAAATTAAACTTTAGGAACAAAGCTAATAGACCCTCATATATCTGCCATATCAAATTTTGTTGGATAGGTCTGATAGCATACCAAATAGCTTTACTATTTTTCTTTTTAACCTCCATAATGTTTTTCATATATTTCAATTGAGAAAATATGTGATGATCTAAACCATATCATTGTTCTGAATACAGTATAATTAGAAAAGGACTTGACCTATGAGACACTTCCTATTATGATTGAGAATAGATGATCTAATAGGCCAACTGAAGGGAGCCGCTATTTTCTCCAAGATCAATTTGCGTTATGGTTACCCTCAAATCAGCGTAAAAGTAGAAGATGTTCCCGGAACAACTTTTCTGACACGTCATGAGCACTACGAGTATTATGTAATGCCATTCGAAGTAACGAATGCTCCAGCAATATTTATGGATCACATGAATAGGATCTTTCTTTCTTACGTAGATAGATTTATCGTGGTCTTTATTGACAAAGTTTTGACCAAATCTCAAAGCTCGGAAGAACATGCTGAACCTCTCAGTGTGGTTCTTCATATTTTGAAGGAGAATGAGTTGTATGCCAAGTTATCAAAATGCGAATTTTGGTTAGAGAAGGTAAAATTCTTGGGGCATATGATTTCAAAAGAAAGAATTGTTGTGGATCTATCGAAAGTGGAGGTAGTTCTCCAATGGGAAAGATCGAAGATCGTAATGGAGATTCGTAGCTATGTGGGATTAATTAGTTAGTATTGGAAATTTCACCGCATAATTTTCCAAGATGGCAGGACTTCTTATCCAACTCACATGAAAGAGTCAAGCTTTTGTATGGACTGATGCATGTGAGGGAATTTCTCAAGAATGGAAGGAGAACTCGACTACTTTGCCAGTGATGATTCTGCCCAATCCCAACGAACCTTTTGAGACATTTCGTGATGTTCTATGATAGAGTTTAGAACGTGTGCTTGTTCGGAATAGAAGGAGTAGTAGCGTATACTTCAAGACAACTAAGAGTACATGAAAAGAACTACCCTACACAAACTCGATGTTAGCTTTTGTGGTTGCATTAAAGATGTGGAGACATGTTCTGCAAGGAGCAATATTCGCATGTGTTATAAGGTATAACAAATTTCGACTACGAATTTTTTTTAGAAGAAGAGAGTTGTAATACTCTAAAAATTTATTGTTTCATGATATATATTTATTTTATAATATTTATGATTTTTGTGAATATTTTTGAAATTATCTGAATTATTTGATTATTTTAATATATTTCTTAATTTGTGTGTGCAATGAGCGGGGCCGAGAAAATGAAATATTTCCCCGAGGTAAGAAAACCTTGGACTATGGAAACGGTGACAGGAGATCTTACTAAACCTAATGTCAGACACAGTTTGCAAAATTTTCATTTTTCAAGATTTTATCTGACAGATAAAATTTGGGTACACTTTATTATCCATTGGACAATAGATACCGGCTTTGTTAACTATGACTATTAGCCATTGGATAATAACTTGTAATAAAAATTTAGTAAATTATTTCTATCTAATCACTTTTATGACATTACCCTTGGGACCCACACCTTTATGTCACATCAACCTTGAACCAAGAGAAAACAAGCTTGTTGGAGAAGTTTTATCAAGGCTTGTTGGAGAAGCTTCCTCAAAGCTTGTTGGAGAAGCTTCTTTTCTCTCTCCTTGGAATGGCCACATGGTTTTGGAGGAGAGAAAGATGACAACTTAGTCATCTTTTCACTCAAAGCATCATTTTCATTTTTCATTTCAAAAGCTATCACTTTCTCTCTCTACTTTTCTCTTCTCTCATTTTTCTCTCATTCTCTCCTTCCATTTTCTCTCCCTACCTCACGACCATCACTCCCCATTTTTCCTCTTCCATTTTGTTTGCTCCAATCAATCATATTTCTAAAATCTACACACCCTTTGGATGATTTTCTATGTTGTGATCATCATCAAAAACTCTCATATTCATCCTTTTCTTTCAAGCCCTAACTTAAAGCTCTTAACGTGAGATTATTGATTTCTATTTTTTTCTTCTCATTTTCCTTTATACCTCACGACCAAGACCACTTTGAAGGACTAAAGATTTGATTTTTTTGCTATCACTTAGTTCATTTCCATCTTTCTATCAAAGATCAAGAAGCTAAAATAAAAAACTCCTTTATTTTTCTCTTGGATAGGCCAAGGCCAAACCCCAAAACCTATCACTCAATATTCAATAATTCAATATACTCTTAGATCTTGAATCTATACATCATTCTAAGACACTTTTGTGTGAAAATCAATCTCTAGTTCATCCATCTTCAAGCATTTCTTTAATCTTTGCTTCAAATCTCAAGTTCAAGAATCTTAAGATAAGCTTCTTAAATCTTCTTTCTTGCTTCATTCTAAAGAATGTAAAACCATACTTTGATCTATGGTATCTTATTCAAGATCGGGATATTAATTCTTATGTGTTTGCTTTGATTCTAAGAACCTCTTGGTGGAGAAAGTTTGCTACACGAGGGCATACAAGGAGCTAAGAGGCTACACCTAAGGTAAGAAGGAGATTAACCTTATCAACCACTCATGGTGGCGAGGGACGTATCTATTTGTGGGTGGTAAATCCATGTGAGGATTTATTCACCATGGTTGTATGACTTTGTAGTTTGTTGTGATAAGCTTCGTGTGATCTTGTTACTTGATATTATGTATGAGTTTGTTATAATATGATTTTGATACTTGAAAATTATGTTGTATGCTTTAAATGGTACTAGAAAGGAAAAATATTTTGGTCCCAATAACTATTGAAGCTCACGGCCATGGAGTGGAGAAATAGGGTTTCAAGGCTAAAATATTTCATTGATTGAGAACCTAGATGATTAGGTAGTAATAATGTGATTTATGAATGTACGAATTAAGAAAAGAAGTGAACAAACTCTTGACCTTCGAAAAGAATTGATGTTTGGCTATGGTACTTAATATTATGATGGAGAAGTAGTTTTGGAGACTTGAAGTATTTTATTGGAAACGATTCTTGATAAGTGAAATAAAAAAGGGTTCTTAATTAGAAATAGAATAATGGAAGTTTGGAAAGAATGGTAGAAAATATTACTTAGAAGACTTGAATATTTAATTAGGATCAAAGGATTTATGAATAAAGGAGAAGATGATCACCATGTTATGATTTGAGGAGTAATGAATTTTGAATATATTAATGGAAAATAATTTTGGAGATAACTAGAAAATAAAAATGATTTATTAGCGATGAATTTAGTTGGTTTGATGATGAGAAATTAAATTAAGGATTTATAAGATAAGAATGGAAAAGAATAAATTTTTACCATTTTGCAAAAGAGTGATTTCCGGTCTTGAGAAGAAAAACAAGCTTGAGAAAGAAATAGTGAAAACTTGAAAGGACTTAGGAAAGAGGAAAAGAATTATGAGGATAAGACAATGTAGTTTCTTTTTAAGTCTTTCATGAACGATATGAGGAAAGGTCACTCAAGGAACTTAGTTGGAAGAACTTGGTGATTAGGATTGATTTCTATCTTTATTCTTGAAAGTGTCACAATTAAGGCCTAATGGTGAAACAATGGTTCTATATGCTAAAGAAATTGTAAGAATGCTTCATATGAATCGATAGTGATGACTCTTGAAATTGCACGACTGAGATACCTTGTGAAAAATGAATTAACATTGTACTTTTGGGCCGATGTACTGGACCCAAGCGGATTATGGATTTAACATTGTGCTTTTGGGCCGACGTACTGGACCCAAGTGGATTGTGGATTTAGCATTGTGCTATTGGGCTGACGTACTAGACCCGGGATTGTTAGTGATGAATCTAAGCCTGTTGTGGCTCATTTGGTAGGACTTATACTGTTTATGAGTATTGCTTTTACCCTTGTCATGTGCGCATGCATTGAGTTATTTATCATGCATTGTGAAAGTCAGAATGACTTATTGTCAAGGCAGAATGCCTAGGGGATGAATTACACCTTAGTGTGGATGTGATGGTCGTAATGCCAGTCACGTGTTGACCTTGGGCGTGTCGGGACGTGGGTTTTCCACAATGGCCAACTGGTAGCTCCCTTGGGCCATGGATCAGACTGATGCAGACGCACCGATGATCTAAACCAAGACACTATCTCTAATCACGATCCGGTGTAGACTGTCTGATGAGAGCTATGATGCGCATATTGAGAAAATTATAGCACTTGATTTGAGGCTAACGTGACACAGACAAAGTCTTTTGGATCATTCTCTCCGAAATTCGTGATTAGTTCCATGGAGTAGGAAATGAGTGCATTGAGCATAAGGATGGTCAGCGTATGCATTTTGCATATGTATATTCTGTGTACATCTTGTTGTGGTGTGGTTGGTAATCTTGTATTTTGATGTATCTACCTGAATCATATATTAGTTGATAACATGACAATACCTGTTGATCTGTCTTATACCTATTGATCTGTCTTATTCCTGTACTGCTATGATTATACTTATTATTTCTTGATATCGCTATGTATGAAAGACATTATTATCTTTCATTGTGTTTCTTGCTGCCATGATGGTATTGATTTAGGGGATCTCACCTCTTCTATTGTATTATTCTGTTTATTTCTATTTTTGTACTTATGATGGAAAAGACCGTGATGGCGACAAGGTATGATCCTCAAGGTTTCACTAGGCTACAGTTTCATGGCGGTGTTATGCTAGGCATCGAAGCGTGGAGTGTTCTGTGGGACACGAGGCGCATTCGGTATGACAGAGGTGTCATTTTGCTTTGGCGTAGGACTCAGCATGAGGCGGCTACATTTATTATGGATGCAGTTGTTCGCTTGAGATTCTACATGTCCCTTGGGGAGCCTTGGGATGATTGGAGAGCTTCCTCTAGGGAGGACTCTGTGGAATCGACTGCTCGGTTTCCCGTCCGTAATGGCATGCCCCGACTAGGGGCTTTGTCTACTAGGGATCCCGAAAGGGATCTAGATGAAGATTGGGTGCAGGACCCTGTTCTTTAAGTGTTTAGACTTGGACAAGGCTCAATCTTCATTTAATAGTCATATGTATATATATTTCCTTTTTGGAGCACTTAAGTTTTATACTTTTGGATCATGATATAATGTACTTATGGATGTGACAAACCTCATTTTATGAAAAGTCTTTTATTCCATTCTTCTAACTTGTGTTTCTCTATTTTGATAAGTTTTATGTTGTTTGTTAAAAAGAGATTTTTTAAAAAACTTGTAACGCCCCTTTTTGGGAGGGAATGTCACATTGTCATTTACAATGCGAAAAATAAAATGATAAGTTAAGACCCAGTTCTTTTTATTACAATTAAATTTATCAGGTTAAAGCTGCATAAATAAAATGGCGATAATATATATATATTTTATAATAATTAATAAAATGTAGTGACGAAACATAAATGGAAATAAAGAGCAAGACAAAAGTAAAGCATACATTTGATCAACATTGCATAATCATATATATATAATTATACCAAATCTGTTTAGTTACAAAGCCCAATGTACAAAAAGCAAACCTATACCTGCCCAAAGGATTATACATGTATATCCCCAAGATATCAGAATTATATAGCCCACCAAAATAAAGACACATCAGGCCTCCAAAATAAAACACTGGTAGCCATCAGTAGCTACTAATTATATATATCCTTGAGATGGGGGGGAATCATGTTAGGATCCTCTTCAGGATCCTTCGCGAGATCCTCCTCGAGAACCTCCTCGGGATCTTCCTCATCCAAGGAAACCTCCATAGGAGCCACCGAGCCACGGACCGGAACCCGAGCAGTGGAATCAAAAGAATCCTCCTATGGGGTGTAATAGCGAGCACCAGACATCTCCCTGATGGGCAGATAAAACTCCAAGCGTAAGCTAATGCAGCAGGTAATGATCGACGGTTCATGATGCCTCCAAGCCAATGAGATAGACACGTCTCACAGGTAGACACAACGATCAGAATATAGGTTGATGTGCTAATAGTCTGGCCCTCCAAGGAAGGTGAAATGCACATCACTCAGAAATCCGCATGAGCGCGCCGCCATGAACCGACAGTAGGTGCTAATTGCGATTGGGCCAGAAGCCGGGGAAATCGGGAGCTTCTCCCTCCTTGCCGACGCCTTCGATGGGACACAATATATAGATAGAAAATAAAAGAAATACAAGAAAGAGGTAAGACATCATACCATAATTATCAATTATAGCAACAAGAAACAAAACGGCGCGAAGCACCCACAGAGCATATCAAATAATAATCATAAGCATTAAATAGCAGAAATAGACAAATAAGCAGTTGTAGGCAATTATATATCAGTAATACAACAGTTCCAATTATAATAATAAATAGATGCCAGATGATACATGGACCCACTATGCACATGTATACAAAGTCAAAATCCTACTCCATGGAGCTAGACACAAATAGTCGGAGAGAAAGGTTAGGAGACACGTCTGCAACTCGGCTACCACAGCCAAAGTGCTATAATTCATCAGTTTATCCACGTGCACATCAAGGCATTGTACAGACAATCTACACTAGATCACGACATAGGACAGTGCCCAGTCAGGATCATCGGTGCGTTTGCATCGGTTTGCCCCATGGATAGAAGAGCTACCAACTGTCCATTGCGGGGTACTCGTACCTCGACACCCCCATGGTCAACAATATGACCTACACTAGTCTACTCGCACCCGCACTAAGGTGTGTTCATCTCCTAGGAAACTCGGCTTTAACAATAGTCTAACGGACATTCACAATGCATGACAACTCTATGCATAAACATGTATGTTCATCATTACATACTTTTCCACAATATGCCATAATTGGCCAAACTAAGTATCAACACATTATTGGTCACTCACATGGACCCACAATATTATAATATTGGAATTAAATGAGTTAATACATTTTTAAAGTTTATTATGAATACTTACTTAGATTTAGCCTTTCTTACCAAGTTCGTCTCTAGAGGAATTCTCTTAATTAATTAAATTCTCTAATGTAATTTATTCTCATACACTTAGAAAGTTATTCTAAGGGTCTCAAAGTCTCACACTCTCTTATTCTTTCCCTAATTAAAATTATCCTAAGTCTTATGATAAATTTCATTCTTGGTTCTTTAAAAATTTTGATTCTTAAAGTATATCCAAATCTTCCAATTTTGCTAATTTTCTATCCTATTACCAATAGTTTAATCACTTAATTATTTAAGTTCTAAGGTTACCAAAGTTGTATAATCAAGCCCTAAATGGCCCTAGAGGCCGTGGCCCCCCTAGGGAATTAAGTTCCCAAATTTTCTATTCCATTAATTACATATTGTACGGTTGATTAATTATGTCTTTCACTTATTACAATTGTTCATCAAGAACCCTAATTTTGGGCCTCCAAAACCGTAGCCATTCAAGAGGGAATCCATAATTATTTCCTTCCATTTCATGCCTTCCAATCCATTCAAACGTATCAATATGCATAATCAATCAATCCAATAGCTTAAATGAATTACAAACAACATGTAAGCATACCAATCATGCAAACAAAGAATAACCCTCAATAGGGTTTTCTCACAATCAATCACAAACAAGGTTTCTTATTGCTAATAGACGTTGAGGAGGAGTGTCTTCCTCTTACCTAAGAGAAGAAAACAAGAGAAGCCTCCTAGAATCTCTTTGCAATTTTCGGATTGGACACCACCAAGAACCCTAAAATTTTAATCTCATCAAAACAACACCAATACTTGAAAAATAAGGCATGGATGGTCACAAAGGAGACCATAAAAATGAAAATGGGTAAAAGAGAGTGAAGAATCAAGAAGTTTACCCAAAAATCCTAAGCTTGAAGCTTGAAGAAAATGGTAAAAATGAAAGCTTTTCAAAGAACCACCAACTAGAGAAGTGTTTAGATGATGGAGAAGATTAAGAAAATGGGGTTGGTTGAATTTTTAGTGATGGTGGAGTGCTTGGAGGAGTGGTGGCCATGGGGTATGGCTAGAGAGAATGAAGAGAAAAGCTTGAAAAAGATGAAGGTAGAGAGAGAGAGTGCATAGGAAAATGAAAGGTGCTTTTAGATTTTTGAAAATAATGTGATGTAATTAAATTTGTGAAGCACAAAATCTTCCCTCCAATTTTTGGTGCAGCAGTCGTGAGTGTGGAGAGAGGAGAGAGGAAGTGCATGGCTTCCTTGGGAAGCTTGGAGGAAATTTCCTAGAAGCTTCCTTGAGAAGTTTTGCATGTTTCTCGATAAAGTACAAGGTAAGCTTGTCTCCTTAACTAAGTACTCTTGAACAGATGATTAATTATACTGTTAGAATTATTTTTTCAGTGAATAAAAGTTACAGTTGATGAAAATAATATTTTATTATTCACCGGATAATTTTATGATACAGTGATTTTATTTATCAAATAAAATCTCAAAAAACTCAAACATCGCAAACTGTGTCCGACCTTGGGTTTAGTAAGATCCCCTGTCGACATATTGACAGTTCAAGGTTTACCAGTGATGCGTGAAATCCGCAAGTGTACGATTTCGTCGTCAAGTAATAAAAAGATCGAATCCACAAGGACTGTGTCTATGAATACCAATTAATTAATTAATTCAATTAAATTAAATAAAAGGGAATATGATTGTTTATTAAGAAGAACGTAGTAACAAGCAATTAAATAAAAATCAAAGTGCAAAATTTAGAACAAAAATAGCAAGTTATCAAGAAGGGGTTTTTCAAATTCAAGAAAGCTTCCAAGATTGGGGTACCACAATGATACAAGACAAATCCTAATTGACAACCCTTTTATTAAATTTGAAATTCAATTGAAGGTGAATTACCCTAAATTAGTTAATGCTCTTTCTCAAGATACAAGATCCGTGCCTAATTAAACCAATTCCTACTCTCGTGGTAATTGAATTTAAATTGAACCCATTACGCTTTGTGATAATTCATTGAATCCTCGAAAGGCTAAAATTACTCTCGTGATTTAGACCTTAAGTTCAATTCTTATGGTTCCAACACCTAGATTCACCTCTCAATATGTCCCTAAATGCCTATGAGATACAAATAAGTGGCCAGCAAATTCACATGAATAAAAGCAATAAGAATTGAATCAAAGAACATTCAAGATCAATAAAAGGAGAAACAACGTCAATTAATCATTATCAATGTATCAAAGGGCATTGCCCAATCCTAGAAACAAAAGAAACTACTCAGACATAGAGAAGAAGGAATCAGAAAACATATTCTTAAACATCCAAACTCGTAATCCAAAAGAGAAGAGGGAAGAAAGATCAAGAACCAAAGCCTCCAATGTGCCTCCTCCCAAAACCAAATTAGAACCCCCTAATTGTATTCAGAACATCTATTTATAACCTAGGGTTTTAATTGGCTAAAAAGCCCCCAAAAGAAATAAAAATAAAAACTTAAAAACTGCTGCTCACTACGATCCACGGTCGTGGATCATTCCACGGCCTGGCCGTGGATGGTTCTGCTAAGAAGCCACTCTGAGTCTTTTGAGTTCCACGGTCGTGGATGGTTCTACGGCCAGGCCGTGAAACTCTCTGGAATTCTCTTTTCCTTCTTTAAGTTGTCCCTTGATCCATGGCTGTGGTTTGATCCACGGGCAGGCCATGGATCCCTCTGGAATGGCCTTTTTGCACCTTTATTGCTATCCATTAAGCTCAAACTTCAAACATGCGAGCATTCCATTCAATCCAAGGCCAATTCAACATTAATCCTGCACAAGAACACCAAAAACACCACAGTTATCTGAACTAAGGGAAAAATAAACCAAAAAGGGAAACTAAAATGCTTAAATGCTCAAGAATGCATGCAAAACAAGAGCAAAACATAATGTTATTTCACACACATCAAATCCCCCAAGCTTAAGACTTTGCTTGTCCCCAAGCAAAAATTAATGTCAAACCAAGAAGTGGGATCAAAAGACAATAAAAAATAAGGAACTCGATAAAACAATATCCAAGTAATAAGCTAAGGCAAACAAAGAATCTGAGAGGTAATCAAAATCAAGTCCAATTAGAGGCTAAGTTCTCAGAAATCATGCATCCTCACTAATTGAATTAAGTTCACTCCACTAACCACACTCAAAGTGTTTAAGGGTGAAAACCATACGCTCAAAATCCTTCAAAGAAAATGCACTTCCATATGCTTGATAAGAAACCAGATTTCCACTAATAATCAGCATGCATGCAAGAATCAAAAGGTCTTTCAAGGGTTGTAATGGGGCCATGGGAATGATGTTAGGTGAGGTAGAGAAAGGAAGGTATGACAAAGGGCTAATCAAGATTTTCAATAAACACAAGAAATCCAATAGAACATAAATGGAGCAAAGGCAATTTTTTTTAATCTAAAACATAACTCTACATTTCCAAGTATTTTCTTCCTTTCTTTTCCTTCTTCTCTTTCTCTTTTTTTATTCAAGCTTTCATCTTATGATTTTTTTTATTTGATCTTTTTTTTTCATTTGAGAAAGAGAAGAGTCAAAAACGTATAATTCCCAACACATCTTTACATAACTTTCAAACCCAAATTGCTCCATTTAATATTCTAAATGGTTACCAACAATGTATTATCATGGGCATCAAGAAAAATAATTATACAATAGGCTCAAAATGGGCAACTAGAGGATGAAAGTGTAACAATTTTAAAAGGCCAAAAAAATACCTAAGATGCCTTAATCACATTCAAGCATGCAACCAAAAATTTTACCTCAAAAAGGTTTCAAATCAAATTCTAGAGCACATGATCAATGAGGAATATCACTCAACACAAAGAATGAGAACAAAAATCATATAATGCATAAGTCCCATATAAGCTCAAAACTCACATTTAGAGGTTTAAAAATTCAATGAGAAGCACAAATTCAGAGAACATTATGCTAATTATCAACTATCAAAAGATCACCTCTACTATCAATTAAAACAATGCCTGTAGCCTACCACAAGAATCAACAATTGGGTTCCAAATTAATACCATCTCAAAATCCTCAAAAGAGAAGGGCACAAGTTCAACCAAAAACTCAAGATATATGATGGTGTGAAAATGCAACATGAAAATGCAATGCAAAACAAGACATGAGAATGCATGAGACTCTAAATGACAATACCAATTATCTAAAATGAAAATGAAAATATGAAAATATCCCCCCCCAAGCTTAGAACTTACATTGTCCCCAATGTAAAAATCTAAAACAAGAGAATGGATAAAAGAAAAGAACTCACTGCAGTGGTGGAAAAACTTCTGATGTTCAATCCATGGCCATGAAATTTTTCATGAGCTGGGTGTGGAACCTTCTGACTTCACTCTTTTTCTAATTTGAGCTTCAAAAAGGGTCAAATCTAAATAAGATCCATGAGATAAAGATCAAACCAGCAATACAACACACAAAGTCAAAAGAAAGAGAAGAAATAAAAAGAAAAATAAAAAAATAAAGAAACTTGGGTTGCCTCCCAAGAAGCGCTTGTTTAAAGTCATTAGCTTGACTTTGGTCTGGTTTTTGTACACAAGTGATGTCAATGGAGTAGTGCTCAGTCCCCACTCTTTCAAAGTGTTTCACTCTCTGGCTATTTATCATGAAAGGCTTATGACCTTCTTTCTTCACCTCAAGCACACCGTAGGATAAAACTCGAACAATCTCATATGGTCCTGACCATTTTGACCATAACTTACTAGGATAGAAACGTAGAAGCGAGTTATTAACAAGAAATGTATCTTCGATTTTAAATTCATGTTTCTCGACACATTTGTCACTCTGCTTCTTAGGTTCTTCCTTACAGGGCATAGCATCAGTCACAGATTCCTGTATACCTAAAAGCACAACATTATCCATAACTTTAGTAGCATCAATGCGATTACATGAATTTAAGGAATTAGAATTATTTTCAGATTTAAAAACATCAAAAACTACTTCCTCATCATTCAATCGCAAGGTCAATTTTCCTTCATGGACATCAATGATCGCCTTTCCAGTGGCAAGGAATGGACGCCCAAGTATGATTGGCATTGTAGCATCAGCTTCTATGTCAAGCACAACAAAATCCACCGGCATATAAAACTTACCAACCTTAATAGGAACATCCTCCAAGATGCCCATGGGGTACTTGACAGACCGATCCGCCAATTAAAGTGAGATAGTTGTGGGTTTTAGGTCACCCACCTCCAACTTCTTACACACCAAAAGAGGCATAAGACTAACACTAGCCCCCAAATCACACAGAGCTTTATCAAAATTAGTGTTGCCAATCAAATAGGGAATAGAGAAGCTACATGAATCTTTTAACTTAGAAGGCAATTTATTTTGAATTAAAGCACTACACTCCTCAGTTAAAGCTACTGTCTCATAGTCTTCTAGCTTCCTCTTATTAGACAAGATGTCCTTAAGAAACTTAGCATAGGTAGGCATTTGTTTTAACACCTCAGTGAAGGGTACATTGATGTACAATTTCTTTAGGACCTTTAGGAACTTCCCAAACTACCTGTCTAACTTCGCTTTAGCAAGTCTTTAAGGGAAAGGAACTGGGGGTTGGTATGGCTCAGGGGGTACATACTTAGACACTTTCTCATTAGTTTCCTTCTCTTCTAAGGGTTGTGCCTTAGTCTCTTTTTCCTTATTCCCCTCATCTTTGTCACTCTCCCCATTACCCTTAGGATCCTCTAACTTCTTTCCATTCCTCAAACTCACAGCCTTACAATGTTCGTTGCCTGGGTTGACTTCAGGTTGACCAGGAAACTTACCTTGCTGCCTAAGAGAAGCGCTGGCTTGTTGGGCAATCTGGGTTTCCAACATCTTATTATGAATAGCTAAATTATCAACCTTAGCTGATAACTCTTTAATTGCCTCAGTTACAACTTGCCCATGGTGCCTAAACTCCTCATTCTGCTTAGACTGGCTCTCAACAAAATTCTCAAGAAGAGACTCAAGTCTAGATTTATGTACCTGTGCGACTCCAGAAGAAGGTTTAGCATTACCTTACCCAGCTTAGTACTGACTATTCCGGTAAGAGAAGTTAGGATGTGACCTCCAACCAGGGTTGTAAGTTTGGGAATACGGATCATTTCTCCCCTTTTGCTTGAAGTTATGAAAATTGTGCATGATTCCACTTGCTCCACCGGTGCACCATGTGAGGATCCCATTCTAACTTAGCATTCAGCACCTATATGTCCTTGTGCTCCACAAATCTTAGAAAAATTGTTAGAGGCACCTATGACATTAACATGAGCTTTCTCAAGCATGTCAAAACATTTATTCAAAGAATCAAACTTTGACATAATTAAATCAACACCATCTACCTCAAACTTACTTCCCGAGAGCTTTCTCGGGTTGTGGCCTCTTTCATTAGCGCATTAGTGATGATTTGAAGCTACACTCTCAATTATCCCATAAGCTTCTGTGAGTCTTCTATTCATCAAAGCTCCACCAGCTGCGGAGTCAAGAGACACCTTCGAAGAATATTCTAAACCATTGTCGAAGGTGTGGACGATCAACCGCTTCTCTAACCCGTGGTGTGGGCAAGCTTCCAGCTAAGCCTTATAACTATCCCAAGCTTCTGACAATGACTCGCCATCTTTCTGAACAAAGCTTATGATTTGGGTCCTTAGGTGAGCAATCTTGGAAGGTGGAAATAATTTATCTAAAAAGGCTTGCTCCAATTGGTCCCAAGTAGTTATCGTCTCAGCAGGAACAGACTTCAGCCAAGCTCTAGCTCTATCTCTCAACGATAGAGGAAACAGGCGGAGACGAATAGCATCAACAGAGGCGCCTTCGATCTTGAAGGTCTCACAGAACTCCAAGAACATATCCACATGATCATTAGGATCCTCTGACGGCAATCCTCCAAACTGATTCTGCCTTATCATAAAAGGTAGGGCAGGAGGTATGGTGAAGTGCCTGGCTTCAATGTCTGGCCGAACAATTCCAGATCGCAAACCCCGAGCATTAGGGACTGCATACTCTTTTAACAGTTTATTATCCTCAGCTGCTGCCATAACAAGTGGTGGTTCAGATATTTCTCTTACTCTTTGCCTTTGTTATCTTCTCTTTCTACGTAAAGTTCTTTCAATTTCAAGATCTGCTTCAATAAGAGTCCCAGAACGTCTAGTACTTTGCATAAACAAGAGAAATTACCTGCAGAGAGTCAAAGAGAAATCAAGAACGTAAGAACCAAATAAAAGAAAAAGGTTTAAAATAATTAAATTAAAAAATAAATTAATATTCAAGAAAAACACAGTCCCCGGTAACAGCGCCAAAAACTTAATGCGTGAAATCCGCAAGTGTACGGTTTCGTCGTCAAGTAATAAAAAGATCGAATCCACAGGGATTGTGTCTATGAATACAAATTAATTAATTAATTAATTCAATTAAATTAGACAAAATGGAATATGATTGTTTATTAAGAAGAACGTAGTAACAAGCAATTAAATAAAAATCAAAGTGCAGAATTTAGAACAAAAATAGCAAGTTATCAAGAAAGGGTTTTTCAAATTCAAGAAAGCTTCCAAGATTGGGGTACCACAATGATACAAGACAAATCTTAATTGACAACCCTTTTATTAAATCTGAAATTCAATTGAAGGTGAATTACCCTAAATTAGTTAATGTTCTTTCTCAAGATACAAGATCCGTGCCCAATTAAACCAATTCCTACTCTCGTGATAATTGAATTTAAATTGAACCCATTACGCTTTGTGGTAATTCATTGAATCCTCGAAAGGCTAAAACTACTCTCGTGATTTAGACCTTAAGTTCAATTCTTATGGTTCCAACACCTAGGTTCACCTCTCAGTATATCCCTAAATGCTTATGAGATGCAAATAAGTGGCCAGCAAATTCACATGAGTAAAAGTAATAAGAATTGAATCAAAGAACATTCAAGATCAATAAAAGGGGAAACAACGTCAATTAATCATTATCAATGTATCAAAGGGCATTGCCCAATCCTAGAAACAAAAGAAACTACTCAGACATAGAGAAGAAAGAATCAGAAAACATGTTCTTAAACATCCAAACCCGTAATCCAAGAGAGAAGAGGGAAGAAAGATCAAGAACCAAAGCCTCCAATGTGCCTCCTCCCAAAACCAAATTAGAACCCCCTAATTGTATTCAGAACATCTATTTATAACCTAGGGTTTTAATTGGCTAAAAAGCCCCCAAAAGAAATAAAAATAAAAACTTAAAAACTGCTGCGCACTGCGATCCACGGTCGTGGATCATTCCACGGCTTGGCCGTGGATGGTTCTGCCAAGAAGCCACTCTGAGTCTTTTGAGTTCCACGGCCAGGCCGTGGAACTCTCTGGAATTCTCTTTTCCTTCTTTAAGTTGTCCCTTGATCCATGGCCGTGGTTTGATCCACGGGCAGACTGTGGATCCCTCTGGAATGGCCTTTTTGTACCTTTATTGCTATCCATTAAGCTCCAACTTGAAACATGCGAGCATTCCATTCAATCCAAGGCCAATTCAACATTAATCCTGCACAAGAACACCAAAAACACCGCAGTTATTCAAACTAAGGGAAAAATAAACCAAAAAGGAAAACTAAAATGCCTAAAATGCTCAAGAATGCATGCAAAATAAGAACAAAACATGATGTTATTTCACACACATCAACCAGCCTCAGGGAAAATATTTCGTTAACTCGGCTCCGCTCAGTGCGCACGTAAAACAAGGAATATACTAAAATATTCGATGTTTTCAGAAAAATTCACAAAAATTCCTAAAATTTACAAATATTAGAAAATGAATATTTGTCATGAAACAAACAATTTTCTGGGGCGTTTGACCAACTTTGCTCAATGCGCACGTAAAATGAAAAATATATTAAAATATTTAACATTTTCGAAAAAATTTCAGGAAAATCTCCAAAAATCACGAATATTGGAAAACGACTATTCATGATGAAACAAATCATTTTCGAGGTGTTATACTGACTTTACTCAGTGTGCATGCAAAATGAGAAATATATTAAAATATTCGACGTTTTCGAAAACATTCACAAAAATTCTCAAAAATTATAAATATTATAAAATGATGATTAATGATAAAAATAAATAATTTTTGGGGTGTTACAACTCTCCCATTCTAAAAAGAAATTTCATCCTCGAAATTTGCATACCTTAGAATAATTATGAGTGTTGCTCCTTCATTTTGTCTTCTAGCTCCCACGTTGCATCTCTAGTTATTTCGTTCCAGATTACCTTCACCAATGAGATCTCCTTGCCTCTTAGTTGCTTTATCCTTCTATCCTCAATTCTTACAGGAGGTGCCTCATAGGTTAAGTTTTCTTTTAATTGTACTGTATCTGGTGCTATGACATGACTTGGGTCAAGAAAGTATTTTTGCAGTTGTGACACATGGAAGACATTGTGAATGTTTGAGAGGAAAGGGGGTAAGGCTATTTGATAGGCTACTGGACCTACTCGACGAATAATTTGGTATGGTCCAAGAAATTTTAGAGTGAGTTTTCTAGATTTCAAGGCTCGGCCTACCCCAGTCGTAGGTGTGACTTTCAGAAATACATGCTCGCCTTCCTCAAACTCAAGAGGCTTTCTCCTTTAGTCTGCATAACTCTTTTGTCGGCTCTGAGCCGTCCTCATCTTCTCTTGAATTATTTTAGCCTTCTCAGTTATCTACTGTATAACATCTGGTCCAATAGTAAGGCGCTCGCGTCTTGGTACCAACATAAGGGCGTCCGACACCGCCGTCCATACAGAGCCTCATAGGGTGCCATCCCTATGCTTGAATGATGACTGTTGTTGTAGGTGAATTCTATCAACGGTAGAACGTCATCCCAGCTTCCAGTCTGTTCTATGGTGCAAGCTCTAAGCAAATCTTCTAATGATTGGATCATCCTCTCCGATTAACCATCGGTTTGTGGATGATAAGCAGAACTTAGACGTAACTTTATCCCTAATGCTTCTTGTAGACTCTTCCAGAACTTTGAAGTAAACCTCGGATCCCTATTCGAAACAATACTTGTAGGCACACCGTGCAATCTAACAATCTCTCCAATATAGATCTGGGTCAGTCTCTCCAGTTTGTATCTTATGTTGATCGGGAGAAAATGTGCTGATTTCGTGAGTCGGTCCACGATTACCCAAATCAAGTCATGACCTTTTCTTGTCCTTGGCAAACCCACTACAAAATCCATTGCAATGTTGTCCCACTTCTATTCAAGAATAGACAATGGTTGCAGCAATCCCGCTGGTCTTTGATGTTCCACTTTAACTTTCTGACAAACCAGACAAGTCGATACACGTCTAGTGACGTCACTCTTCATTCCATGCCACCAAAACAACTTCTTCAAGTCTTGATATATTTTTTTTATGCCCGGATGCATATTTAACTAACTTGTGTGAGCATGATTGATGATATACTCTCTAAGCTCTTCGTCATAGGGAATATAGACTCTACCTCGGAATCTCAGAATTCCGTCTATTCCTTCCGTAAATGTTGTTTTGTTGTCATGCTTCATTTGCTCTCTCACTTCTTGTAAGAACTTGTCAACCTTTTACTTTTCCCATATGTCCTCCATCAGCTCACTTGAGATGGTAACCATATTTATGCAGATCTTTCCTGGTTCTAACTTTATAAAAGACCATACATCTCTGAACTGCTCTATCAGATCCTTTTCCTTGATCATCAGGGCAGAGACACTGATTATATTCCTGCCCAAGGCGTTTGCCACAACGTTTGCCTTGCTGGGGTGATACAGAAGTTAGAAGTCATAGTCCTTTAGGAACTCCAGCCACCTTCGTTGCCTTATATTCAACTTTTTCTGATCATACAAATATTTCAAAGCAAAAACCATAGCCACTAACTCCAAGTCATGCGTCGGGTAATTCTTCTCATGTACTCGCAATTGCCTTAAAGCGTAAGCCACTACTCTTTTATGTTGCATAAGCACAGATCCTAGTCCTTGGTATGAAGTGTCACAATACACCTCAAAGGGCTCATTCGGATCAGGTAGCACTAAGATTGGCGAGGTAGTTAGCCGATTCTTCAACTCTTGGAAACTTTGTTCACAACTGTCGGTCCACTCGAAAGCTTGGTTCTTTCTTATGAGTTGAGTAAGAGGTCCTACAATCTTGGAGAATCCCTCGATGAACCTCCGGTAATATCTGGCCAATCCCACGAAGCTACAAATCTCTGTCACTGACTTAGGCCTTTCCCATTGTAGCACTACCTCCACTTTTGATGGATCCACCGCAATCCCATCCTTTGAGATTACATAACCTAAAAATTTAACTTTTTCTAGCCAAAATTCACATTTTGATAGTTTAGCATACAGTTCCTTCTCCTTCAGAATCTAAAGAACTATACTGAGATGTTCAGCATGGTCCTCCTGATTTTGAGAGTATACCAGAATGTCATCAATGAAGACCACAACAAATCTGTCCAAGTAAGGATGAAAGATCCGATTCATGTAGTCCATAAAGATAGCTTGTGCATTCATCATGCCAAACGGCATCACGAGATATTCGTAATGGTCGTATCGGGTATGAAAAGCAGTCTTGGGTATATCTTCCATTTTCACTCGTATCTGACGATACCCAGATCATAGATCGATCTTCAAAAATATCGTTGCTTCCTTCAGTTAGTCCATTAAGTCGTCAATTCTTGGGAGTGAATATTTAATCTTGATTGTCACTTTGTTTAGCTGTCTGTAATCCATGCACAACCTTGATGAACCGTCCTTCTTTCGAACTAACAGTACTGGTGCTCCCCAAGGTGACACACTCGGTCTGACGAATTGCTTTTTTAAAAGCTCCTCTAGCTGCTTCTTAAGCTCAGCTAGTTCTGTTGGTGCCATCCTATAAGGTGCTATAGACACGGGACCAGCTCCCGGTACAAGGTCAATAGCAAATTCTATTTCTCGCGCTGGTGGTAAATCAGGTACATCCTCCGGAAAGACTTCGGGAAATCCATTCACCACTGGAATTATGTTCACATCAACCTCACTCTCGACTTTCAAAGAAGACAGTAGCATGTATCCGTGAGCTCTTTCTTTCAAGAGAGCTTGAACTCGGTTAGCCGTCAAGAATCTAGAATCCTCATCTATGGGAAAAACTATGATTTTTCTTGAACAATCTAATAGAACATGGTTAGAAGACAACCAGCCTATCCCTAAAATTATATCTATTTAGGAAAGGGGTAAACAGATCAAATCGACAGAAAAGATTCGACCTTCAACAACCAAGGGACAATTTAAATAGACTTTGGTAATAACTACCGGTTTATCAGTGGGGTAGAAACAGTCAAGTCAAAAGGTAAGGTAGACATTGGTAAGCCAAGTCGTAGCACACAGTCATAAGATATGAAAGAATGGGTTGCCCCAGAGTCATACAGTACAGTTAAAAGGTTACCTTCTGTGGTGCCTTCTCCTTGAATCAAGTCTTCTGACTTGGAGGCTTCAGCTCTGCTCATGGTATAAACTCGCCCTCCTGCTTGTGGTTTATTGGCTCTTGCACCATTGATTGAAGGTTCAGCCTTCACTTAATTGCAGTCTCGGGATACGTGGCCAGGTTTGCCACATTTGAAGCAGATAATCCCCTTTATAGTGCAGTCCCTCGTGAGATGATCTTTCCCACACTTCAGGCATCTTGAAGGATATGCCACGTTTTGGCTAGTCCGGTTCCCAGTAAAACCTCCACCAGAATTTCCACCTGTGGTCTGTTGCTGATTTCCCATTGGTTGGGAATAGGGCTTCTTTTGGAAGCGGTTAGAACTATTGCCACCGCCCCTTTGGAACCGTGTGGGTCCAAAGTTCTTGCTCCTCGTATCTCTAGATTGCTCTAGAGCTTCTACTTCATAGCATGTATCTAGCAACTCTAAGAACTCATTGATCTTCAGGGTGATAACAGCCTTCTTCACCTCATACCTCAGTCCTTCTGTAAATCTCCGACACTTCCAGGCTTCATTCGGTTGGTGTTGAAAGTACGTTGAAAACTGTGACAAGTTTTCAAATCTTCCTGCATATTCACTAATGGTCATATTCCCTTGTCATAAGTTGAGAAACTCCGACTCCTTCGCGTGCCTCGCGCTCGCAGAAAAATACTTATCCAAGAATTTATCCTTGAATAAATCCCAAGTGATCTCACGATTTGTAGCTTCCAGCATTCTCTGCACTTCATTCCACCAGTTTTCAGCATTGCCCACTAACATAAAGGTAGCATAAGTCACCTTCTTATCCTTGGTGCAGTTCATGCCTCAAAAGACTTTCTCTAGCTCTTTGATCCATAGACTAGCCTTGTCCGGATCGAACTCTCCTTTGAATTGGGGAGGATTGTGGCGATGAAACTCCGCCAAGTTCTGAGCATCTGCAGTAGCTTCGAGCTGTTAAGCAGCCCTTTCTTGTTGTTGAGCAACTCTCTCTTGTTGGTGAGTAACTCGTTCAGTTTGTTGTGCGATGGCCTCAGCCATCATTTGCATCGCCTCTATAGCAACTGCCATGTCTTCGAGTTGTGCCATCTTGCTGTCTCAAGTTAGAGTAACTGAAAGACACAAGGAAAGTCAGTTGCACCCACTAGGAATACCAAACAATACATCTTTGTGTTTAGTTTTTAGAGAAACACACAACACAAGCAAGACATATTCAATCACAAGACCCAAAGAAACATAAACCTGGGCTCTGATACCAACTTAATGTAATGCCTCTTTTTGGGAGGGAACATCACATTGTCATTTACAATGCGAAAAATAAAATGATAAGTTAAGACCCGGTTCTTTTTATTATGATTAAATTTATCTGGTTAAAGCTGCATAAATAAAATGGCGATAATATTTTTTTATAATAATTAATAAAATGTAGTGACGAAGCATAAATGGCAATAAAGAGCAAGACAGAAGTAAAGCATACATTTGATCAACATTGCATAATCATATATATATATAATTATACCAAATCTGTTTAGTTACAAAGCCCGATGTACAAAAAGTAAAACTATACCTGCCCAAAGGATTATACATTTATATCCCCAAGATATCAGAATTATACAGCCCACCAAAATAAAGACACATTAGGCCCCCAAAATAAAACATTGGTAGCCATCAGTAGCTACTAACTATATCAATCCCTGAGATGAGAGGGAATCGTGTCAGGATCCTCTTCAGGATCCTTCGCGAGATCCTCCTCGGGAACCTCCTCGGGGTCTTCCTCATCCGAGAAAACCTTCATAGGATCCACTGAGCCATGGGCCGGAGCCCGAGCAGTGGAATCAAAAGAATCCTCCTGTGGGTTGTAATAGCGAGCACCCCATATCTCCCTGATGGGCAGATAAAACTCCAAGCGTAAGCTAATACAGCAGGTAAAGATCGGCAGTTCATGACGCCTCCAAGCCAATGAGATAGACACGTCTCCCAGGTAGACACAACGATTAGAATCTAGGTTGATGTGCCAGCAGTCTGGCCCTCCAAGGAAAGTCAAACGCACATCACCCAGAAATTCGCGTGAGCGTGCCGCCATGAACTGACAGTAGGTGCTAATCATGACTGGGCCAGAAGTCGAGGAAATCGGAAGCTTCTCCCTCCTTGCCGACTTCTTCGATGGGACACAATATATAGATAGAAAATAAAAGAAACACAAGAAAGAGGTAAGACATCCTACCATCATTACTATTTATAGCAACAAGAAACAAAACGGCGCGAAGCGCCCACGGAGCATATCAAATAATAATCATAAGCATTAAATAGCAGAAATAGACAAATAAGCAGTTGTAGGCAATTATATATCAGTAATACAATAGTTCCAATTATAATAATAAATAGATGTCAGATGATACATGGACCCACTATGCACATGTATACAAAGTCAAAATCCTACTCCATGGAGCTAGACACAAACAGTCGGAGAGAAAGATCAGGAGACACGTCTGCAACTCGGCTACCGCGACGAAAGTGCTATAATTCATCAGTTTATCCACGTGCACATCAAGGCATTGTACAGACAGTCTACGCTAAATCATGACATAGGACAGTGCCCGGTCAGGATCATCAGTGCGTTTGTATCGGTTTGCCCCACGGACAAAAAAGCTACCAACTGTCCATTGCGGGGTACCCGCACCCCGACGCCCCCATGATCAACAATATGACCTACACTAGTCTACTCGCACCCGCACTAAGGTGTGTTCATCTCCTAGGCAACTCGGCCTTAACAACAGTCCAACCGACATTCACAATGCATGACAACTCTATGCATAAACATGTATGTTCATCATTACATACTTTTCCATAATATGTCACAATTAGCCAAACTAAGTATCAACACATCATTGGTCACTCACATGGACCCACAATATCATAATATTAGAATTAAATGAGTTAATACATTTTTAAGGTTTATTATGAATTCTTACTTAGATTTAGCTTTTCTTACCAAGTTCGTCTCTAGAGGAATTCTCTTAATTAATTAAATTCTCTAATGTAATTTATTCTCATACACTTAGAAAGTTATTCTAAGGGTCTCAAAGTCTCACACTCTCTTGTTCTTTCTCTAATTAAAATTACCCTAAGTCTTATGATAAATTTCATTATTGGTTCTTTAAAATTTATGATTCTCAAAGTATATCCAAATCTTCCAATTTTGCTAATTTTCTATCCTATTACCAATAGTTTAATCACTTGATTATTTAAGTTCCAAGGTTACCAAAGTTGCATAATCAAGCCCTAAATGGCCCTAGAGGTCGTGGCCTCCGTAGGGAATTAAGTTCCCAAATTTTCCATTCCATTAATTGCACATTGTACACTTGATTAATTATGTCTTTCACTTATTACAATTGTTCATCAAGAATGCTAATTTTGGGCCCCCAAAATCGTAGCCATTCAAGAGGGAATCCAAAATTATTTCCTTCCATTTCATGCCTTCCAATCCATTCAAACGTATCAATATGCATAATCAATCAATCCAATAGCTTAAATAAATTACAAACAACATGTAAGCATACCAATAATGCAAACAAAGAATAACCCTCAATAGGGTTTTCTCACAATCAATCACAAACAAGGTTTCTTATTGCTAATAGAGGTTGAGGAGGAGTGTCTTCCTCTTATCTAAGAGAAGAAAACAAGAGAAGCCTCCTAGAATCTCCTTGCAACTTTCGGATTGGACACCACAAAGAACCCTAAAATTTCAATATCATCAAAACAACACCAATGCTTAAAAAATAAGGCATGGATGGTCACAAAGGAGACCATAAAAACGAAAATGGGTAAAAGAAAGTGAAGAATCAAGAAGCTTACCCAAAAATCCTAAGCTTGAAGCTTGAAGAAAATGGTGAAAATGAAAGCTTTTCAAAGAATCACTAACTAGAGAAGTGTTTAGATGATGGAGAAGATTAAGAAAATGGGGTTGGTTGAATTTTTAGTGATGGTGGAGTGCTTGGAGGAGTGGTGGCCATGGGGTATGGCTAGAGAGAAGGAGGAAAAAAGCTTGAAAAAGATGAAGGTAAAGAGAGAGTGTGCATAGGAAAATGAAGGGTGCTTTTAGATTTTTGAAAATAATGTGATGTAATTAAATTTGTGAAGCACAAAATCTTCCCTCCAATTTTTGGTGCAGCAGCCATGAGTGTGGAGAGAGGAGAGAGGAAGTGCATAGCTTCCTTGGGAAGCTTGGAGGAAATTTCCTAGAAGCTTCCTTGAGAAACTTCGCACGTTTCTCGATAAAGTACAAGGTAAACTTGTCTCCTTAACTAAATACTCTTGAACAGATGATTAATTACACTGTTAGAATTATTTTCTCAGTGAATAAAAGTTACAGTTGACGAAAATAATATTTTATTATTCATCGGATAATTTTATGATACAACGATTTTATTTATCAGATAAAATCTCAAAAAATGTAAACCTCGCAAACTGTGCTCGGCCTCAGGTTTAGTAAGATCCCCCATCGATACGCTGATAGTTCAAGGTTTACCAGCCTCAGGAAAAACATTTCGTTATCCCGGCTCCGCTTAGCGCGTACGTAAAACGAGAAATATACTAAAATATTTGATATTTTCAAAAAAATTTACAAAAATTCCTAAAAATTACAAATATTAGAAAATGAATATTTGTCATGAAACAAACAGTTTTCCAGGGCGTTTGACTGACTTTGCTCAGTGCGCACGTAAGATGAAAAATATATTAAAATATTCAGCGTTTCCGAAAAAATTCTAGGAAAATCTCCAGAAATCACGAATATTGGGAAACGACTATTCATGATGAAATAAATCATTTTCGAGGTCTTACACTGACTCTGCTCAGTGTGCACGTAAAATGAAGAATATATTAAAATATTCGACGTTTCCGAAAAAATTCAAAAAAATTCTCAAAAATTATAAATATTATAAAATGATGATTAATGATAAAATAAATAATTTTTGGGGTGTTACAAAACTCGTATTTCACAATATTAACTATTTTACAACTTGATTAACTTTTTAAAATAAAGGAGTCAGTCTCAAATGTAAAGCCTCCTGGAATGGGGCATTACATTAGGTGGTATCAGAGCAGTTCATCCTGTTAAGCCGGGGTATGGACTGACTGTGCTTAGGCAGGTAGAAATTCTTGTGTGTGTGTGTTGTGCATTTCTTTGTCTCTTGTTTGAGATGTTAAAAGAAGATTGCATAAGTTGCTTTAGGTTAGATGCTAGTAGCTGCTGTTACATAGTTACATGATATTGAGGACTGGCCAACTCAATATGTAATGTTCTGTATGGACAGGAAACTATGACTCGAATATGTTCTGTATTGTGCATTTTCTTCTAGTAAGTGTCCAGTTGGATGACTGAACTCGTGCAGAATTTTTGTACTTACACTTTTTGGAGTGGTACCTCTAGTGTGAGTAAAGTCCAAGTCCAAATCTTTTCGATTTATGGGTAAGTTTGCTTTGTTTGTGCTGTGTGTTTCTCTGAAACTAAACACAGAGATGTATTGCTTAGTCTCTGAAGGGAGACAATATTATTCAAAATGGTTACTTCTCGTTTCCATTGTGTTTTGACTTGTCTATTTCTGAAGAAAAGGAAATGGCTCGTGGTAGACACAGAGATGTATTGCTTAGTCTCCGAAGGGAGACAATATTATTCGAAATGGTTACTTCTCGTTTCCATTGTGTTTTGACTTGTCTATTTCTGAAGAAAAGGAAATGGATCGTGGTAGAAGTACGCATAGGGATATGAAGCGCGACAACAAAGGGATGGTAGCGACTGTGGAAGCAATGCAAGGAATGGCTAGCATAACAGTACAACAAAAGCAGAAGGTCGCTCAACAGCGGGAATTGATAGTTGAGGCTCATATTTTGTTGGAGTGAATTAGTCTAAGGACATGGGACCCCATAACATTGAACCATATTGGTTCTGAAAAAGGAGAAATCGTAAGGTCAAGCGATTCTGGTAGAAATCATATTTACGGCCACCGAGGAATCAACATCAACAACAAATGGTTGGAGGAAGTACTAGTCACAACAGATTCGGTCAGATTGTGAAATTTTTACCACGTTGTAAGAAGTGTGGAAGGAATCACTTAATGAAGAATTATACGAGTAAGGAAACGATTTGTTTCAGGTGTGGAAAGCCAAGACACGTGTTTAGGAATTATCCTTCACAAAAGACAATGCCTTCCGTTAGCAATGAGCATGCGACAAGAGCTCAAGCCGGAGGAGGAACCGGTACATTGAGTGGAGTGGAAACTTCCCATCCGAATGTTTAAGCAAGGAAGATGGTTCCATAGGAAGTAAGCCTTAAATTATACTATTTGACTCAAGGGCGACCCTTTCTTTTGTTACCTTTGACTCTGTGAACCATTTGGATTTGTTTGTGCTAACATTTCCCTTTTGACTTGAATATCATTATTTCTCATTGCTAAACTTGCTATTACTACTCAAGCCTGTTTAAATTGCCCTATTATTATTGGAAATCAGAACCTTCTTTCCAATTTGATTTGTTTATCCCTTTCATAAAAGACGTGATCTTAGGAATGGATTCGTTATCTTTTAACCACGTCTTATTACCTTATTTCAATAAGGCTTTATCATTCCTTGAGGTTGAGATTTTTGAATTTGAACCTCGAAAGCTTATTCTAGAATTCATCGGACCATATTGAATTTTGTTGGATATGTCCGATAGTATACCAAATAGCTTTACTATTTTTCTTTTTAAGCTCCATAATGTTTTCCATATATTTCAGTTGAGAAAATATGTGATGATCTAAACTATATCATTGTGCTGAATACAGTACAATTAGAAAATGACTTGACCTATGAGACACTTCCTATTAAGATTGAGAATAGATGATCTAATAGACCAACTGAAGGGAGCCGCTGTTTTCTCCAAGATCAATTTGCGTTCTGGTTACCCTTAAATCCGCGTAAAAGTAGAAGATGTTCCCGGAACAACTTTTCTGACACGTCATAAGCACTACGAGTATTATGTAATGCCGTTCGAAGTAACGAATGCTCCAGTAATATTTGTGGATCACATGAATAGGATCTTTCTTTCTTACTTAGATGGATTTATCGTGGTCTTTATTGATGAAGTTTTGACCAAATCTCAAATCTCAGAAGAACATGCTGAACCTCTCAGTGTGATTCTTCATATTTTGAAGGAGAATGAGTTGTATGCCAAGTTATCAAAATGCGAATTTTGGTTAGAGAAGGTTAAATTCTTGGGGTATATGATTTCAAAATAAAGAATTGTTGTGGATCTGTCGAAAGTGGAGGCAGTTCTCCAATGGAAAAGATCGAAGATCGTAATGGAGATTCGTAGCTATGTGGGATTAATTGGTTAGTATTGGAAATTTCACCGCATAATTTTCCAAGATGGCAGGACTTCTTATCCAACTCACATGAAAGAGTCAAGCTTTTGTATGGACTGATGCATGTGAGGGAATTTCTCAAGAATGGAAGGAGAACTCGACTACTTTGCCAGTGATGATTTTGCCCAATCCCAACGAACCTTTTGAGACATTTCGTGATGTTCCACGATAGAGTTTAGAACGTGTGCTTGTTCGGAATAGAAGGAGTAGTAGCATATGCTTCAAGACAACTGAGTGTACATGAAAAGAACTACCCTACACAAACTCGGTGTTAGCTTTTGTGGTTGCATTGAAGATCTGGAGACATGTTCTACAAGGAGCAATATTTGCATGTATTCTAAGGTATAACAAATTTCGAGGATGAATTTTTTTTAGAAGGGGAGAGTTGTAACACTCTGAAAATTTCTTATTTCAAGTATATATTCATTTTATAATATTTATTATTTTTGTGAATTTTTTTAGAATTATCTGAATTGTTTGATTATTTTAATATATTCTTCGATTTGTGTGCACACTGAGCTGGGTCGGAAAAATGAAATATTTCCCCAAGGCTGAAAAACCTTGGATGTGGAAATGGTGACGGGGGATCTTACTAAATCCGATGTCGGACACAGTTTACAAATTTTTCATTTTTCAAAATTTTATCTGACAGATAAAATTTGAGTACACTTTATTATCCATTGGACAATAGATACCGACTTTGTTAACTGTGACTATTATCCATTGGATAATAACTTCTAATAAAAATTTAGTGGATTATTTCTATCTAGTCACTTTTATAATATCACCCTTGGGACTCACCTTTATGTCACATCAACCTTGAACCAAGAGAAAACAAGCTTGTTGGAGAAGTTTCATCAAGGCTTGTTGGAGAAGCTTCCTTAAAGCTTGTTGGAGAAGCTTCTTTTCTCTCTCCTTGGAATGGCCACACGGTTTTGGAGGAGAGAAAGATGACAACTTAGTCATCTTTTCACTCAAAGCATCATTTCCATTTTTTATTTCAAAAGCTATCACTTTCTCTCTCTGCTTTTCTCTTATCTCATTTTTCTCTCATTTTCTCCTTCCATTTTCTCTCCTACCTCACGGCCATCACTCCCCATTTTTCCTCTTCCATTTTGTTTGCTCCAATCAATTATATTTCTAGAATCTACACACCCTTTGGATGATTTTCTATGTTGTGATCATCATAAAAAACTCTCATCTTCATCCTTTTCTTTCAAGCTCTAACTTGAAGCCCTTAAGGTGAGATTCTTGATTTCTATTTTGCTCTTCTCATTTTCCTTTATAACTCACGACCAAGACCACTTTGAAGGACCAAAGATTTGATTTTTTTGCTATCATCTAGTTCATTTCTATCTTTCTATCAAAGATCAAGAAGCTAAAATAAAAAACTCCTTTCTTTTTCTCTTGAATAGGCCACGGCCAAACCCTAAAACCCATCATTCAATCTTCAATAATTCAATATACTCTTAGATCTTGAATCTATACATCCTTCTAAGAAACTTTTGTGTGGAAATCAATCTCTAGTTCATCCATCTTCAAGCATTTCTTTAATCTTTGCTTAAAATCTCAAGTTCAAGAATCTTAAGGTAAGCTTCTTAAATCATATTTCTTGCTTCATTTTAAAGAATGTAAAATCATACTTTGATCTATGGTAATCTTATTCAAGCCCGAGATATTAATTCTTGTGTATTTGCTTTGATTCTAAGAACCTCTTGGTGGAGAAAGTTTGCTACACGAGGGCATACAATGAGTTAGGAGGCTACACCTAAGGTAAGGAGGAAATTAACCTTATCAACCACTCATGGTGGTAAGGAACATATCTATTTGTGGGTGGTAAATCCACGTGAGGATTTATTCACCATGGTTGTATGACTTTGTAGTTTGTTGTGATAAACTTTGTGTGATCTTGTTACTTGATATTATGTATGAGTTTGTTATAATATGATTTTGATACTTGAAAATTATGTTGTATGCTTTAAATGGTGCTAGAAAGGAAAAATATTTTGGTCCCAATAACTATTGAAGCTCACAGCCATGGAGTGGAGAAATAGGGTTTCAAGGCTAAAATATTTCATTGATTGAGAACCTAGATGATTAGGTAGTAAGAATGTGATTTATGAATGTACAAATTGAGAAAAGAAGTGAACAAACTCTTGACCTTCGAAAAGAATTGATGTTTGGCTATGGTACTTAATATTAGGATGGAGAAGTAGTTTTGGAGACTTGAAGTATTTTATTGGAAGCGATTCTTGATAAGTGAAATATAAAAGGGTTCTTAATTAGAAATAGAATAATGGAAATTTGGAAAGAATGTTAGAAAATATTACTTAGAAGACTTGGGTATTTAATTAGGATCAAAGGATTTATGAATAAAGGATAAGATGATCACCATGTTATGATTTGAGAAGTAATGAATTTCAAATATACTAATGGAAAATAATTTTGTAGATAACTAGCAAATGAAAATGATTTATTAGCAATGAATCTAGTTAGTTTGATGATGAGAAATTAAATTAAGGATTTATAAGATAAGAATGGAAAAGAATAAATTTTTACCATTTCACAAAAGAGTGATTTCCAGTCTTGAGAAGAAAAACAAACTTGAGAAAAAAATAGTGAAAACTTGAAAGGACTTAGTAAAGAGGAAAAGAATTGTGAGGATAAGACAATGTAGTTTCTTTTTTAAGTCTTTCATGAATGATATGAGGAAAGGACACTCAAGGAACTTAGTTGGAAGAACCTGGTGATTAGGATTGATTTCTATCTTTATTCTTGAAAGTGTCATAATTAAGGCCTAATGGTGAAATAATGGTTCTATATGCCAAAGAAATTGTAAGAATGCTTCATGTGAATCGATAGTGATGACTCTTGAAATTGCACGACTGAGATACCTTGTGAAAGAATGTATTAGCATTGTGCTTTTGGACCGATGCACTGGACCTAAGCGGATTGTGGATTTAACATTGTGCTTTTAGGCCGACATACTGGACCCAAGTGGATTGTGGATTTAGCATTGTGCTATTGGGCCGATGTACTGGACTCGGGATTGTCAGTGATGAATCTAAGCCTGTTGTGGCTCATTTGGTGGGACTTATACTGTTCATGAGTATTGCTTTTACCCTTGTCATGTGCGCATGCATTGAGTCATTCATAATGTATTGTGAAAGTCAGAGTGACTTATTGTCAAGGTGGAATGCCTAGAAGATGAATTACACCTTAGTGTGGGTGCGATGGTCGTAGTGTAGGTCATGTGTTGACCTTGGGGCCGTCGGGGTGTGGGTTTTCCACAATGGCCAGCTGGTAGCTCCCTTGGGCCGTGAATCAGACGGATGCAGATGCACCGATGATCTGGACCGAGACACTATCTCCAATCACGATCTGGTGTAGACTGTTTGATGAGAGCCATGATGCGCATTTTGAGAAAATTATAGCACTTGATTTGAGGCTAACATGACACAGACAAAGTCTTTTGGATCATTCTCTCTGAAATTTGTGATTAGCTCCATGGAGTAGGAAATCAGTGCATTGAGCATAAGGATGGTCAGCATACGCATTTTGCATATGCATATTCGGTGTACATCTCGTTGTGGTGTGGTTAGTAATCTTGTATTTTGATGTATCTAGCTGAATCATATATTAGTTGATAACATGACAATACCTGTTGATCTGTCTTATACCTATTGATCTATCTTATTCCTATACTGCTATGATTATATCTATTATTTCTTGATATCGCTGTGTATGAAAGGCATTATTGTCTTTCGTTGTGTATCTTGCTGCCATGATGGTATTGATGTAGGGGATATCACCTCTTCTATTGTATTATTCTATCTGTTTTTATTTTTGTACTTATGATGGAAAAGACCATGATGGCGACAAGGCAAGATCCGCAAGGTTTCACTAGGCTACGGTTTCATGGGGGTGTTATGCTAGGCATCGAAGCGTGGAGTGTTCTGTGGGACACGAGGCGCATTCGGTATGACGGAGGTGTCACTTTGCTTTGGAGTAGGACTCGGCATAAGGCGGCTACGTTTATTATGGATGCAGTTGTTCACTTAGGATTCTACATGCCCCTTGGGGAGCCTTGGGATGATTGGAGAGCTTCCTCTAAGGAGGACTCTGTGGAGTCAACTGCTCGGACTCCTATCCGTAATGGCATGCCCCGACTGGGGGCTTTGTCTGCTGGGGATCCCCAAGGGGATCTAGATGAAGATTGGGTGCAA
Source organism: Ormosia semicastrata (assembly GCA_029884595.1). Lineage (NCBI taxonomy): Eukaryota > Viridiplantae > Streptophyta > Magnoliopsida > Fabales > Fabaceae > Ormosia > Ormosia semicastrata. Next base: position 12,456,059 of record JAQQTO010000047.1, on the reverse strand, counting down.
GACCCTGTTCTTCAGGTGTTTGGACTTGGATAAGGCTCAATCTTCATTTGGTAGTCATATGAATATATATTTCCTTTTTGGAGCACTTAAGTTTTATACTTTTGGAACATGATGTAATGTACTTATGGATGTGATAAACCTCATTTTATGAAAAGTCTTTTATTCCATTCTTCTAACTTGTGCTTCTTTATTTTGGTAAGTTTTATGTTGTTTGTTAAAAAGAGATTTTTTTAAAAACTCATATTTCACAATATTAACTATTTTACAACTTGGTTAACCTTTTAAAATAAAGGAGTCAGTCTCAAATGTAATGCCTCCCAGAAGGGGGTGTTACAGTTTATACTAGACTTTAAACTATTATAAGCTATTATTCACATTCAATGTTATAGTAAAATAACCCAACTAACCCAAAAGGTCACCAAAGTTGACAGATAACTCATACAAGTGTTATAGCACCTCTATAACTATAAACAAGACCATTAGGTTAGGGAGGATGTCACAGATGACGTCAAAAATTTGTATCGACTTGACTAGTTACAAGTAATAGAGTGGTGAATTAGATATCGTTCCCATGAGGATCATAGTCAAATATTATACCACATAAATTATAATTAACTAGACTAATGATTTTCAAGAAAATTACTAGCACAAGAAATTAAATTAGCTAAATTAAAGAAAGCGAATTAAATCAAACAAGTAAACAAGCAACAAAGTTTTAGTAAGGAGTAAATTCAATTGATCAAGCATCTAGGACTAGGGTTTCACTTCACCAATTAATAGCAATCTTAACTATTCTCTCTTGATTAAAGTTGGTATTATTCTTTAAAGTGAATTATTCTAATGTAATTGAAATCTCTCTTGAGTCCAAGTGAACATATTAGAATTAAAATAATTTTCGCTCTCGAAGGTACTACATAAATTGAAACCCATTAAGTTCTTTGATAATTCCTGGTTTCTCAGAGGATTTTAACCTATCTCTAGATTCAATTATTTGAGGTTCTAATATTTAGATTTCATCTCTCGATGCTTCTATCAAATATCTTAAATCTATGCATTTATGTGACCGATCATAAAGCAAGTATTACGAACACTAACATTGAATCAAGAAACAATACTTTCATTAATTCACAAGAACAAATAGATCAAATTACATAGTAAAGATGAGTTACTTCTCAAATCATAGAAATAGAAAACTTAGCCTTTCATGGTAATAGAGCAAATCATAAATCTCAAGAACAACACAAAAAAATCAATGAAGAAGAAAAGATGAAATTTGATGTTGCTCTATGATCTCTCAGGTGCTCTTGCTTTTGCTGTCTTCTTTGCTCCAATTTCACGTGCGAGAGTGTGTATGTGTGTGCCTAGTGTGATCTCCCTTGTGGTCCTCTAACTCTTTACTTTTCCGATAAGCATCTCAACCCAACAAGAATTAATTATTAGTCTTCCATCCTCTTTGAACTTTAAATAAGATAGGAATAAGGTAACATCTCTGCAACAATTTAATTTTTAAGATAAATCCAAATTTTAATACGAAACTTCTTAGATTACAACTAAAAAATCAAATAAAAGGATAAAAGACATAGAGAAGATAAATTTATCCAAACTTAAATAAAATAACTAAAATAAAATAAAACTAAATAAAAACCCTAATAAATAAATTCAAAGATATGTGTAATTTTATATCACATCACTACACTTGGATTACACCAATTACGGTTGTGTTAATTTTTGGTTAACAACGTTTATCAAATGATTAACAGACTAATATCATAATTTTTTAACAATAAACAATAAGCTTTAATCATACGATAAACTAATAATTAACTCATTGATAACGGAGTGTAACCTAATTATGTGTTTTCAAGTGTGTGAATAACAAAACCAAGATTTTATGCAAAATTTTACTGGAATGAGTTTATATTGCTATTTCTCAAATACACTGTTCCATCTTTACATTTATTTCTTTATGGATAATGATTAAGACTTTGGTTATTTAAACATTTAGAATACAACATTTAGATAATATCTTACTTATATTTGTATATGTACATTCATTCTAACTATATAATAGTATTTAATTACACACATATCGAAATTTGATGTTTGATGTCTAACCAATTGCCGTATTTTAGGTGTATAAAATTCAGTTTCCAATAATTAATGAGCCATTTATATCTGGAAGTTTAATTTCTTCCATTCTTAATAACTCTTCTACCTAATTCTAAAACGGAGAATTTAGAAAACCTAACCACTAGATCCACTACAACACTAATACAATATTATGGTCATATAACGTGTAAAATTTCTTATTTTTTTCCTTTTCTTTTTCTTATTTTTTAAAGAGTAGAATATTGCTCCTTTTATTTTTTAATAGTATAGACTTCAAATCACACCAAATCTTTAATTTGAAAACCACTAAATTCTTGGATCAAATCATTCCCCAAGCTATTCAAAAATAGTGGATCATATTAAGAGTAGATTGTGACTTTAAACGAACCTTCCTTATAATATCAATGTTGAAGTCGGTACTTTGAAAAAAACTTTACCTAATTATTATCTCTAACCCAAAGGTTTATCTCACAACAATGTTTGTGAAAATACCTTAAACAAAAATCCTTTTGCACATTAAACTTTTGTTTGTTTTAGATTTCTCCTAACGCAAATGAATATTTAGGAGAAGAAAGAGTTATTTGCTTTCGTTCAATGCTCTTAAAATGTATGCCTCTTTAAATCGCAGTCAAACAAAATTCCATTAAATGTCATGCCACGCTGAAATAAATCTCAATCAAACGCACGGTAAGTCTTATACCTTCTATCTACACAAAAAGAATACTGCTTCTGTTGCAGAAGCATCTCTTAATACAAAGTGGGACAGGATTTTATAGGTGTGAGGCATGCAGGTTAATTTTGGATACCAAAGCTTTGTCAATGCAGCATGTGAGGAGCAGTTGGGCCTAGAAATAGTTTAGTTGGGTCCACTGTCCACATCTCTTTTTACTCCCCCAAACTCAGATGGTTATTTATTTTCCAATTCATGCATGTATGAGGAGAAATTCTTCTACATTCTAAAAGAAGTACATTATACTAGAAAAATTATGATACTTAGACATATATAACCAAGCAGCTAGATTGAAAATAAAATATTATTAAATTAAATTTAAATAATTATAATATTATTAAAAATATTATTTTCTGTATATATAAGAATTTTTCCTGTACGACACAAAAGGTATGCCCTCTGCCCCATGTCACACACTGCAGGCAGCGATACGTCAATTAATTATTAGGCATGGTTTCACTAATAACAATAAAAAAAAGGTTGCAATTTTTGTTCTTTTGTAATTGTACTTTACGTGAAACATTCATGGCAGTTACTCATAAATAATAATCAACTGAATAGTTATAATACCAAGAAGCAATCAATTCTGTGTCATATATATTTTGTTCTTACATGTTGCAGTTGTATCAGAGTTTTGGAATTTATTAGAGCCATCGATACTGTTTTTGTTTTGAGTGATCACAAAAAGTCTCAGGGTCACCTATTTGGGACCGCAGACATGAAATCTAATTCTATATCTAATTCATCATTAATTACACAAATTGGGTGCAACTTATATATTGTGAAACAATGACTAAGAGAAAGGGATAGGATACCCTATGTGTATATATATTGTATACACAATCAAAATTAGACTTTAGTCCTTTTTCTCTCCCTAACACAATCACTTACTGTGTGTGAGGCCGAGGGCTTTGAGCGTAGCAGATTTGAGAGACAGTTTTTCCACTGGCTTCCTCTCAAAGGCATATATAACATATAATTAAAGGTAAGTGGGGCTGATGGGGTGGGTGCATGACATGTTGAGGACCACAAAGAACTGAAAACCGGCACTCACTCCTAATTCAATCATTCATACCACCTTTTCAATCTTACATGCAAATAGTGACATGGAGCCATTTTACCTTTCACACCTTAACTCTTGAATATGAAGCGAGAATTTTGGTAAAAAGTTGTATCTGCCTCAGAAAATGACCATGTATGCATGGTTGTTCATGGGATTAAGGATCTCAATTATCATTAATAAGTTTCTGGTGCCAATTAATCTAGTTTTCTTGCTCTTTCCTTTATATTTACTTAGTGGTGGGTGATGGTGTAGACTAGGGAATGGTTGATTCAGTCAAATTGAAATCAATATAATATAAAAAATAAAGATATATGGCCTGAAAATTTTTCATGTGTCTTCTCAACCATCAACCTAATGCTTTAATTTATTGACATGCTAGGTCTGTAGTGGTTATTTTTATGCCACATGTCATCTGATGTGAAATTTTATTTTACATGTAATCTTATGTGACAACAGCCACATGAAAAAAAATAATAAAATTTTTAAAAAAGTAAAAAAATGAGTAATTTTTTTTCAATAAGCAAAGAACAAAATTAAAAACAAAAATGAAAAAAATAAAATGTTACACAAATAGCTAAATAAGTAAAAAAAATCAAAATGTTTTTAATTAATAAAAAAAACCACTTCCATTTATATTCACAATAGATTTATCAGTAGCATGAATGAGTGTTCTTCACACCTCTCTGTCTCAAATCCATCAGACGATCAACACCACCACAAATCAACCTCCTTCACCTGTCTTTGAACCAATGCATGATCAATGCATCTTCTTTCTATAATATCCTCATTCCAACTAATTTTAATGAATATTTTAGGGGTATGCAGGTACTAAAATGTACTATACAAAAATTAATTAATTTATGTTATTTTATTTATTATTGATTAGTTATTAGTTATCGATGTTAAAAGAGCATAGAGAATTGGTTAGATATGAAAAGTGGAGATCAAAATGCTCAGCAAAAGTGTCTAAATTTATCAGTGACAAAATTATAATCTTAGGAGTTTTACCAATGGTATTTATGTCCAATAAAGTTTAGAAAATCTTGATTAAATAAACAAGCTAGATACTATGCTCATTTGATTACTCCAACTCTCTGTAACATCTTCTTCAACATATTAGACTTGTAAATAGTTACAGAGGTAACTTAATATTTACTTAACATGCTTGTTTAATTTCGTGACAATCTAAGTTAATTTAGGTATTTTGTTGCAAGCCGAAAGGTGAAAAGTAACTTAAAATGACCCAGATATTAGCTTAAATGATTTAGCTAATAGAAATAAATATAGATAACTTATTTCTAGGTTACAAATGTGTATTTTGTGATGTGGTTAAAGTTTGAGAATAATCGGAGTCCGTTTGGTATTTTTAGGCATACTGATTGTGTGTTTTAATGTCGGATTGACTAGTCATAGATATGAAAAATATTGATATTGGTGAAATGAATTTTTTAATGAATCTTAATATTTATTTTAAAGTTGTTGAAACTTGAAAATCTTGATTTAGCTAAAGTTGAGTATTTTTAGTAGATCGGGAAATATTAGTATTGTAACTAAAGGTTTTAAACCAACCACGTTTATAGCCTTTCATGTGGACTTTTTCTTTCATGATATTTGTTACTTTTTCCTTGTTTCTCACTGCTTCTTCACGGTTGAAAATAGAAGTGAAAATAGCAATAAAGAAAGGAGACAAAGAGGAAGAACAAGAGAGAAAGAAGAAGAAATCAAAAAAGAAATCCAAAGTTCTGGTTTGAGACTCAATTTTACAGCCTCAAAGCAGTATCAAGAAGCTTAAAGGTAGGGGTTTTTGGACTTAAACTCTTATCTTTACTCATTTTTTCATGTTTGGCTATTTTGAGGTTTAACATGTCAAATTGGGTTCTAGTGGTGATTTAAGTGTTTTTCTTACTTGGATAAGTTTTAAGTGTAGTTTATGACTTGTTCATGCTAATAGTTTGGATTAGAAACTGAAAATTCTCATTTTGGACCTAAAATGCTCTAAGTGTTGATTTTAGGGATTTTGATGAGTGATTTGTTGTTTTGATCCATTTTTTATGAAATTAATTAGTGTTTTATGTTTTCCTCATATTTGTGAACTTGTTTGAGATTCAAAATCACAAATAAATGGATTTGAAGAGATCAAATCTCGTGTTTGAGCCAATAGAACAATGTTCCATTGCTGCAAAATTATGCAGCAAATGCTGCTGGGCGCTCGACGCTCCAGCGCTCTGCCTATGCTCGTGCTGCCCAGAAGAACACGCCATGGTGTGTGTGCACTCAAGCTCTGGAACTCAATGTACTTTACGTGCTCAAGCGCCAAGATAGGGTAGGTCTTGATTTTAGTATTGTGATGCTAATTTAATTCCTTACTTGTTGGGATCATTTGTGCAAGTTTTCTAGGGTGCATTGAGACACTTTTTGGGATATTTCTAGGAGAGAATTATCAACTTGCATATATGAAAAGTTTGGAAAATCTTAGATATTCAAGTGTGATAAAATGCCTAGGTTAGTGTTTAGAACTTTGTTCAATATGAGGTTAATTTCTAAGTCACTTGTGAGTGATTTTGAGATGTTCTAAATACTGTTTAACTAGATATATGAATTTAGCTACCTTTGTTGGATAAGTGAGGCTAATATTTTTATGTTCTAGTGTACAATTTGTGGCTCGGATGTTTGATTTTCAAACTTGGCATTTGTTTATTTTCCTATGTATTATGACCTTAGATGGTGTGCACAACCATATGACCTGAGAATAAGGTGTTGGATCCGAATTCTCCTTGCGGGTTTGCTTGTATGGTCAGGGTTATCGGTGTATGGAGTTAGTAGTTAGTACTCTTACCTTTGTGAAGGAAACTAGTCCACACATCACCAGGTAGTGTCAGGGCTTGGATGCCTATCATACTTAGTATATACAAGGAACACGGTTCCTAGGAGAAAATAAGTAAATAGCTTGTGTTTTCAACTTAAAAATATGTATTGACATTGCACATCCATAATATGTGGACTTTGTTTGAGCATAAACATACTTCATAACATAAGCATTGCATGATTGACACTTGTATGGACATTTGTCATGGTTTAATCGGTTGAATGTTTGGTTGCTTGTTTCGGTAGTACCTTAAAATTGTATGGGTGATTCTTTGATATTATTGATTGTCGGATAGTATTTTACATCAAATGTATTTTTGGTGTTCAGTTGTATTATTTATTATAAATGATTAACTATTGGTCTTGGTATGCTTATACTGAGAAATTGTGATTTTCTCACCCCTGTGTGGTCTATATAGATCTAGGTAAAGTCCCTAAAAAGAGTAAGAGCAAGGAAAAGAAGAAGCAAAAGACTTAATTTTAGTGTTTTGTTCCTTTGTGAACCAGTTTGTATGTGTGTATATTTCTGGTTGTTTAGAAACGTCTATGTATACTTTCTGGCTTGTTAGTCAGTGAGAGTTGTATATATAACTTTTTGATCATTCGCGGCTCTCTATAATGACGATGTATATTATTATGAGTTTTTGTTTTTCGCATTTTTTTAGAAGTGACATGTCTGATGTGACTTATTTTAGAATATTTCATTTATTTTACAATAATTCTTATTAGGGCGCTACACTATCTAGTTAGGATAAATTAATAAAATAGTCTTCATCCAATAGGAGTGAGACCCCATAGGTCACACTTAGCTTAATTTAATTGGTGGATTGAAACACTAATCAACTTATGATTGGTTGATTAAGTGACCAATGGAAGCTAGCCAAATAGTAAACATGAGTCTTAATTTGATTGGTTAATGATTAACTAATAGTAAGAAGACACCAATTCTAAGGTGATTGGATAATGGATTACATTAGTTTCAATATGATTTGTTAACAAGGAGTAGCCAATGAGAATTAGACAACTTACAAGACACTAGTTTCAATGTGATTGGCTAGTAAGGAGTAACTAATGAAAGTTAGACAACCTAGTGTGATCAACCAATAGCAATTAGACAACATACAAGACATAAATACTAAATTGATTGGTTAATGATTAACCAATGAGAATTTTACATTATACAAGACATGAGTTTAAAAATGATTAGTTCTTAGAAACACTAGGTTATTTCCTATTGGTGAATTAAAGACACTAAACCCATTCTAGTTGGTTGGTGAATTAGCCAATGAAGGTTAGCCACCATAGAAACTCCTAACTAGATGTCCTAACTAGAAGTTAGATTAGCTTAGTTAGTGTAACTAAGTCATCATTACATAGTTAGAAACAAATATTAAATTAATCCTAAGACAATGGGAGTGTCCACCTAATTAGACACTTGGTTAGGATCTAATTGGTTCAATCATAAAACAATGAAATTAAGAGATAAATGATGAACCGTCAACATGTCCTATTTTTACGGTTCAATTCCTTAGTTTTTCATATTCCTTTTATTTATTTTTAATGAATTTTGTTTGTCAGTTTTGTTATATTTTTAGTATTGTATAATTGTATTTTTATTAAGTATTTAGTATGTTTTTGTCAAGTAATTATATGGAGAGAAGATTGAATATGCAAGGGAGTAAGAAAAAGAAGAGTTTTGCAGCAGAGTCCAGCGCCTAAGCGCTGGTGTTGGGGCGCCTGAGCGCCCAGAGAGGCGCCCAGAGCATATGCAGTAGCGGTGATGAAGTGTTTCAGCGCTTGAACGCAGAGAGGGAATGCTGAGAGGGAGCGCCTAAGCGTGCAATGTGTAGCAGCGCGCATCCAGGAGTAAGTGCCTAAGCGCTTGAGCACTCAGGATTGGGCGCCTAGGCGTTGAGAGCATAACAGCAGACGTGATTTTCATTAAATTAGAAAAGTTACGCCACAAACAACACATTGAGCACATTACACGGGAAATCCCTAATCTTGAGAGAGTTGTTTTGCGGTAGCAGACCTTGGAGGGCAATTTCAAAGGAGGATTCTTGAAGGCTTGAAGATCTTAATCTCCATTAAAGGGGTTTTGATTTTTCTTTCTTTTTAGTTTCCCTTTTTCTTTGGATTTTCTTTCCATGGATTTGTATTCTGATATGAGTTTGTTTTTATTGAATATGAGTAGCTAAACCCATAGCTAGGGCTATGAGGGATCTTGTTTTCCTTATCATTTGGATTTGACTTCTAATTTGATTATGGTAATTTCTTTTTGGGTTTATCATATTGCTTGTATTCTTGTCAGAATTTGATCACTTTTGGCATGTGTTAATTCTTTGTTTGACCGGTGACCATCCGCATTCAATGAGTGGATCTATATGGTAAGCCTAGGATTAGATTGATGAATGACCAAACATCCATTTATCCTACCAATGGAATTGATGATATGTTAGTTCATCTCTTGAATTGCAGCTTAATGTGTTCTTGATTAATTCAACTAAATGACTATATAGGTGAATTAAATTAGGAATAGAATATTGTTTCATCTATGACCATTGGGATTCAATAGCAAATAAGAGAATATTGGCAAAAGAATTACCTTAATCATAATTGAAAGAAAATCTGAATAATTGGATTTAAGTGAACCTTGTGCCCTAGTCTATCTTTCATTGATTATCTTTTTTTTGTTTAATTGTTCATTGTTTTTCTTTAATTGTTCATTTTGATTTTTATTTTGAATTTCTTTATATACTTTCAATTGTCTGGATAACAAAGAGTTTTGCGAATCTAGTAATTATCATTTATTCCTCATGGGATCGATAACTGGGACTCAAGTCCTATATTACTTAGTGATAGAGTGCACTTGCTCTTAGTGTATTTAATGCATACCAATAAGAAAGAAAAAGAAGTAAAAAAGAGAGAGAGAGAGAGAGAGAGAGAGTTTCGCCAAGGCAAGAAAGAAGAGAAATAAGAAGAAAGAAAGAAAGAAAAAAGAGGAAGAAGAAGAAAGAGAAAGAAATAGAAGAAAATCCAACTTTGTATTTTAAAATATTTGATTTAAAATATTTTAATTAATTAGAATTTATGTAAAACCCAACTTTTTATATAAGTTGATTTCATATATTCATATATATATATATTCTACTTTGAAGATTGACCATATTTAACATATAGATATAATTAAGTAGCTATAAACATATAAAAATTTCTTCTATTATGTGATACTTGTTATGGAGTTAATTTCATGATTTAATTTGAATCCACTTTCTATGTAAACGTTTTTACACTCTCATTTAATCATGCATCGCTATGTCATTAAAAATGTTTGACTTTCTTAGGTAAAAAAATGTTTGACTCTCTCAATAACTACTTCAAAAGTCACATATAATAGTGCATAATTGGTTAATAGTGTAAAAACTTTATGCTGAATAGGGATGACAAAGTCTCCTTGTAATACCCTTAGTAACATGATTACGCTTGTTTATGTGTTCAAAAGGTAGCATATGACTTGTTTAACATGCCAATGAAGTTTTGTGACAAACTGAGTTTGTTTTGGCACTTAGTTGCAACATAGAAGTTGACAAGTAGCTTAAAATGACTCAGATAATAGCATACGTTGCTAAGTTAAGGGAAATAAATAAAGAGAATTTGTTTCTAAGTCACAAATAAGTGAAACAAGGTGTAGTTAAAGTTTCAAGAGAATCTGATTTAGTTTGATATTTTTAGGCATACTGGTTGTGCATTTAATATCGAATTGACTACCAGCAGATATGGAAAATCATGAAAATGATGGAACAATAATTTAGATGAATCTTATGATTTACTCTAAAGTTGTTGGAAGCTGAAAAACCTGAATTAGCATAATTCAGGTATTCTTAGTAGATAAGAAAGTTCCAGTAAAATATCCTAAGGAATATGATAGTCATTCTCTCATTTCTCTCTCTCGGTTAAAAGCAGCAGAAGCTACAAAGAAAGAAAGAAAAACAGAGAAGAAAGAAAATAAAGGAAGAGAAGAGAGAAAGGGAAAGAAAGGAATAAGAAGAAAGAGAAGGAGAAGAGGAAGAGCAAGAGCAAGAGGATTAAGCTTCAAGATCTTCATCTTCTTCGTGAGGTAAGGGGTTTCTATTCATCTTTTCTCTTCTTGTTCTTCTTGAATGAAGTTAGGAATTTTGAATGGAAATAAGGGTTTGAAGAGTCAAATCCATGTTCTTGACTTGGTTCTTGATTCCAATGACTAGGTTAGGATAGTTTTAATCTAGTAAATGTAAGATGGCCATTTATGATTTAAGATCAACCATTAGAGTTCATAGAGAAAGAATTTGATAATGGTTGGAGTTATGTGATTTTGGACCTAAATCTATGCCTAAGAATCCATAGGTTGTATAAGAGTTACAATAAGTTTAGGGGCCTAGATTGGTGCTAAAAATCACACAGAGACAAATCTTTGATGATTGGAAGTCAAGATGAGATTGTTAGAACAGTTAGAACAATCTGCAGAAATTTTGCACAATTACTGTCACGCGGAGAGCGCCCAAACACTCTACATAGAGCGCCTAGACGCTAGTGTGCCAGGGATGAAGGTTCGTGCAGCAGGGCGTAGAGCGCTTAGGTGCTCAGTATAGAGCGCTTAGACGCTCAATGCCCAAGAAGTTTTATGAGTGTCAGAGCACAAAGCGCTTAGACGCTCAGTTCAGAGCACTTAGGCGCGTGACACAAAAATAGCATAGAGCTATGCTCTGCCTAGAGAGCTCCCAGGCGCTCAAGGAGAGGGCGTTTAGGCACCCATCACAGAATTCAACAAAGAGTTATTTTTAATGTTTTCAAGTTCCTAACTAGATGGAATCATTATATGTACGCTTCCTAAGGTATTTGAGGACACAAATAGGGATATTTTAAGAGAGGAATCATCACCTAAAATGAATGAGAAAGCTTAGGCTTTGAGCATCCAAAAGAGATGGTTTGCTTTAGGTAAGGATATAGCACCTTAGACAACCTAGTGTTGTAATAGATATCACTCAAGATGTGATGAGATGGTGCAATGGAGATGAGTATACTAGGATGGATTATAAGGTTCACTCTAGGAAGTATAAGGAAGGTATGAGCCTTAAGATATCCAAGAGTAGTAGATTACCTTGGGGAGGTACCTAGAACCTTAAGCAATAAAGAGTTGCAAGTAAGAACCACTCCTGAGTTAGATTCACTTGAGTGGAGATAATGTTGTATATTTAGTTACGAAGAGGGAATATTATGTACTAAGTCTCTAGTTAAATGAGACATTATGCATTGTAGAATACACGAAAGGATGAATGTAGACTTGTAAGCTTGTTGCATTCATTAAGTATGCAAAGTTCTAGAGAAATGCTCATTTATTTCCTTAAGCAAGGTTGAATGAGGCATTAGCTAAGATAAACTCTTTTACTAGGATGAGTTAAGTCTATAGGAAAGTTAAAGTGGTGTTTATGTAAGAAATAAACATAACACTACACTTTTTACATACTAATTAGTTAATCTAACTTGTATGTGAAAGCTATGAGAACCTTAGTGCAACCAAGTGCAATGGTTTGCCATAGGTGAGTATCTAACACCTCAGCAACATAGTGTCGCATAGAGATTACTTAAGAGTTATGAGTGATGAGGTGGTGTTTAGATATAAGTATGTATGTCTATAGAAATGGTCTAGTAGTATTGATCTTAGTGAGTATCCTTTGATGCCCATTCATGAAGGCCAAGGAAGATAGATAGGTGTCTGAAAGACTCTTTTGAGTAATGACATAACCCTAATATCTCGATAGTGCCAAGGCCAAGGGAGATAAGTGGGAAGTCCAAAAGCCTTTTTGAGGAAGGATGAAGCTTGAACATCTCAGCGTGCCAAGATATGTGTGATGTGAGGATGAGCTTTTCCTCCATTTACCACGGGATAATATACTGAACCAGTTCCTAATTAGTTTCTTTGTTTTCAAAATAAACCCCTGCATGTATTTTAAAACAAAACATTACACAAGCATATTCTTAGGATCTTTCTTAGGCATAATCATATTGCATATCATCTATATTGCATTTACAGACAGTTGTATGAGCATTATCTGTTGTTATTGGTATTTATAATTGTATAGGCAGTTGTTTATATCTGACAGTATGTAGGCTATCGGTTTAGACCATACTACTTAGTAGTGTGCAGTTATGAGAATTAGTGGAGGAAACTCCTATATTAGTAGTTATAACAATTGTTATATATTTGTTATACAATGTTATGACTAGTTGGTATTGGAATTATTTTTTCTGAAAATTGTAATTTTCACTCCAGTTGTTCTTCCATGTAAATCTAGATACAAATGTACAGACCCTGTTAAGGGAATTAAGATGAAGCATGAAGACTAGTTTAGTTTTTATATGCTTTAGTAGACAAAACTGATGTATAAAGTTTATATTTGCTTTATATGTTTTAAATAGTATGTATTATAGTATGCCCTTTTGTGGCTAGTGTTGTATATATATGTATGAGTTTAAGTTTTTCTGCATTCTCTCAAGGCTTTCTATAATTACTCAGTTATGATTATGGATATATGTTAGTATGTAGTATGTAGAAGTGTCGTCTCTAGTATTGTTTATTTTTATATATCTCTGTATATCTAGGATATATATAGCTATCTGTATTAGGATGTTACACTCCTTGCATTTGGGGATCCCCGAAGGGACCTTCCCATTTGGAGACCCAAATTTGGGAAATTTTCCTCTGCAAAGATGAGGACAGTGATAAAAATCTCCCCGAGACAGATGCAGGGATGGGGACAGGGATCTATTCCTTGCCCTGTAGGGTCCCTATCCCTGAGAAGTTATTGAATTATACTTAATGATTATATCATATATATGTATTAATAATTTATTCCTTTTAGTAATTTCAATCTATATTATTTTCATATAATTTAAAATTAAAAAAATAAAACAATACCACTAGATAGTAATTTATTTTAATTTGTTGATATTGTGGACTTAAGTTATAATTTTTTATATATTTTTTCATTTTTCTAATTTTTCCTCTGCAGAGACAAGGATAATTTTTTCTGAAGGCGAGGGATCAGGGGTGGAGATAAGGGAAATTAGGAAGGCAAAGACGGGGAGCAAGGAGGTATTCCTCGCCCCCATCCTGTGCGAGTGTCATCCCTAATGCTAAACGTGCATAAAAATTAAACTCTTTATTTCAAGTCTCCTCCTTATCCAATTAGTGCTTGTCTACGTTTTTGGTTGACTAATAATAGTGGGTAGGCTAACTCCATCTACTTCCTCTCAACTTTTAAGCATTGGATGCCCCCTCTTTTCTACTTGCTATGTCTTAGAAAGGGTTCTCAATCTATATGCTATATAGAAAAATAAAGGAAAAGTAAAGTTACGGTGCATTGGGAGGGGTAGGGGTGGGGTTAAACAATTCATTACACTTTACATAGAATAATATTCAGATAGCCAGCTTGAAAACAATGAAATCACCGTAGTAAAAGGGGAAAATGGAGTGGAATCATACTTTCATTATTCGTTAAATAATATACTTTCTGAACATACAAGTGTACATATAGTTATATCTTAATTTTTTTTAAAATATTGAATTTACTTAAATTCAAATGGAGTCACTTAAGCAATTATATATTGTTGAAAAAAATCATTACTTATATTGATTCAATAATATAACAATCTATTTGGTTTTTTTAGTCTTAGAAAGTTAAGTAGAGTTAACTAAGAGAAATTGAACATGGGTATTTACCCTTTTATAAGTACTTGAACCATCAATAAATTGAAACTCAAAGGGATGAAAAACTCAACCTCAAGTTTAAGGAATGTTCACCATATTAAATATTTTAGAAATATCCATGCATATGACAGATCCTGAATATACTTTTCATTTAGAAGAATAATGTCTTCCTTGACATATACTATTTCCTCGCTTATAGTTTTATATAATACTTGCTTTTGATTAATAACTGTTGCAAGAGATCATCACCTTATCTATTACAATCTCATTATGAATTTTTGAACTTTCATTGGATATTGCAACCTTTCAATTGAGATACTCTATTTCACTATTCAGTTGTTCTTCTAAAGCAGTTTTCAAAAACTCCAAAGATTGTTTTATTGGCTCCTTCAATGAATCATCAACCACCTCCTTAACCTTAACTTTAGCCTCACACTGTTGAAGATTAGTTACTCCTTGGAAAATAATTACTCTTTCTTCTTGAGAATCCAGTGAAATACTTTCTTTCTCAACATTAGGATTGTGGATAATGGTTATATATTTGGAATCCTTCAGGGCATTCCCCTCTTTTGCATATACTCATAAAGAGATTTCTAACGTCGATAGCATTGCTTCCTCTAATATTGCTATAACAAAATTTGCTCATAATCTAAAGGGATAAATTCTTATTTTAAGAGTTGCTTCATCTTGAACCATGTTTTGACTGATGCTTTCCCCTCACAGTTCCTCCTCCACAATAACCTTTCTCACCAAGCAAAAGCTCTACCCTTCAATCTAGGTGCTACAAGTTTAAACCTTTTCTCTTTTGGAATCTTTATATATTCAAATAATCTGTCCATCTCTATAATCCAATCTAGAATTTCTTCTATATTCAAAGTCCCATCAAAATAAAGAATATCTACCTTTCATCGAAAATTGCAGGAATATCTATTATCGTAATCATGTCTTCCATGTCTAGCATTCATCACAAGTTCCTCATAAATCATCTTCCTCATCTGAATAATCAAAGTAATGCTTTAATCTATGCCCATTTCTAGAAACAAGTCTACCGACAAGCTGTCTGCTAGTTACATCATCTCGAGAACATTTCTTATTGTCCTCTCAATCTTTGTTGGGCTCTATGCTTAATGAAAGTCGATCTACAATTTCTGATCTACAATTTCTCCAAAGCGTCGTTCCAAATGCTAGAATCTAATATTTGCTTGTTGCTCAAAATCTTAATTCAATGTCCCCTCATGATCTACAATAGATCATGAGGTCTTAATTCTCTGATTTTCAACATAAGAACCACCACTTCCTCTAACAGTGCCCTATGCCATTGAACCTACTCCAATGCCAACTGAAATAACAAGTTAAGCATAATAAGTAAGGCTAGCACTTGACTAAGCCTCAAAGATAACAAGTAACTCCTTACTTGAAGAAAAGTATACATAATTATCGTGATAATAAATTATCCTATGCCACGATGATATTTTAGGAAATCTTTTACTAAATGTCTCACATCATAAGCATAAACCCTACTATAATAAAGAGGAAGAAAAAGATTTAGGAGAGGGCACAAACAAAAATAACATCATTTTGATTAGTTTAGGGATAAAGTTAAGGTTAATGGCCCCATCAATGCTAGGTAATCGCCCTTAGGGCCACGTCATCATGTTCTGTTAGTTGGGGTGACAATCGTTAAGGAAGATCACATTAGTTATTGATTCCCAACTTAAGCGACTAAATTGACCAAAAAAAAAAAAAAAGAGTTAGGCACCAAACTAAAAAAAGGAAATAAAATTAAGGAATTAAAATATCCTTTTTACCTTTATCATATTTATTTTTTAAATAAAATATCATATATTATATTTTTTTTTATATGGTATGATATTTTATTATTACTCGCTCGTTTGGTTTCTATATATATATATATATATATATATATATATATATATATATATATATATCCTACATCGCTGAAGATCAATTGCTATGCCTCAGATATTATCATTTGAGTCATTATAGTTCCATAATAAGACAAAATAGCTGTTTTATAATAACGGGGATAAAGTAAACGAAGCCATTGTGCACTAAACAAAATTCTAGCAACTAATCATATATTAGAATTTAGAAGAGTAGAAAATGAGGAGATTCTTCATTGGTTTATTATCCAATCGAGTTGACAATCACAGGAGACATTTGAAAATTCTGAAAAACAAGAAGACAATAGGGTGATGTTGACCTTTATTAAAAATTAAAAAAGGAGAATAAAATTTTCTTAATGACACCTAGTAGTGCAGATAAACTCGGCATCTTTATAATGATTTATTTGCTCTTTCTTGATAGGAAAAAGACATATTGGTTTTGGTGGCGTATGCTCATTTTAGTATTTCAATGCCGACACCTCCTATCTTATCTTATCTTATTTACTTTATTCTTCTTCCCTCTTTTTTTTTTTTTTTTCTGTCATTGAGTTTCTTTCCTGTGTTTTGGTATGAGCACAAGCAATGTTGATAAGATCGGCAGATAGTGTATAGTGAAATTATTTCCACATAAGAAAAAGTAATAATTACTTTAAATATAGATTTTTTTTTTCATAAGCCACTGAATAATAAGTTGAAAGTACAAACATATCATGAGGTGTTCCAGTTACCTGCATTCAGCTTTCAGCAAAGTTGTATTCATAGTCCCTCTCTTGTAACACCCACGATTAATGTCCACCCCACCTAGAGATTGTCCTTCCGGAAGAAACCAGTGCCCTACTTTGATAAGAGGGTTCAACCACAACATTCTATTATTATCATTAGCCAAGAAGTGAAAATTACCTTGCCATTATAAAGAGCAGGCTTAGGTGAAACTCATGCTTCCCATGTCAGTCAAACCAAACCTAAATTTTCCAAGGTAATGAAAAACAACGCATTAGGGTGAGCTAATTGATGTACCGTTCGCTAGGCTGTGAGATGATGTGGAACCGTGGTTATTAATGTTACAAAAAATTTTCAACAACAAAAAAAAATGTTATAAATATTTTTGAATAAATTATATATTACTACCTTCAATAACTTTTTGTGCCATTTATCTTCAAAACTTTCAAAATGTATAATTTTTCCTTTACCGTAAAGTTGAAAGGAGTAATTGATGTAGAATCAAAGGACTATAAAAGAATAAAGAACTCTCAAAACAGAATTATATTCAAATGAATTCAATAATAACAACAATCATCTTTTAAAATTTCATAAGACTATATTTATAGTCTTCTTATACAAGAAATAAATTATAATTAAAATTTATAATAGACTAATTTTATTTTAATTCAAAATTTTAATATAACAAACTAATAATTAGATATGAGATTTGGATTGAATTTCATTAAAATTGAAATTATAAAATAGATAAAATCCTTAATTCAAATCTCAGTTTAAATTAATAAAAATTATAATAATAAAAATCATAATTATCCTAATTTCATGTCCGTCAATAATTCACATGAAAAGCAACATAGTTGAGGGAATAATCTATAATTCACATAAAAGTTTTTCTCTCAAGCTGAAATCAGTCAATGTAGGTTTTCCAGTTTCTAACACATATGAATCATTAGCACGTATCATGTATGGGCTCTTGTGGGCTTAAATAGGCCACTTGACAAATAAAGTACTTGGATGGGCTTGATCGTGAGATTTGTAAAATACTCCAGTGCCATTACTCATAAGTGTCCAATTCATATGCCACTTGCAGATTTTCATCAATAAATGGCCCAATTCGGTGGCCTTATGAATTCTTTTTTTTTTTCTTGAATATTCGTATAGGCATGGCTAATAATTACCTTTTTCAAAGTTTAAATTCCAATCCTCTCCTAAAATTGTTGTTGATCCTCTCTTAGAATTATAGTTTGCTTGTCACTGCACTTAACTTTTTTCAATTAGACACTTGTTAGTTGGTGGTGTTTTCAAAATGCTTCATCATTCCCACTCATGTTTTAATAAATGTGTAGTCTTTCTTTTTTACCCTTAGTTGGCTGTATTCTAATTGAAAAGACAAAGTTGGAACACATGATATGAATCTTGCATCTATAATTCACAGAAGTGATGAATGCCACCTAAACAATACTGGGTTATCGGGCCCAAGAAGGCCAAGCTCATTAACAGAGGAGATGTGACTCATAGCTCTCGGTTAGAGAGATTCCTCCCAATTGGACCAATGAGATGCCAACAGAGGAGCCTAAGAGATTCCACCAGGCCTCACCTATGGTACCTACTATGACACAAATATCCTCGCTCAACACTTCATCATTGAGGAACTCCACTCTATAAATAGCTATAGTAGCCATGAGGGTAATGATCTTTTCCCACTCATTACACCATATTGCACCCATACTGACTTGAGTGTTGAAGTATATTGTAGGTATCCAACCCCCTATCTCCAATGCCTCCAAGTTAGAAGAAGGTGATGTAGTGAGCCAGTTCTGGCCCAAGGAGTCCAGTAATTTAGGACAGAATATTGGTACCGTTTGTGGGAATCTTGTAAACTAATATTCCCACACTCTTACCATGGATAACACGCGAAAAAGAATAGCCACAAATTAAGAACAAAGAGATGGAGCACAGGCCTCAGTAATAGCCATCCAACCTTATCATACATAGGCCTACCTTATTGCAGCGTCTTTGCTATGTTGTTCAACAAGCAGAACCACACATTCAGGAGCAATGTGCTCTCTCCCTAGTTCTGCAAGAGGTGAGAGCACCAAACCTACTGCCCACTAACCAGGAGATGTTAACTATGATCAAAGAACTACAATGACATCTAACTAAGATACTTCGTGTGCTCAATTGAAATCGGGAGCAAGTGGCTAAAAATGATATTGAAGTAGGTGTGGTTCATGGAGCATGGAATGCTGAACAACCCTGTGCTAGAAGACAAGTCCGTGTTGATTGAGAAGCACAAAGAAGACAAGAGCCTTCCGTTTCTTTTGAGCCCTCGTATCAACATGGGGCCCATTATCGTTTCAACCACCTATTTTCTGAGTTCATCGTAGGAGTACAGGTTCCTAAGAGCTTCAAACCCCCAGCTTTTGAGGCATATGAAGAATCTACGGACCTCCAAGAGCACCTAGACGCCTTTATGGCCTCTATAATGCTCACAAGGGGATCCGACCTTATACAGTGCCACACTTTCCCATCCACATTGAGGAATGCAACTAAGAAATGATTTACCTCCCTCCCTGCTCAGTCTATCAACTACTTCAAGGAATTGGCATAGAGTTTTCTTACTCGTTTTTCCACGAGTAAGACTCAGTCTAAAACCACTCAGAGCTTATTCAACATTAGGCAGGGCAAGGAGGAAACCCTTCGTGATTACATGCATAGATTCAACTAAGTGTGCCTTGAGGTCCAAGATTTCAACCATGACATATCCATGCATGCAATTATGGGCAGACTTAAGTATGGAGAGTTCACGAAATTGCCAACTAAAAAAAGCCCAAAGAGCCTCGAGGAACTAAAACAATGCTCAACAAAGTACATCAACATGGAGGGAGTCCTCAAGGTGAAGAACAAGGCTCAGAAGGATATGGATAGACCACAGAGAAAGGATATGGAACATGACATCAAAAGGCCCCAAGAACAACCCAGGGGGCTTCCATAGGGACAGTTCGATGAATACACACCCTCAAGGTCCCTCAGAGTACGGTTCTGCAGGAGGTGTTTCATAAGGACCTCTCTGATCTCCCAAAATTGAAAACCTTGAGGACATGAGGATGGGTGGATAAATTCAAGCATTGTATAAAGGAGTGCATAGACCTCCTTGATCCCATAGAAACCCTAATATAATGCAGACATCTACAGAACTATGTCCAAGGCTCCAAAGGGACCGAACCATAGCTCTATCAAATAAGGGATAAGAGAAGGAGAATACCAAGCCCATGACGCTGATCCTTAACACCTGTTGACCGCTCCCTACCACAAGAGTAGGTCTAATGTCGAAGAAGTACATCCTCCTAGAGAGAGACAAGAAGAGACAACGAGGTCATAAGAACCATCAACACCATTGCCAATGGTTTTGCTGGGGGCGAGTAGATGAGGTTGGCACAAAGAAAACACCTTTTAACTATACTTAGTGTTGCATCGTGCCCCCATCATGAAGCATGGCACTAGATCCTAGAGCTCAACAATTAGTTTCACTAATGAAGACGGAGAAAGAATCATCCCAAGAGGGGATGACCCCATGGCGGTTATTGCAAAGATGGTCAATGCGAGAGTAAAAAAGGTCTTCATAGTCTACGGGAGCTAAGCTGATATCTTCTTCATGTAATGCTTCAGAAACATAGGAATCCCTGTTTCTAATAAAAACCTTTTAACACTAACCTCATTGGCTTCTCAAGGGGAAAAGTTAGGCCTGAAGGCTACATCGAACTTTTTGTGACCTTTAGAGAGGAACCTTTATATAAAATAATGAAGGTCAAGTTCTTGATAATAAATTGCCCTTCTGCCTATAATGTCATCTTGGGAAGGCCATTTTTTAATGCACTTGGAGTGATAATCTCCACGCACTATCTAACCATGAAGTTTCTATTAGAGGACAGATAAGTGGTGACTGTCAAAGTAGATTAAGCGGCTATGAGAAGTTGCTATAATACAAGCCTAGACCTCCTCGACCAAAACTCCAAACACCAGACTCCACCACCTCGTGATGATGGAGGAACTCGATGTCCGAAGTGACATTAAGGAGATGCAACCATAGCTTGAGGGATTTATTGGATGCTAAGCTCGGAGATCAGACTGACCAAGTTACGAATATTGGGGCTGACCTCGCCAAAGGAGAGTGGAGGAAGCTAACATAGTTCCTCTAACGGAACAAAGACCTTTTTACCTGGACATCTGTAGATATGCCTGACCTCGACCTTAACTTCATATGCCATCGATTGTCAGTTAACCCAAACTCCAAATCAGTGGCACAAAGGAAGAGAAAGGTAGGGTTCAAATGCTAGAAAACTATAGAAGACCAGGTCAAGGAACTCCTTAAGGCAAGGTTTATTGGGGAAGTGACCTACACTACTTGGCACTCAAATGTGGTTTTGGTTAAGAAATCTTAGGGGAAATGGCGCATGTGTGTAGACTACATAAATCTCAATAAAGCCTGCCTCAAGGACCCTTACCCATTACCTAATATCGATAAGTTAGTGGATGCATCCTTTGATTACCAATTTTTATCTTTTATAGATGCTTACTATAGATACAATCAAATTTTAATGCATCCAAAAAGGGAGAAGAAGATGACTTTTATCACTAAAAGGGCCAACTACTTTTACAGAGTGATGCCATTTGGCCTAAAAAATGCTGAGCCATTAATCGGTGTATAATGAATAAGGTCTTTGAAAACTAGGTTGGTAAGATCATGGAGGTTTACATTGATGATATGATCGTAATATCCCTAAGCATGGGAGACCATGTGAATGACCTCATAGAGGTTTTCTTATAGCTGAGGAAGCATAACATGAAGCTCAACCCGAAGAAATGTACATTTGAGGTCCAAGCAGGAAAGTTCGTAGGGTTCATGTTGACCAACAAAGGAAGAGAGGCAAATCCTGACAAATGCCAAGTCATCTTCAACATGCAGAGCCCTAGCTTTCTAAAGGAGATTCAACAATTAATAGGATCGATAGTGGTATTGATGAGGCTCAACTCCAAATCCACTTAGAAATCTCTACCCTTCTTCAAACTCCTAAAGAAGGAGAAAGACTTCAAGTGGACAATGGAGTGTGAAGAGTCCTTCTAGAACCTGAAGACCATACTCGCCACACCACCAATTCTAACTAGGTTGGAGGATGGCAAGACCCTCTTTATCTACTTGTCAATGTCTAGGGAGGCTATTAGTTTGGTCCTCGTCCGAGAAACAAGTGAAGGGAAAAAAACTTATTTACTTTGTGAGAAGAATCCTATAAGTCCTCGAATTCCGATACTAGAAGATAGAGAAGCTAGTGTTCACACTACTTATTTCAGCTTGGAGGCTACTATAGTACTTTTAATGCCACCCCTGTGGAAATAAGTTTACCTCCATGGTTTAATATGTTAAGTTTTGATGATAACAAATACACGACAAAAAGAATGATGATTATGCTACATACATGTACTTAATGAATTATATTGGATCATGCATGATCATGTGCTCCATCTTATTATATTTCAAATAAGAATCATGCATATTCTTTATAGCATCTTTTATAAAATATATCCAATAATATGTTAAATGAGTTGTATTAAATTAATATTGGATTTGACTCTATTTAAATGAAAATGTGCAAAATGTTCTTTGTTGCATCCTATATAGAGCATATTTATTAGTAGTTAATAAGTGTCTTATTTGGTGTGTCTATGAAAGTCTTATATGCATATTAGACTAACTAGAGTTATACATTTATGAATCATGCATATGAAGATATTGAATTATCAATTTAGACTATGTTTGTTTTAAATGAGCAATACTTTGTAGGATAGTCCACGTACCAAGAGTGAACATTGTAACAAGAAATTAAAATATCACAATTATCCTCAACTCAAGAAGAATGAGAATGATAAGATATTCCAAGCATTTGTAAGATTTGAAGGGAAGAAATTTTTTAGAAGTTTGGATTACATCAAGAAGCCTAAGGATTAGAATTGATATATATTCCTTTAGACTTTTCTCTTATGTAAAAATAGAGGTTTTACAAGAAGAGAGCTCAAAAAAGTTTTTCAACCTTCACAAATGTTTTTAAACATGTTAAGATGCCCAATAAACAAGTTTTTAAAAGCTAGTCTTGATGGTAATTCAAAACTATAAAAAATATCCAAGTTTGAGTTTTGAAAATTGACTTTTAATCACTAATTTGATTATATCTTTAAAAGTACTTTCGGTATGGGTTTAAAACTTGTTTCATATGAAAATAGACTCAAAAAGCTTTCCAACGAATGATTATTTGCTTAAATTGGATGAGAAATGAAGAAGTTATGACTATTTAAAGTCAATTTTCAAAAACAGAGTACAATAATCAATTATCCACTTCAATAATCGATTATTGCATGTCAATAATCAATTATTGCATGTTAATAATAGATTATTACATGTCAATAATAGATTACCACGCATCAGAATGCGCTCTCAATAGCTATAAACGACTAGTTTTCATAAGAAATTATTTCTAAATACTACCAACAACTATTTTATCACTTGTGTTCTACACATAAGTGAAGATTGAAGCGTTTACATCTTTAGAAACCTTGGAACACTTGATTTAGTCATTGAATAATCAAAATCATATTTTGAGCTTTTCATTGTAAAATCCTTCTATTCCTTTGTTTTTCAAGTTGTATATCTACTCTTTGAAAGAGTTTATTTTCATTCAATCTATATTATAAACACTTGAGAAGGTAGAGAATCCCTTTAGGAAACAAAGAGACTTCTACACATAAAGATGAATGATCCTTGAAGTGTAAGAAGGGCTCAAAGTTTGTAAAGATTTTTCAAGCACCTGTGAAGCTTGAAGAGTTGGAGGCTAAAGCACAAGGGTGGAGGATCCTAAGGTATGAGGAATACTCTTGTTTGTATAAAAGTTTTCTTAGCACCCGTGAAATCTAGGAGATAGTGAAGAAAATCTCAAGTTATGCTTAGGAGCTGGATGTAGGCCACAAGTGGTTAGTGGTTGAACCAGGATAAATTCTTAAGTTTGATTCTCTCTTCCCTATACTCTTTAATTTCAATATTTAGTACAGTATATTCATTTATTGTATATCTTGTCATCTTAATGTTTTGATTTTAAGAACTTGATATCTAGCTTATTTGCTTGATTTATCCTATAACCTAAGTTGTATTTGAGTAATCTTCAATAGTTGTATCTTTACTAGACTTTTTTCGCTGCATGTGTTGATTGAGTATATCAAAATGTATAATTTCTCAAAGTTACTTTAAAATTTTATGATCACCAAATTCACCCCTCTCTTGGGTGATGGTTGCCATGACTAACAAGTGGTATTAGAGTTTCATACTCTGTTAAAAGCTTAATTACTTAAAGATAAAGATCCTTGTTTATTGCAGCCATTGAAAGCTTTTCAAAATGGAAAGTTTTGAAATTGATCAACTACCATTCTTTAATGATGTGCATTTTGTTTATTGAAAAGTTAGAATAGAGTTTTATATGTAATCTATTGATTTAAATTTATGGGATGTTGTGTGTTGCTTAATTGGCAAGCTTACTAAATTGCAAAAATAATATAATGATGAAAAAAAGTATTGTCCCATAGGGATTATGTTGTTGAGTACCAAATTCGTCAAATTAACACTATCTAGGTTATCAAAAATTTAGATTTTTTGAGGACTATAAAAGACATTAACATGAAAACCTAAATATAAAATCACTAACAAGATTAAATTCAACCAACCAAGTAAAGGATGAAAAACAATGATATAAAAGTGTTAGGATTCAGATTTTACTTGAACACTTTTGATGCAAATTAAAAAATTAGCTTAACCAAGTTTTATTTCAAGATTCATGGTAACATTCCCAAAATTAATAAATATCCAATTTCCTGGTATATTAATCCTCTTCAAACTACTTTGAGTCAACAAATCCCTCAGTGCAACCCTAGATAGAGAAGGCTTTATCAAAACAAGGGAATCAAAAGTAAGATCACATAACCTACAATGTCTATTCTTAGAAATAATAGAAATTGGGGTGTTTATCACAAGTTCTAGGCTCATGCACAATTTTTCGTAATTATACATAAACCCTAAAATCATTTTCAGAATGACCAAATCAAGAAAAGCATTAAAAGAAGAGATAAACACTTAAATCATAAAATAAAAACTTAGATTAAGCGTAAAAATGAATTTATATCATCCAAGAATAAGATTCATCATCACCCTAATTAGAGAAGTTTAACTGCGCATGGAGAAAAGAATAACACAAACAAAAAATCCTACAAACTTCATGGAAGATGAGTGGAAAGATTGAAGAAAACTCATAATTTTCAAGCTTGGATGCTCCAACGTTAAAATAGGGTTTGTGCCTCTGTTCCTCTCTCAGAATGCCTGCCCAAAGACATCACTTTTCCTTTTTATAGGCATATAGACGTATCAAAATTCGTTCTAACTAATTAATCGCCCAATTTTTGGCGCTTAGTCACTCAAAAAGTTGCATTCTGCAATCCACCAATTAAGTGGTGGAAAGTTAGACGATTAATTGCCCAACATCACCAACTCCTTTTTTACTTTTTGCTCCTTGTTCAAGCATCTCGTCTTCTTCTTTATGTGACCGCCTAAGAAAACAAATAAAACACGTAATGAAAACCAAGTTTAAAACATAAAAAACATGATAAGATTCGAGAATAAAGCTCAATCAAAAGGGTAGGAAGAGGATGAAAACCAATATTTTGCAATGGAAAAACATGATTTTTTACAAGTTTATCACTCTCCCAAACTTATGATTTTTCTTGTTCTCAAGCAAAACAAGACAGATAATTCAAAACAAGACAACTCAAAACGTAGACAACTAAAAACTCAAAATATGCAAACTCAAAACATGGCAATACTGGTTATTAAATATCATTTATATCCTCAAGAACTACTTCACAACCTCACCTCAAGGTATCACACATGCACAATCCAATTTTCATATTGACTTTCACATGCATAAATGACTTCCTATAGACATGTATGTAAGACCAATTCCTATTCATGAAGTACAAACACAGATAAGTTTATAAAATTGTAAATGCACATAAAACCTGCATCTATAAGGTTATTTTTCATCTCTCTCCACTAATGCAAACAAAGTATAACCAATGATCAAAATGATCTTTTTAAGCTTGTAATATATGGCTAACGGTGGGGGTTAAAAAAAGGATAAGATAAAAAAAATCAAAAGTTGAGATACATAATCATGCAAATTTCAAAATTTAAACCACAAAATATCACGAAAGTGCAAAATAGAGTACAAGAATCAATCACTTTATTTTTTTTATTTTTTTTTTATTTTAACACTTTCTTCCATTCCTTATCATTTTTATTTTATTTTTCTTTTCTTCTTAGCTCTTTTTATACTTCATGCAAAAAAATAACTAATTAGTTAGCTTGAATATTAAAATAAGACATGATATACACTTAACAAAGAGAACATGTGAGAGGAGGAATCAATAATGTTTTTTAAGGGTAAGGGAAGGGAAAATGTAGTTAAAGAAAAGAAATAAAGGCCAAACATATATAAGGCTGCAAAAGGGGACCTAGGAATATAATATTATTCAAAGGTTAGCTTAAAAGGCCCAAACAGTCCAAAGAATGCCCTTATCATTTCCTTAATCTTGCATTGTCTAGGATTTCGTCTTAAGAGAGAATCTAAACATTTTCTAGGATGCAAGTAATCCACACATATACATTTCCACAAACTTTTTCTAAGCTTAACATGCATTCATATTTCAAGGTCTACCAAACATAAAGATGAGAGATTCACTCATACATGATAAGTCCATATTTTGTAGTCTCAAACTAGATGAATTATGGTGATTTACTTGTGTTTATTGGTGAATTTTAGATGAGTCCTTATCATTATCTTTGATTTTTATAGATTGAAAGGGGTTTATCACATTTGGAGTGAAAGCAGACGAAGAAACCACATTTTTAGAGCAAAAGAAGATCATATTAGCTTGGACAGGGCCCTGTGTCAACCCAGAAGTGATTCCCGAGTTAGACAAATGTTTCTGACTTGGAGACACGACCGTGTCTCCCAGAGACACACCCATGTCTCCATGACGCTGAATTAAAGAGCTTTCCTGGGCACACAACTGTGTCAATCCTAGACACAGTCATGTGAAGCCTTCTGCGCATGTAAACTTACAGTCTTGCCCTTGGCTAATATAGATAATAGCGAATCCCTAAACTAGAGGGGACTTTTGGGAAAAAATTGCACCAAAGGACTGCCATGAATCTCTGGAAGATGACTATAAAGAGAGGACGTAATTCTTGAAGGCTTGAAGATCACAATCTCCATTGAAGGGGTTTTGATTTCTTTCCCCAAGTTTCCCCCCTTTCTTTAGGCTTTTCCTTCCATAAATTTGTGTTATGATTTGGGATTGTTATTGAACATGAATAGCTAATCCCATAAGCTAAGGCTATGGGGAATATTGTTTTCTAATTAATTGGTTTGAATTCAAATTTGATTAAGGTAATTTCATTAGATTTATTATATTGTTTGAATTCTTGTTAAGACTTAGATCAATTTTGGCATGCTCTAATTCATTGTTTGAACGATGACCATCCGCAACCAATGAGTGGATTCATATAATAAACCTAGGATTAGGTTAGTGAATGATCAAACATCAATTTATTCTACTAATTGAATTGATAATTAGGTTAGTTCATCTATTGAATTGGATCTTATTGAATTTCTAGTTAATTCAACTAATTGACTAAATAGATGATTAATTGGGAATAGAAGATTGATTATCCACCATTGGGACTCAATAATAATTAAGAAAATTTAGTAAAAGAATTAACTTACATCATAAACGAGAGAAAATCTGGTTAATTGGATTCAAGTGAACTTTGCGCCCTAGTTTCCCTCTAAGTGATTTATCTCTACGTTGATTAATCTTCAATCATACTTCTTTATTTGTTGTCTGATCTTATTTTGAGTTTCTTTTTACACCTACGATTGTTTAAATAACCAAGGGTTTAACGAATCTAGTAATTACCTCTTATTCCTCGTGGGATCGACAACTGGAACTCAAGTCCTATATTATTATACGATAGAGTGCACTTACTCTCAGTATATTTTATGCATATCAAGTTTTTGGCGTCGTTGCCAAAGAATAACTTTGGTAATATTAGAGGCTTTCTCTAGTTAATTTAGATGAACACTTATTTTATTTTTATTTTAAATTCATTTGTCACTTTATCTTTCTGCTTATATTTCTTGTTTATGCTTACTCGTTCTCAATCTCCTAATCTACAATTTGATCTAGAAATTGATAAAATAGCTCATAGATTAAGGAAGCAATCTCATACTAAAGTTATGGATGAAGAAGCTATAAGGAGAATGAAGAGACAAATAGTTAATGGGGCTGGTGAAGAACGAGCTACCCCAGCGGAGCGGACAATGCTTGAATATTCCATGCCCACGATTGAAGGATACGAAGGGAGTATTACAAGACTAGCTGTGGTGTTTAACAACTTTGAGATCAAACTGACATTAATCTCTATGATTCAAACTTATGTTTAGTTCAGTGGATTGCCTTCAGATGATCCAAATCAACATCTGGCCAATTTCTTATAGTTGTGTGACACCATCAAATACAATGGGGTGACAAATGATGCAATCCGATTGTGCCTATTTCCTTTCTCTCTTAGGGATAGAGCGAGTCAATGGTTAACGTCACTACCAAGGGGTTCCATTACCACATGAGACCAATTGACACAATAATTTTTAGCCAAGTATTTTCCTTTTTCTAAATTTCCTATTTAAGGAATGATATTTTTGCTTTTGTGCAGTATGATATGGATAGTTTTTATGAAGCTTGGGAATATTTTTAAGAGTTGGTGAGGAGATGTCCACATCATAGATTACTCGTATGGTAGCAGGTACAAAATTTTTACAATGGTCTGTCACCTGCCAACCGTTCACTCATTGATGCCGCTGCGGGAGGTACAATTTAGAGGAAAACATTGACTGAAATCCATAGACTAATTGAAAAAATAACACTTAACAATTATCAATGACAAAATGAGCGCTAAGTGACTAGGAAACAAATCGGTGTGCATACTGTTAACTCATCTTCTGTCATTCTGAGTTAATTGGAAGCATTGATAACAAAGGTTAAAACTCTGATGGTGGCAAATAGAGCAGCCCCACCAATCATATGTAAAGCACGTGGCAAATAGGGACATAAAAGTTCAAATTGTCAAGTTGGTATTCCCTTTGCCCCCGAGCCTGAAGGAGCAAATTTTGTTGGCAAATTCAACCGGTCGTAGTAGAATCCATATTCCAATACTTATAATCCCGATTGGAGGACCACTTCAATTTCAAATGGACAAATCAACAGGGCAATCAACAAAGCCATCAGAGAGCCTTGTAACCACCCCCAGTTTTCCAAGCACTTGAAGTGAAGCCAAGTTAAAAATTTTGTAATTAAATACATTCAGAATTCAAAGGCCCGAATGAAGAGCATGAAAACTCAGATTAGCTAGTTAGCTACCTTGATGTCAGAAAGGGCACCAAGAACATTGACTGGCACTATCGAGCCTAATCCGAATGAACATGCCAAGCCAATTACCCTGAGAAGTGGCAAGGAGCTTAGGGAGCTCTCCAAGAAAAAAGAGAAGCAATTGCAAGAGTATAGAGATACTCTTGATGAGTCAGTTAATGTGGAAAACGAGAAAGCAAGTGAAGCACCCTCTGCGATGCATGTAGGCGAGCCACAAAAGCCTTTTATTCCATTCCTTCAAAGGCTCAAGAACACTCAGTAAGACAAGCAATTTATAAAATTCTTGGAGATGTTCAAGAAATTGCAAATTAACATTTCCTTTGTTGAAGCCATCTCCTAAATGCCCAAGTATGCAAAGTTCTTGAAGGAAATACTTGTAAAAAAGTGCAAGCTTGAGGAATTTAAGACAGTAAGGCTAAATAAGGAGTGCTCTGCCATTCTCTTGAAGAAGCTACTCCCAAAATTAAAAGGTCCAGGGAGTTTCACTATTCTTTACTCTATTGGTAACTTTTATTTTGAGAAAGCATTATGTGATTTAGGTGCTAGTATAAATTTGATGCCTTTCTCTGTTTTTAAGAGATTGGGAATGCAAGAACTAAAGCCCACCACCATTTCACTATAACTGGCTGATAGATCCATCACTTACCCTCGCGGTGTAGTGGAGGATGTTTCAGTGAAGGTAGACAAATTCATTTTTCTAGCTGACTTTATTGTGTTGGACATGGAGGAGGACGCCGAGATCCCAATCATACTTGGGCGTCCATTCCTCACTACTGGAAAGACCATGATTGATGTCTATTAATGGAAGTTGACCTTGTGATTAAATGATGAGAAAATGGTTTTTAATATTTTTAATTCTGTCAATAATCTTAGTTCCTTTGATTCATGTAATTGCATAGATGATACTGATGTTGCAGATAGTGTTGTGTTTTCATATCTGCAAGAATTTGTGATTGATGAAGTGCTAGAGAAGATTTTGACTATGGCTGCCACCGACTTTGAAAATGATGAAGGGGTCATGGAAATTATAATACGGTTAGAAGCTGACATATCCTTGGAAGGAAGAAGAATATGGGGGCATTATGAGGATTTGGATAAGAAAAACATCCCTATACCAAAATCCTCAATTAAGGAGCTTCTCGAACTTGAGCTCAAGCCTCTTCCCTCTAATTTGAAATATGCTTTTTTGGATCCTCCATCATCTTTACTTGTGATTATCTTCGCTTCACTTCCAGGTTCGGTGGAGGAGAAGCTCATAAGGGTGTTGAGGGAGAACAAGAAGGCATTCGGGTGGACTATTCATGACATCACGGGCATCAGCCCTACCATATGCACCCATAGAATTTATGTGGAAGCACAAAACAAGCCACTTGTGCAACCACAGAGGCGCCTCAACCCAAACATGAAAGAGGTCGTAAATAAGAAGGTAATAAAGCTTCTCGACGCAGGTATTATATACCCCATCTTTGATAGTCCTTAGGTGAGTTCGATATAAGTGGTACCAAAAGTGGAGGGTACAACGGTCATAGAGAATGAAAAGAAAGAACTCATAGCCGTTAGAAATGTGGTCGGGTGGTGTATGTGCATTGATTATAGGAAATTGAATGATGCCACTTGAAAAGATCACTTCCCCTTGCCCTTTATAGATCAAATGTTAGAGAAACTTTCAGGTTAGACATTTTTCTATTGTTTGGATGGGTACTTTGGCTATATGCAAATACCTGTGGCACCTGAGGATCAAGAAAAAACCACTTTCATATGCCCGTATGGTACATTTACATATAGACAAATGCCATTTGGATTGTATAATGCACCAGCTACTTTTCAGTGATGTATGATGGACATTTTTTCTAACTTGATAGAGGATTGTATTGAGATTTTCATGGATGATTTCTTTGTATTTGCCCTCTCTTTTGATAATTGTTTACATAATCGTAGTTTAGTTTTGGCGCGATGCAGGAGCACCAACCTAGTGTTAAACTAGGAGAAGTGTCAATTTATGATAAAAAAAAAAGTGCATTGTTTTGGGGCATAAGGTATCGCCCAAAGGCATGGAGGTTGATCCGGCAAAGGTGAAAGTAATTACAAAATTACCCCTATCTAAATCTGTTAAGACCGTTCAAAGCTTTTTAGGGCACGCGAGATTTTATCGGAGGTTCATCAAGGACTTTTTGAAAATTTCTAAACCCTTGACGGACCTCCTAATGAAGGATGCACCATTTAACTTTTCTGATTCATGCTTAAACACATTTGTCACTTTGAAGGAAAAGTTAATTAGTGCACCCATTGTCGTTGCCCCTGATTGGTCCTTACCTTTTGTGGTCATGTGTGATGCAAGCGATATAGCAGTTAGGGCGATTTTGGGCCAGAGGAAAGATAAAATTTTCTAAATCATTTACTACATTAGCCATGCTTTGAATGAGGCACAAAGAAACTACACTACTACAGAGAAAGAGTTGCTAGCAGTAGTATTTGCCTTTGATAAATTTTGCCCTTACCTCATTTTCTCTAAAGTCATTTGTTATACTAACCATTCTGCTATTAAGTATTTTCTTACTAAACACGATGCTAAGCCGAGACTGATTCAGTGGATTCTTTTGCTACAAGAATTTGTGTTACCAAGTGGCCTCAATACTCAAGAGAGGGTGAATTGAATTTTAAAAATATTTTCTCAATTCTTTCACAAATCACTTGATTACCAATTTTTGTTGAAACTATTATTTATTAGAGATGAATGGGTAGAGAATATAGAGAGCTTTCACTCTTAAATGAATTAACCAAGAGAGATAGTATTCAAGTAATTCAATAAAACAGTACACAAAGTAAGAGAGTTGAGTTTAGGAAAACAAACACAAAGCTTTATCTTGGTTTAGCCACCAATTCACTTATGACTTACGTCCAGTCCTCAAGTAAACACCCAAGATTTTTGCTATATCTTCAAGCTTCAAACAGGTGCTTGAAAACCTTTACAGATTTGAGCACTCAACACCATAGGATACCTCACCCTTTGTGCTTGAGCCTCTACTTTCAAGGGATACCTCACACTTACAGATTTGAGGGATACCTCACCCGCTCTTTTACAGTTTATACAAAGTATAGAAGATAAGAAACTCTCTCTAGAGTGGATAAGACAAATTGAAGAACTACGGTATCAAGGATTTACACTTTGAAGCTCAAAACAGAGTATAGATTGAAAAGATGGTAAAACTCATATTTAATGTTCAAGAGTGATTTTCAAAATGTTTTCCAACTTGTAATAAATGCACAAACACTTTTATTTTTAGCCCAAAACATTTAAGAGCCATTGGTGGTGGTTGGGGGCATTAAATGCCAATTTATAGCCATTGGAAATCTATTTTTAGTTGCCCAGATAACCGGTTATTACTATTTTATAACTGGTTATGGCTTAAGTAAGAGCTTTTTAAAATATACCAACAATCAGTTATGGTATTTTATAAATAGAAGCCTACGCTTCTGACTTTTCAAATAACTGGTTATGAGATTATCATAACCGGTTATGGTCTTTTAAAAACAGAGGCTAAACCCTCTGACTTGGTGAATAATTTGTT
Source organism: Ormosia semicastrata (assembly GCA_029884595.1). Taxonomy (NCBI): domain Eukaryota; kingdom Viridiplantae; phylum Streptophyta; class Magnoliopsida; order Fabales; family Fabaceae; genus Ormosia; species Ormosia semicastrata. The sequence goes on along the minus strand of JAQQTO010000047.1, from coordinate 12,422,770 downwards.
AAGGAAATGTCCTAACCGGTTATGGCACCTTGAATTTTGATTAACAAACCTTTGAAAGACCATAACTCCTAGGTTACTTAACCGTTTAAAACAAATGACTACTCATTGGATAGATCATTGAGTCCACACTAAAATGAAATAAGTTTCAGAATAAGACTCAACATTTAGAAAGATATATTCAAAAGAATATCTAATGGTGAATTTTGCAAAACATAAACTTGATAAATTTTCATCCAATTGAATTACCACCAAGACTATTATTCAAAAATAGTTTGTTGGGCAATTTCAACAATCAAGAAACACATTTAAGGAAGTTTAAAACTTGTTTGAGTTTTGTGTGTTTTCTTTTTACCTTTACACGTAAGACCTAAGATCTATGAGCTAATCTTGATGAAATTGGAACTTGATCTTCGTGCAACCAATCCTTCTTGTTTGTTAATCATCAAATCCAAAAGCATTACCATTTACAATTTGATCTTGAGATACGTGACAAAAAAGGGATAGAGAATCTTGTAGCTGACCACCTATCACGATTAGATGAGGAGGTGTTGGAGACCACTGCTGAGTGTGCCATAAATGAATCATTCCCTGATGAGCACCTCATTGTCGTCACCCCTTTACCATGGTATGCTGATTACGTGAACTTCCTTGCAGGTAATATCCTTCCACCAGACCTCACTTATCAAAGAAAGAAGAAATTCTTATTTGATGATACGGATTATTTGTGGGAGGATCCATACTTGTTTAGGATTTGTGCTGATAATGCAATTAGGAGATGCTTTCATGGTAGTGAAAGTTAGTCCATTATTAAGCATTGTCATGCTAGGGAAACTAGTGGCCACTTCGGTCCAACCAGAACTACACAAAAAGTCTTACAATGTGGGTTTTATTGGCCAACTTTATTTAAGATTACTTTTGAATTCATTCGAACTTGTGATAAATGCCAACGAAGTGACAACATCTCTAGGAAACATGATATGCCGTTGAATAACATATTGATATGTAGAGTTTTTATATGTCTGGGGCATTGATTTCATTGGTCCCTTCCTAAAATCATTTCCAATCAATATATACTTGTTGTTATGGATTATGTTTCCAAATAGGTTGAGGCAGTGGCGTTGCCTACCAATGATGCTCGGGTGGTGGTAAAATTTTTGAAACAAAATATTTTTACTAGATTTGGCACACCTCGAGCAATCATAAATGATGGCGATACTCATTTTTGTAATAAAAAATAACAAAATCTTTTGAGCAAATATGGGTCACCCATAAGGTCTCCACCCCTTATCATCTACAAACAAATGGCCAAGTGGAGGTTTCTAATCATGAATTGAAAAAGATTTTGGAATAGACTGTTAATGTGCCCCAGAAGTATTGATCTTTGAAGTTGGAAGATGCATTGTGGGCATATAAAACTGCATTCAAAATCCCTATTGGCATGCCCCTATATAGACTTGTGTTTAGCAAGGCCTGTCACTTAGCAGTGGAACTGGAGCATAGAGTATGTTGGACACTTAAATTGTTGAATTTTGATGTGAAAACTATAGGTGCACAGTGACATAACTAGCTTAACAAGCTAGACGAACTCTGTCTTGAGGCATATGAGAATGCTAAGCTCTTCAAGGAAAAAATAAAAAAGTGGCACGAAATTCATATTAAGCAACGTAAGTTTAAGATTGGGGATAAAATTCTTGTCTATAACTCACATCTACGTCTCTTTCCCAGTAAGTTGAGGTCAAAATGGTATGGACCATATAAGGTTGTTCAAGTTTTACCGTATGATGTGCTTGAGGTGAAGAAAGAAGGGCAACAAACATTCAAGACAAATGGTCAGAGAGCGAAGCACTATAAAGAAGGAGTAAGGACTGAGCACCACTTCATCCATCTCACCTAAGCATGGCACCAACCTATAGTCAAGCTAATGACTATAACTTAGTGTTTCGCAGGAGGCAACCTATGTTTCTATCCTTTCTGCACTCTTCATCCTTACATTTTATTTTTTAGTTGTTTGCTTTATTTTTCCCATTCCAGAAGTGATTGAGGAGTTAGAGATGATCGTGTCTAACCTTCTCATTACTTCTATTTGAGAAGCAGCATAAGACACAACTATGTCCCTGTTCGACACGGCCGTGTCTCCCAATATAAAATTGAAAAAAAAAACACCAGATAAAGGGGGGCTCTCCACCTAACATTTCCCCCTCAAACACCTCTCTCTACCAAACACAACCACAGACCACCACCTATCAACCAAACAACCACTACACCGTAGCCCAAACCAACCACCACTCCATCACGCAGGGCCCCCATCACCCATAGCCTATGCCATATGACCCAGCCACCACCCATTCCACTAAACCTAACATTCACATCATAGCCCAAAACTGCAGTCACCGTGAACGAAAGTCCATGGTAGCCATGTTGCTACCATTGCGGCACTAACCATACAAGCCCAGCAGAAGCAGCAGCGTCCTCGCCAACAACGTGCAGCCAAACCACTATAATGCAGCAGATCTGCCACCCAGCCACCATGAACCACCACGACACAGCCTCCAAGAGCTAGCCATGCCATGACACACTTCCTCTCTTCCCCTCGCTCTCCCCCACCCAACAACTACCGAAGAACCATCGAGTGCACCACCGTGCACGACTCTCTCCTTGTGCCTCCCTATACCACAGTCTCTCTATTTCTCTACCCATGAGGTACCATGGCACCAAAGCGCCAGTGGACCGGTGAAAGAGCCATCCCATCTCACTCTGCGACGACAATTGATCGCTCATAACAATATATTTTATACATTTTATAATCCTCTCACTGGGTTTCTTAAGGTTCAATTAGGTTTAATTAAGTTAGTTTTAACATATTTTATGATATTGGACCTTATTAGATTATTGAAAGAATTATTGCATGAATTAGCCCTAATTTATCTTTTTGACAGTGTTCAGTAAACTGACCATAACTTGAGTTGCAAATATCTGGTTGATGTGATTTTGATCTTGTAGGAAAGTTAAGACAATTCCCTACAACTTTCATGAGACCTCAAAGGCCAAATCACATGTTTGGATAACTCAAATTGGAGTTGAAGCAAGAACTAGGGTGCTGATTTTGACAGCTTGACCTATGTGTACTGTTCATGACATAGCTCGGGCTATAGGATGTCAAATGGGCTGAATTTCATTAAGACCCAAATATACAACTTTTATGTTGAACACTTTTCCTGAATTTGAGGTCTAATGGATCATATTGGGCTTAGAAGTCAGAATAGAGGAGCTATTACCGGGTCTGAGTAGTATGCAGTAATCAGACCATGTCTTGAGTTTTAAGAATGCTTTTAGGCTCAAACTAATGACATTTGAAAGTTAAGATCTAGGCCTACAACTTTCATGAAGACCACTTGGTGAAAAATGACGAATGCAATGACTTCAGAGCTAAATGATTTCGGAGACAAAGAATCTTTATAATTTTCCACTCACCAAAAGTCATTTGGCATTTTTCACTCATTTTTTACTCATCCACTCACTTATGACTCAGCCCCCTTGTCATTTTATATCCCTAATCCTCTATAAAAGGGAGACTTAGCTGATCATTTAGAAGGCTTAGGTGTTAGATACCAAATTCATGCTATTTTGTTTGATTATCTTGTTGGAGTTTTCTTTTGTTCTAAATTGAAGTTATGTTCTACTTCTTCTTTTTCTCTCTTCCTTTCTTCTTGTCTATGAGTAACTAAGTTTCATTTTGCTTATGTGAAAGGGTGAAGCTCTTGGTAATAAGTTAAGGTTAGATTAATTTCTCTCTTGTGCTTAAATGATATATTATCAAGTAGTCATTATATTTGTTGTATTTTGTTTCCAATCAATTTAGAAACCCTCCTTGTAAAGTGGAGTTCTTGATTTGTTGTAGACAAGAGATTGATACAATGAATGCTTGAACCTATTTACAAGTGTTGGTGTTAGAAACTCTCCTTGTAAAGTGGAGATCTTAATTTGTTGTAGATAAGAGATTGGAACAATGAATGCTTGAACCCATTTACAAGTGTTGGTGTTAGTGGATAATTAAAGGAACCATAATATAACTAATATAACTTTTAAAGAACTTTGAATGTTGTATTTTTCGATTGGAACCTTCGTTATGTGTGGATTCTAATTGAGTTATAAAAGAATTAATCTTGTCCTTAATTTATTTACCAATAGTAGATCTCCTAACCCAAGCAATTCTTTTTTACTTGTGAACAATTTTATTTATCATCTTTATTTTTGTGACAAATCTTTTCCTTACCTTAACAAAATTTTCTTCATCAATTCCCTGTAGATCAACCTCGGACTCCCGAAAATTTATTACTTGAGACAACCTACATTTGAGTTTGTAACTTTTAAATCTGCATCAAGTTTTTGGCGCCGTTGTCGGGGACTTAATTTGAAGAACAAATTTATGGTGTAAATATTTTGTATATATATTCTACTCTTTTAATTTTTTTTATACTTACTAATGTACTAACTTAGTGGGGGAAACTCTTCCTTTTACTTTCTGCACTTTAAATTCTGTAATTTATTTTTTGTATTTTATTTCTAACTTTCTAACTTACTAACCTAACTAACTAACCTTTTAATTTTCGTGCTTACTATTTACTAATTATCTAACTCTCTTACTAACTATTTAACTTTTTACTTTATCAGTTATCTAACTTTTTACTTTACCTACTTCTAATATTTTAATTTATCTGCATACTAACTTTTTAATTTTTCTGCTTATTAACTTATTTGGTGGTTGGTTTATACCACACCTTTATTAATATTTATTTACTAAGTGTTAATATATATTTTTGTTGGCTGGTTTATACCTCATCCTTGTTAATATTTAATGGCAGGTTTATACCGCCTACTTGTACATTTTCTTTTCTATTTTATGTCACTTATTTATGCTTAAATGGTATCGTGATTTAAATTATGGTCGTTTAGTTAAAGTTAATCCTAGTACTTTACATATTCATTTGTCTGAATTATAATCACACACATCAAACACAATGACTGATAATGAAAGCATGCATGATGAACATGAAAATCAACCGTTGTGAACCATGCATGAGTATTTGCTTCCATCTCAAAATTCTAGTCCATCATGTTTTATCTTTCTATTCAATGCTAACAATTTTAGATTCAAGTCAGGTATGATTTCTTTACTTCCTAATTTCCATGGTTTAGAATCTGAAAGCCCATATTTACATTTAAAAGAATTTGAGGAAGTATGTACCACTTTTCATGATCACACTTGCACTGAAGAGGTTATTAAGCTTAAATTGTTTCCTTTTTCTTTAAAAGATAAAGCAAAATTTTGGCTTAACACTTTGAAACCAAGATCAATTGGCACATGGCAAGAATTACAAGGTGAGTTTTTAAAGAAATTTTTTCCAACACATAAAATCAATGCTTTGAAAAAATAAATCCAAAATTTTTCCCAAAATTCAAATGAAGCATATTTTCAAAGTTAGGAACGTTTTAAAGATTTGTTGAATTCTTGTCAACATCATGGTTTTGAAAAATGGTGCACTATAAACTTCTTTTATATAATACCCGAAACTAAACAATTTGTGAAAACAGTGTGCAATGTTGAGTTTCTTGATAAAGAACCTGAAAAAGCTTTAGACTATTTAGACCATTTGGCTGAAAATTCTCAATCTTGGCATGGTACTAATCCTTCTGAAAATTTAATTAGATATAACCTTGTAAATGCTAGTAAAGGAAAATATCATCTTAGTCAAGAAGAAGATTTAAATGCTAGGTTTGCTAGTTTGGTTAGAAAGGTTTAGCCATGGAATCAGGGAAAGTAAAAGAAATCAAATCTGTGCAAAATAAAGAAATTTTTAGCATTTGTGATGAATTGGGACACTCAACAAATAAATGTCAAAAAATTTCTATTTTTAAAGAAGTTGTGCATGAGCAAGTAAATGCAATGAACAATTTTAAAAAGGCATTTACTTCTTCTTTTTCAGATACATACAATTCGGGATAGAGAAATCATCCAAACTTCAGTTGGAGGAATAACAATCAGGCATAATTCATGCAACCACCACCTCCTCAAGCACAGCAGGACTCTCAAAATTCTTAAGGATATGCACCCCATGTCCCAACATATAGGAAAAACATTGAGGGAACATTGCATATATTCATGGAAAAGTAAGAGGCCATTAATAACCAAAACACTTAAGCCATGATTGACATAAAAGACACTCTTGCTAAACTTTCTTCTGCACTTACCATTCACGAGAAAGGAAAATTTTCTTCTCAACCTCAACCAAATCCCAAGAGTCAGTATAACTTAAATGAAGGTAATTCAGAAAGCCAACAAATAGATCAAGTCAAGTCAGTGATAGCTCTTAGGAGTGGAAAGGTTGTTGAAAAATAAATTCTTGAACCTTGTGAGAAATATGATGAGTCAAGTCCCAAAGATAAGGAAGAAATTGATAAGCCACCTAGCCAAAAGGAGATTAAACCCTCGCCTTCACCCTATATCCTCAAGCATTAAACAATTTAAGTAAAGTGAACTATAACAGTGATATTTTTGAAATCTTTAAACAAGTGAAGGTCAATATTCCTCTGTTAGATGCTATCAAATAGATTCCTTGTTATGCCAAATTTTTGAAAGACTTGTGCACTGTTAAAAGGAAACATAATGTCAAAAAAATAAATTTTTGACTGAACAGGTAAGTCCATTATTCAAAACAATAATGTGTTGAAATATAAAGACCCTAGTTGTCCTATAATTTCATGTATTATTGGTGAACATAAAATTGAACGAGCTTTACTTGATCTTGGTGCTAGTGTTAATTTGCTTCCATATTCAGTTTATCAGCAACTCAACCTGGGTGAGTTAAAACTAACTTTTGTAACTCTTCTACTTGCAGATAGATTAATTAAAATTTCAAAAGGAATAGTAGAAGATGTGTGGTACAAGTTGATAAATTCATATATCTTGTGGATTTTATTGTCTTGGAAACTGAACCTATGGAAAATACTAATAAGTTAATTCCTGTTATTTTAGGTCGCCCATTTTTAGCAACATCTAATGCTTTGATAAATTGCAGAAATGGAGTGGTGAAGCTAACATTTGGAAATATGACACTGGATCTCAATGTTTGGAACATGTGCAAGCAACCGCAAGAAGTTTATGATGGAAAGGAAGAAGTTGAAGGGATTGAGGCCATTATAGATGATCATCTTCAAATCAGGAGTTCTTCTGACCCATTAGAAATTTGTTTAATTAATTCATTTAATTCATCTACACAATTAGATGATGATGTTTCTGAAATATACTCTTTGCTTGACTGTACACAGGTAATAGAATACAAACAATGGAAGCCGAGATTCGAAGAGCTAAAACCCATGAATAATGATACCCATGAAGAAGTACCCACACTGGAACTAAAGCCATTACCTGCTGGGTTAAAGTACACATTTTTGGGAGAAGAACAAAGCTTTCCAGTGGTAATTTCCTTATCCCTAACCAAAGAACAAGAATGTATGTTGATAGAAGTACTTAAAATGCATAAAAGTGCAATTGGATGGACAATAAAGGACATAAAAAGTATTAATCTATTAATTTGTACACATAGAATACATTTAGAGGATAATGCTAAAGCATCTTAATAACCTCAAAAAAGATTAAATCCACACATGAAAGAGGTAGTTAGAGCTGAAGTTCTTAAATTACTTGATGTTAAAATTATCTATCCTATCTCTAATAGCTATTGGGTAAGTCCTACACAAGTTGTGCCTAAGAAATCTGGAATAACAGTGGTTGAAAATAAAAAAGGTGAATTAATACCAACCCGAGTCTCATCTAGTTAGCGTATGTGTATTGATTTTAGAAAATTGAATGCAGCCACTAGGAAAGATCATTTTCCCTTACCATTTCTTGATCAGATTCTAGAAAGAGTAGCAGGACATCCCTACTATTGTTTCTTGATGGTTATTCAGGGTATAATCAAATACCAATTGCATTAGAGGATCAAGAAAAGACCACTTTTACGTGCCCTTTTGGGACTTTTGCATATAGAAGAATGCATTTTGGTCTTTGTAATGCTCCGGTAACTTTTCAAAAATGCATGCTAAGTATTTTCAGTGACATGATTGAGCATTATTTAGAAGTTTTCATGGATGATCTGACAGTTTTTGAAAATTCTTTTGAAAATTGTCTTGATAATTTGAAAAAAGTTCTTAAAAGATGCGAAGAAAAAATATTTGTGTTAAATAGGGAAAAATGTCATTACATGGTTACCTCAGGAATAGTGTTAGGTCATGTGATATCTTATAAGGGAATTGAAGTTGATAAGGCTAAAGTTGAATTAATTGCTCATTTGCCTTCCCCAAAAACAGTCAGAGAAGTTCGTTCCTTTTTAGGACATTTTACAGAAGATTCGTAAAGGACTTTAGTGTCATATCTAGACCATTATATAATCTTCTAACAAAAGATGCACCATTTGATTGGACCCAAGATTGTCAAAAATCTTTTGAAAAATTAATTGGTCTTTTGACATCTGCTCTTATCATACAATCCCCTGACTAGTCTTTGCCTTTTGAGTTGATGTGTGATGCTAGTGATTTTGCTGTTGGTGCTATTTTAGGCCAAAGAAAGGAAGGTAAACCTCATGTAATTTATTACGCAAGTCAAACTTTAAATAGTGCACAAATGAATTACACCACTATTAAAAAAGAACTATTTGCTGTAATTTTGGCATTGGACAAATTTTGAGCTTATTTAATTGGTTCTTCCACTATTGTTTTCACTGATCATGCTACTGTTAGATATTCAATGTCTAAGCAGGATGCCAAACCTAGGTTGATATGGTGGATCTTGTTGCTTCAAGAATTCAACATCACAATAAAAGATAAAAAATAAGCCAAAAATATTGTTGCAGATCATTTGTCCAGACTTATAACAGGCTCATCTTTTGATAGCACACCTATCAATGATTCTTTTCTCGATGAATTTTTATTTTCTGTCAATTCCATGCCTTGGTTTGCTAACATTGTTAATTTTCTTGTAACAGGTAAGATGCCGCCTCAATGGACACATAAAGACAGAAAAAAGTTTTTAATTGAGGTGAATAATTTCTATTGGGATGACCCATATTTGTTCAAATATTATCCTGATCAAATTTTTTGGAGATGTATACCTGACAATGAGGTAAGTAGTGTTATTAAATTTTGTCATTCAGAAGCATGTGGAGGTCATTTTTCTTCAAAGAAAACAGTTGCAAAAATCTTACAGTGTGGATTTTATTGGCCCACATTATTTAAGGACAGGTATATTTTTTGCAAAAGTTATGAAAGTTGTCAGAAATTGGGTTCCATTTCTAAAAGAGACATGATGCCTTTGAACCCTATCATTGTCATTGAAATTTTTGATTGATGAGGAATTAATTTCATGGGTCCATTTCCATCATCATTTGGATTTGTGTATATTTTGGTTGTAGTTGATTATGTCTCAAAATGGATTGAGGCGATTCCATATCAAAACAATGATCATAAAATTGTTCTCAAATTTTTAAAAGAAAATGTTTTGAGTTGATTTGGAATCCCTCGAGCTATCATCAGTGATGGGGGAAAGCATTTTTGCAATAAACTATTTGAATCTTTAATGAATAAATATAGCATCACACACAAAATTGCCACCCCTTATCACTCTCAGACAAGTGGACAAGTAGAATTAGCAAATAGGGAGATTAAACAAATTTTGGAAAAAACAGTTAACCCAAATCGTAAAGATTGGTCTTTAAGATTAAATGATGCACTTTGGGCTTACCATACTACTTTCAAAACATCTTTAGGCATGTCACCCTATCGGTTAGTCTATGGAAAACCTTATCACTTGCCTGTAGAATTGGAGCATAAAGCATTTTGGGCCATTAAAGCTTTCAACTTAAGTCTTGATGATGCTTCCAAGTTACGCAAATTACAATTGAATGAACTTGAGGAATTGAGAAATGATGCATATGAAAACTCAAAGATTTATAAAGTTAGAACAAAAGCTTTTCATGACAAATCAATCTTGAGAAAAACTTTTGAAATTGGTCAAAAAGTTCTGCTTTATAATTCTCGTCTTCACCTATTCCCTGAAAAATTGAGATCTAGGTGCATTGACCCTTTTATTGTCAAACATGTATATCCTCATAGGTCCATAGACATTGAGAACCCTAGGAATGGTAATGTATTTAAGGTCAATGGACAAAGATTCAAACAATTTCTGAAACATTAAGTTGATGAGGTAGAATCCATCTCCCTTTCTAATCCTTGTTATGAGTAGAATTTATTTTAATTTTGTTTCTTTCTTTTTGCAGTTCTTTGTGTTTCCGGTTAAGTGGCGGATAACGGTACTCCGTGACTCTCAAGTTAGTTTATTTTTCAGTTTTCCATAATAACTTATTCCTTCTCCTTCAAAATGGATGTCATTCTCTCAAATCTAAGAAAGCATTTCCCTTATGTTCCTAAAAATGCTCTAACCAAAATCTACAAAGCCAGGTGTGAAAGACTGAGACTGTTAATGTACAACGGCATCCCAGAAGATATACACTGGATAATCGAAGCAAAGGTTTGTTTAGCTGGTGAGTCTTCAGATTCATTTGTCTCATACATGCCAAGTCTCAGTAAAAGTTTGTATTAAAAAAGGAGAAGTGCAAAAAGAATGAAAGTTTGTTACAAGTGTGCACGATGGAATTGTAACATGCGATGTCGTTCTTTGGGAATGGTTTCCGTAAATAGAGAAGATAAAATTTTCTTTATTAAGAATGGACTAAGTAAGGAGTCATTAGATAATATCTTATTGACTCTTGAGACGTATTCTTGTGGATATGTGCAACGTGAACTTCTTAGTTTGTAGAATCTTTTAAGGGATAAGCAAGAGCGTTACAGTCTTGGGAATCTGACTCAAAAAGACCCTGTTTGCCAATTTATAAGAAAATTGGATGGAAAGCTTATTCTCGATTCATAGAAGGTGTTTAAGTCGTTTCTAGACGTGAAACTAGAGAAAGATGTGAGCCACAATCACAACAATTTGTATATATTATCTTGTATATATCTTTAAAAAAAAGAAGAAAAAGAAGAGAAAAAAGAGAAAAAAAAAAAAAAGAAAAGAAAAGAGGAAAAAAATGAAACAAAAAAAAGAGGCGAAACTTCGGCCGTACTTGGTCTTTAATTAGATTAGAAGCCCCTGCCAACGGCAGTCCCATCATTGACTTGGGTGGATCATCGCACGCCAGTCCTTCAATAAGGTTCGTGTGCCATGCTCTGTAGAGAGCCGCACTCCACAACCCAATGTTCACTATCTAGGCACTGTGGAGTTGATGGATAGGTAGAAGCGTCCCACTTTGGTTATTAGTGAGAAGTAACCCGTGACTGCCAAAGTGTATGAGGCATCTGAGCTTGATGCTCTCTTTTATTAGAAAGGGCTCTCAGTGCCCTGGGATGGGACGTTCTAGATCTTGGACATTATGGGTTTCAGATTTTAGTATCTTTGTTTATGTTACGAACCCAAGTGTTAGCTCTCCAGGTTCTAGACTCAAGATGGAAACCCACGATGGTTTCTTTATTCTTTTTTCTTCAAACGAGCAGAATGGAGAAGAATTCCCAGATTGGCTGAGCCGTCTTGGTATTACTGCACTCATGACGAGCAATATAAAGATACGCTATGAAACTTGTACATAAAGGTATGTCATCATTTGTTATTACTATTTTATTTTTATATGATTTTGTTCTATTTTAGTTTTGGAAAAATGATCCTTTGGACGGGATCCTTCAGGGGTTTCTAGACTTCTTTACCTTAATGGTTTTCTTGAAGTCAAAAAATAAAAAATAAAAAATAATAAAAAAACTGTGTTTCTTAATTTCAAAGTTTTCTAACAATAGCCAACTTACCCATATAGGAGCTATTATTACTTTTTCTATTCTCTTTCTTATTTAAACATTCCATTTTTTTCACTTTCCTACAACTCATAATCATTCAAAGAGAGTGTCAGTGTAGAAATAGAGGGAGCTTCTTCTTCTGTTCGTAGATTTACCAGTATCTATGTATTTTGTGGGACAAGTTATGGGAAGGATTTAGAGTTTGTAAACGCAGCAAGCACTGTTGGTAGAACACTTGCTGCGAGAAACATTCGTGTAGTATATGAGGAGGTAGCATTGGGTTAATAGGGGCTGTATCACTTTATGCATTTGTAAGATATGGTCAAGTTTTAGGTGTCATTCCTGAACTTTTAACTCGAAAGAACATCATTGGAAAGTAATTAGGCTGAAACTTCAAGTATTATCTATGCATGGATGAATGAAGGCAATGCTTGAAAACTCTGATGTATTCATAGCCTTACCTGGTGGTTTTGGTACTTTGGAAGAAGTCTTTCAAATTGTCTCTTGGGCCTAACTGAACATCCACCATAAACCCATAGGTTCATTGAATGTTAATAATTTCTTTGATAATTTGTTATCTTTTGTTGACCATGCTGTGGAACAGAAATTTGTCACACCTTCGGCAAGACGACTCCTTATCTCTGCTTCCACTATTGATGAGTTGATTGATAAATTAGAAACTTTTATTTATGAACTTGATCCAATAATAGCTTAAATAGATTGGTCAGAAGGAAGCGGTGAGGGAAGCAGTATGAAAAGCAAGCCATGCCAAACACTCCAACTATTTAAATAATTACAAGTTTTGGTTTTATTCATCTTACTTTGTTTCTGTTTAAATTTGTGTGAGGTTTCTCTTTTCAGTAATTGCAGCAATATGTACTATCTTCTATCATTTACCTATCTATGTTTGACATTGAGGACAATGTTGTGATCTGGTTGGGGGAAGGATAGTTGTAAAAAAAAACTAAAATAAAAAATTAGAAAGTTTGTTTATTAATATATTTATTGTGTTTCTATGTTTGTCAGTAATTTATTAACAACAAAAGTAATTAAGGATGACAGAGGAATGAGTAAATTATTTACTCTTGAGACACATCAAAATTGGTGGCAGAGTAAGAAGTAATTAGGTAGATAAGTAGTTTATGTGGAAGTAGCAATTTAAATTTAAAAAAATTTACATGATTGAGTAAATTGTCTTCTTTCTTAAAAATCACATGCTTGGTTATGAATGTTGAATTAGTGGACTGAGAATGATAGAATTATGCCTTGTGAGATTTTGAGCCTATTGATGAATGGATTGAACATTTGTACTATTCTCTTCTTTCTTGTATGAATCTCACTCATGGAATTGTTACTCTAGAACTTGCTTTAATTCTTTTTTAGACTACATTTTCATATGCATACATAAACATGATTGAGGCATTTTTCTTGTAATAGCTACTTTGACCAAATAGCCAACCTTGTATATTTTCCTTTGTGTACCCCCTTTGAGCTTATTTGACTATTCCTTATTTCTAGCTCATAACGTGCCTTAAAAAAACATGTTCTTACCTAACCTTAGGAAATAAGAGAGCATTGGCTTTGTTATTAGATGAGTTTTTGAACAAGTGTGGGGGTGTGTATGAAAAATATTGGAAGAAAAAAAAAGAGCTGACCATTGCTGCAATCAAAGGATTATCAGACTCTCCTAATGCACCATGTGACATATCCATACCTAGAATGAGGGTGGATGCTTGGAAACAACAGGAAGAGAAGGAGAATGTTCAGGCCTAACAATGAATTTAACCCATCAATTTGGCGTTGATCTTCAACAAAATATTAGTCAAATATTGGTCAATGTCCTTTATGAGAAGAAAGCAAACAGAGAAGGAACTAAGAAAACCTTGGAAAATTTAATCTGAATGTTCTCAAACATCTTCTCCACTCTAACTGTACCCTAATGCTCTTCTATTCTCTTTGGTATTTAACTTGTCATATCCATATTACCCCTCTACTTTACCATAGCCCCATTACAACCTTGAATAAAGTCCTCTTGATTTTTGTGTACATGTGTTTTTGAGTAGCGGAGAAGTAGAAGATAAGCAAGCTTATGGTAGTGCAATTGTTCATGAGTTGAATGATTGAAATACTTACCTTTTAAATACTTGAGAGATAGAGAGTGAATTCTGTGAGGATCTATCATTCTTGATTCATTCTATTCAGCTGAAGTTTCCTTACTTGTTGGTTTGAGATGTGAAGAAATGTTACCTCATGAATGTTTTGATCCTTTGAATGACTAGTTGCTCTTCTTGATTCATTGAATCTTTTAGAGTTTTTAGTTTTTGAGTCTTTGTCATTTTTCTTTATTCCCTGGTTTTTGTCTTATGTGTTTTACCTAGGAGTGCAAAAGCTAAATGTGGGGGAATTTGATAAAACTTGATCACAAGTGCATTCTTTGATTGCAGCGGTGGTCAACTCTTTTTTTTTCTTTCTTTTTTTTAGGAACATTTTACACACACACCCCCACACTTGTTCAAAAACTCATCCAATAATAAAGCCAATGCTCTCTTATTTCCTAAGGTTAGGTAAGAACATATATATTTTTTTAGAACACGTTATGAGCTAGAAATAAGGAATGGTCGAATAAGCTTAAAGGGGGTACACAAGGGAAAATATGCAAGGTTGGCTATTTGGTCAAAGTAACTATTTCAAGAAAAATGCCTCAATCATTTTTATGTATGCATGTGAAAATGTAGCCTCAAAAAGAATCAAAGCAAGTTCTAGAGTAACAATTCCATGAGTGAAAAAAAAATCACACAAGAAAGAAGAGAATGGTACAAATGTTCAATCCATTCATCGATAAACTCAAAATCTCACAAAGCATATATCCATCATTCTTAATTTATCAATTCAATATCCATAACTAAGCATGTGAAATTTAAGAAAGAAGACAATTTATTCAACCATGTCATGATCCCTGAATCCATTTGCTACTTCTACACAAAATAGTTACTACCCCAATCTAGATGCGTCTCAAGAGTAAAATTACCTCCACAGTAAAATTTAATCATTACTCTGTCATCCTTAATTGGTTTAGCTATTAGTAAATTGCTGACAAACATATAAACATGACAAATATATTAATAAACACACTTCCTTTTTTTGTTTTGTTTTTTTTACATAATTATTCACACAACTATCCTTCCCCCCAATCAGATCACAACATTGTCCTCAATGTTAAAAATTAAATCCAGACTGAAAAAATAACCATCAATATACATCAAAGAAATTATTAGGACAAAATTAAACAAAGTAATGGGGAGAAGTCACATACCCGAAATGCTTAGACGAGAAAAGAATAACTACATCTTGACAATGGTTAGCAATAAAAAAAAAGTAAAATGAAATAAATAAGCATGGAAACAAAATTTTTTTTTTGGGTTCTTTTGTTTTATATTTTTTTTGTTGGCCGATACTATTTACATCCCATACAAAGGCTCCGAAATTTGGCTTAAGCCGACTCAATAAAAACACGAAATACTAAAAAGTTACCCCAGCTTTGGTAGACATGATCGTCTACTAAAGTCTCTGCTATATCTGGATCCTTCAACTCAAGTTATAGCTTCAACCGCTGACCATTTATTTTCTTCCAAATTAATTTTATAAGAACAGACTAAGGGACAAATACCTTTTTTATCAGCAATGCTGCAACCTTTCTTAAGAAACTCCTTAAACTTTGGTTGCTATGCCTGAGTGTCATGATCCTGAGTTCTATAAAAAATAGTAGAAATATCAACTACATCAGAGGGATTACTGATAGAATCAAACTCAGAATTAACAAGAAAATTCTCAAGGGGATCAAAATCATGGGTTGTAGAAACTCCCCTATCCATGATTGAGTCATTCATGTATGTCCGGTGGCCCTCGTCATCATTTTCTGGCTTAACAAGACTTTTGGTTACCTCAGGTTCCTTGGGTAACTCAGCATCACTACTATTTTGGTTCTTTTCCATATCCTCTAGCTCATTCATACTCAATGAGTTCATCACTTTGGACACTTGACTCTTTATCTTATTACTTTCTTCAACAACCTTTCCATTCCTAAGGGTTATCACTTACTTAACTTGATCTATTTGTTAGTTTTCTGAACTACCCTCATTTAGACTATGCTGATCTTTGGGATTTAGTTGAGGTTGAGAAGGAAATTTTCCTTTCTCGTAAATGGTGAGTGTAGAAGAAAGTTTAGCAAGAGTGTCTTTTATGTCAATCATGACTTGAGTGTTTTGATTAATAATGGTATCTTGCTTTTCCATGAATGCATGCAATGTTTCTTTAAGGTTATTCTTGTATGGTGGGACAAAAGGTGCATATTCTTGAGAATTTTGAGAGCCCTGTTATGCCCGAGGAGGTGGTAGTTGCATGAATTGTGCTTGATTATTATTCCTCCAACTAAAGTTTGGGTGATTTCTCCATCCCAGATTGTATGTATCTGAAAAAGAAGAAGTGAATGGCTTTTTAAAATTATTCATTGCATTTACTTGCTCATGCACAACTTCTTTAAAAACAAAAATTTTTGGACATTCATTTGTTGAGTATCCCAATTCATCACAAATGCTACAAATTTCTTCATTTTGCACAGATTTAATTTCTTTTACTTTTCCTGATTCCATGGCTTCAACTTTTCTATCTAAACTAGCAAACCTAGCATTTAAATGTTCTTCTTGACTAAGATGATATTTCTTTTACTAGCATTTGCAAGGTTATATATAATTAAATTTTCAGAAGGATTAGTACCATACCAAGATTGAGAATTTTTAGCTAAATGGTCTAAATAGTCTAAAGCTTCTTCAGGTTCTTTATCAAGAAACTCAACATTGCACATTGTTTTCACAAATTGTTTAGTTTCGAGTGTTACCCCTTCATAAAAGAAACTTATAGTGCACCATTTTTCAAAACCATGATGTGGGTAAGAATTCAACAAATCTTTAAAACATTCCCAACTTTGAAAATATGCTTCATTTGAATTTTGAAAAAAAATTTAGATTTGTCTTTTCAAAGCATTGGTTTTATGTGTTAGAAAAAGTTTCTTTTAAAAACTCACATTGCAATTCTTGCCATGTGCCAATTGATCTTGGTTTCAAAGTGTTAAGCTAAGTTTTTACTTTATCTTTTAAAGAAAAAGGAAACAATTTAAGCTTTACAACCTCTTCAGTGCAAGTTTGATCATGAAAAGTGGTACATACTTCCTTAAATTCTTTTAGATGTGAATATGGACTTTCAGATACTAAACCATGGAAATTAGGAAGTAAAGAAATCATACCTGACTTGAATCTAAAATTGTTAGCATTGAGTGGAAAGAAAAAACATGATGGACTAAAATTTCGAGATGGTTGCAAATACTCACGCATGGTTCGCAACAGTTGATTTTCATGTTCATCATGCATACTTTCATTTTCAGCCATTGTGTTTGATGTGTGTGATTGTGATTGTGATTCAGACAAATGAATATATAAAGTACTAGGATTAACTTTAACCAAATAACTAGAATTTAAATCACGATACCATTTAAGCATAAATAAGTAACTTAAAATAGAAAAGAAAATGTACAAGTAGGCGGTATTAACCGTCCATTAAATATTAATAAGAATGTGGTATAAAACACCACCAAATAAATATTAACAAAGGTGTGGTATGAACCTACCACCAAATAAATATTAATAAAGGTGTGGTAATAACCAACCACTAAATAAATATTTACAAAGGTGTGGTATAAACTAACCACTAAATATATATTTACAAAGGTGTGGTATAAACCAACCACCAAATAAGTTAGTAAGCATATAAAGTAAAAAAGTTAGATAGCTGATAAAGTAAAAAGTTAGATAGTTAGTAAGAGAGTTAGATAGTTAGTAAGTTAATAATCAAGAAAATTAAAAGGTTAGTAGATTAGTAAGTTAGAAAGTTAGAAATAAAATACAAAAAATAAAGTGTAAAAAGTAAATTACACAATTTAAAGTGCGTAGAAAGTAAAGTACGTAAAAGTAAAATACCGAAAATAAAAGGGAGAGTTTCCTCCACTAAGTTAATACATTAGGAAGTACAAAGAAAAAAATTAAAAGAGTAGAAAATATATATATACACAAGATCCACAGGAAAAAAAAATATAAAGATATATATACAAAATATTTACACCATAAATTTATTCTTCAAATCAAGTCCCCGGCAACGGCGTCAAAAACTTGACGCGGATTTAAAAGTTACAAACCCAAGTGCAGGTTGTCTCAAGTAATAAATTCTTGGGAGTCCTAGGTCGATTCACAGGGAATTGTTGAAGAAAAATTTGTTGAGGTAATGAAAAGATTTGTCACAAAAATAAAGATGATAAATAAAATTATTCACAAGGAAAAAAGAAATTGCTTGGGTTAGGAGATTCACTCTTGGTAAATAAATTAAGGACAATATTAATTCTTTTATAACTCAATTAGAATCCACACATAACGGAGGCTCCAATCAAAAAATACAACATTCAAAGTTCTTTAAAAGTTATATTAGTTATATTATGGTTCCTTTAATTATCCACTAATACCAATACTTGTAAATGAATTCAAGCATTCATTGTGCCAATCTTTTATCTACAACAAATCAAGAACTCTACTTTACAAGGAGGATTTCTAAATTGATTGGAAACAAAATACAACAAATATAATGACTACTTGATAATATATCATTTAAGCACAAGAGAGAAATTAATCTAACCTTAACTTATTACCAAGAGCTTCACCCTTTCACCCAAGTAAAATGAAACTTAGTTACTCATAGACAAGAAGAAAAGAAGAGAGAAAAAGAAGAAGTAGAACATAACTTCAATTTAGAACAAAAGAAAACTAGAACAAGATAATCAAACAACAAAATAGCATGAATTTAGTATCTAACACCTAAGCTTTCTAAATGATTAGCAAGGCTCCCTTTTATAGAGGATTAGGATACAAAATGACAAGGGGGACTGAGTCATGAGTGAGTGGATGAGTGGAAATGAGTGAAAAATGCCAAATGATTTTTGGTGAGTGAAAAATTATGGAGATTCTTTGTCTCCAAAATCATTTAGCTCTGAAATCATTGCAATCGTCATTGTTTCACCAAGTGTTCAAAGTTGTAGGCCTAGATCTGAGCTTTCAAATGCCGTTAGTTTGAGCCCAAAAGAATTCCTAAAACTCAAGATATGGTCTGATTACTGCATACTACTCAAGCCTAGTGACAGCTCCTCTGTTCTGACTTCTAAGCCCAATATGACCTATTAGACCTCAGATTTTGGAAAAGTATTCAACATGAAAGTTCTATATATTGGTCTTAACTATCAACCATCAAAATTTCAGCCCATTTGACATCCGATAGCCTAAGATATATCATGAACAGTATGCATAGGTCAAGCTGTCAGGATCAGTACCCTAATTATTGCTTCAACTCCAATTTGAGTTATTCAAACGTGTGATTATGCCTTTAAGGTCTTCATGAAAGTTGTAGAGCTCTCTCTTATCTTTCAAATTCTACCAGAATAACCTAAAATACCACCGACAACCCAAGATATAGTCTAAATATAGAAACAGTGTAAGACGTAAATCATGCTAAAAAATTCAATTAAGTCCAATTTGAGTCCAAACTTACAAAACATAACCAAACTCAATCAATTAAGTACATGGAGAGTGTGAATGACTAAAAATAAGTGTTTATTAATGTATCAAATATGTGATTATCAAATTCCCTCACACTCAGCTTTTTGCACTCCTGGGCAAAACACACAAGACAAAAAAAAAAATGAAACAGACTCAAAAGTTAGACACTCTAAAAGACTTAATTTCTAATAATATTTAAGAATGAAGAGCAATCAATCATTTAAGTAATCAAAACATTTATGAGGTAACATTTCTTCACATATCAAATCAACAAGCAAGGAAATTTCAATTGAAAAGCATGAGTCAAGAATGATAGATCTTCACAAGATTTGTTCTCAATCCCTCAAGTGTTTAAAAGGTAGTTATTTCACTCAATTCAATCCATGAAAATTACACTACTATAAGCTTGCTTATCTTCTACTTCTCCACTACTTAGAATACACGCACACACAAATCAAGAGGACTTTATTCAAGGTTGTAATGGGGCTATAGTAAAGGAGAGGGGTAATATGGATATGACAAGTTAAATATTAAAAAGAATAGAAGAGTATTAAGGTACAGTTAAAGTGGAGAAGATGTTTGAAAACATTTAGTTTAAATTTCCCAAGGTTTTCTTAGTTCCTTCTCTGTTTACTTCCTTCTCATAAAGGATAATGACCAATATTTGACTAATGTTTTGTTGAACATTCTCCTTCTCTTCCTGTTGTTTCCAAGCATCCACTCTCATTCTAGGTATGAATATGTCACAAGTACATTCTTTGATAAAAACAAGTAAGTCTTTGATTGTGGAGAACACTTGCTGCGAGGAACATTCGTATAGTATATGGGAGAGGTAGCATTGGGTTAATGGTGGCTGTATCACTTTCTATATTTGTAAGAGGCAGTTAAGTTTTAGGTGTCATTCCTGAACCTTTAACTCGAAGGAACATCATTGGAAAGATAATTGGGCTGGAACTTCAAGTATCATCCATGCATGGACGAATGAAGGCAATGCTTGCAAACTCTGATACATTCATAGCCTTACCAGGTAGATTTGGTACTTTGGAAGAAGTCTTTCAAATTGTCTCTTGGGCCCAACTGAACATCCACCATAAACTCATAGGTTTGTTGAATGTTAATAATTTTTTTAATAATTTGTTATCTTTTGTTGACCATGCTGTGGAACAGAAATTTGTCACACCTTCGGCAAGACGACTCTTTATCTCTGCTTCCACTGTTGATGAGTTAATTGATGAATTAAAAGCTTTTGTTTATGAACCTAATCCAGTAACAGCTCAAATAGATTGGTCAGAAGGAAGCGGTGAGGGAAGCAGTATGAAAAGCAACTCATGCCAAACACTTCAACTATTTAAATAATTACAAGCTTTGGTTTTATTCATCGTACTTTATTTTTGTTTAAATTTATGTGAGGTTTCTCTTTTCAATAATTACAACAATAGGTACTATCTTCTATCCTTTACCTATCTATAATTAACATTGAGGACAATGTTGTGATCTGGTTGGGGAGAAGGATAGTTGTAAAAAAAAACCAAAAAAAAATATAAAATAAAAAAATTAGGAAGTATGTTTATTAATATGTTTGTTATGTTTATATGTTTATCAGTAATTTATTAACAACAAAAGTAATTAGGAATGACAGAGTAAGGGGTAAATTATTTACTCTTGAGACGCATCAAAATTAGTAGCAGAGTAAGGAGTAATTAGGTAGATAACTAGTTTATGTGGAAGTAGCAATTTAAATTCAGGAAAATTTACATGATTGAGTAAATTGTCTTCTTTCTTAAAAATCACATGCTTGGTTATGGATGTTAAATTGGTGGACTGAGAATGATAGAATTATGCCTTGTGAGATTTTGAGCCTATTGATGAATGGATTGAACATTTGTAGCATATCTTTTTTCTTGTGTGAATCTCACTCATGGAATTATTACTCTAGAACTTGCTTTGATTCTTTTTTAGACTACATTTTCATATGCATACATAAATATGATTGAGACATTTTTCTTGATATAACTACTTTAACTAAATAGCCAACCTTATATATTTTTCTTACCTGGCCTTAGGAAATAAAAGAACATTAGCTTTGTCATAAATGGGATAAAAGTTGATAAATGCCAAAAACTTAATGCGGATGAAAAGTTACAAACCAAAGTACAGGTTGTTTCAAGTAATAAATTCTTAAGAGTTCGAGGGTCGATCCACATGGGAATTGATGAAGAAAAATTTATTTGACGTAAGAAAAATATTTTATCATAAAAATAAAAGTGATAAAATTTGGTCATAAATAAAAAAGACTTACTTGGGTTAAGAGATCCACTCTTAGTAAATAAAATAAGGACAAGGTTAATTCTTTTTATAACTCAATTAGAATCCACACATAATGGAGGTTCTAATTGGAAAATACCACATTCAAAGTTCATTAAAAATTATATACGTAATTATATTATGATTCCTTTAATCATATATTAACACCACCACTTATAAATGGGATCAAGCATTCATTGTGCCAATATCTTGTCTACAACAAATCAAGATCTCCACTTTATAAGGAGGGTTTATAAATTGATTGGAAATAAAATACAACACGTATAATGATCACTTGAAAATATATCATTTAAGCACAGGAAAGAAATGAATCTAACTTATTTCATTACCAAGAGTTTCACCCTTTCACCCAAGTAAAATGAAACTTAGTTACTCATAAACAAGAAAAAAGGAAGAGAGAAGAAGAAGAAGAACAAGAACATAACTTCAATTTAGAACAAAAGAAAATTACAACAATATAATCACACAACATAATAGCATGATCTTGGCCTCTAGGACCAAGACTCCAAATGATCTATTAATGGTGCCTTTTATAGAGGATTAGGGATATAAAATGACAAGGGGGATGAGTCATAGGTGAATGGATGAGTGGAAAATGAGTGAAAATTACCAAATGACTTTTGATGAGTGAAAAATTATGGAGATTCTTTGTCTCCGAAATCATTTAGTTCTGAAGTCATTGAATACGTCATTTTTGAGAAATATAGTCTTCATGAAAGTTGTAGACCTTGATTTTATATTTCAAATGCCGTTAGTTTGGGTCAAAAATCATTTCTACAACTCAAGATATGGTCTGATTACTACATACTGCTTAGGCCTAGTGATAGCTCCTTTATTCTGACTTATAAGCCCAATATGACCCATTAGACCTCTGATTCTGGAAAAGTATTTAACATTAAAGTTGTAGATTTAGGTATTAACTATCAACCATCAAAATTTCAGCCCATTTGACATCCTATAGCCTGAGCTATGGCATGAAAAGTATACATAGGTCAAGTTGTCAAGATTAGCACTCTAGTTCTTGCTTCAACTCCAATTTGATTATCCAAATGTATGATTTGGCCTTTGAGGTCTCATGAAAGTTGTAGGGAATTATCTTAGCTTTCCTACAAGACTAGAATCACATCAATCAGATATTTGAAACTCAAGTTATAGTCAGTTTACTGAACACTGCTAAAAAGATAAATTAAGGCTAATTCATGCAATAATTCTTTCAATGATCCAATAAGGTCCAATATCAAAAAATATGTCAAAACTAACTTAATTAAACCTAAATGAACCTTAAGAAGATCAATGAGAGGATTATAAAATGTATAAAATATATTGTTATTAAATTCCCCCACACTTAGCTTTTGCACTTCTGGGCAAAACACATAAGACAAAAACCAAGGAACAAAGAAAAATGACACAGACTCAAAAACTAAAAACTCTAAAAGATTCAATGAATTAAGAAGAGCAACCAGATAATCAAGGGATCAAAACATTCATGAGGTAACATTTCTTCACATCTCAAACCAACAAGCAAGGAAACTTCAGTTGAAAAGAATGAATCAAGAATGATATATCCTCACAGAATTCACTCTCAATCTCTCAAGTGTTTAAAAGGTTAGTATTTCACTCTATTCAACTCATGAATAATTACACTACTATAAGCTTGCTTATCTTTTACTTTTCCGCTACTCAAAAATAACATGCACACAAAAATCAAGAGAGTTTTATTCAAGGTTGTAATGGGGCTATGGTAAAAGAGAGGGGTAATATGGATATGACAAGTTAAATATCAAAGAGAATAGAAGAACATTATAATACAGTTAGAGTGGAGAAGATGTTTAAGAACATTCAGTTTAAATTTCTCAAGGGTTTCTTAGTTCCTTCTCTGTTTGCTTTCTTCTCATAAAGGACAATGACTAATATTTGACTAATGTTTTGTTGAAGATCAACGCAAAATTGATGGGTTGAATTCATTATAAGGCCTGAATATTCTCCTTCTCTTCCTGTTGTTTCCAAGCTTCCACCCTTATTCTAGGTATGGATATGTCACATGGTGCATTAGGAGAGTATGATAATCCTTTGATTGCAGCGGTGGTCAGCTCCCTTTTTTTTTCCTTTCAATATTTTGAACACATACCCCCACACTTGTTCAAAATTCATCCAATAACAATGTCAATGTTCTCTTATTCCCTAAGGTTAGGTAAGAACATATTTTTTTTTGAACACGTAATGAGCTAAAAATAAGAAATTGTCAAATAAGCTCAAAGGGGTTTACACAAGGGAAAATATACAAGGTTGGCTATTTGGTTAAAGTAGTTATTTCAAAATAAATGCCTCAATCATGTTTATGTATGCATGTGAAAATGTAGCCTAAAAAAGAATCAAAGCAAGTTCTAGAATAACAATTTCATGAGTGAAAAAAATCACACAAGAAAGAATAGAATAGTACAAATGTTCAATCCATTCATCGATAGG
Organism: Ormosia semicastrata; assembly: GCA_029884595.1. Lineage (NCBI taxonomy): Eukaryota > Viridiplantae > Streptophyta > Magnoliopsida > Fabales > Fabaceae > Ormosia > Ormosia semicastrata. The sequence continues at coordinate 12,398,438 of JAQQTO010000047.1, read as the reverse complement.
CTCAAAATCTCACAAGACATATATCCATTATTCTTAATCTATCAATTCAACATCTATAACTAAGCATGTGAAATTTAAGAAAGAAGACAATTTATTCAACCATGTCATGATCCCTGAATCCATTTGCTTTAAAAGATGTGAGAGTCCATTCACTTGAATTATTCAAAGGAAATCAAACGATAAAACTTTGTTACTTCCACAGATTAACACAGAATAGTTACTTCCCCAATCTAGATGCGTCTCAAGAGTAATAAAATTACTCCTTACTTTGTCATCCCTAATTGGTTTAGTAAGTTGCTGACAATCATATCATACTTCCCAATTTTTTTCTAGGGTCAACTATCCTTCCCCCCAAACAAATCACAACATTGTCCTCAATATTAAAAATTAAATCCATACTAAAGAAATAATCATTAATATACATCAAAGAAATTATTGGGACCAAATTAAACAAAATAATGGGGAAAAGTCACAAAGCTGAAATGCTTAGACAAGAAGAGAATAACTATACCTTGACAATGGTTAGCAATGACAAAAATAACAAAAAAAAAGTAAAATGAAATAAACAAGCATGCCAACAACATGTTTTTGGTTCTTTTGTTTTTTTCTTGTTGGCTAACACTATTTACATCCCTATACAAAGGCTCTGAAATTTGGGAGGCACTTAAGCCGACTCAATAAAAACACAAAATACTAAAAACTTACCTCAACTTTGGTAGACAGGATCGTCTACCAAAGTCTCTGCTACATCTGGATCCTTCAACTCAAGGTATGGCCTCAACCGCTGACCATTTACCTTTCTCCAAATTAATTTTATAAGAATTGACCAAGGGATGAACACTTTTTTATCAGCAATGCTCTAAGCTTTCTTAAGCAAGTCCTTAAACTTTGGTTGCCGTGCCTGAGTATCATGATCCTGAGTTCTATAAAAAATAGTACAAATATCAATTACTTTAGATGGATTACTGATAGAATCAAACTCAAAATTAATAAGAAAATTCTCAAGGGGATCAAAATCATGGGTTGTAGAAACTCCTCTATCTTTGATTGAGTTAATCATGTATTTCTGGTGGCCTTCGTCATCATTTTCTGGCTTAACAAGACTTTTTGTCACCTCAGGTTCCTTGGGTAGCTCAGCATCACTACTATCTTGTTTCTTTTCCACATCCTCTAGCTCATTCACACTCAAGGAGTTCATCACTTTGGACACTTGACTCTTTATCTCCTTGCTTTCTTCAACAACCTTTCCATTCCTAAGGGTTATCGCTGACTTAACTTAATCTATTTGTTAGTTTTCTTGACTACCCTCATTTAGATTGTACTGATCTTTGGGATTTAGTTGAGGTTGAGAAGGAAATTTTCCTTTCTCGTGAATGGTGAGTGCAGAAGAAAGTTTAGCAAGAGTGTCTTTTATGTCAATCATGACTTGAGTATTTTGGTTGTTAATGGCTTCTTGCTTTTCCATGAATGCATGCAATGATTCTTCAAGGTTTTTCTTATATGATGGGACATACAATATATATCCTTGAAAATTTTGAGAATCTAGTTGTGTTTGAGGAGGTGGTAGTTGCATGAATTGTGCCTGATTGTTAGTTTTTCAACTGAAGTTCGGGTGATTTCTCCATCCCAGATTATATAAATCTAAAAAAGAAGAAGTAAATGACTTTTTAAAATTATTCATTGTATTTACTTGCTTATGTACAACTTCTTTAAAAATAAAAATTTTGGACATTCATTTGTTGAGTGTCCTAATTCATCACAAATGCTACAAATTTCTTCATTTTGCACAGATTTGATTTCTTTCACTTTCTCTGATTCCATGGCTTCAACCTTTCTAACTAAACTGGCAAACCTTGCATTTAGATCTTCTTCTTGACTAAAATGACATTTTTCTTTACTAGCATTCGCAAGGTTATATCTAATTGAATTTTTAGAAGGATTAGTACCAAGCCAAGATTGAGAATTTTCAGCCAAATTGTCTAAATAGTCTAAAGCTTCTTCAGGTTCTTTATCAAGAAACTCACTATTGCACATTGTTTCCACAAATTATTTAGTTTCGGGTGTTAAGCCTTCATAAAAGAAGCTTATAGTGCGTCATTTTTCAAAACCATGATGTGGACAAGAATTCAACAAATCTTTAAAACGTTCCCAACTTTGAAAATATGTTTCATTTGAATTTTAGGAAAAGATTTGTCTTTTCAAAGCATTGGTTTTATGTGTTGGAAAAAATTTCTTTAAAAACTCACCTTGCATTTCTTGCCATGTGCTAATTGATCTTAGTTTCAAAGTGTTAAGCCAAGTTTTTGTTTTATCTTTTAAAGAAAAAGGAAACAATTTAAGCTTAACAACCTCTTCAGTGCAAGTTTGATCATGAAAAGCGGTACATACTTCCTCAAATTCTTTTAGATGTAAATATGGACTTTCAGATTCTAAACCATGAAAATTAGGAAGTAAAGAAATCATACTTAACTTGAATGTAAAATTGTTAGCATTGAGTGGAAAGATAAAACATGATGGACTAGAATTTCGAGATGGTTGCAAATACTCACTCATGGTTCGCAACGGTTGATTTTTATGTTCATCATGCACACTTTCATTGTCAGTCATTGTGTTTGATGTGTGTGACTGTGATTCAGACAAATCAATATGTAAAGTACTACGATTAACTTTAACCAAACGACCAGAATTTAAATCACGATACCATTTAAGCATAAATAAGTAATTTAAAATAGAAAAGAAAATGTACAAGCAGGCGATATAAACCTGCCGTTAAATATTAACAAGGATGGGGTATAAACCAGCCACCAAATATATATTAAAACTTAATAAATAAATATTAACAAATGTGCGGTATAAATCAAGCACCAAATAAGTTAATAAGCAAAAAAATTAAAAAGTTAATATGCAGATAAATTAAAATGTTAGAAGTAGGTAAAGTAAAAAGTTAGATAGCTGATAAAGTAAAAAGTTAGATAGTTAGTAAGAGAGTTAGATAATTAGTAAGTTAGTAAGCAAGAAAATTAAAAGGTTAGTAAGTTAGAAACTTAGAAATAAAATACAGAAAGTAAAATATAGAAAATAAAGTGTAGAATGTAAATTATAGAAAATAAAGTAAAAAATAAAGTGTAAAAAGTAAATTTAAAATATGAAAATCGAAGAATCGGCAAGTCGATTTTTTGCTTCGATAAGAGAGAAGAGAAGAAGAAATATTATTTCATTAATAATTAAAGATTACAGAGAGATAATGGAGAGTTTCCCTCACTAAGTTAATACGTTAGTATGTATAAAGAAAAAAAATTAAAAGAATAGAAAAAATATATATATATCAAGATCCACAGGATGAAAAATATAAATATATATATACAAAATATTTACACCATAAATTTATTCTTCAAATCAAGTCCCCGACAAAGGCGTCAAAAACTTGATGCAAATTAAAAGTTACAAACTCAAGTATAGGTTGTTTCAAGTAATAAATTTTCGGGAGTCCGAGGTCGATCCACAGAGAATTGATGAAGAAAAATTTATTTGACGTAAGGAAAATATTTTGTCACAATAATAAAAGTGATAAAACCTGGTCACAAATAAAAAATACTTACTTGAGTTAGGAGATCCACTCTTGGTAAATAAAATAAGGACAAGATTAATTCTTTTTATAACTCAATTAGAATCCACACATAATGGAGGTTCCAATCGGAAAATACAACAATCAAAGTTCATTAAAAATTATATACGTAATTATATTATGATTCCTTTAATCATCTATTAACATCGCCACTTATAAATGAAATCAAGCATTCATTGTTCCAATATATTGTCTACAACAAATCAAGATCTCCAATTTACAAGGAGGGTTTATAAATTGATTAGAAACAAAATACAACACGTATAATGACCACTTGAAAATATATCATTTAAGCACAAGAAAGAAATGAATCTAACCTTATTTCATTACTAAGATCTTCACACTTTTACCTAAGTAAAATGAAACTTAGTTAATCATAAACAAGAAGAAAGGAAGAGAGAAGAAGAAGAAGAAGAACATAACTTCAATTTTGAACAAAAGAAAATTACAACAAGATAATTAAACAACATAATAGCATGATCTTAGCCTCTAGGACTAAGACTCCAAATGATCTACCAATGGTGTCTTTTATAGAGGATTAGGGATACAAAATGACAAGGGGGCTGAGTCATGGGTGAGTGGATGAGTGGAAAATGAGTGAAAAATGCCAAATGACTTTTGATGAGTATAAAATTATAGATATTCTTTGTCTCCAAAATCATTTTATTCTGAAGTCATTGAATACATCATTTTTAAGAAATATGGTCTTCATGAACGTTGTAGGCTTGAATCTTATGTTTCAAATGCCGTTAGTTTGGGTCAAAAATCATTTCTACAACTCAAGATATGGTCTGATTGCTGCATACTGCTCAGGCCCAGCAACAGCTCCTCTGTTCTAACTTATAAGCCCAATATGACCCATTAGACCTTATATTATGGAAAAGTATTCAACATGAAAGTTGTAGATTTGGGTCTTAAATATCAACCATAAACATTTTAACCCATTTGACATCCTATAGCCCGAGATATGGCATGAACAGTATGCATAGGTCAAGCTGTCAGGATCAGCACTCTAGTTCTTGCTTCAACTCCAATTTGAGTTACCTAATCGTGTGATTAGGCCTTTGAGGTCTTCATGAAAGTTGTATATATCTCTCTTATCTTTCAAATGACACCATAATTACCTAAAAATACTACCTACAACCCAAGATATGGTCCAAACACAGAAATAGTGTAAGACGTAAATCATGCTAAAAAATTCAATTAAGTCCAATTTGAGTCCAAATTTACAAAACATAACCAACATTAAAATATTTACACCATAAATTTTTTTCTTCAAATCAAGTCTCTGGCAATGGCGCCAAAAACTTGATGTGGATTTAAAAGTTACAAATTCAAGTGCAGGTTATCTCAAGTAATAAATTCTCGGGAGTCCGAGGTCAATCCACAGGGAATTGATGAAGAAGAATTTGTTGAGGTAAGGAAAAATTTTTCACAAAAATAAAGATGATAAATAAAATTGTTCACAAGTAAAAAAGAATTGCTTGGGCTAGGAGATCCACTCTTGGTAAATAAATTAAGAACAATATTAATTCTTTTATAACTCAATTAGAATCCACACATAACGGAGGTTCCAATTAGAAAATATAACATTCAAAGTTCTTTAAAAGTTATATTAGTTATATTATAGTTCCTTTAACTATCCACTAACACTAACACTTGTAAATGGGTTCAAGCATTCATTGTGTCAATCTCTTGTCTACAACAAATCAAGATCTCCACTTTACAAGGAGAGTTTCTAACACCAAGACTTATAAATGGGTTCAAGCATTCATTGTGCCAATCTCTTGTCTATAACAAATCAAGAATTTCACTTTACAAAAAGGGTTTCTAAATTGATTGAAAATAAAATACAACAAATATAATGACTACTTGATAATATATCATTTAAGTAGAAGAGAGAAATTAATCTAACCTTAACTTATTACCAAGAGCTTCACTCTTTCACCCAAGCAAAATAAAACTTAGTTACTAATAGACAAGAAAAAAGGAAGAGAGAAAAAGAAGAAGTAGAATATAACTTTAATTTAGAACAAAAGAAAACTCCAACAAGATAATCAAACAACAAAATAACATAAATTTGGTATCTAACACCTAAGCCTTCTAAATGATCAGCCAAGGATCCCTTTTATAGAGGATTAGGGATACAAAATGACAAGAGGGCTGAGTCATGAGTGAGTGGATGAGTGAAAAATGAGTGAAAAATGTCAAATGACTTTTGGTGAGTGAAAAATTATGGAGATTATTTGCCTCTAAAATCATTTAGATCTGAAGTCATTGTATTCATCATTTTTTCACCAAGTGGTCTTCATGAAAGTTGTAGGCCTAGATCGTATCTTTCAAATGCCATTAGTTTGAGCCCAAAAGCATTCCTAAAACTCAAGATATGGTCTGATTACTGCATACTACTCATGCCTAGTGATAGCTCCTCTGTTCTGACTTCTAAGCCCAATATGACCCATTAGACCTCAGATTCTGGAAAAGTGTTCAACATAAAAGTTGTATATTTGGGTCTTAACTATCAACCATCAAAATTTTAGCCTATTTTACATCATATAGCCCGATCTATGTCATAAATAGTACGCATAGGTCAAGCTATCAGGATTAGCACCCTAGTTCTTGCTTCAACTCCAATTTGAGTTATACAAACATGTGATTTGGCCTTTGAGGTCTCATGAAAGTTGTAGGAAATTGTCTTAACTTTCCTACAAGACTAGAATCATATCAACCAAATATTTACAACTCAAGTTATAGTCAGTTTACTGAACATTGCCAAAAAGATAAATTAAGGCTAATTCATGTAATAATTCTTTCAATGATCCAATAAGGTCCAATATCATAAAATGTGTCAAAACCAACTTAATTAAACCTAATTGAACCTTAAGAAGCCCTGTGAAAGGATTATAAAATGTATAAAATATATTGTTATCAATCGCTTCTTGTAGTTTGACTATCCGGCTTATCAATAAAAATGTGAGCTATTTCACACACATAATCATTGCCAACAAATTCCTGGAGATAGAGACGATGGCACAGTTTGGTGTCCTAAAGACCATCCATGCTCACTTGGCTCAAGCTGGGTGGGAATTATTTGCGTCCATCCACTGCGACGCCTATCTGGAGCTGACACTTGAGTTCCACTCCACACTCACGGTGTCATGTGGGGCCCAAACTATTGACCAGCTAGACACCATCCAGTTCCGGCCGCACCATCCCCACCGTCAGAGGATAATGCTGATGTTGTTGCTGCGGCTAGTGCGCCATCGCTGCCTCCGCATGTACTGACCAATCTGAGTGTTCGACTGGCCCGACTAGAGGCTGATTAAGCTAACTTCTGACAACGTGTGTTGATTGACCTGAGTTGCATAGAGGTTGATCAGGATAGCTTTTGACAATATGTCACCACTAAATTGGACCAGATGTTTGAGTTTATGGCTACACGTCTCCCTCAGGCTCCACCTCCTCCACTACCTTTGTGACTTTTCCTTACGTTATGTCCATCGTATATTAATTTTCAGGGAAGTTCCATTATCTTTTTTTTTGTTTTATCTTCTTGTCGTTCTTGTCTCTTTTTTTATTTTTTGTTTATTTTTTTTCCATGTTTAGGACAATATTCGTCTCAAGTGTGGGAGGGTACACTTAAATTTTTGTGCACTTAACTGTTAATTTTGCTTACATTGAATCGATGAACATTTGAGTATTGCTAGTAATCAAGCAAGAATTGTGTGTTAATTTCTTGAATTAATACTGAGTTGGTAGAAATATGTTTAAGAGGAGAATCCATTGCTCATGAGCTAATATAGTGCGAAGCAATCTTTTTCAATCAAATAAAGAGAAATTTAGCATTTAAGTTAAAAATTAGCGATGTCTGCTTATATTTTTCCCTCAATTAACTTAGCCAGAAAGTAAGTTTTGAGCTTTAATATTTGAATTTTTCATAAACAAAATCTTATTTTTCTTCTAGAGTGAGATTTTTCTTGATTAATGTGCGCTAGAATTTATTTTGATATCTTATTGAGACTTTAATGATTCACATATATACTTAAACATGATTAAGGCAATTTGGTTTAATTCTTTCTTGACTTCCAAAGTTGCATTGAGAAACAATTCCTTAGTTGCCCCATTTGAATCTGAAATTGATTTCTTTGGATACCTAATTGAATAATCAGATTGGATTTATTGATTTTTTTTAGAATAATGGAGCAACTTATGTGTTAATTGAAAGATCATTAAAGGTTGATTTTGTCTTCAAGAGTTGATTAAAAAAAATGGAGAAGGAAGAAGAAAGAAAAGGATTGTTGGTGAAGAATAATGAGAATATTAGGTTGAAAGTGAGAATATGTTATACCCTTGTGCATTATGTTCTATTTATCATCTTTTCAACCTGATTTTATTTTGTATCAATTTATCCACAAATATTTTTTACCCTTATTTATCTTTTTCTTACCTTTCATTGTTCCACTTGACCTTGTTACAACCAAAGGAAGCCTTTTTGATTCTTGTGTTGTGTGCGAATTTGGAAATAGAGATGAGATTGATAACCAAACTTATGGTAGTTCATTTATGAAGAGAAACTGGAGTGACCTCACAGTCCTTAAACACTTGAGCGATGGAAAGATGAGTGACCTCAACTGGTTGGTAAGGAGAAGAGAAGCAAGCTTGGCCCAAGCCTCTAATTGTATTCAGTGTTAAATGATCTTACTGGATTGGATTTGATTGTCAAACTTGATTGAATTCTTAAGTTATGGAATTTTCCTTGATTCATGTCTTTAGATAGTTTATCCATGTTTTTTTATGCCTATTCTTTGCTTGAGGACAAGCAAAGCTCAAGTGTGGGGGGGTTGAAAAGTCCATATTTTCTAGTCTCAAATCAGATGAATTATGGTGATTTACTTATGTTTATTGGTGAATTTAGATGAGTCCTTATCATTGTCTTTGGTTTTTACAAATTGAAAGGGGTTTATCACATTTGGAGTGAAAGCAGGCGAAGACACAACATTTTTAGAGCAAAAGAAGATCATATTGGCTTAGACAAGGCTTTGTGTCAACTCAGAAGCAATTCTCAAGTAAAATACGATCCTGTCTAATTTAGGGAACGTTTCTGACTTGGAGACATGATCGTATCTCTGGGAGACACGCTCGTGTCTCCCTGACATTGAATTTACCAGCTTTCCTGGTCACACGGCTGTGTTAAGCCTAGACAACCATGTGAAGCCTTCTGCGCATGAAGACTTATAGTTTTACCCATGACTAATATAAATAGCAGCGAATCCCTAAATCAGAGGGGACTTTTGGATAAAAATCGCACCAAAGGACTGCCACGAATCTCTGGAAAATGGCCACGAAGAGAAGACATAATTCTTGAAGGGTTGAAGATCACCATCTCCATTAAAGTAGTTTTGATTTCTCTTTTCCCTAGTTTTTCCCTTTTCTTTAAGCTTTCCCTTTCATGGATTTGTGTTATGATTTAGGATTGTTATTGAACATGAATAGCTAATCTCATAAGCTAGGGCTGTGGGGAGTATTGTTTTCTAATTAATTAGTTTGAATTCGAATTTGATTAAGGTAATTTCACTGGGTTTATTGTATTGCTTGAATTCTTATCAAGACTTGATCAATTTTAGCATGCTCTAATTCATTGTTTGAATGGTGACCATCCGCAACCAATGAATGAATTCATATAATAAACCAAGGATTAAGTTGGTGAATGATCAAACATCATTTTATTCTACTAATTGAATTGACAATTAGGTTAATTCATCTCTTGAATTAGGGCTTAATGCATTCTTAGTTAATTCAACTAATTGACCAAATAGATGATTAATTGGGAATAGAAGTTTGATTATCCATGACTACTGGGACTCAATAGTAATTAAAAGAATTTGGCAAGAGAACTATCTTACATCATAAACAAGTGAAAATTTGGCTAATTGGATTCAAGTGAATCTTGCCCTATTTTTCCTTTAAGTGATTTATCTCTACGTTGATTAATCTTCCATTGTTCTTCTTTATTTATTGTCTGATTTTATTTTGAGTTTCTCTTTACACCTACGATTGTTTAAATAACTAAGGGTTTAGCTAATCTAGTAATTACCTTTTATTCATCATGAGATCGACAACTGGGACTCAAGTCCTATATTACTATACGATAGAGTGCACTTGCTCTAAGTATATTTTACGCATATCCAATTTTTGGCGCCATTGCTGGGGAATAACTTTGGTAATATTTGAGGCGAAAAGCTCTAGTTAATTTAGAAGAACTTTTATTTTATTTCTTATTTTATTTTTATTTTAAATTTGTTTGTCACTTCATCTTCCTACTTATATGTCTTGTTTATGCTTACTCATTCTCAATCTCTTAATCTACAATTTGATCTAGAAATTGAGAAAACTGCTCGCAGGTTAAGGAAGCAATCTCATACTGAAGCTGTGGTTGAAGAAGCTATAAGGAGGATGAAGAAACAAACAGTTGATGGGGCTAGTGAAGAACGAGCTACCCCAGTAGAGTAGACAATGCTTGAATATTCCATGCACTCAACTAGAGGATACAAAGGGAGTATTACAAGAACAGTTTTGGCGGCCAATAACTTTGAGGTCAAACTAACATTGATCTGTATGATTCAAACCTTTGTTCAGTTTAGTGGATTGTCTTCGGATGATCCAAATCAACATCTGGCCAAGTTCTTACAGTTATGTGACACCATCAAATATAATGGGGTGACAGATGATGTAATCTGATTATGATTCTTTCCTTTCTCTCTTAGGGACAAAGTGAGTTAATGGTTAACGTCACTACCAAGGGGTTCCATCATCATATGGGATCAGTTGACACAACAATTTTTTGCTAAGTATTTTTCTCCTTCCAAATCTACTAAGTTGAGGAATGATATTTTTGCTTTTGTGCAGTATGATATGGATACTCTCTATGAAGCTTAAGAATGTTTTCAAGACTTGGTGAAGAAATGTCCACATCACAGATTTTTCGTATGGCAACAGGTACATACATTTTACAATGGTCTGTTGCTTGACAACCGTTCACTCATTGGTGCCGCTGTGGGTGGTACAATCTGGAGGAAAACACCGACTAAAATCCATGGACTAATTGAAGAAATGACACTTAACAGTTATTAATGGCAAAACGAGCGCCAAGTGACTAGGAAACAAATCGGTGTGCATGCTGTTGACTCTTTTTCTGTCATTCTAAGTCAATTGGAAGCAATAACGAAAAAGGTTGAGACTCTAATGATGGCAAATAGTGCATCCCTATAATCATATGTGAAGCATGTGGCGAATAGGGACATAAAAGTTCAAACAGTCAAGTTGGTAGTCCCTTTGTCACCAAGCTCGAAGGAGCAAGTTTTGTTGGCAAATTCAACCAGTCGCAGTACAATCCATATTCCAATACTTATAATCCTGGTTGGAGAGACCGCCCTAATTTCAACTGGGCAAATCAACAGAGCAATCAACAGAGCCATCAGAAAGCTCCGCACCACCCCCAGGTTTCCAAGCTCCTGAAGAGAAGCTAAGTTTTGAAAATTTTGTAATAATATACATTCAGAATTCAAAGGCCCAAATGAAGAGCATGGAAACTCAGATTAGCTAGTTAGCTACCTTGATGTCAAAAAGGGCATCAGGAACATTGCCCGGCATTACCGAGCCTAATCCGAAAGAACATGTCAAGGCAATTACCTTGAGAAGTGACAAAGAGCTTGGGGAGCTCTCCAAAAAAAAAAGGAGAAGCAATTGCAAGAGCATGGAGATACTCTTGATGAGTCAGTTAATATGAAAAATGAGAAAGCATGTGAAGCACCCTCCGTGGTGCATATAGGTGAGCCATAAAAGCCCTCTGTTCCATTCCCTCAGAGGCTTAAGAGCACTCAGTAAGACAAGCAATTTGCTAAATTCTTAGAGATGTTCAAGAAATTAAAAATTAGCATTTCATTTATTGAAGTCATCTCCCAAATGTCCAAGTATGCAAAGTTTTTGAAGGAAATACTTCTAAAAAATCACAAGTTTGAAGAATTTGAGATGGTAAATGTAGCATCCCAAAAAGCATGTTAGACTTGTAAATGGTTACAAAGTTAGCATATTACTTGTTTAACATGTCAGTTAAATTTTGTGACAAACTAAGTTCGTTTTGGCACTTTACTGCAACTCAGAGTGTGGAAAGTAGTCTAAAATGACTCAAATAATGATATAAATTGCTAAGTTGAGGGCAATAAACCTAGAGAGTTTGTCTCTAAGTCACAGACAGGTGCACGAGGATGTAGTTAAAATTTGAGAGTAAATAGAGTTAGTTTGATATTTTTAGGCATATTGGTTATGTGTTTTAATGCCGAATTAGCTAGTAGCAAATATGAAAAAATAGAGTTAAGGTGAAACAATAATTTAGATGAATCCTAGTATTTATTCTAAAGTTGTTAGAATTTAGGAAACTTGATATAGCATAATTCAAGTATCCTTAACAGATATAAAGTTCCAGTATATAACTTAAGTGACAAAGTAGGACTTTGCTTCCTTATTTCTCTCTTATCTCCCACGGCTAGAACTAAAAGAAAACAAAAATAGAAAAAGAGAAAAGAAAGAAGCAACCAAAGGGGAGAAAGAAGAAGGGAAATAGGAGGAGAAACCAAAGGAAACTAGAAGATCAAAGGGAAAAACTTGATGATCATCTTGTCTACAAATGGTAAAGGATTCTAACCTTAAATCTCATTTTCTCCTTCACCAATTTTATGGTAGGAGCTAGGTCACATAGATGGAGAAAATAGATGTTGAAAAGCAAAATCTGTTTTCTTACTCAGTTCTTGTTTCCATTGGTTCAATTTAGCTCTTTTCACCTTGTTGAATTCAAGATAGATGAATTGGTCTTTGGACCAATTTGTTTAGTTCCTTAAGTTGGAACATAGGAGTTAGGTTTGTGAGATTATGGTTTTAACTAATAATCCATGATTAAGTAAGCTAATGAGTTGTATAAGTGTTACTACATTTTTAAGGAGTGTTAGTGGTGCTAGAAACCACAAAGGATCTAATTTTGAGTGATTGGAATTGGTTATATTCCAATGGAACAGTAACAAGAAAATCTGCAGAATTCTATAGATTTTGGGTTATGCGATTAGCGCTCAGGCGTTAGGAGTTGGGCGCACAGGCACCCAATAGTCCAAAGGCTTTTGCACGCAATAGAGCATTGGGCGCTCGGGCGCCTGATGCAGAGCGCTTAGGCGCCATTCACAAAGCAAGAATAGGGCATGTCTTTGCACAGCCAGCGTCCAAGCACTGGGTAGTGAGCGCCCAGGTGCTGGAGAATGAGAGCTCAAACGCCCAGAGAAGAATTCATCAAAATTTTTATTTAGATGAATTGAGTTTCCCTACTTGTTAGGATCCCTTTTATATGCCTTGCAGAGTGTGTTGAGACATTAATATGGGTATTTCTAAGAGAGAAAGATCGTCTTGCATATATGGGAAAGTAAGAGACCTTAGTATAACCAAGAGTAGTGGATTGCCATAGATAGGTATCTAGACCCTTAGGCAACTCAGAGTTGCATTTAGTATCACATACGAGGTGATGAGGATAGGGTATACTAGATACAAGTAAGTTGAGTTCAATTGGAAATAGTCACTTGCCATAGTGCATGAGTTGCTCCTAAGAGAGAAAGTGGAGTTAATGATGCATGAATGGACTTAGTATTGACATAGTATAGAAGTTCTAGTCTTTAAGCATTCCAATAGTTAGGAATTGTCTAAAGTAAGTATCTAAAACCTTGAGTACACTAGGGTGGCATAGTTTACCACTTGTGATGTGATAGTAAGGCAAGCTAGATATAAGTATCATAAGAATGATCATTTAGCTAGAAACATGGAATATGCTCCATTAAGAGTTAGAAATGAGCTAAGAGTACATGTTTGCTAGAGTTTATTTCTTTACTTGGTTAGAAAGAATCATGTGATGAGTTAATATGGTGGTTTGTATGAATTGTACATAACATTGTATAGTTCCCGAGACTTGCTAATTCCAAAGTAGAGTAATCTTTAATGATGTATAATCATATGGCCAAAGGAGATAGAGAGGAAAGTCCAAAAGTCTCTTTGAGTGAGGATTTAGCCTTAGCTGCTCGTTAGTGCCAAGATTACTAGTTTTTATGTAGTGAAAATAGTATTCTCACTAGAGTGAGTACGAACCAATCCACTCATTATCCGATAGTTTGAAAAGTAAATCTTCTTATCTATAAGTTTAAAGAGAGTTTGGAATAAGTAAGTGACACACACACACAATCATATACATCTCCTATTCCTTGGCAATTGTATGGGCATTTGTCAAAGGTAGATGATATTGTACAATTGTAAGAGCAATTGTTCAACATCATTGATGGTATGTCTATGAGTTTAAGGTTAGAGATTGGCTTAGTGAACATTTGCATAGAGTAAAAGAATGTAAATGTTTGAGAGACATGGAGTAAAGACTTCATTGCTTGTTGCAAATTATAATTTTCAAAGTTAGTGAGTTTATTCATAGAAAGAGGTTATATGTGTACCTATAACAAGTTTATGAATGAACTAGTTGTGATACGTTACAACTGTATAGATAGTTTTTCTTATCATATGAGTAAAGGACTTAGGCTTATAGATTATGCGTTGTGTTTAGTGAACCTTTACATAACAGTAGCATGTAAATGTTCTAGAGATATTGAATAGAGATTTGATATCTAGTAACAACCATAATCTATTATGTTTAAGTTCGAGTATTATAGGGTTAAGTAGATGTGAGACAACTTTGATACATTATACAGTGGTATGAGCGATTGTATAATGTTGATATAGTTTATATTGATTTGTATGCAGCTTACATTGTATAATACCATGAAATGTATGAATATTATTGAGAATTGCATGTTCTCACCCCTTTCTGTGTTTTCATGGTAACAGCAAGTCAAGGCCTTTAAAAGGGTAAGGAGACAAAGTAACAGAAGAGGTAAAGTAGTTTAGTTTTAATTGTTTTTTTTATAAGCAAAGTTGATGTATTTAGTTATATTTACTTTGAGAACGTAAAGTTGTATATATAACACTTTGCCTTTGGGGCTATTACTATTTATGTGTATAACTTTTTAGTTATGGCTCTCCATATTTAATTGTTTAATTATATGGATTTAGTAAGATAGTAAGAATAGAAGTATCATATTTAATGCTTTATGTCTATATATATAAGATATATCGAGATAATTGCATTAGGGTGTTACAATAAGGCTAAATAAGGAGTGCTCCACCATTCTCTTGAAGAAGCTACCTCCAAAATTAAAAAAATCCAGGGAGTTTCACTATTCCTTACTCTATTAGTAACTCTTATTTTGAGAAAGCATTATGTGATTTAGGTGCTAGTATAAATTTGATGTCTTTCTTTATTTTTAAGAAATTGGAAATGCAGGAACTAAAGCTTACCATCGTTTCACTATAGCTGGCCGATAGATCCATCACTTACCCTCGTAGTGTAGTGGAGGATGTTTTGGTGAAGGTAGACAACATGGAGGAAGACACTGAGGTCCCAATCACACTTGGGCATCCATTCCTCGCCATTGGAAAGATCATGATTGATATCCATAAAGGGAAGTTGACCTTGCGATTAAATGATAAGGAAGTGGTTTTTAATGTTTTTAATTTTGTCAAAAATCCTAGTTCCTTTGATTCATGTAATTGCATAGATGCTACTGATGTTGAAGATAGTGCTTTGTTTTTATATATGTAAGAATCTGTGATTAATGATGTGCAAGAAAAGATCTTGACCTTAGCTACCACCGACTTTGAGGATGATGAAGAGGTCATGGAAATTATAATGCGGTTAGAAGTTGACATATCCTTAAAAGGAAGAAGAATATAGGGGCATTATGAGGATTTGGATAGGAAAAACATCCTTACACCAAAACCCTCAATTAAGGAGCCTCCTGAACTTGAGCTTAAGCCCCTTCCCTCTAATTTGAAATATGCTTTTCTAGATCCTCCATTATCTTTACCTGTGATTATCTTCGCTTTGCTTCCAGGTCCGATAGAGGAAAAGCTCATGAGGGTGTTGAGGGAGAACAAGAAGGCATGTTGCTGCCACCGCGCCACCACCATATGAGCCTAGCAGAAGCAGCACCGTCCTCACCGACTACGTGCAGCCAGATCGCTTCAACGTAGCAGATCTGCCACTTAACCACCATGAACCACTGCGACGCAGCCTCCAAGAGCTAGCCGAGTCACCACACATTTCCTCTCTTCCCTTCTCTCTCCTCTGCCCAAGAACCACCCAAGAACCACCAAGTGCACCACCGTGTGTGTCTCTCTCGTTTGCGCCTCCCTATCCCAATGTCTCTCTCTTTACCCACGAGGTACCATGGCACCAAAGCTCCAATGGATTGATGGAAGAGCCATCCCATCTCACTCTATAGCGGCAGTTGATAGCTTCTTGCAGTTTGACTTTCTGGCCCATCAGCAGAAATGCAAACTATTTCACATATACACAATCACTGCCAACAAATTCCTAGAGCCAAAGAGGATGGCGTAGTTTGGCATCCTGGAGACCATCCATGCTCACTTGGCTCAAGCTAGATGGGAATTATTTGCATCCATCTGCTACGACGCCTATCTAGAGCTGATACTTGAGTTCTTCTCCACACTCACGGTGTCATGTATGGCACTGACTATTGACCAGCCAGACAACATCCAGTTCCGACCCCACCTTCCCCACCGTCAGAGGATCATGCTAACGCTACTGTTGAGGCTGGTGCACCATTGCTGCCCCCGTATGTACTGACCGATCTGAGTGTTCGGCTAGCTTGACTAGAGGCTGATCAAGCTAGCTTCTGACAGCTTGTGTTGGCCAACCTGAGTTGCATGGCTGTTGATGAGGCTAGCTTTCGACAACATGTCACTACTCAGTTGAACCAAATGTTTGAGCTCATGGCTACACACCTCCCCTACCACCTCTGTGACTTTTCCTTATGTGATGTCCATCATATATTAATTTTCAAGGAAGTTCCATTATCCTTTGTTCTGTTTTATTTTCCTGTCTTTCTTGTCTTTTTTTATTTATTATTTTTATGTTATTTTTATTTTTGTCCACATTGAGGACAATGTTCATCTCAAGTGTGGGGGATGCACTTAAATTTTTGTGCACTTAATTGTTAATTTTGCTTACATTGAATCTATGAACACTTGAGTATTACTAGTAATCAAGCAGGAATTGTGTGTTAATTTCTTGAATTAATACTGAGCTGATAAAGATATGTTTAAGAGGGGAATCCATTGTTCATGAGCTGATATTATGCGAAGCAATCTTATTCAATTAAATAAAGAGAAATTTAGCATCTTAGTTGAAAATTAGTCATGTCTGCTTATATTTTTTCACTCTATAAACTCAGCCAGAAAGTGATTTTTCACTTTAATGTTTGAATTTTTCATAAATAAAATCATATTTTTCTTCTGGAGTGAGATTTTTCTTAATTAATGTGCGTTAAAACTTGCTTTGATATCTAGTTAAGACTTTAATGATTCATATACATTCTTGAACATAATTAAGACAATTAAGTTTAATTCTTTCTTGATTTCCAGAGTTGCATTAAGAAAATAATCCCTTAGTTACCTGATTTGAGCCTGTAATTGATTTCTTTGGATACCTAATTGAATAATTAAGTTGGATTCATTGATTTTTTTAGAATAACAGAGCAACTGATGTTTTAAATGAAAGATCATTAGGGTTGTTTAAAAAAATGAAAAAAAAAAAGAAAGAAAAGGATTGTTGGTGAAGAATAATGAGAATATTGAATTAATAGTGAGAATCTGTTATACCGTTGTGCATTATATTTTATTTATCATCTTTTCAACCTGATTCTATTTTGTATCAATTTATCGAAGAACATTTTTTACCCTTATTTATCATTTTCCTACCTTCCATTATTCCCCTTGGCTCTGTTACAACCAAAGGAAGCCCATTTGATTCTTGTGAAGTGTGTGAATTTGGAAGTGGAGATGAGATTGATAACCAAGCCTATGGTAGTACATTTATCAAGAGAAATTGGAGTGACCTCCTTGTCCTTAAACATTTGAGTGATGGAAAGATGAGTGACCTCAACTAGTTGGTAAGGAGAAAAGATGCAAGCTTGACCTAAGCCTCTAATTGTATTAAGTGCTAAATGATCATGCTGAATTAGATTTGATTACCAAACTTGATTGAATTCTAAAGTTGTGAAATTTTCCTTGATTCATATTTTTGGATGCTCGGTTTTAACCTTGTTTTTTATGCTTATTTTTTGCTTGAGAACAAGCAAAGCTCAAGTGTGGGGGGGGGGTTGATAAGTTCATATTTTGTAGTCTCAAACCAGTTGAATTATGGTGATTTACTTGTGTTTATTAGTGAATTTTAGACGATTCTTTATCATTATCTTCAATTTTTGCAGATTGAAAGGGGTTTATCACATTTGGAGTGAAAGCAAACAAAGACACCGCGTTTTCAGAGCAAAAGAAGATCATATTAGCTTAGATAGAGCCCTGTGTCAACTCAAAAGCGATTCTTGAGTAAGATACGACCCTGTCTAATTTGGGGAACGTTTCTGACTTGGAGACACGACTGTGTCTTTTTGAGACATGCCTGTTTCTCCTTAACACTGAATTTATGAGCTTTCCTAGTCACACGACAATGTCGACAATGTCGAAGCCTTTCGCATAAACCTGAATAACATGTATTGAATGCATGTGAACCTTGTTTTTATGCTTTTCCTTTTCGATTTTTTTGAATTTCTCGCCGGCATTTAACCTTGTAGTCCTAAGTTTTATGCTTCCATTTTTTGCAGAACAAGCCTTTCACATGAAAACTCACAATTTTGCCCCTGACTAATATAGATAGTAGTGAATCCCTAAACCAGAGAGAATTTTTTTGGAGAAAAATCACACCAAAGGACTGCCACGAATCTCTGGAAGACGGTCGCCAAGAGAGGACGTAATTCTTGAAAGCTTGAAGATCATAATCTCCATTTAAGGGTTTTGATTTCTCTTTCCCCTAGTTTCCCCCTTTTCTTTAGGTTTTTCCTTCCATGGATTTGTGTTATGATTTTGGACTGTTATTGAACATGAATAGCTAATCCCATAAGCTAGGGCCATGGGGAATGTTGTCTTCTAATTAATTGGTTTGAATTTGAATTTGATTACGATAATTTCATTGGGTTTATTGTATTGCTTGAATTCTTATTAAGACTTGATCAATTTTGGCATGCTTTAATTCACTGTTTGAATGGTGACCATCCGCAACCAAAGAGTGGATTCATATAATAAACCTAAGATTAGGTTGGTGAATGATCAAACATCAATTTATTCTACTAATTGAATTGATAATTAAGTTAGTTTATCTCTTGAATTGGAGCTTAATGCATTCCTAGTTAATTTAACTAATTAACTAAATAGGTGATTAATTAGGAATAGAAGATTGATTATCCATGACCATTGAGACTCAATAGCAAATAAGAAAATTTGGCAAGAGAATTACCTTGCATCATAAATGAGTGAAAATATGGTTAATTGGATTCAAGTGAACCCCGTGTCCTAATTTCCTTCTAAGTGATTTATCTCTACGTTAATTAATATTCCATCATTCTTCTTTATTTGTTGTCTGATTTTATTTTGAGTTTCTCTTTACACCTACAATTATTTAAATAACTAAGGGTTTAGCGAATCTAGTAATTACCTCTTATTCCTCGTGAGATCGACAATTGGGACTTAAGTCCTATATTACTATACGATAAAGTGTACTTGCTCTTAGTGTATTGTATTGTATTAATACACAATTGAAGTAATTGAGATAATCAAAACTCTTGAACCCTTATATGATTTGCTAAGAAATGAGATCAATCTATAATTCATGTAATCAATGGATATTCAATTTAACACACGGTATGCTCAGTTTCAAATATATGACCAAAATGCTAATAAAAAAAATACCAATAAACAATAGAAAATAAGAAAAATAAAAAAATAAAAATAGCAAAACTACTCCCCTAAACTTAAGAGAAACAGTGCCCCCACTATGCAAGCAGAAGATAAACAATTAATTAATAAAAAGAAAGTAAAAATAATAAAATAAAAGTGAAGGGAATAGAAAGGCTCAGTGTTTGTTGGTCTGATCATCATCCTAATTCTCATCATCGTCTTCCTCTTCCTCTTGTTCTTCCTCTGGAATGTAGATGGGAAGGCCTCCAAGCTTATCAGGATCCAAGTTCAGTTAAGAAGTTAAGTTGCAGATCATGCCTTTCATTCCAACCATATAGTGGGAAATGTGGTTTAATATCCCTCTTCAGTTTCACACTTCTCTTTTGACCTTGCTCAACCTTTCTCTTACTGGTCACTGCTGCCTCCTCCGTCTTATAGGAGTTAGTGGGGGAAGATTTTGGATTTGGCACACTATCCTCTCAAAAGTATGCCTCAAACATGGCAGAGTCCATCGATGGGGGTTGGTCTTTCCTCCACATCATTTTCAAATGGAATGTACTCCTTCAAGTATAATTTCATGATTATGGAAGGGTATGCCAACTTTTCTACATCACTGTGAGCTAAATCGTGAATGTGGGATACAATCACTTCACCCATATTCACTTGTGACTAAATTGCGAATATGGGATGCGATTACTTCACCCACATTCACTGGCAGACTAGTCACAATGGCATAGATTAGAAGAGCTCTATTTACTATTACCTCATGAGTGTGAGCATGGAAGTAGGGTGACTTGCACAAAAGTACACTAGGCTTTGGGCATGGGTTTCAAGTCGCTCTTTTTTAGATGCTTGGGTGCATCATTGACATCACACTCCTATGCAGCTCATTCTCTGCATAGCTCTTGAAGCACTCCATCTTGATCCAAATCTTGATTCATTAACCTCATATAGCCACAATATCTAACTCATTCCACATCGCCTCCCATACCAAGCAAGTTGTTTAATTCATCTTTATTGAACCACAACTCACATCCTTTCACATAGGTCGTGAATCATTTAGAAAAAGTACGTGGGATTTCTTTTTTTCTTTTTTTTCCACAAAGTTGTTTGTGTAGAATTCCTTGACCAATGTAGGACCACTTGGTTGAGGCAGAGCACAAAATCTTTCCCATCTCCTCCTCCTTATTTCATTAATAATGGGATGATACCTTTCGCCCTTTAGTCAATCCCCTTTTCTCTAATCGTGCTCTTCTTTTTTACGACATTCTTGTAACTCTCTTCGTGTATAGGAGAGTAGAAGTGGTGTTCATCGAAAGCATTGCTTCTAGAATTGGATTCTCCTATTTCTTTTCACTTTTTATTGGGGGCCATTGGAGAGAGATACTCCTGCCCAAAAGAAAAATACAACCAGTGAATGATTACTCAATTCCTATACCCAAATAACACAATGTGAGCAATAATTTAAGCATAAAAGGAAAAACATGTATTCACAATGTGATCAAATTCACAACTTACATTTTTTTTTTCAAATTTAAGATCAACCATTTGAATTATTTTTCAAAACCAACTCTTCAATTTAAAACACATGAATAACATAATACCATCCACCAAATATTCAAACAAATTAACAAGACAAAAATCTACAAAGTTAGCTCAAGTTCAAACTCTTATAAGCAATTCATTTCTGGAAGAAAACCCACATTTTTTCAAGATTCCAAAATTCACAACAGAAATAAATGTATTCACAAGAAGAAAACATAATAAATAACCATAGTTTCCACAAATGCATTCACAAAATCACAAGGAAACATAACAACTTAAGCACAAAAATGCATTCTCAATAATTCATCAAATTCATAATAAGCATTTTTCCAAATTTTAATGCAAAGAACATGCTACCAAACCTCAAAAACCTAAAAAGCTTTAGAAAACCCCAAATACCCAAAAAGTTCAGAATCTATAAACATGTATTCATCAATTTCTAAAGTGAAACCCTAACCTTAAACAAGTGGAAGATGAAGTATATACCTAAACCAGGAAGATTGAGGGTCAGGAGAACACAAAATGGGATTTTCCATGTTTTTCCCCAAATTTGTGCCCTAGCTCTCCAATGGGTTCTTCAATGGGGTTTTCCCATGAATTAGAGAAGGTGGGGGTGGGGGTTAGGTGCAGGTTTGATGGAGAAATAGGGTTGGGTTGGTGTTTGGGTGGATGGAGAGTGAATGATAAGGATTTGGGTTGAAGGTGGAATAGAGAGTTAGGGATTTGAGAGAGAGAGAGAGAGACTTAGGGAAAAAATAGAAAGTGAGTTTTAAATCTGCTACGATTAGACCACGTGACTAAGCGAAGGAAAAATGTCTGCTTAATCACTGGGTCACGCTCTGGTGTTGAGTGATTAAGCGGTGAGAAAGTGATAGCTTAATCACTGGCTAGCAGAAAGCAAGGGGATTGAGCGATGAAGCGCCTAGTTCTTGGGCACTTAATTAGTGACTAGCAGAAAAATAACTCTTTTTTACTAATATCTAGCGATTAAATGCCTAGCTTTAAGGAACCACTTGGAAAAAATTGAAAAACCCCTAACTCTATTATTGACACTAATTTTCCACCTAACAACTAACTCAACTTTGAAAGGGAGAGACTTCACAACCACTAATAAAAAAGACAAAACAAATAACCAAACTAACTTACTAGCATAATTCAAAAACAATGCATTAATATAAAACAAAAGGGAAAGAAACTTGAATTGCCTCCCAAGAAGCACTTGTTTATGATCATTAGCTTGACTTTGCCCTTTGTTCAAGTTGATCAAGGTGGCTTAAAGTAAGAGAAAAAAGATAACTCCTTCTCTTTTTCAAAGTAATACTTTAATCTTTAGTCAATGACCTTAGAAATTCCTTCAAAGGCATTTTGAACTCCAAGTAGTATTGGTTGTCCTAAATGAGCCTTGGCATGAGAGATTCCACTAGTCCATGGTGGTTTTAATTAATCAAAAGATGATGGATCAGTTTGTAATGAATCATGGACAATGGGAGGACCCTTCTCTATTTCAACAATCTTGCAAATGGGAGGGTCAACATCAATTAGTGGTGAAGAGCCTTTACTAGTCAAATCCTTTTGAGGCCTATCTTCAATGTAATTAACGGGGACAGAGAGATCTAATGTTGGTAAAGACTTAGCAAAGACATTGATAGTCACTTGATCTTTATCCACCCTCAAAATGAGTTCGTCTCTAGGTATATCAATCAATGTTCCAGATGTTGCTAAAAACGGCCTCCCAAAGATTAATGGAATATGGTGATCTTCATCCACATCTATAATGAAGAAATCTATGGGAAAAATGAATTTGTCCACCTTTACGAGCACATCTTTGACCACACCCCAAGGATATAAATGTAATTTATCAGTAAGTTGCAGTATAGTGAAGGTGGGTTTTGGATCTTCTAAACCTAGTTTTTCATAGATAGTCAATAGCATCAAGTTGACACTAGCCCCCAAATCACTAAGTGATTTTCTTGAAAATTATGAACCAATATCACAAGGAATGATGAAACTACTAGGGTCCTTGAGCTTCAGTGACAACTTCTTTTGTAAAATAGCACCGCACTCTTCAGTAAGTATCACAATGACGCCATCCTCCAGCTTCCTCTTCCTAAATAAAAGCTCTTTCATGAACTTGGTATAAGAGGACATTTGTTTCAAGTGTTTCTGTGATGGAAATATTGATCTATAGCTTCTTGAAGACTTCCAGAAACTTAAAAAATTGCTTCTCTTGGTTCTACTTCTTCAATAACAAGGATATGGTACTCTATCATAAGGTGATGGAACATAGTGCTTATCCCAATCAAACTTTTTTTTTCTTTCACCTCTTGGTCTGTTCTTCTTGTTGGATAATCTTGCTTGAACCTTGACCTAAGGGAGAGTCTTCTTCTACTTGCTCATGAATAACCTCCTCCATAGGCTTCTCAACTTTCTCTTCAAGCTTTGTACCACTTCGAAAGGTGATGGCCATGCATTGATCTTTTAGATTAACCACAGTGTCACTAGGTAGGCTACCTGGAGGTCTCTCTGTGAGTTGTCTTGATATCTGACCCATTTGGATTTCCAGACTTCGAATGGATGCCTTTTGATTCTTGAAGTTGGCTCTTGTTTCCTGCATGAAATTGGAAGTCTATTAGACAAAGGAAGATGTTTATTGAGAGAGTTTTTCAAGAGCACTTTTTAGAGGAGACTTCTTATCTTATTGAGCATTTTGTTACATCCCTTGATTATTCTAAGAAAACTTTGGATGATTCCTCCACCCCGAGTTATAAGTGTTTGAATGTGGGTTACCTTGGGGTCTTGGAGGATTGTCCATGTACTTAACTTGCTCTTGAGAAGTAAAACTTGAATTGCTCACATCACATTCACCATTGAAGTGATTGCCCCCATAGAAATCGCAAGTTAAAGCTTGATGATTGACTGAGTTTACTTGTATGTGGTCAATTTGCTTAGTAAGATTGGCTATTTGTTGAGAAAGGATCTTGTTTTGTGCAAGTAGGGAGTTAAAGTTATCAAGCTCTATGACTCCCTTCTTAATCATTGATCTTTTACTAGGTATTTGATATTCATTTGTAGTCATAATTTTAATCAATTCTTGAGCTTCTTCAGGAGTTTTGGTGTTGAGAGACTTACTTGCAGATGCATCCACCATAGCCCTTGTTGAATGATTCAAACCATTATAGAAAATTTGAATTTATTGCCAAGTTTTAAACGCATGATGAAAGCATCTTCTTAGAAATTCCTTTTATCTTTCCCAGGCTTCATATAAAGATTCCCCCTCCTTCTGAATGAAACATGCGATCTCACTTATCATCTTTACAAACATTAATGAGGGAAAATACCTAGTAAGAAACTTGATAACCAAATCTTGCTAAGTAGTAATGCTCCCATGAGGTTGAGATTGCAACCAGCATTTAGCTTTATCCCTTAGAGAGAATTAGAAAAGCCATAGCCATATAGCATCATCATTCGCTCCATTGAACTTGATGCTATCACAAAGCTGTAAGAAGTTTTTCATGTGCAAATTTGGATCCTCTGACTGATTTCCCCCAAATTGATCCTGTTGAACTAACTATAGAAGAGTTAGTTTGATTTCAAAGTTGTTAGCTTGGATGGGAGGTCGTAATATTCTAGTTACACACCTTTCAGCGGGAGGAGTTGCATAATCTCCCAAAGTGCGTCTTCTTTCTTCATTTGGTTCTACCATTATTTCTCTTTCAATTATTTTTCTATCTCTTGTTATTTTTTTGTTTGCCTTTGTTGTTTTCTTAATTTTCGGATCAAAGAGTAATGCTTTTGGATTTATAGTACCTCACATAAATAAAACAAACAAGAGTGAATTAAAGAGAAACAATCTAAACAAAAATAGGGTTTGATCATGCTAGGCAGAAATTCCCAGAACAATGATCATGTTAGGCATGTTATGTCAAGTAAGAAATTCTAGTATGCACACATGCCAATCAAGATAAAAAAGTCTCATATTGTAATGCAAGAATTGAAAAGCCATAGAATTAAAAATTTTAAAATCATGATTTATTTCAAGATATACTTCAATGCAAGAATCATTGAGGTTCAAAGACAAGTTCAAGGCACAAAATGAATCATTTACTTCTTGTTTTTAAGATATGAACATATCAAGCAATTTCAAACAAGAAAGCATATAACTTTAACTTTTCAATCTCCAAGTAAGTATATAAGATAATTAAGCATTAAAGAGAAAGGATCAAAACTACTTATGAGCATGTGAATTTCCATATTTGAATAAAAAGAATTGGTTATAAGCTAAAAAATAAAGATATTACCATAAAATATGTCATTCCAAATAAGTTGTGTATTTATCTAGCATGTTAGTATATGTAAAGACACTTTCAAGACACAATGCTAGAGAATTACAAGTTAAGGCATGTTAAGGCATAAAACAAGTCTTTACTTCTCCAAATATCACATAATATTAAATTTAAAACATAAATAAGGATAAAAGGTTGATATCACCAAAAGTGTACTCTTTGAGTTTTTGTAGGTGACTCCAACTTCCATGCCTCAAGGTTCCTTGAGAATGTTGTGGTTCTCCAAGCCATTCTTTTTATGTTTTCATCACTCTTGGAAAACTTGGATCATTTCATATTTTCTGAATTTCAAGTAGCATAGTTGTATTTCACTTCAGTGCATGCTTGAGCTAATAGTTACCCTACAACACAATTCAAAGTACTTTCTTTAGTATCTACCAATTTTGGATCCATCGGTGTTAGTCATTAATTATTAATCCATTATGCTCTCATAAAGATCAATTTTTTCATAGCATGTAAATTGAGCACAAGAAATTAAATAATCAATTACCATTAGCACATAGCCAATAACATGCTTACTTTCATGATATATAGATAATTTAAAGTATAGCAAGCATACCTAGGCATCGTAGAATCTTATGTACTAAGATATATAACAAATTAATGAGTTATGGTATAATAAGAATGAACATAATCATGTGCCAAACATAATATTCAAAATTTATCAAGTATATATGATTCTATCAATCACTTAAGGCCTATAAGGAATATACCTCAAACTCATTGACTTTACAAGTGAATATGCATAGGAGGTAAAAGCATTTGAGACCTTGGCCTTGGTAATCAAAGGAATACTTTTCTTTACTTATTACTACTCTTTTGGAGTCTTGAACTTTACAAGTTCTATATTTTGTACTTGAGAAACTTTGGTTGAAGTCATATTCTTTCTTTGACCAAAACTTTTACCATTGAGCACTCGAAACATTCCCCTTGATGATTCCTTCTTCACTTGACCAATTTGTCCACTTTTTTGAGAAACTTTCTGCTTAATTGAAATACTAGGAGGACTTTTTAGTGCCCTCTTCATCTTGGGTACTTGAGTGTTAGTATTAGAGCCTTTAAGATCTTTAGGAACTCATACCATACTATTTCTCATACAAGGTTTTCTTCTATACTTGCACAAATGAGAAATATGTCCTAGATGACCACAATAATTACACATAATTGAATTTGATGATGCCTTGATCTTTTGAAGATCATCTTTAGAAAAGCTAAGCCTTTAGTTGTTATTACATTCTAAGCTATTTTTGCCATAAACCTTATATGGATTTCCATGTGGAATAATATCAATTTCATTCTTATTAACAAACATAGAATGTAAACAATTAAAATCATTAGCTTTGGCAAATTCGAAAGATAAGTCTTTAACTTGATTTTCTAAATTAATGCACTTTTCACAAGAAGTTGAGGTTACACATTTCAAAGACATTTCCTTATTAAGAAAAACATATTCAGTTTTCAAAGTCTCAATTTCATTTTCAATAGAGGAAGTGTTTTCTAAACAAAATAAGTTTCTCTTTTCTAAATTCAACAAATCATCATATGCACATTATAGCTCATAATAGAAAGGACTATAACCTAGTTTAACATTATTTACCTCAAAGTCCTTTTTAGCCATATAGGAAATAGTCTCAATTTCTAGTATACTTGGCTCTTTAAGGGAATCACCATCTTCTTCATTGTTGTCCATCAAGGATTCAAGAACATATTCTTTCTCAATTTTGGTTTGCTTTGCCTCTTCTTCAAATTGAGCACCATCATCACCAAAAGGCAATTGAGCTCATTTTCTTACTTTGAATATCTTCTTGAGGATATTTTTCAATATTGTCTTCCTCTAAAGGCTTTTGTTTTTCTTGCTCTCTATATGTAACTTTATGCAAAAAAATATAGTTATCAAGATAAATAGCATCAAGAGCATCTCATATATCTTTAGCACTAGAGAAACTTTTAATTTTAGCATAAGTCTCATCATTCAAACCACTTCTGAAAATTTGTGTAGCTCTAATGTTTAAAGAAAATCATTTCTTGTCATAAACATTCCAATCTTGTTTTGGTTTAGGAAAAAATCCATCAAGCACAATATCCCATAAATCTAAATAAATTGATTGCATATAAAATTTCATTCTAACTTTCCAATAAATAAAATGCACACCATCAAAGAATGGTGGTTTATTAATTTCAAAACCTTTCATTTTGAAAAAATTACAATGATTACTAACAAATAAGGATCTTTAACTCTAAGCAATTAAGCTTTTAACAGAGCACGAAACTCTGATACCACTTGCTAGTCATGGCAACCATCACTCAAGAAGGAGGTGAATTGGGTGATCACAAAATTTTAAAGCAACTTCGAGAAACTATACATTTTGATATACTCAATCAACACATGTAGTGAAAAAATTCTAACAAAGATATAATTATTAAAGATTACTCAAATACAACTTGAGTTATAAGATAAATCAAGCAAATAAGCTAGATATCAAGTTCTTAAAATTAAAACATCAAAATGACAAGATATACAATAAATGAATATACTACACCAAATATTGAAATTAAAGAGTGTAAGGAAGAGAGAATCAAACTCAAGAATTTATCCTAGTTCAGCCACCAACCACTTGTGACCTATATTTAGTTCCCAAGCTTAACTTAAGATTTTATTCCCTATCTCCCTAGACTCCACGGGTGCTAGGAAAACCTTTGTACAAACAAGAGCACTCCTCACACCATAGGATTTTTCACCCTTATGCTAGAGCCTCCAACTCTTCAGGCTTCATAAGTGCTTGAAAAACCTTTACAAACTTTGAGTCTTTCTTACACTTCAAGGATTATCTACCTCTATGTGTAGAATCCTCTTTGCTTCCTAAAGGGATCCTCTACCCTCACAAGTGTTTACAATAAAGATTACAAGATACAATCTCTCAATGAGTAGATATACAACTTGAAGAATAAAGAAATAGAAGGATTTTGTAATAAAGAGCTCAAAATATGATTTTGATTATTCAAGTATTAAATCAAATGGTCAAGAGTTTCTTGAGATGTAAATGCTTCAATCTTCACTTATACATAGAGCTCAAGTGATAAAGTAGTCATTGGTAGTGTTTAGAAATGATTTCTTATGAAAACTAGCCATTAGCCATTGGGAATGCATTCTAATGCATGGTAGTCGATTACAACATATGGTAATTGATTACCAGCTTAAAAAAAAACTATGTTTTTGTTTTGTTAAAAACACATTTACAGCATTCTAATGCTTGAAAAATGACTTTAAACACTCATAATTTCTTCATTTCTCATATGTTTTAAGAAAACGACCACTTATTAGAAATATATTTGAGTCTATTTTCATATGAAATAAGTTTTAAAAAAAACTCAAAGTATTGTAAAATTTATGATCAAAATAATAACCAAATATCAACTTTTTATAACTTAGACTTGACTATTTTTCATAGTTTTGAACTACCACCATGGCTAACTTTTAAAACTTGTTTGTTGGACATTTTAGCATGTAAGAACTATTTGAAAATATTTAAAAATATATTTGAATTCTTTTCTTGTAAAACTTCTATCTTTACATAGGAGAAAGTCTAAAAAGAAAATATATCAATTTTAGTCCTTAAGCTTCTTGATATAATCCAAGCTTTCAAAAATTTCTTCTCTTCCAATCTTGCAAATGCTTGGAACATCCTATCTCTCATTCTTCTTGTGTTGACTATAATTGTGATCTTTTACTTTATTGTTACAATGCTTACTCTTGGTACTTGGACTATTCTACAAAGTATTACTTACTTAAAATAAACATAGTTAGTCTGAATTCATAATTCAATATCTTCATATGTATGATTCATAAATGTATAACTCTAGTTAGTCTAACATGCATATAAGACTTTCATAGATACATCAAAATAAGACATTTATCAATTACTAATAGATATGCTCTATATATGATGCAAGAAAGAATACTTCGCACATTTTCATAATAGTGCCAAATCCAATACTAATTTAGTACAACTCATACAACATTTTATTGGATATATTCTATGAAAGATGATATAAAGAACTCAATGCATGATTCTTATATAAAATATAACAAGATGGAGTACATGATCATGCATGATCCATTAAGCACATCTTTGTAGCATAATCATCATCCTTTTGTCTTATATTTGTCATCATCAAAACTTAATATATTAAACCATTGGGGCAAACTTATTTCCACAAATCTTCCACTAAAAGCATTAAGAATGTTGAGCAATATATTTGGTCTTCTCTGCCAAAGACTTAGTGATGCAACTAGGTGGAATTGAAGTTGAATAATGCATTGAAGTTGAAATGATTAAGTCTCAAAGTCTTGTGTGCTTGGATGTTCCAACTAGGTGGAATTCCATTTACATTATGTTGGAAGATACTAAGAATTTTGAAAAAGAATTTGATAGACTTAATGATCAATAATCAGATTTTTGAAAATGGTTTCGTGAAGATGAAAAAGGAACAAAAAAGGTTGGTCAACCTACGGACTCTGATTGGCACCATACTAGGATATTTGTTGAGTTTTTGAGAATTTTCTATGAGGTGACTTTGTGTTTCTCTAGTTCTTTACATGTGACATCAAACAAATGCTTTCATGAAATTGCATTAATACATTCTGAGCTGATATTATGGAGTAATAATCATTTTGAGCTTTAAGGGACTATAGAATGTTCTATGAGAGCAAAGTATGATAAATATTAGGAAAATGTCGAAAAGTTTAACCCATTGTTATTTGTTGTTGTTGTCTTGAATCCTCAATACTAACTTGATCACATCAGTTAGTGTTTAGATTATATATATGATAAAGAATTGGCAGCTACTATGTCCATTTTGCATAAAGACACCTTGTATGCCTTATGTGAATCTTATTCAAAAGGAATTTCTGAATATAAGGAAAGTGAAGGTGGTGGAGATTCTTCCAAAAGTGCAACCTTGGATGATAGTCTAAAAAAGTTATCTAGTTTCAAAGGTGTTTATGAGAATAGGGTGCAGGTCTAGAAAAAATAAAAGAGGCTATCAGCACCCAATTTTGTCCAGAAATTTAAATAAAAATAAAAAATAAATAAAAATTAGTCGTTGAAAAGAAAATGTTTTATGGTCCAAAATAAATTCTCAAAATCCAAACTATTTTTCTTTTTTTTGTAGGAGCCCAAAATTCACTAACTCAATGGAAGTGTCTAGATTCATTACACCTTATTTTTAACATGTGTTTCTTATTCTTTAAGGGAGAATGGTACAATTGGGAAAATTTTGATTGAGAATTAAAGAGTTGATTGATTGAAAAACTATTTATTGATTTGATTGAAAAGTTATTTGTTGAATCTTTAACAATAAATAAGAAAATATGGTTTTGATTATATAAAAGAAAAAAGAGGAAAAATTGTACTCAAATATATTCAGCTTCAAAATAAAAAGATAATAAAGAAAGATATTATTTTGAGATAAAATATATGTTGGAATTTTTAGCATCACTAAGTCAAATTCCAAATAACTTAATATTGTTCTTTAATTGACATATAATCTATAAGCAATAAACAATGAAAATTTGGTGATTCTTCCTCACCAAGTAATTGAGGCATCACTTGTCCTATAAATAAGGAGGCTTCAATGGCACATGGACACAGTTTCTTGAGAAAACAATCTAAAGAGAGTGTGAGAGAGAGTACGTACAACTTGAGGGAAGGATTTCACTGATGGAGAAAGCTCAAGAAAATTTTTGGTGCAAGAGATGATTTTCCTAGTTTTTTGTAATCAAGATTCTTGGTAGTTTTCATTTCATGTCTTTAATGGTGACAATGGGTGATATATGAGTTATTTGATCTTTTGTATGTAAGCTCTAACCTTTTTTTAATGATCCTTTTTCTTATAACTAAATAAATGATTGCTTTGAAACCTTTTTTTTTTACTAGAAAATGATTCATTGATTAACTGAAATAAGGAAGTGTATCAAGCATAGCAAGATGAGAAATGTCATGAGGGGCTTCTTCAAGCCATACTGAATTAGGGATAAAACAAGCAATTTTTGCAAGCCTATGAGCCATTTGGCTTCCACCATGACGTGTATAAGAGAACTTGCAAGATTTGAAACCAACACTAAGCACTTTTCAATCGCCAACAATAAGATCAACATATGAGAGAGCTTCTTAAAGTCACGAGACAAGGATCCAAATAAATCAAAGCAATTTGTTTCTGCCACCAGACCATGAAAATAAAGTTTTGAGGTAAACACAAGTCCCATTCTTAAAGCCAAAGATTCAACCATCTTTGCTTTCGAGGCTTGACACATTTTCCATGTTCCAGTTGCCATTATGTTGCCACTATTGTCTCTAATGATTGCTCCTAGCCCCCACTCGTCTTGCCCACTCTGAGTTGTGTCCATATTAAATTCGTAGTAACCATCCTCTGGAGGTTACCACCTTAGATTGGCTAAAGGGGCAAGATGAGATAGAGATGGCATGGATGATCCAAAATGTCCATTAGCCTCGTGATATCTAGTGATACTATCTACTTCCTTGTTAATCACCACTTCCTGGGCAAGATTTGTACCTTCAAAGCAAATTTTGTTACAAGTTATCTATATTCTAAGCATCACTGATGCAAACATAGCTGCTGCAGGAGGAGGATAAGAATGAATGGCATCTTTAACCCAGTTACTGAACAACTTCAGGAAATTGTCTTCAACCTATAGGCACATAGATGAAAGAAAACAGACCTTATGAACCCATATACAATCACATAAAGCATGTGAAAGAATTTATTCCCTTCGATGGCATCATGGACACATAGTTAAGCACTCAACTCCCCAGGATTCCAAAGCTTTCCTAACAAGAAGAGCCTCACTGCAAACACGCTAAAGGAAGTTTGCTGTTCAAGGAGGGACTTTTAGGCTCTAAATTTTCTTCCATAGTTCATCACCATTGTGGTCTCTAGCTGAGCTTGACTACCAGTCATCTTGAGCCCAAGATTTGATAAATTTGAAAGCTAAGTTCACCTTAAAATCTATGTTTTCCCCCATATGAATTTATCCTCTTTGCCAAATCTACTGATAGAAATATCAAGAATTTGCTTTACCTTAAAAGGAAGAAAAATGCTCCTAACCAAATTTTGGTTCCATTATTGTACATGCGCTCCAAGAATGGTGACTAT
This sequence comes from Ormosia semicastrata, assembly GCA_029884595.1. Classification (NCBI taxonomy): domain Eukaryota; kingdom Viridiplantae; phylum Streptophyta; class Magnoliopsida; order Fabales; family Fabaceae; genus Ormosia; species Ormosia semicastrata. The sequence continues at coordinate 12,365,807 of JAQQTO010000047.1, read as the reverse complement.
TCTGAAGTGGTAACTAACCATCCAGCCATATTCTGATTTCCTGCCCATTCCCCACTCTCTAGAAACCACCTTTATCTAATACCCAAGCTGCACTTTTTATACTCCTCCAAGTATAATTGGGTTGGTAGCTCACATCAGCATCTAGAAAAAACTTCCTTGGGAAATACTTTGATTTCAAAACTCTGGCCATTAGAGTGTTAGGGTGTTGGATCAATCTCCACCCTTGTTTTGCAAATAGAGCAAGATTAAAAGCATGAAAAGTATGAAAACCCATGCTCCCAACCTTCTTTGGCTCAGATAGCTTCTTCCACTTTACCCAATGGATCTTCTTTTCTCTATCCTTGCTGCCTCACTAGAAACCACTTATCATAGACTCAATATGATTGCAAAGCTCCTTGGGAAAGAGTAAATACCCCATTATATAAGTAGAAATAGATTGGGTAATAGATTTTATCATAACCTCTTTCCCTGCTTTTGAGAGACACTTCTCTTTTCACCCCTTAAACTTCTTCTATACTCTATCTTAGACAAAGTCAAAAACTTATTTCTTTAATTTCCCCACAAAAGTCAAAAAGCCCAAGTATTTGGCATGACACTCAACAACCTTTATATTTATCCATCCTTGGATTTCATTTTCCTTCTCTACTTGTATATTTCGGCTAAAAGAAAGCTCAGACTTATCTAAATTTATGAGTTAACCCAAAGCTTGTTGATAGGTGGCAGGGATGTGATTGATATTTTGAATTTCTGCTTAGTTGGCTATGAGGAAAATAATGCTATCATCTGTGAAAAATAGGTGGGATATTTCAGGAGCATGCCTGATTTTAATACCATGCAAAGATTGATTTTCCTGAGCTCTTAAAATCAGACCTAATAGAACCTCAACATAGAGGATAAACAAATATGTGAAGAGGGTATCCCTACTTGAGGCCCCTCCCTGGTCTAAATGATTCACAAGGGCTACCATTCAAGAGCACAGAGAAAGAGACTGTGGAGACATACTAAATAATAAGGTTAATCCAATGGTGTGCAAAACCAAATTTACAAAACACTTTTTCAAGAAAATTTCATTCAATTCTATCATATGTTATCGCCGTGTCTAATTTAATTCCTACTTCACCCTTCCTCCCATTCCTTTTTTTCCTCATATAATGAAAAGTTTCATAGGCAGTTAGAGCATTATCTGTAATTAATTTACCAGGCATAAAAGTACTTTGAAATTCCCCTACAATGTCAAGCAAAATTAACTTTAGTCGATTGACTGTAGTTTTGGTGATAATTTTGAACATGACATTGCAGAGAGAAACGGGTCTATAATCTTTAGCATGCTTGGGCTTTCTCATCTTTGGGATCATGCAAATACTAGCTGTAACACCCTAATACAATTATCGTAAAATAACCGAAATATTTCAAGATAAAGCGTATCAAGTATGTCACTTTCTAAAATGCATAAAACATAAATCCATAACAACCTATGCAGTTATTATAGAGAGCTATGAAGGATGAAAAAGATCATATATATACATCTCTCACTAAAAAGTCACACTATAATACATAAACTTTTACAAACTAAAAGGCAAAGTAAATAAATACAAGCTGATACATAAAGAAACAAAATAACTAAAACTAAGTCTTTTGCTTCTTCATCTTGCCCTTTCTATTTGGAGGGTCTTGACTTGGATTTACATGGAAACAAAGAAGGGTGAGAAATCATAAATTTCTCCGTATGAGAAAACCAAAACTAGCAGTTATTCTTTTATAACAAATAAACAAAATAACAACATCAAGTTAATCTTGCAATAGATAAATGAGCCTCTGCCCAACACTATTAGAATATATACATACACTCTATGCAACATTCGCAAGGCAAGCAATAACCGAACTCACATTTATATTGAACAATGATATCTAACAACCGCTCATACAATTGTAAGATATCATCTAACAAACAAGTAAACAAGCAAGACAACCACCCATACAGTTGTCAACAAATGCGATGTTTTATGTTATGAGATATGATTATGCTCACCCAAAGTCCTTGTAAAATAATTATGCAATGCAAATGTAGATTTTTGCTTTAGAAACCGCATGTTACTTGCTCATTCCCAAGAACCATGTTCCCTTGTACATACTAAGTAGAATAAGCCTAAAAGTCTATACACTACTTGGTAATAGGTGAATACCTTCCCCTCACCAATATAAGAGTACTACTTCCACCCTCATACTGGTAACCCTGACTATAATAGCATGAGTGCTAGGAGAATTTAGATCCAACACTTCATTCTCAAGTCATATGGTTGTGCACACCATCTAAGGTTACAATGCATAGAAAATAGCAAATGACATGTTTGAAAATCAAATACGCAAGAGTATTCTCAATTCACAATTGAAACAATCACAATATCCTCATAAACTAGTGAAAAATCAATAATAGTACATGTAAATCTTAACCTTACCTATCCAACAAAGTACCAAGAACCATGTCACTAGTACTCTCATATCTAGGACCTCACAACATCACTTCACAAGTGATTTCTAAGTCAACCTCATGTTGAATAGGGTCCTAGGTAAATCCTATGGCATTCCCCATCTCAAGGATACCTAAGGTTTCTCAACTCCTCACATATGTTAGGTAGTCATTCTCTCCAAGAAATACCCTTATTAGTGTCTCAACACTATTAACAAGGCATATATGAGTGATCCTAACACTTAAGAAATTCTAAAACATAAAAAACACAATATTGGAAGGCCCTGCATCTCACACCCTAGCACAGCCCCTTTCGCGCCGTGGCATGGTGCATTCACGTCGCGGCGTGCTACTCTTGAGTGCACATACTCTGAAACGCACGCCTCGGCGTGGCATCACTCATGCCACAATACGAGTGATTTTTTTGTAGAAAACAGCTCCTGCACTTTTCCTTTGGTGCTGCTCACGGGAATTGGTCATATCAAAACAATTTTTAGGTGATTTTAAGTCTCTAACCAGTTCATTAACACATAGGAAACATCAATCATTAACTCAAATCACTATATTTGGATTCAAGAACAAAATCTCTCATCCAAAGACCTAACTTCCCAATTTGTGCATCAAAGGTTCAAATAAAGAGCTCCAAGTTTCTAACTCAAACTTATACCATGAACAAATCATAAACAACATTTGAAACACAACCAAATAAGAAAAACACTTCAAACACTTCTAAAACCCAAATTGACCATTATGCATCAATGGTGAAAGTAAAGAAAAGAAGGTAAAAAGAACACAAATACCCTTGAACACTGGGCCCACTTAACCTCCTCACAGTCAATCAAATCTTCTAGCTCCTGCTCACACTTTCTGATTTCTTCCATAATCCCAGGCTGCGACTGTAACTCAGTAAGTTGCTCTAGTATTTTCTTGCACTTGTTTATTCTCTTTTTAATATTTTCAAATTTGTTATCACCCCACGAATCTAGCCCCTCTACACACCTTTGGAGTTTTGAGTCAATTGGTCCACTAGGAGTACCCCAAAGTTGTTGTACTTTTCTGCACAGTCCTGCTCTCTTGTCCATAACTCTTCAAATCCAAAAACACGTTGATGTCGTCTAGCTTGTTTGGGCATGCCATTAAGATGCGCCATTATTAGCACATGGTCCAATCTCAATCTAGACATGTGCTAGACTGTGGCCCTGGGAAAAATATCTCGCCATGTTGGAGTGGCCACAAACCTATCCAAACAAGCTTGAATATTACGTGCACCATCCTTCTTGTATAAGTAAAGGTATTACCCGAAATCCCAAATCAAATAGATCACAGTGGTGCAATGCTTCTCTAAGACCATCCACTTGAGAGAAAGTTAAGACTACCCATTTTTTCTTCTTGGGTCAACACCTGATTGAAATCACCAAAACAAATCCAAGGCAGAGATGAAAAGCCACCAAGTTGAAGAAGCAATTCATATGTACGATGTTTATTTTGAGATTCAAGAAAACCATATATACCAGTAGCTCGCCAATCACTCCTCCCTCCTTCACCCTAAATTACCATGTCTATGTAATAGGAAGCCATAGAAGTGACTGATACCTGTAGGTCATCTTTCCAAAAGCATGCTAATCCACCAGCTCGTTCTTTTCCCTCCCCCCTATAATTCACCGCCATCACATTTGGGTAGGCCTCTCACGTTTCTCATCTTCATTATTTCATGTGATTTTCTCCTTGTTTCCATCAGGAAAACAAGGTCGGATATTTATTTTCCAGGAGCTATTTTAAAGCTCTAACTGTACGTGGGGTCCTAAGCACACGACAGTTCTAACTTAACCTGATCATTTTGCTCGGCAGGCTTGCATGGCAAGTCCTGATGTGTATAAAAAAACACACATTTTTTAGTTTATTTATTAAAATTTTTATTTAATTTTATTTAGTTTTTATTTTATTTTATTTAAGTTTTAGATAATTGTCTCTTCTTTTAATCTTTTATTAATATTTGAATTTTCAAGACAAATTATTAGATTTTGTGTAAAAATAAAAATTCTTAAAGATAAATATTTGAAATATTTTTTATATTCTTAGATACTAATTAGAATTCTAATTGGACACAAAAGCTTAAATAATGATTAGATTAGAAATTAAATAAAAATTCTCAAAGAGAATAAATTTGGAGCAAAATTCAAATTCTTGCAATCGTATCATATGAAGGACAATAAAAATAGAGATAGAAAAATACAAAAATTTGGCAACCTTAAATAAAAGGAGATTAAATTTTCTAAAAATTAGTTTCCTAAATTCAATCAATATCTTTTCATTACTCAGGGAATACTTAAAGGGATTGAATTTTCTAAATTTAGTTTCCTAAATCCAATTAATATATTTTTATTACTTGGGAACCAATTAAGATTACTTGAGGACTAAGTAAGAAGATTTACATCTCCTATAAATAGAGCAAGGATGAAGAGATTGGGCAACTTTTCACCAAGGTTTGGAGGCACATGGTTTGACACAGGTTCAAGGAGGCATTGAAGGCATCTAGTTTTCTTCTTTTTCTTTTTCATGTCCTTCTCCCTTTTTTTTTTTTTTTTTTTTTTGATAGAATTATGATTGCCTCTTTGTATATTATTTTTGTTTGTTCTACAATGGCTATTTGTGGCTAATTTTCTAATTTATAAGATTGTGATGTAATTCTTTACATTTCTATGTTGAATTATTGATTCGATTCTTTGTTAAAGAGAAATAATTGTTTTTGATTCATTCTTAGTGTTCTTAATGATTGTAGTATTTACATGATATTAGGTATTAGGTGAAGGATCCAGAGATGAAATCTAATTGCTTAAAAATCTAAGAATTTAACTTAGGAATTGAGACTTAGAAATAAGCTTAAATCCTTCGAGGAGCAAAACAGTTGTCACAGAACTTAATGAGTTATAACTCAATTAATTTCTATGAGAATGAGATTAATAGGGTTTTAACATATTTTTAATGCCAAGAGATTGAGTTTTAAATAATTTAGGATAAACCGTTTTCAAGAACATAATTGATCATTAGTAAAGATAGAATCGATATCCAATATAGTGGGTATTATAGTGAAATCTTAGTCTTAGGTCTTTAAAAACTTAGTTGAATTATATCTCTTTTTAATCTATTTACTTGCTTTATTAATTAGTTTCTTATTTTGTTTAAAAATGTGATTTCATAATTATTTTCAATCGCTTAAATAATTGGTATTACTGTAAGAGTTAGTACTCAAATCAATTTATGTAAAAACGATCTTATTTTACTAGTTGAATGATCTGTGCACTTGCTGAAAGTACACATCAAGTCCCGCCGATTGAGTTGTTCGATTTTTCTTTCTCCTTTTGCCATCAACACTCTCCGTCTCTACCTCTATGTCAACAGTTTCATCAAGCTTTCTTTTGGCAGCATGTTCACTTTGTGGTGCATTCTCCTTATTGGCAAAACACCTCCTTTCACCTGTTACTCTTTTCCACTTCTTTTGTTCACACTTGGCTGTACTAGCTCCTGGGAGTTTGTGAGGTCTCCCAAAGCAGTTTTTTCCAAGTATGTGATTTTTTTCTCACTATGGTCGTTCCCTTCACTAACTTTTTCCACTTTAGTTCCATTGAACTTATAGGTTACAGTGTCCAAGGAATTTATGTCACCATCTTCGGCCTTTCCCATTGTAGAACTGCTTCTACTTTTGACAGATCCACTGCAATCCCTTCCTTCGAGATCACATGGCCCAAAAACTTGACTTCGTCTGGCCAAAACTTACACTTCGACAATTTGGCATACAGCTTCTTCTTGTTCAGAATTTGGAGAACTATACTGAGATGTTCAGCATGATCCTACTGATTTTGAGAGTAGATTAGAATGTCGTTAATGAAGACAACAACGAATCTGTCCAAGTAAGGATGAAAGATTTTGTTCATGTAGTCTATGAATATGGCAGGTGCATTCGTTATACCAAACGGCATCACAAGATATTCATAATGACTGTAATAGGTAGAAAAAGCCATCTTGGGAATATCCTCCACCTTTACTCGAATCTGATGGTAGCCTGATTGCAGATCGATCTTAGAGAACATTGTTGCTCCTTTTAGTTGATCCATTAAGTCATCTATCCTCAGAAGTGGATACTTATTCTTGATTGTGACCTTATTCAGTTGGCGATAGTCCACACACAATCGAGAAGTACCATCTTTCTTTCAGACAAGTAACACTGGTGCTTCCCATCGTGACACACTAGGTCTAACAAACTACTTTTCCAAGAGTTCTTCCAACTGCTTCTTAAGCTCAACTAACTCTAATGGTGACATTCTGTAAGGTGCTATAGATACAGGACCAGATCTAGGTACAAGATCAATAGTGAACTCTATCTCCCGCTCCGGTGGCAAACCAAGTACATCATCAAGAAAGATTTCAGGGAATTCATTAACCATTGGAATTGTATTCACATCTGCCTCATTCTCAACCTTCAAGGAAGACAATAGTATGTATCCCTAAGCTCTTTCTTTCAAGAAAGCTCGAACTTGGTTGGCCCTCAAAAATCTAAAAACTTCATTCATAGGGAAAACTATGGTTTTACTAGAACAATCTAATAGGATATGGTTAGAAGACAACCAATCCATCCCTAAAATTATATCTAACTAGGAAAGAGGTAACCAGATCAAATCAACAGAAAAGATTCGACCTTCAATAATCAATGGACAATTTAAACAAACTTTGGTGGTAACAATAAGTTTATCAGTGGGAGTAGAAATAGTCAAGTCAAAAGGTAAGGAAGACACAAGTAAACCAAGTCGTCGCACACAGTCATAAGAAATGAAAATGTGGGTTGCCTCAGAGTCATACAGTACAGTCAAAAGATTACCTCTTATGGTACCTTCCCCTTGTATTAGATCTTCAGATTCTGAGGCTTCTGCTCCACTCATAGTGTAGACTCTACCTCCTGCTTGCAGCTTTGCAGCCTGTGCAGTGTTAACCGAAGGCTCTGCCTTAGGTTGGTTGCAATCCCTCGAGACATATCCAGGTTTCCCACATTGGAAACAGATAATTCCTTTAATGTTGCAGTCTCTCATTAAGTGATCATTTTCGCACTTCAAGCATTTCGAAGAAAATGCCACATTCTGTCCAATTTGGTTTCCACCAGAACCTCCATTAGAACCTCCACCAGACGTCTGCTACTGACTTTCTCGTGGTCAGAAATAAGGTTTCTTTTAAAATTGGTTCGCATTGTTGCCACCTCCTCTTTAGAACCTAGAAGGCCCAAAGTTACGATTTCTCGTGTCCCAAGCTTGATCCAGATCTTCCACCCAGCGACACGTGTCCAACATCTTCAAAAATTGGTTAATCCTTAAGGTGATGACTGCTCTTTTCACTTCGTGCCTCAATCTTTCCTCAAATTTCTGACATTTCCACACCTCATCCAGTTTGTGTTGAAAATATATTAAAAACTTGGATAAGCTTTCGAACTTCGCAGCATACTCGGTGACAATCATGCCCCTTTGCCTCAAGCCAAGGAACTTCATTTCTTTTGAATGCCCAGCGCTTGCTAAGAAATATTTTTCCAAGAACTTATGCTTGAATACCTCCCAAGTGATTGCACGACCTTCAACTTCTAACAACCTCTGTGCCCCGTTACATCATTCTCCAGCATCTGCAATCAGCATAAAAACAGCATAAGTTACCTTCTTGTCATTAGCACAGTTCATGCCTTTGAAAATTTTCTCCAGCTCCTTAATCCAAAGACTAGCTTTCTCCAGATCAAATTCCCCTTTAAACTGAGGAGGGTTGTTACGACGAAACTCAACTAGATTTTGATCATCTGCTGAAGTTTCTAGTTGTTGAGCAGCCCTTTCTTATTGTTAGGCAGCTCTCTCAGTTTGTTAGGCAATAACTTCTGCCGTTCTTTGCATCGCTTCAATCGCTACGGCCATATCTCCGCCTCGTGCCATTTCGCTCTTTCAAGTTAGACTAACTGAAAAACACAAGGAAGAATTAGATGTATCCTTTCGGAATACCAAACATAGAGAGTCACATAGCATAAACAAGTCAGACCTAACCACAAAAACTCAAAGAAAACATAAACCGGAGCTCTGATACTAAACTAATATAACACCCCTTTTTAGGAGGGAATGTCACACCATCAAATACAAAGCGGAAATAAAAAGAATAAACTAAGACCCGGTTCATTATAATATAGATAAACTTGCTGAGTTGTAATTATATAATTAAATTAGCAAATTCTTTTTTTTGTTACAAAATAATAAAATATAGTGACGAGATGTAGTTACAGCAAAAAGTAAAACAAAAGTAAACCATACATTCGAATAACATATGTATATATATATATGTATATAATCATATCAAACTTATTTAATTACATCTTCAGATTTACAAAAAGTAAAAGCTTTACTTGCCCCAAAAGAATTACCCATATACAGCCCACTAAAAAAGATGTAACATCAGGCACCAAAAGAAAAACAGATAGCCATTAGTGGTCATCGACTGCATCAGCCCCTACAGAGAAAGAGAAGGAACTGTAGCTAGATCCTCCTCAGGGTCTTCCTCGTCAGAGGAAACCCTCATCGGAGCCACCGAGTTACGGGCGGAGGCTCGGGCAGTAGAGAGGAATGAATCCTACTATGGAGAGTAGTAACGCTCACCCTACATGTCACGAATAGGCAGATAAAACTCTAAGTGTAAACGAACACTATAGGTAAAGATGGGCGGATCATAATGCCCCTAAGGTAGAGACACCATCACGTCTCCCAGATATACGTAGCGATCCGAAGCCAGGTTAATATGCCAGCAGTCCGAACCTCTGAGGAAAGTTAGTTGCACATATCCCAAAAAGCCTTGCGGACGGGACATCATGGTCGAAACAGGTGCTAGTCAAAGTCAAGCCAAAAATCAGGGAACCCGTGTACTTCCCCCTCTTCACCGACGTCTTTAGAGAAACATACAGATTGACAGAATAGTAAAAATATGAAAAAGAGGTGAGACATCCTACATTCAGTATCAATTATGGCAGTAAAGAAACAGAACGCTGTAGGACGCCCACATAGCATTACGAGAATAATAAACAGTAACAAGAGGCAGACATTAAACAATTTAATAATTCCAGGTAGTTTCAACATCAATAAGATAGAAAATCTAATCATCATATGAATTAAATGTCAAATAATATATTGACTACCTATGCACATGTACATGATTTCCAAAAACCTACTCCATGCAGCTAGACACAAACATCGGAGAGAAAAATCAAGACACATGTCTGTAACTCGACTACCGCGGCCAAAAGTGCTATAATTCATCCATTTATCTATGTGTACATCAAGGCATTGTACAAGACATTCTTCACTAGATCGCGACATAGGATAGTTACTCGGTCCGGATCATCGGTGTATTTACATCAGTCTATCCCATGGCCCAGAGGAGCTACCCACTATCCATATGTGAGACGCCCGCACCTCGACGCCCCCAAGGTCAACATCATGACCTACATTAGTCTACTCGCACCTGTACTAAGGTATGTTTCAATCTCCTAGGCAACATGGCCTTGACAATAGTCCATCGGACTTTCACAATGCATGATGACTCAATGCACATTCATGTATATTCAACAATAATACACTTTTCCATAACATGCCACAATTTGACTAAAATAAGCATCAACACATTCTTGGTCCCATTCATGGACCCACAATAAATATTATCAAGTCCTCAAATAAGACATTACACTTTTAGGGTACATTATGAAATCATGCCTTAATTTCTACATTCTTCTCAACAAGTTTCTCTTTAGAGAAGTTCTCTCATATTATTCATTTAATCTTTATTATTTTAATTAGACAAGTTCATCAATTAATTTTTTAGACTTAATTCCCTTAAGATAATTTAAATTGAGTTATTCAACATTCTTACTTACACTCATGGTCTTCCTTTAGTTAAAAAATTATTCTAAGTTTTGGGACACAATTTCATTATAGATTCTTTATATTTTATGAATCCCTAATTAAGTCTAATTATCTAATTAGCCAAGCTTCCATTTTAACACAACAATTTCCCCCATTTTTCCTACGAGACTGTGAGCCTTCTAATGGAATTAGGAACCCAAATTTTTTTCATCAATCTATTAATTATTACCCACTAATATCCAAGTTCCTTAATTGTTACACAAGTTACATGTTTGGACCCAAAAATGGCCCTAGAGGCCGTGAGCTTCCCAAGGGTAAGAACCCTAAATTTTCATTACTCCATTACATATTATGCACTTGGTTAGTTATGTTTCCATCTTGATACAAAATTTTCAACCATGAACACCCTATTCTAAGGTTATGGCCGTGAGCCATATTGAAGAGGCCAAGGAACCCTTGCTTCCATTTCATGTTTCCAATCCACCAAAATCAATTCAAGGTCATCAATATACATATATATTCAATCAAATAAAACATACAAGGTAAAATCAACACATAGCCATCAAAATTATACATCAAACAGAGTAACCCTATCAAGGGTTTCTCACAACCAACACACAATCAAGTCTCCCACTACCAATAGAGGTTGAAGTGGACAATCTCCCTCTTACCCAAGAGAAATCAAGAGAATAAATCTCCTTGTTTGCTTCTTGATAATTTCGGCCAAGAGTCCTCCAAAACCCTATAAATCACAACTCTTCAAATCAACACCAAAGCTTGGAAAAGAGAGAATAAATGGTCATGATGAAGACCATTAAAATGAAAATGAAGAAGAGAAAATGAGAAATCAAAAATCTTGCTGTAACGTTTCAAACTTTGAAAGTTGAAGAAGATGATGAAGATGGTAGCTTTTCAAATAAATTCAAACTAGAAAGGTGTTTAGAATGTGATGGAGGTTAGGAAAATGTGGTTACTTGAATTTTTTGTAACAATGGAGGGCATGAAAGGGGGTGGCCGTGTATGAGAGGAAGAGAGAAGGAGGAGAAACTTGAGAGAAGAAAATGTAGAGAGAGAAAAAGAGAGAAGAAAATGTAGAGAGAGAAAGTGATAGTAAGGATGATGGTAGCTTTTGGAGTTTGAAAATTATATTTGGGAAATGATAAAATGAAAAGCCACTTTTGGCTCTCAAAATGGCCTCATGGCTGTGTAGAAGGGGGGAGAGAGAGGAGGGAAAGTTGCTCCTAAAACTAAGGTTAATCATGCTAGATTTTTCAAAAGCAAATTTGATTTGACATAAAGTAAATTTCCTTTAAATAAGATGATTAAGTGATAAATGATAAAATAATAAGGTGATTAGGATTTTAACTATAAGCTATTACCCAATGGATAATTTTTACAGTGTACAAAGTTAGTATTTATTGTCCAACGGATAATAAAGCGCATCGTAGAATTTTGCTTAACAGTATGTGCTAAGATTTTATTTATCAAATAAAATATCAAAAAATGTAAACCTCGTAAATTGTGTCCAACCTCAGGTTTAGTAAGATCTCTCGTCGACATTTTCACAGTTCAAAGTTTACCAACCTAAGGGAAAATATTTCATTTTCTCGGCTTCGCTCAGTGCGCACGTAAAATGATAAATATATTACAATATTCAACATTTCTAGAAAAATTCAAAAATTCTCAAAATCACAAATATTATAAAATAATTATTTATAATAAAATAAATAATTTCTGGAGTGTTACACTGACTCTGCTCAGTATGCACGTAAAACGTAGAATATATTAAAATATTCAACGTTTCCGAAAAAATCTAAAAAAATTTTCAAAAATCATAAATATTATAAAATGACTACTTATGATGAAATCAATATTTTTCGGGGTGTTACAGTTGAAGTTTTCAGGCATGAGAATGTTAGGTGAGAGTTGGTGAGAAAGTACTTAAGAAGCTTCATGTTAAGAAAACTTAGTGAGAATGTAAACCTTGAGAAGATTTTTGGTGAACCTTCTCACCTTAAAGTAGAATGCTGATGTGTCCAGAAAAAGGTTAAAATAACAACACCTGCAACCAGCGAGTACAACCATCATTTGGAATGCCCAACAGATATATTTTGAAGCCTATAAAAGAGATCAAGCCTGAAGATCATTAAGAGAACTTTGCTAAAAATTTTTTTGACAAGTTGACAAAAGTTGAACTTTCTGACCTGTACCTACTTGAATATAATCTTTGTACCTACATAAGTGTTTGTATCCACTCCTAGAGTGATTTCGAGAGCTAGATAAGTGAAACAAACACTTCTTTCAACCTCTGATTTTGTATTGGAATGAGCGAGCTTACGAGGTTATCCAAGCCACTTGATTCTGAGTTTGCATGCCTGAAGAGGCTGTTACTATGAATACTTATAGTTAGCATGAAGAGGCTGTTGGCAAAGAATACATGTTAGTAAGCCTGAAGAGGCTTGGTTGATTAAAGAATAATCACATTAGTGGAAGTCCTAGTAGTTTGCTAGGTACTGGACGTAGCCCCGCATGGTTTAGGTGTGAACCAGTATAAACTCTGAGTGTGATCTTCCTCTCTTTTATCCTTTAATTTACATCTTCTTATTCAAAGGCTTTAAAGACTAACATCTTTGTGTGTTCTTTAAAAAGTTCTTTAAACTAGACTTCAACAAAGTTTATAAGTTAAATTTGTTTATTTTACTGAATCCTAAGTGTTTGATTCAAGAAAATATTTTTTGAGAAGTCATAAGACCCAATGTGATTAAGAGAAAGAACTTAAAGTGGTGAGAAGGTTGTTTTCACTTAATTATTAAAGCTTTTCACAAACCTTCTCACCTTGGTCTGTTAAGAATTATTTATGAAGTTTCTCACTAATAGCTTGTATTGAGTTATAACCTTCTCACCTCCCAGTATACCTACTTGAGAAAGTTATGGAAAAGTAAATTTTCATGTAAAAAAGGAACAAAATTCAACCCTTCTTCTTGTTTTGTTGACGACTTCACACTTAGCTCTAATAGGGACATTCTATAAGGTGCAAAAGATAAAGGTCTTGTTCCTAGAACTAGGTCAATGGAGAGCTCAACTTCTCGTTTAGGTGGTAGGTTCACTATCTCTTTGAGAACCACTTCTGAAAATTATCTTGTTATAGGTATGTTTATTTCTTGTTCAGCCTCTGAATTTGAAGAAAAAAGAAAAAGAAACCCTTGAACTCCTTTTAAGAAACACTTCTCTGCTTGAGTGGCACTAGTGGATTTTTGTTCTTTTTGGTGGATCATTAGGAAAGTAAGTAAGTTTTCTAGAACAGTCTAAAAAAATGGCATTAGTAGATAACCAAACCATTCTAATTATGATATTCGTACTAGTCAAAGGCAAATAGACAAGAATCAAAGTGGAAGCTTTTCCTTCAAATAAAATGGGATATTTTAAGCAAGTTTGATGATGTGTTGATAAAATAAATCCATCTTGTGCTTGATTTGATATGAACTGAGGTGAATTTTGTGAGAATTTATGCTATTTTATTTGTATATTTATGACATTATCCTTGGTAATGTGAGTTTTTCTTTTCTCTATGATTTTAGGTTCAAACTAGGTGATTTGGCATAGATTCTTGAATATTTGGATTGGTACAAAGCAAAGAAGTTGAAATAAAGTGATAAAACAACTATGACTCGAGTTATAGAGGTCTAAACGAATTGATTCTAGTGGCATTGGAAAGCTAAAGAGGAAATCTGTTACTTTAATGAAGACCCCAAAATCAAAATCCCACTTTAGAAACTCACATGGCCCCCTATGTGAGGTGTCAAGATTAATCTAGAGTGTCACATGGGGTACCCTGTGTTGAGTCCCCAGCTCACACAGGATACCTCGTGTGTGCATCAGAAAACGTGTTTTGAGATTTATAAATTGAGTTGTAGACTTATTGAGGATTAATTAAAGAGATTTTGAGAAAGATACACTCCTATTTAGGTTAAATCTCCTATTAATAGACAAGGATAAGTAGATTGGGCAACTTTCACTAAGGAGATTGGAGGTACAAGGTTTGACATGAGTTCAATGAGGCATTCATTGAAGACATTTTTTCTTCTTCTTCTTATTTTTTTTGTAAAGATAGAATCATGATTGCCTCTTTGTTTATTGTTCTTGTTTGTGCTACAATTGTCTTGTGTGGCTAACTTTCTAATTTTTAGGATTAGGATGTAACTTTTTACTTTTCTATGTTGAATTATTGACTTGAATCTTTGTTAATGAGAGATTATTGTTCTTGATTCATTCTTAGTATGTTTAATGCTTATGATATGTCGCGCACCATATTTACATGATCTTAGATATTAGGTGAAGGATTGAGAGATGAAATCTAATTGCTTAAAAATCTAAGAATTGAACTTAGGAATTGAGACTTTGAGATAGGCTGAAATCCATCAAGGAGCAAAATGGTTGTCGTGGAACTTAATGGGTTATAACTCAATTAATTGTTGTGAGAATGAGATTAATAGGGTTTTAACACGTTTTTAGTGCCAAGAGATTAGACTTTAAATAATTTTGGACAAACTGCTTTCAAGAACATAATTGATCATTTGTAAAGATAGAGTTAATTTTCATCATAATGAGTATTGTAGTGAAATCTCAGTCCTAAGCCTCCAAAAACTTGGTTGAACTCTATTCTTTTTTACTTATTTGCTTGCTTTATTAGTTGATCTCTTGTCTTGTTTTAAATTATTATTTTCTTTATCGCTTTCGATCGCTTAGATAATTGGTATTGTCATAAGAGTTAGTACTTGTATCAGTCCTTGTGGGAACAATCTTATTTCACTGCTAAAACGATCCATGCGCTTGCGGAAAATTCACATCACTTGAGAAGTAGAAACTTTTCCCCTTAAGGGAGTTGAAACGAACAGATCATAAGGCAATAAAGATATGGGCAAGTTTAACTTATTCACAAAATCAATAAATATAAAGGAGTATGTAGCTCTTCAATCAAACAATGCAATTAAGAGAGTGTTTCTAGAAAACATTTACCTTGAGTCATGTTAAGAGATTGATTTTCCTCTTCTCCACTTAGAGCAATCATTCTCCCTTTAGTTTGTCGTCTGGCTACAAGGTTGTTTGTGACATCTTTCCTAACCTATATAGAAACTTAATAATACTAGTATGAGTTATCTCTTAATTTTGGTAACTTTTCGGATTAGTTTGAGCATAATACTATACACTGAATATGAAAAATATTTTATATAAGCTCCGGTTAGGCTCCTAGATTTTGGCTGCTTAATCGCACATGGCCAGAGAGCTCCAGCGTGCTGGGTGCCCAAGGCTAGAGAGTTCTAGAGTTGAGCGATTGATTGCTCAAAAATTGGGCGCTGATAGATAAAAACTGGGAGAGTTTGTTGTCATGGGGCACCTAAGCACTGAAAAAAGGAGTGCTTAAGTGCCCAAGAACAAGATGCTTAAAGTGTTTCTTTTTTAGGAAATGGAGTTTCTTACTTGTAAGGATCCTTTTTATATGCTTTTTAATGTGTGTTAAGACACTATTAAGGATATTTCATGTAGGGAATAACCACCTAGCATATGTGTAAAAGTATAAGTCTTTGAGCATCCAATGGTTGTGGATTGTCATAGGTAGGTATATAGTCCCTTGAGCAACATAGTGTTGTATTTGATATCACTTGTGATGTGGTATACTAGATGTAAGTATACTGAGTTTGTTTGGCAATAGTTACTCGTCATTGTGCATGAATTGCTCCTTTATGATAAAAGTAGATCTAGAGATGTATGAATGGAAATTACTCCTTTGTGTACTAAGGTTGAGTTATGAAAAAATGCTAGAAACATGGATTTGCTCCTTTTTATGATAAAGTTAAGCTGAAATTGCATGTTTGCTAGATTTTGCTCTTTCACTTAGTTAGAGTGGACCTGGTGATGTTGTATTATGGCATGTATATGAGTTTTAAATATAGCATTGCATGTTTTTACACTTGCTATTCCTACATATTGTAATCTTATATGATGTGTACAATCATTTGACCACATAATTGTAGGAAATGATCCTTGATGGGATAGGGGATCCTAAATTCTCATCTCGCGGAGGCTTTTATGGTCAGGGTTACAGGTAGTATGAGGATGTCGATTTTCCCTCTCTACCAAGTAATGTAGAGGGCTTAATTGCCTATCATACTGAAAAAATACAAGGAACTAGGTTCCCGAAAATGAGCAAGTTTTCGTGGTTTTTAAAACAAAACTTTGCACAAGCATAATCTTAAGACATTTCTTAGGCATAAGCATATAACATAACATAAGCATTGCATTTAAATGGCAATTATATCGGCAATTGTAACATCCACCCCATTTAGTTAGTCTTAATTAGGGTTATATAAATTCAGTAACTCGTGCAAGAGTTATCTGAACTTAGATGACCTTTTTAAGATAGTTAGACTCTTTTGCTATAACACAGAGTATGGAAAGTAGCTGTTAATAGCCTAAAGAGTAGCATAAGTTGCTACAATGAGGGAGATAAATAAGGATAAATTATTTCTAAGTCACAAATAGTTAGTTTGTGATGTAGTTAAAGTTTGAGAATAAACTGAGTTAGTTTAGTATTTTTAAGTACACTGTTAGAGTGTTTTAATACTGGATTGGCTTAGTAGATATATGAAAGTTTATGTATATGTTAGGAAAAGGATTGAGATGAATCATATGATTTTTCATAATACTTATGAAAGTTAGGAAACTTGATTTTATGAGATTAAAGTATTCCTAAGAGATATAAAGTTTCAACAAAAATATCCTAAGTTACTAAGTCCACAGTTCATATCCTTTAAAGCCACTTTCCTTGACTTTTCCATTTGATTTTCTCTCTTTTCTCACGCAAGAAGGCTACAGAAAATAGAGGAAAGAAAGGAAGGAAAAGAAAAAAGGAAACAAAGGAGAAAAAAGAGAAGAAAGAAGGGGAAGAAGGATGAGGAACCAAGGAAGACCAAAGGGAAAGCTTGGCTTCATCTTTATAGAGTTGAGATAGGGGTGCTTGAACTTTACATGACCAACTCTCTTTATCTTCATCTTTTATTCAACTATTTGTTGTTGGCTGAAAATAAGTTTGAGTGGCTTATATTGTGTTCTTGCTTGTCTAGTGCCTTTAATGGCTGAATTTGGTTTGGTTGTAGCTTAAACCATGCATGGGTGTTAGTTTTTCACCTAAGAATATCCATAAAACTCATTGAGTTTGAAGTTAGAAAATGGGTATTTTGATGATTGAACTTTGTTCATGAATCTATGCTAGATGGGTTAAGTTAGTGTTTAATGATTCTAACGTGTTTAGAGATCATGTTTAGGATTGAAAATCACTTGGAATCCATGATTTGAGGATTGGAATTAGTTGGAGAATCAATAGAGCAGAAAACTAGTTTCTATATAAGTTTGTGGTGCACTAGCGCCTAGGCGCCAGAGTTGGGTGCCCAGGCGCCCACTGCCCAGAACTAGATTATGTTAGAGTTGTGAGCCTGGCGCCTAGCACCTGAGCGCCACCTGTAGGGAAAAACAATGTAGTTTCTGCTAGGCCAGCACCTAGGCACTAGGGAATGGGCGCGCATACTCCCAAACTAGATTTTTCTAGGATGTTCATTTTGATGAAATAGACTTCTATTCTTACTAGGATCCTTTATATATGATTTGTAAAGTATGATGAGACACTAGTAGGGGTATTTCATAGAGGAAATGACTATCTTGCATATATGGGAAAGTAAGAGACCTTAAGCATCCAATAGTTACGGATTGTCATAGGTAGGTATCTAGTCCCTTAGGCAACATAGTGTTGCATTTGATATCATGTATGAGGTGATGAGGTGGAGTACTAGATACAAGTAAACTAAGTTCTTTAGCAATAGTTGAATGCCATAGTGCATGAAGTGCTCCCTTAAGTTGAAAGTTGAGCTAGAGATGCATGAATGAACTTAGTATTGAGTTATGAGAAATGCTAGAAGCATGGAAATGCTCCTTTATGAGAAAGAATAGAGCCGAGAGTACATGTTTGCTAGGTTTAGTTACTTCACTTGGTTAGAGAGAATCATGTGATGTGTTATTGTGGAGGTTATGTATGAGTTAAACATAACATAACATAGTTTCATGTTACTTGCTAATTTCTACGTAGAGTAACCTTAGATGAAGTGCACAATCATATGGCCAAAGGAGAGAGTGGAAAAGTCCAAAAGGTTCTTTGAACAAGGATTTAGCCCCAGATTCTCAAAACGGCAGTGTGTACAATCATTTGGCCAAATGAGAGAATGGGAAAGTCCAAAAGTCTCATTGAGTGAGGATTTAGCCCTAGATTCTTAGAGCACCAGGGTTACGAGTTTATGCAGTGGAATCAATACTCTCACTAGTATAAGTAGGAACCAGTCCACTCATTACCAGGTAGTTTAAAAAGTTAGTCTTCTTAATTACAAGTTTAAAGAAAATGTGAAATATGTAAGTGACACACACACAAATCTACATATACATAATCATATTGCATTTCATAAGCATCATTCTCAAACATTGCATAAGCGTGAGCATATGACATGCATATTCATTTCCAATTCTTTGACAATTGTATGGGCGATTATCTTATCTTTGAATAAGTTTGACTAAGGATTTTAGATTGGCTTAGTGAATATTTACATAGAGTAAGGAAATGTGAATATTCCAGTGGTATCGAGTAGAGACTCAATTACTTATTGTAAATCCTAAATCTAAAGTTAGTAGGTTTATTCATAGAAGAATGTTATTTGTGTAGCACGTATAACATGTTTATGAATGAACTAGCTGTGATATGTTACAATTTTTATGGCAGTTGTCATATCATAGGAAAGATGAGCTTACGTATATAGATTATGTATTTGCCTAGTGAACCTTTACATAAGAGGAATACGAGGATGTTCTAGTAATATTAAATAGAGATTCAATGTCTTAATGAAACGATAATCTATTATTAGTAAGTCTGGTTAGTATTATGTTATGTATGATTGATTTGTTTGTTTGTTATGAATATTACAAATGCTGGTTTTGGAATGCGTTTACTGTGAATTTATGAATTCTCACCCTGCGGTGTTGCTATGTAAATCCAAGTGGAAGCCCTTCAAAGGGAAATAAGAAGAAGCAAAAGAACTAGCATAGTTTATATGCTTTAATAGACAAAGTTTAGGTATTTATTTATTTTTGTTTTAAGTTGTATAAAGTTATATGTATAACACTTTTCCCTTTGAGGCTATGATGTATATATGTATGAATTTTTCTTATGGTTTTTAATAACTATTTGTATAAATATTATGGGTAGTTTGATGTTTAAGCTAGAAGTAGCATGATTAATACTATATATTAAGGTATCTAGTATTAGGATGTTACAACAATTGTCTTGTTCTTGGAAAAATGGTTGTTTATAGATTACGGGTTTGCTTTGTGGAATATTATATAGAGTGAGTATGTAGAAGTTCCTATAGTATTGAGTAGTGATTTATTTACTTATTGCAAACATAATTTGTTGTTAGTAGGTTTGCATAGAGTGATCATGTTGCCACGTTTTATAACTATATTACCGAGAATTGTAAATTCTCACCCCCATTTATTGTTTCCATGAGAAATCCAAGTCGAGACACTTCCAAGGGGAAGAAAAAGAGGCAGATAAACTAGAGTAGTTTTTTTTAATTTGTTTTTTAACAAAGCTTGTTTATAGTTATAATTGTTTTGACTTGTACAAACTTTTATATATTACACTATACCCTTTTGAGGCTAAGGATGTGTGTGTGTGTGTGTGTGTATGTGTGTGAGAGACTTTTCTTTCCCTCATGGCTCTTATAGTAACTTGTAAGGTTAGTATAAATCTCGATTATTATTATTAGGATAGAAGTAATGTGGATATTACTATTTACCTTTAAATATTCTGAATATAACGAGGTATTAGTATTGGGGCGTTACAATATGTCTAATCCTAATCATTAATGCATAATTCCAGATATGTTATTAGGATTAGTGTTGGGTCGTTACATTATGGTATCAGAGCAATTCATCCTATTGAGTCGAGGTATGGATTAGCTATGCTTTTAGCATGAATAGATGTTCTTATGATATGTTGTACATTTTCTTATCTTAATGATGAGACATATAAATAGAATTGCATAACAACCGTAAGTATGAATGTTAATGGTTACTGTCGCACTGTTACATGATATTGAGCCTGATCAACTCAATATATATTGTTCTGTGTGTACAGGGGACTATGGCATCATCCAAGCTTACTCGTGGAGGCAGAACACCTGCCAGTGATAGTATGTCAGATATGATTAGAGCTTTTAGGAAAATGGCTGCTACAGTGAGGGAGCAGATAACTAATGACTAATAGAATATTGAAGTAGATAAGAACCAATACACCTCTACAACCAACAGAAAATGCGGCATTAGTTAGGAACCAAATTTTTCATGACCTCTCTGAGTTCAGGAAGTCTAATCCTCTATCTTTCTGAGGAGAATATAATCCAGCAAAGGCAGAGGAATGGTTCAGAGAGTTGGAGAAATTTTTTGCTATAATGGGATGTATGGTTGACTAGAAGATATCCTTTGCCTATTATATGATAAAGGGGGAGACTGAGTACTGGTGGAATGATGCTAGAGGACTAGTGGAAGCAGCAGGGACCCAGATTACCTAGGAAGTATTTAAAACTACCTTCTAGGATAAATATTTTCTGAAGAATCTACAAGAGAAAAAATAATTGGAGTTTTTAAAACTTAAACAAGGGAGTATAATTGTGGGACAGTATGTGGCAAAGTTTGAGGAATTTTCAAAATTTTCCTCTTACTTCAAGTATAATATGGATGAGAACTGGAAGTGCATGAAATTTGAGGCCGGATTAAGAGATTATTTAACTTATGTAATTAAGCTTGTAAGGATCGTGGATAGAGGAGTTAAAGAGCTCAGAGGGAAACAAATTTCATTGGTGAAGGTGGTATGGGATGGGATTGACTCAGAGGAAGCCGCATGGGAGCTTGAATCCAACATGATGTAGAACCATCCAAAGCTTTTTGCAAAAGGTAATCAAATTTTGAGGACAATTTTTTTTAAAGGGGGGGAGAGTTGTAACATCCTTCCTAACCTATATAGAAACTTAATAACATTGGTATGAGTTATCTATTAATTCTAGTAACCTTTCGGATTAGTTTGAGCATAATACTATAACACTGAATGTAAAAAATAGCTTATATAAGCTCAGATTCTAGCATAGACATCTAAAATGATAGAAATAAATATGAAAAATTTATTTCTATGTTATAAATGATTGGAATGAGCTATAGTAAATTTTGGAGAATCCAATGAATTAGTTTGACAATTTTAATGATAATGGATGAGTGTTTAAAGGCCAAATTAAAATAGAAAAGTGACTCAAAAAATTAAGAAAGTTTGTGAAAATGTCAAATGGAGGATGACGAATATTTTGGAAATGAATATAGGTTGAGATAGATACTTTAAAGCCTCCTAGCATAATTCTTTAGGTTTAACTTAACCTAGGAAAGGATAATTGAGCTTAGTGACTAATAATAGTGTATAAGGATAATTGTAAATAATGAAAATGGAAATTGAATGAAGTCCTAGAATTTTCTATAACACCTATAAAGGTTAAAAAATTCATCAATGGAAGATTATAGTATCCATAAGAGATACAATATTTCTAGTTGGATTTCATTCTAATCTTTCTCATTTTCTTTCTTTCTCACTGCCTCACTCTTTCATTCTTATCTTTTCTTTGACTTTCTTTCTCACTTCACTCCATACTCACGTCTTCTCAATAGAAAGAAAAAAGAAAGAAAAGAAGGAAAAGAAAGAAAGGAAAGCAAAGGGAGAAGGAAGCAAACAAGAAAAAGGAATAGGAAAGAAAGAAAGAAGAAAGTAAGAAGGATCATCCAAGTAAAGTGAGGTAGGTGTTGTTTCTTTATGCTTCACAAATTCTTTTCTTGATTACGGAGGAATATGTGTTAATAATCCGAGTAAAAGTTATATAATGAATATTGGATTGATGAAATAGTATGATATGTTTGTGTTATGTGTATGGTTTAGAGCTTAATGTTAGCCTTGAAGTTCATGAATTTGTGATTTATAAAAATGGGTTTTGATGCTTACCCATTATTGATATTATACCATTTTGAGACTAGTTTGAATGTTTATATATGGAGTAATCATGTTGTGGTTGGATTATAAATGGCTTGTTTTGAGTTGTTTGGTCTGAAATTTTTGTTTACTACTTAATTCTAGCTAGTAATCGATTATAAGCTGCGAAGAATGTTGCTGGAAATGTGGTAATCGATTACCACAAAGGTGTAATTGATTACCAGGCTTCTAGAAGATGAAACTTGTAAGTGGTAATTGATTATCACATGTGAGTAATTGATTACCAAGCTTCTGACTTGTGAATTTCCAGCTATTAATCAATTATCATGAGTTAGTAATCGATTACCAAGCCTCTAGTTTGAGAAAATAGCATATGGTAATCAATTACCAACTCCCTATTTTGAGAAAATAGAGTTCTTACTCCTTGGGGACCAAAAGTAAACTTAAATTATGATCCAAATCACTATGTATGATATCTTGTGATATGATTATACATCCAATAGACTCTAGAAAATGATATTAAGATGCATTTGGAATGAATGAGAATGGATGATATAATGTATTTAGTTATTTGTGTAATGACCATTATATATACATGGTATATGATGAAATAATGATATTGTACACTTGTTATGACTAAAGGTGTACTAGAATTTATATTGCTCCTTTGAAACAATAAGTTTAGCTTGAATTGAATAAAAAATTTGAGAATTTCTCCCTTAAATCATTGAGGTTGAGCTAGGATTTGAATTTGAATAACAAGTGCTCATAGAATAAAAGACATTGGATATTTATCCTTGATAAGGGAAGGAAAATGGTCTTGAATTGCTATTCCCACCCAAATGGGTAGCCCTTTTAAAATTGAAATCAATTTATTCTTGCATTATTGAATTTTGGAGATGATCATGTTTGGGGGAAAAGTATCTGAAATTCTAATTATGAATTGTGGAAATGATCCTCTATGAGGAAGGAGGTCCTTAATTCATTGAAATTCCTCATTAGTTTTCCTCATATGCCAAAGTTTCCCTCATGTATATAAGGGTCACTCAGAATAGTTCTGTGTGACAAAAAGAGAGATTTTCATAAATAGGTTAAAGTGCACCAACCTGAAAGCATACTATTACCTAGCATGGTGGTAGTATGAGGCCTTAATTCACCCTCTACCATTAGAATATAGAACTTGGGTTATACAAGGTGACCCCTACCTATTAAGGTAGGTGAATATGGGTTCTATGAGAATGAGTGTATAAATATAATAATTAAATGAGCACTGGAATGTGAATTGTATATGAATAAAGCATTATGAGAATGTTATCATAATAGATCATAAAGTTGGAATGAAAATGTGATGTTGAATTGTGAATCGTATTTGAATGTTATTGAGAATGTACTTATGAACTTTTGATAACAAAAGTTTATGAATGAATATTAATGTTAATAATTAGAATTTTGCCTCGGGAAGAGAAAGGATTTGTTTTTGGCTTTTGTCACATGTCTAACTTATATCTTGAATATTTAAAGGAATTTTCCTTAAAGCATCTGGAATTATTTTGATGATAGTATGTATGATAGTAATACTAAGAATTATAGAATTCTCACCCCCTTTTTTTTATGTTGTATTTCTATGAAAATTCTAAGGAATAAATCTGCAGCCAACCGAGTTGAAGAGTAAGAATGTGAAATAGTTTATTTCTACTTTTGTATATAGATTTTTATATGATTTGTAGAAATTTTGCCTTGAAGGCATACATGTATATAATGTACTATGATGAACATCTTGGTATAAATGACCAGTTCCAGTTATATGTATATTATAACTGCCTCATCAGGCTCATATTTTTACATATGTTATAAATGTTTTTACAAAGATTGTAATTAGTTTTGAATTGACGTACCTAATTGTAATCACTAATGCATAATTCCATATATGCTATTAGGATTAGTATTGGGTCATTACATTGTTCCCCATCCTCTTGGTGTTGCAATCCTTAACAATGTGTCCTAGCTTTCTGTATACGTAACATACACTCTAGCCAACATAGCAAGGTCTAAAGCCATGAGATTTCCCAAAGTTGTTGCACACGGGTGGAAATCCTTCAGTCTGCACCTGCTTACCCTTCCTATGGTTTACTCCACCATTAAAATTATTTTTCTTTTGAGCCTCTGTCGTCCTCTTTCTTTTCAAAAAGTTTTGCCTTTCTCTTTCAAATTCCATCTCTAGGTAGCTCTTTTCTGCAACCCTACACTTATTCACTAGAGTGGCATAATATTTTATTTCCAAGGTAGAGGTACCTTCTCTCTGATCTTTGGCCTCAAACTTCACTTAAATTTTGAAGCTTTCAATGGCCATCAGTAGGGGTGATCACGGGTAGGGTTGGGTCGGGTTTGGGGGTAAAAAAAATTCAAACCAACTAGGTGAGGTCGGGTTATGAAAAAAATTTTAAGTAACCCGAACCGAACCAACCCGATTAGAATCAAGTTGGTTCAGGTTGGTTAATCAGGTCAGTTGGTTTGGTCGAGTTCGCGGGTTGGGTAATCGGGTTGGTCGGGTTGTCCACCTTAAGTGGCTAGGTTAGACAAAACGACATCGTTTTAATCGGGTAATCGGGTCATCAGGTCGAGTCATCAGGTTGGCTCATTGGACCCATCACCCGAACTAATTAATGGACAGGTTGGTCGGGTTTTACCCGAATGGACCCGATTACCCAAACTAACCCGAACCAATTAAGTTGGATCGAGTTAGATTGTCCGGGTCGTCAGGTCGGGTCGGGTAAATGTGCACCCCTAGCCATCAGGACTATTCTTCAAATAGGAGGAAAACTTGGAAAGCTCTTTAAATTTAGCCACATATTGTTCTATGGTCATGTTTCCCTATTTAAGCTGTATGAATTCTACCTCCTTCTCATTTCTGACATTATCAAAGAAGTACTTATCAAAGAATGTGGTTAGAAATACCTCCCAAGTGATGTCCATGCCTCTATATTCTAACAAGCTCCTAGCACCTCTTCACCAGTGCTCTGCCTCCCCTTCTAACATGTAGGTGGCAAAGACCACCTTTTATGCATTTGTGCATCCCATGATTGTAAAGATCTTTTCTAGTTACATGACCCATTTTTTAGCCAGTGCTGGGTTATACTCTCCATGGAAAGATCGTGGTGCGAGTTTCCTAAATTCTAAATGCCCTTGATAATTAAAGTTAGTCATGGGAGCTTCCCCGACAAAATTCCCACTGCCTTCACCTTGGTGATTATTGTTCCTATCTTAAGTCCCCTACATGTATTGCAAAATAAGGTTGGTTGATTTTGTCTGGGCCTTGACAATTCCAGCCAATCCTTTCGTGACTCCTATAAACCCTGTCAGAGTATCATTTTGTGTACTATATGATTTTGGGATCTCTAATGCCATATAGTCCTACACACCCACAAACAATTCAATATTGAGGTGATTAGTCTCAATATTGCATAGTTAGTGTAGTTAAATTTCTATATGGCATGCATAAAGAATAAGAGTAATCATCATGAAGAAAACTCAACATAGACAAGAATTTGAAACATAAATATAAATGTCTAATATATTTTATGTGTAATAGAAATCAGCGCTCTAATACTAAAAATGTAACCCTCTTCATAAGTTTGCTCTAATAACAAAATTTTAATTTCTTACCTTGCACATGATTTGGAACTAATAGCTGAATTAGATTGGTGTGTATTTTTTTAATCTAAAACTAATGTTATGCCAACATATAGTACGAATTGGAGAATAATTACTATATCATTGCATCTAGAGCTTGTAGGTCATTGTCAAGATCATACTATCAATCATATATACGTACATCATTACTAGTTGTAGAATAGGTATCACTAAACTATATACAAAAGAAAAGGGAATAGGACACATAATAGCATAAGGTCGTATTACACAACATATAGCCCATAGCCCATCAAAAAGGCGATGCCTTTAGTTAGTTAAACAAGCTGGTCATAGTGCTTACTCAAGAGTAAAAATACATATATCTATAATAACTAATATATCCTCCCCTCCTTGGAGATCAGAATCCATGCGTAATCAATCTTGATAATAAATCCTAATGCGCTCTATGCTAGTCTAAAATCACCATAAACAAAAAGAGAATTTAAAATTCTTAGTAAAAAATGAATAGTTGAGAAATCTTTTTATAAAGTTACAAAAAATCACATGGCAACCAAATATGATAAAGTAAGACAGATTCAAGAAGCACATCAAAATTATAATAACATGATTAAATAAATGCAAAATAAATAACTCAATGTAGCTTTACATGCGAACATCAGTAGGCAAACTCTTAACTTTGGTTTAATTTCTTTTCCTTTCTATGTCTACTTATCTCATATCTTGATTGAAGGTCTTTTCATTCTTAAGAAATTTCCTATCTCTGATGTTACTTTTGGCATCGTGACGACAAAGTGAGATATTCCCACACTAACTAAGACAGGTAACATAAAAGGATCTTACATCTATCACTTTGCCTTCTTGGAAGCAATATAAAACACTCAATATGCAATAAAATAAATTCATCATATGTAAGCCTACAATGAACTTTAAATAAATCATGGAATAAAATTTGTAAAACTTAGAGTCATCAAATTCAAATGTCAATTCTTCAATGGACTAACTTTAATTTAAAAATATTTCTTTATTCTTTTTAAAGGTCCTCATCTTAGTTCTCATTATAGTCCTCATCATAATCTATAGTTTTTCCTGGGTCCTGATAATAAGTTTATTGCACAAGAGTCCTTACTTTGCAAAGGTTAGCAAAGAAGTCATAAAATTGTCTCCAAGCTAAAGTAACATAATTTAAGGTAAGGAAGTCCATGTAAATAAAGAACATTTATTTAAGTTTTGAATAATATTTTAATTTGTTATACATTATAATATTGGTCCCATGAAAGAGTCAACATTCAAATTATAATAACTTTAGACTTTGTCAAGCATCATAAGGATTTTAAAGCCATAGCACAAACACAAATCAATTCAAGTTTCTAAAGTCTAACCACAACCCTTTCAACATTACATGTGAATAACTAAATTAGCATAAAAATGAGATTATAATAATATACACAAAATACTAAAGTAAGAAATTAATCTACTTTATAGATAAAATTGCTATTAGAGTATATAACCATACCCATTATCAACTAACTATAAACGTTCTTAATACCATGATTTAATTTAAAAAAAAATCTACCTTTTTTCCTGCATACTTTTCCTTTTCTTCCTTCCTTTCTCTTCTTTCTCTTCCCTTCTTTCTGCTCCTTTCCTTGTCTCTTTCTCTTTCTCTTCCTTTCCCTCGGTTTCACAATTTCAAACTTTCAGCAATCTTTCACTCTTTCTTTTCACTTTGTTTGATTTCCACTGCAATCCCCCTATTTATATGTAATTGGCATTGACTAAAGCAATGGTTTTGATGACAACAAACAAGAAAGGAATGGAAGTGCAAAGATCAAGTCCCAATACTCTTCAAGCTTAGCTTATAGGACTTAGACCTTGTGTAAAGGTAAAAAAGAATCACATTAAGCTCAAACAAGTTTTAAATATATTTATAAGTGTTTCTAAAATGTTGAAATGCCCAACAAACTGTTTTGGAAAGCTAGTTATGGTAATAGTTCAAAACTATGAAAAATAGTCAAGTTTGTGTTTTACAAAACTGACCTTTTGTTACACTTTTGATCATAACTTTCAAATTACTTTGAGTTTTGTTTTGAACTTATTTCATATGAAAATAGACTCAAATATCTTTCCAATGAGTGGTCATTTGCTTTAAACGGATAGGAAACGAAAAAGTTATGACCAATTAAAGTTTGAGTTTTGAAAATATGACCTTTGGTTACTATTTTGATTATATCTTTCAAAATATTTTGAGTTTTGTTCTGAAACTTCTTTCATATGAAAATAGACTCAAATATATTTCCAATGAGTGGTTATTCGCTTTAATCAGATAAGAAATGAAGAAGTTATGACCTTTTAAAGTCAGCTTTCAAAACCAGAAATAGTGTAATCGATTACACAAGTCATGTAATCGATTACAACGTTGGCAGAAGTCGTGTAATCGATTACAGGAAGTGTGTAATCGATTACAAAGTGCCCAGAAAGCTTGTAATCGATTACATCAAGCTTGTAATCGATTACCAAGTGCCCAGCAATGTTTCTAACGGCTATAAACGGCTAGTTTTCATAGAAAATCCTTTCTAAAACCCTTCAACGGCTCTAAAACTCATTGGGCTATAAATACAAGTGTTTGGGCATCAAAAATAAGTTGGAGAACATTCTGAAAATTACCCTTGAGCATTGAAAATGAATTTCATCATCTTTTTCTCCAAATCTTTGTTTTGAGCTAAGTGTGTAAATCCTTTATACCCATAAGCTTCAAGTTGTATTATCTACTCTTTAAGAGAGTTTCTATCTTCTACACTTTGTGTAATCTATAAAGAGAGGGTGATGTATCCCTCTAGAGTAAAGGGTGAGGTATCCCTCGAGAGTGAGGCATCTCTCAAAGTTAGTAAATGGTGAGGTATCCCTTGAGGGTGAGGCATCCCTCCAAAGTTGTAAAGGGTGAGGTATTCCTATTTGAGGCTCAAGCAGAAGGGTGAGGTATCCCAATGTGTGTTGAGTACTCTCAATTGTAAAGGTTATCAAGCACCTATTGAAGCTTGAAGATAGTGGAAAATCTCTAGCAGTTGCTTGAGGACTGGACGTAGATCACAAGTGGATTAGTGATCGAACCAGGATAAACTATTGTGTTTGATCTTCTAAACTCATCTCTTTATATTTGTGCTTTAACTATATATGCTTGAGTTGATCTTGATATCTAGTTTATTTGCTTAATTTATCTTTTAACCCAAGTTGTATTTGAGTAATCCTTAATAGTTATGTCTTTGCTATGCATGTTCCGCTGCAATTATTAATTGAGTGATTTAAAATGCGTAATTCATCAAAGTTGCATTAAAACTTGTCATCACCCAATTCACCCCCCCTCTTGGGTAATGCTTGTCATGGCTAACATTATAGTCTTTCCAACCTATTTTTTTATTGTTTTTATCTTATGGTCATTTGTGATGTTATGTTGCACCTTGGCAAATGATGTAATGTAGCACCTTTACTTTTTTTTTTAAAAAAAGTTTGAGTAATCATTACTTCTACTAAATATCTCTACCTTATAATAATAATAATAATAATAATAATAATAATAATAATAATAATAATAATAATAATAATAATAATATCTTTCTATTCTTTTCCAATTTCATAAGAATACTCCTAATTCTTATTACAAAAATTAAATGCTAGATTTTATTTCAATAAATTCTTATTTTTAGTTTCATAATTTCTATATTATTATTTCTAATTTAGTGCAACATATATTTTTAACTCACTATTATAGTTTATCTAAAAAGTTAATCTCTAGAATTTCAATTAAATTCGTACGAACTTTATCTAATTCATTTTTGTTTAATAACAACTATTGCAAAATAAAATCAAATAAAATGTTGAAGTTAAAGAAATTAAAAATTATTATGCACAAAATATTTTATGAAAAATAGGATGTTACAGACAACCCCTTGGTATTGAACATGAGAAGTTTCCCAATCATGTTTTCAAGCTTTCAAAGGTTTTATACAATTTGAAATAGGCTCCAACAGCTTGATATGAAAGACTTTGCTCTTTTCTTTTGGAAAATGGTTTCACTATAGGAAAAATTGATACCACCTTTTTTTACAAAATACCAAAAGAAAGATTTCTTGCTTGTTTGGATTTACGTTGATGATATAGTTTTCGTTTCTACTAATGGACTTTTGTGCAAGGAATTTTCTGAGCTAATGTAAGGAGAATTTGAAATGAGCATGATGAGCAAACTTAAATTCTTTTTTGGTTTGCAAATCAAACAATAGATTAATGGTGTCCTTATACATCAAGAGAAATATACAAAGGATTTTCTCAGAAGATTCAAGATGGACACTGCCAAGCAAATGAGCACTCTAATGCATTCTTCTTAGATTCTTGATTTTGATGAGCAAGGTAAACCAATTAGTGTGAAGCTATATAGAGGATATTGTGATGCTGACTTTGCTAGAGATTGTGTAGAATGGAAAAGCACAAGTGGATGTTGTAGCATTTTAGAAATAGCTCTAACCACTTGGTCATGCAAAAAATAGAACTCAATCGCTCTATCTACTATTGAAGTTGAATACGTGCCTGCATCCAATTGTTGTTCCCAACTTCTATGGATAAAGCATCAACTCGAGGATCACTCTCTTCTAAGCATATAGATATCAAACATCATTTTATTAGAGATCATGTTCAGAAAAGAAATTTTGAGCTTAAGTTTGTTAAAACTAAAGAACAATGGGTTGATATCTTCATTAAACCTCTATTAGATGACAGATTTTGCTTGATAAGAAGTCATCTTAACATGATTTGCATTTGATGAATGATCATATTGCATGTTGCATAAGCTATCTGAGAGAAACATTATAACACCCTAACCCTAGATACCATAGTATATTCAAGATATATGCAAACAAACAGAGTTAAGCAAAATACTTCTAGTCCATTAAACAAAAAACTTAGCCCATAGTAGCATACGTGTCATTATGGAGAGCCTCAAAGGAAATAAAGATACATGTTTATACATAACTAGCCTTAGAAGTGAAATTGTAATACAACGTATCTTTGTACATCTCAAAGACAAAGTAAACATAATACAAAGCTTTCACAAAAGAAAATGGCTATCTAATCCAATTATTTCTTTTTATTTCCCTTTGAAGAACCTTGGCTTGGAATTACATGGAAACACAAATGGGGTGAGAATTCATAATCCTTAGTAGAAGTATTCCAAAATCATCATTTATAACAAATAAGTATACAATCATAACAATATGAAGTAAAACATGTTATAAAAGCTCATATATGACTCGTCTTTAATAACTAAAGAAGTCAACCTACATAAACATTCATGAATCAGTAAAGCCTCAAGCTGCTAAATTACCATGATCCATTAAGGAGTCAAGCTAAAAGCATTTTCATGGACCATTGAAGGAAACCAAGCTAATTCATATCCATGGCTCATTTAAGAACCAAGATATAACCTATAAAAGTCCAATTAAGGACCCAAGCTATTTTGATTACCATGGCTCACCTAAGAACCAAGTTACTATTTTCTTTCATAGTTCTTCAAAGGAAACTAAGTTCATACATTCCTTAACTTATCAAAGAAATTTATAACATCTATTAGTATCTAACTTCGTACTAAAAATATGCATACAAGTCTATATTGAGCCATGTATATTCATTTCCTAGCTTAGGAAAGCTTTACATGAATCTAAAGGGTGAAAAACTATGTTTCCATAAGTTCCTTGCCTTTATCCCTCTTAGAGAGTTGGCTATGACAAACCAAAATTTGATTTTTAACTTGCCCTTAATCGGTTATGGGGTCCTACTAACCGATTATGAAGCACCTGATGCACTTCATGCGTCTCTATTTTTAAACAATAACTGGTTATGCCATCTTTGCTAATTAGTTATTGAACCATAAAAATTCTCTGCCACACGATAATAATCAGTTAGTTGTTCTTGCTAACCAGTTATTTGGCTTCACCAGAAGCTTAACCCGAAGCCAGATAATTAGTTATGCACTTCTATAACTAGGTATTTAATGATTTCTTGCATCAAAATGTAGGGCATCACACATGATACCTTCATTCTTTCAATTAAGTCTTGGGTTCTAAGTGATTTACAATCCTAAACATGATCTCTAACATGATAGAATCACGAAACACTAAATTAATCCATCTAAGGACCCATTTTCTAACTTCAAAGAATATGAGTTCATGGATAAAGACTCAACCTCATAAACCTATTTCTCAAGATTATCCTCAAAGGTTCATATGGACATCTCTAGGTTTACAACTCATAAACATATATGGATTAAGTCGTAAACAACCATTGAAGACTAGATTTGACATACAAAAACTATTGAATCCTTCTCAACTTGGATCCTAGGCATTCAAATGAGTTTCTCTAAGCTCATAAACCATAACCTAGCATAGATTAAGCTAAAAATAATCCAAGCTCAACCATTAAAGGCACTAAGCAAGTTAGAAAACAACCTAAGTCCATCTAGCCCATTATTCATCCCTAAACATACAATATGCACAAAGATGAAGATAGTTAAAGATGTTCATATAGGTTCAAGCACCTCTACCTCACTTGTAATCTGGATGATCTTCAAACATTGGCTTTTCCTTTGGCTTTTCTCTTTCCTCCCTTTTCTTCCTCTTCTTCCTCTACGTTCCTTTCTATATTTTTCTGTTTTGTTGCTGTTGCTATAGTTAACGTGAGAGAAAGATTGAGTTTGAGTGTGAAAAGGAAGAAAGAACACCAAAAAAGTCATGTAAGAAGCTACTGGAACGTGAGTCACTAAGTGACTTAAAAAAATACTAAAATATTTTATCTGTTAAGAAAACTTAGATTTTACCAAATCAAGTTACCTAATTCCCAACAACTTTAGAATAAATACTAAGATTCATCTAAATTATTGTTTCATCCTGTTCATGATTTTTCATATCTGCTACAAGTCAATTCGGTATTAAAACACACAACCAATATACTTAAAAATACTAAACTAACTCAATTTTTCATGAAACTTTAACTACATCACATTTCATGCATTTGTGACCTAGAAATAAATTATCCATATTTATTTTTCTCATCTGAGCAATTAATGCTATTATTTGAGCCATTTTAAGCTATTTTTTACTTTTTGTATTATAGTAAAGTGCTTAAATTAACTCAGTTAGTCACAAAATTACACATACATGTCAAGCAAGTAATATGCTACCTTAGTAACTATATAGAAGTCTAACATGTCTAAAAAGAGGATGTTATATTTCTCCCATTCTTTTTAAAATTTTGTCTCTAAAATTGCTTATTTGGTGCAAACAACTCGGGTAGTCATGTTGCATGTAGGACTCTAACTCCCATGTAGCTTCCTCAAAGTCAGCTCCATCTCAAAGTACCTTCACCAGAAGAATATACTTACCTCTAAGCTCCTTGACCCCACTGTCCACTATCCTTTCTAGTCACATTACATAAGACAAATCATCCCTTAATTGCACGGATTCATTTCTTATGACATGTGAAGGATCTAGATTGTACTTTCTAAGTTGTGACATGTGAAAGACATTGTGAAGATTAGAAAAACTAGGAGGAAGGGTTATTTGATAGGCTACAAGTCCAACTTTCTTTTTGAACTTGTCATCCATTTTCTTTTTCTTTGATGGTGGGCTTGTTTCACTTTAGGCCTGCCATCATAATCTTTGATAATTCAACCTTTGTTCACCATAGTCGAAAAATCCTGAATTTCCAAAGGTCGAATAGTCTTCCTGATGTCCTCTCTCAGTCCCTCTTCAAATTTAATGCACTTTCACTATTCATCTAGATTAAATCTGAAGTAGGAGGAGAATCTTGATAATTCGTCAAACTTGGCCACATACTGACCAACAGACATCTCACATTATTCTAACTTTAGGAAATCCGTTTCCTTAACACTCTATAAACTCTTAGGAAAGTATTTGTCCATGAAAAAGGTTTTAAACACCTCCCAAGTAACAAGAGTATCTGATGCCTCAAATAGTCTCCTAGCACTTTTTCACCAGTTCTCCGCTTCTCTTTTTAGCATAAAAGAAGTGAAGGAAACCTTCTGTTAATCGGAGCATATCATTACTCCAAAGATTTTCTCCATCTCGCTTATCCACTCCTCGACCTTCACTGGATTGTATTATCCTTTGAAGGGTGAGGGGTTTGCCTTTCTAAACTCTGAAAGGTCTTAAAAGTTCTGGTTCCTCCCTACTTGTACTTCTTGGATTAGTTGTACAAGTGGTGGTGCTGGTTGCTTAGGTGGATTAACTTCCATCCTCTTAAGCATCCTTGCAGTTAAAGCATATTGCTCCCTCATAGAGGTTGCAGTAATAGCAGACTGCTCCCTCATTGCTGCTATCATTGCCATGCATGCTTCAGCCATATCAGCTGAACCCTTACTAGAAGAAGTTTTATTTCCTCTGGTTCACCTTGGTGACGCCATAGTTTCCTGTACACACAGAATAATACATATTGAGTTGATCAGTCTCAATATCATGTAATAGTGTGACAGTACCTAAAAATAATCATACCAAGCGCAAGTCATGCAATTCCATTATATACCTCACTTATGAGACAATAAAAACACTACATACTACAAGAATTTTTAGAATATGCCAAAGCATAGTCAGTCCATATCCTGGCTCAATAAGATGAACTGCTCTGATACCATAATGTAACACCTTAACCCTAGATACCATAGTATATTCAAGATATATGCAAGCAAGCATAGTTAA
Organism: Ormosia semicastrata; assembly: GCA_029884595.1. Lineage (NCBI taxonomy): Eukaryota > Viridiplantae > Streptophyta > Magnoliopsida > Fabales > Fabaceae > Ormosia > Ormosia semicastrata. Next base: position 12,330,887 of record JAQQTO010000047.1, on the reverse strand, counting down.
GCAAGTTACTTCTAGTCCATTAAACAAAAAACTTAATCTATAATTGCATACATGTCATTATGGAGAGCCTCAAAGGAAATAAAAATACATGTTTATACATAACTAGCCTTAGAAGGGCAATTGTAATACAACATATCTCTGCATATCTCAAAGACAAAGTAAACATAATATAAAGCTTTGACAAAAGAAAATGACTATCTAATCCAATTGTTTATTTCTCTTTCCCTTTGGGGAACTTTGGCCTGGAATTACATGGAAACACAAACGGGGTGAGAATTCATAATCTGTAGCATAAGTATTCCAAAACTATCATTTATAACAAATAAGTATTCAATCATAATAATATAAAGTAAAACATGTTATAAAAGCTCATGCATCACTCATCTTTAATAACTAAAGAAGTCGAGCTACACAAACATTCATGAATCATTAAAAACTCAAGCTGCCAAATTACCATGATCCATTAAGGAATCAAGCTAAAAGCATTTTCATGGCTCATTTAAGAAGCAAGATATAACCTAGCAAGGTCAAATTAAGGAACCAGGCTATTTTGGTTACCATGGCTCACCTAAGAACCAAGCTGCTATTTTCTTTCATAGTTCCTTAAAGGAAACTAAGATCATACATTCCTTAACTTATCAAAGAAACTTATAACTTCTATTAGTATCTAACTTCACACTAACAATATGCATAAAAGTCTCTATTGAACCATGGGTATTCATTTCCAAGCTTAAGCAAGCTTTACATGAAGCCCAAGGGTGAAAAATTATGTTTCCATAAGTTCTTAGCCCTTATCCCTCTTGGAGAGTTGGCTATGACAAGCCAGAATTTGATTTTTAACTTGCTCATAATTGGTTATAGGGTTCTGCTAACTTATTATGAAGCACCTGATGCACTTCACGCGTCTCTGTTTTCAAACAATAACTGGTTATGCCATCGCTGCTAACCAGTTATTGGACTATAAAAAGTCTCTACCACATGATAATAATCGGTTAGTTGTTCTTGCTAAACGATTGTTTGGCTTCACCAAAAGCTTAACTCGAAGCCAGATAATCGGTTATGCACTTTCATAACCGGTTATTTGGTGATTTCCTGCATCAAAACGCAAGGCATCACACATGGTACCTTCATTCTTTCAATCAAGTCTTGGATTCTAAGTGATTTTCAATCCTAAACACGATCTCTAATATGATAGAATTATCAAACACTAACTTAATCCATTTAAACACCCATTTTCTAACTTCAAAGAACATGAGTTCATGGATAAAGACTCAACCTCATAAACCCATTTCTCAAGATCATCCTTAAAGGTTCATATGGACATCTCTAGGTTTACAACTCATAAACATATTCGGATTAAGTCATAAACAACCATTTCAACCATGGAAGACTAGATCAACACACAAAAACTATTGAATCCTTCTTAACTTGGATCTTAGGCATTCAAATGAGTTTCTCTAAGCTCATAAACCATAACCTAGCATAGGTTAAGCTAAAAACAATCCAAGCTCAACCATTAAAGGCACTAAGAAAGCTAGAAGACAACCTAAGTCCCTCTAACCCATTATTCATCCCTCAACATACAACATGCACAAGGATGAAGATAGTTAAAGATGTTCATGTAGGTTCAAGCGCCTCTACCTCACTTGTGGTCTGGATGATCTTCAAACTTTGGCTTTTCCTTTGGCTTTTCTCTTCCTTCACTCTTCTTCCTCTTCTTCCTCTATGTTCCTTTCTCTATTTTTTTGCTCTGTTGCTATTGCTATAGTTAACATGAGAGAAAGATTGAGTCTGAGTGTGAAAAAGAAGAAAGAATACCAACAAAGTCAAGTAAAAAGCTGCTGGAACATGAGTCACTAAGTGACTTAAAAAAAGTACTGAAATATTTTATCTGTTAAGAACGCTTAGATTTTACCAAATCAAGTTTCCTAAATCCCAATAACTTTAGAATAAATAGTAAGATTCATCCAAATTATTGTTTCATCCTTTTCATGATTTTTCATATCTGCTACAAGTCAATTCAATATTAAAACACACAATCAGTGTACTTAAAAATACCAAACTAACAAAATTTATCATGAAACTTTAACTACACCACATTTCATGCATTTGTGACCTAGAAATAAATTATGTATATTTATTTTCCTCATGTGAGAAATTAATGCTATTATCTGAGTCATTTCAAGTTACTTTTTACCTTCTATATTACAGTAAAGTACTTAAACTAACTCAGTTTAACACAATATTGCACATACATGTCAAGCAAGTTATATACTACCTTAGTAATCATATACAAATCTAACATGTCTAAAAAGAGGATATTACAAACATACTCAGAAAGATGAATCATAATCAAAAGGAAAATCAAAGGTATGCTCTATCTGAAGTATAATCAGAAGTTTGATCAGAAAACCTATTAGAAATATGGCCAGAAATATGTTTAAAAGACTTTATCAGAAGTCGAACAAGTGGAAGTTTTACCGGTGCTGACTTAGCACTTTCCAATGGTAATATATTCGTTAAGATGCAATAAATGCAAATGAGACTGATGCTGATGTCAGAATAGAAGTTGGCACAAACACAAGAAAGGGCTTGAATTACATTCTTTTTTTCTTGAAAAATTCAATCTTCTCACAACTTTCTCAAGTTGTTCAGACTTGGGGGTGAGAAAGTTACATTAAGAAACAATAGATATGTGAGAAGGTTCAACTTGTCTTAACAAAATATGGTGAGAAAGTTAGTGAGAGAGTTTGCTAGTTGAGTCAAAAGAACTTTCTCACTGCTGTATCAGAATCAATATAGTCTTTTCAAAGTTGTATTTTAGTAAATCAAATCTATTTCTTTTGAAAACACTTTCAACAATAGATAAATCCTTAACAATCATAGAATTGAACTTGGGTTGAGGAAGTTACACTTTAAGTCCACATGATAAAAACTTCAACAATATTTTGTCAAAACTTAGTTTTCGTTCTTTGAATGACTATCAAATGAACTAGATAAATAAGAGTAAGGGAAGAATAGCTGAACACCAAGTTTTATACTAGTTCACCCCTAAACCACATGGGACTACATCTAGTACCTAGAAAATATTAGGATTTTCCATTATATCAAGAGTATTCTTTAACTAACTAGCCTCTTTAGGCTTTACAAAGAGTATTTTTTTACAGTCAAGCCTCTCCAGATTCTAAGCAAGTATTCTTTTACAATCAAGCCTCTCTAGGCTCTAAACAAGTATTCTTTTACAGTTAATCCTCTCCAAGCTCTAGCTCAACTAAGCTTCAAGTGGCTTGCACAACCTACAAGCTCACTACCAATACTCAAAGATCAATATCAGTAAAGAGGTGTTTCTAATAATTGGGTAGCTCTCAAAAGCACTCAAAGAGTGGATTAACACAGTATAGAAGAGCTCACACTACACTTACTAAAGATTTAAAAGAATGAAGGTCAAGTAGGTAGAGATGAAAAGGTTCAACTATGTGTTCACTATGCTCTTAAGGCTCAAACTTCTAACTTTCAAATCTTCATGGGTAGGCTCTCTAATCACTCAATGAGTGTATTTCATTTTTAAGCTCAATAAAAATTTGTTTCTAAGATGTAAACCACAATTCTTCTCTCAAAGAGAACATAAAACAAGGTATGAACTCAAATTTGACTTTTTGGCTTTTTCTGATGTTAATTCATGCTAAGTTCTTGTTAATCTTCATGGGTATGTCACATTTATACTTGAAAATATATTTCTAGCAATTAGGATCAAGTCCCAAGTGATCTTATATGGAAAATAGCCATTACTAGCCATTGCTAGTGTTGAACTTTCTCAGCTCGAACCTTCTCAACTCGAACTTTCTCAACTTTGACTTGCTTTAACTTTGACTCTGCTTGGATGGAAATTTTTTAAACTTATCCTTTTGAACTTGATTTCTTCAAAGTATGACTTTGCACTTCTTGTCTCTTTTAGGCTTGTAATCTTATTCAAAAAGGCTTCAAACTTTGTCTAGCATTTAACCTTACTCAGCTTGTAAGCAGTTGTTCAAATCTTTCGTTCTGATGCTTCTCATTTTTTCTAACCATTTTGAGTTTCAGCTATCACCTTTGGTAGCTCAATTAGAATTCATCTTGATCATCTTATTAACTTTGCTTTCCAGATTTGTTCTTTAAAGACTTTGAGAAAGGTTCTTTATGACTATTCTTAACTTAAACAATCTCAACTAACTTTATCAAGTCTTCAATCTTTTTATGTAGATTTCTTCTCACTTTGTTGATATGAGATTGAAATTGTAGGTGAGAAATCATGCTCTTCTAACATTATTCATTCTTCAAATATATTCTGAGAAAGTTCTTCATTTTTTATTCAACTTGATGTGAACTTTCTCAGGCCTTGCACTTGGACCAACCTTCTCAGGTTCTTCAGGAACTTTCTCATGTTGTCCAAGAACTTTCTCACAAGCAATATTCTCAATGATCTTTCTCAGCTAACTCTCTCATCCAACTTTCTCACGTTTGAATTTCTCTAATCTTCTCATCCTTTGATTCCATCATCAAACACATGTTTCTTCTTTATAACTTGGATGGTGAGAGCTTCATCCTGATCTTTGATCTTTATATTAGTCATTGTGGAAATATTTCATTTTTCTGAATTTCCTTATACACTTCTCAAGACCTTCTCATGATGAACTTTCTTATGTTCTTCAGGAATCTTCTCAGGCCACACTTGAACTTTCTTAAGTTAGAATTTGATTTTCCTAACCCTCTTTAATCACTCAGAAGACTTCCTTCATATTTGATTAGTCCTATATAGGTTAATATAATAGAAAAACTTCACAAAGAATATGTTAAACCACTTCAAGCACTAAGAGCAATAGATTAACATTTTCAACATAGTTTGTTAGCATCACAACTAAAATAGGAAGTATTATTTCAAAAGGGCTTTAGAGCTTACTAGAATCTCTCTTCTCCAATGGTTCTTTACTTTTTTCTGTATAAATTGACCCCAACAATGAATCTAAGTCATTATTACTCTCTCTCATTATTACTCTCTTCTCAACCAAGATCTCCTCTCACTTCCTATAAACACTCTAAACCCTAATTTCTTCTCAAAAGCTTCAAACTCCTCTAAAACATTCAACCATACCCTTCATCATGAAGAAATTAGGAAGACTCATCAAGGTAGAGAATATTTCTAGTAAAAGAAAAAGTCCCAGAACTACTTCTTCTCCTCCACCAAAGAATTCCAAGAAAGATGAAGCTAGTCATGAAGAAGAAAAAGAGATCTTAACCTTGAAAGCCTAAGTCTCTCTCTTCTCTAATTCTACCATTAAAGTTAAGTACAAATCTAGCTTTAAAGACAAATTTATTGTACAAGGAAGGTTCATTGTAATTGAAAAAATGGTTAAACTTGGTATAGACATTCAAGACAACAGCAATGCTCAAAACTAGATAAAGTTTTTGAAGCTGACCGACCTAGTACAGCCAAGGCTGGTTCAAGCCTTCTATGTTGCTGCTTGTACATCTCTTAACTCGATAAAAATTACAACATAGTTGCAAGAGTCGAGATCGTGTTGGATGAGGAAGCACTGACAAAGATCACTAAGGTTAAGGCAAGAGGAAGAACTATATATGATCAAGAGGAATAGTGGAAAGTGTACAGAATCAGCTATGATACGATTCTAAACTCACTCCCCGCTAACCATGATGGCCAACTGATCTTATCTTAGAAGTTGAATCTTATAACCAAGTTCCTGCATTCTCTACTTCATCACATCATTTTTCATAGGGCTAGAAACTTTGATGTTGTTTCAAAAGTTAACAAAGTGGTCCTATACCATGTGCAAAGTTCGAAGCTACTAAATCTACACCATCAAATTATCCATTTTATGATGACCGCCCTGCAAGCCCCCAAGAAAACTTCTGTTCTGCCTTATAGAATGCTTGTCACCAAAGTATTTTGTCACTACCAAATAGACCTTGAAAAAGAATCTATTGTGGAAGCTAGCCTCGAGTTTTCCATAAAGAACCTTAATACTATGGGTATCAAGGTGAAACCCAAGTAGAAGAAAAAAGAATGCAATCTCCAAAGCCCTTCAGAAGTTACCAACACTTGATGAAGTTCTTTAGAACTTTTTAAGATTTTATGATCAATAAACCTACACTTAGATTTCTATGTTTCTAATGAACTATTTAAAGTCCATCAAGAACATATAAGTTGATACCTAGAACTTGCTACACATAAATTATATCTCAGGAACTCTAAGAATCATTAGTGACTTCACATTTTCTAAAGAAGTTATTTGGCTAAATGAGCTATCAAGTTATACTCAACACTTAGAAGAGAAAGGTCATTTGAAGATTCAAAGAAAACAGTTCTTGTTAGTTGTTGAAGTTTTACATTTTGAAACCAAAACAGAAGCAACTTAGAAGCTTGTCCAACAAAAACGAAAGAAACTCAGAATCTTTGCAACTTAGAAGAAAGACAAATTTAGAAGTATCGAAACTCAGAAGAGAAACAAAAGTCTTTAATCAGAAGAGACGGAGTCAGAAAGCTTTAGAAGTTTCAAACTCCTGTCTATCGCTGGAAAAGGACAAAATATTTGAAGAAAAGTTGTCTAACCACTAGAGGACAAGAAAATAGTAACTGTCCTAGTAGCAAGAGACCGTTAGAAGCTACAATGGCTACTCTTGAACATCTATAAATATCCTAAACTTCAAATTAAAAGACAGAGAAGCATACTATTACATTGCCAAACTTTTGATCATCGTTTGAACTATACTCTCTTGCTCCTAAACTCAATTTTTTCTTTGTAAATATTTTTTTATCTATATTCTAAGTTAGAAACTATATTTCTTTGCTTTGTATTTGCGCAAATCCACTCTTTGAGTGCTAAAACATAGCCTAAGTACTTATCAAAATCCTGTAACCTGGTCCAAAAGTTATCATTGTGAGTTTCTAGCTTGGAAAGGCTAAGGTAGAATAAACATTACTTATAATCTATCTTGGAGAAGCTAGAGTTGAAGAATGATTACTCAATTGAATGCAAAGTCCTAGTTTTTGATTGTGACTAGAAGTAGGCACATGGTCTGGTCGAACCAATATAAATTCTCTATTTGCTGTCTTCTAAACTGTTTTATTTAATCTCTGATATATTCTAATAATTGAATATCTATCTTCTGAAGTTATAACTAAACCATCTAAATTTTAAGAAGAATGCTCAAGTTACAATTTGAATCTATCTTTACACATCTTTAGCAATTATTTCTCTACTATTTGAGTTTCTGATCCTAACATCTTATCTATCCAAGTTGAAATACTTGAGAAGTTTCTAATCTGACTGAAATGTTGAGAAAGCTGGAAGCACGATTCAACCTACCCTTTTCGGTTGTTGCCACCTTCAATTGGTATCAGAGCTTAGCCTTTGTAACGCCCTAATACTAATACCATAGTATATCTAGAATATACATGAGTAAACATAATTAGGTACGTCACTTGTAACTTATAACCGTTGTTCTAGATTCATATTAATGATATATGTTACTATAAAGAGCCATGAGGGAAAGAAAAGTTATATTTACATGAACTTTATACATTTTAAAGTACAAACTAAGCCTTCAAAGGGCATAAGTATGACACATAAAGTTTTATACAAGGCAATGCAAATACTACCAAATAAAAGTGTAACATCCCAAAAATTTCTTATTTCATTATAAATAATCATTTTATAATATTTGTGATTTTTGGTGATTTTTGTGAAATTTTCTGGAAACGTTGAATATTTTAATATATTCCTCGTTTTGCGTATGCATGATGACGGAGCCGGGATAACGAAATGTTCTCCCGAGGTTTGGTAAACCTTGAACTGAGCTGTCAATGCGTCGACGGGGATCTTACTAAACCCGAGGCCAGCACGCTTTACGAGGTTTGCATTTTTCAAGGTTTTATCTGCTAGATAAAATCGGGGTATCATAAAATTATCGGATGAATAATAAAATATTATTTTCATCACTTGTAATTTTATTCACTGAGAAAATAATTCTACAATGTAATTGATCATCTATCGATGTATTTAATTTGGAGACTAGCTTACCATACACTTTATCGAGGAGCGCGCGAAGCTTCTCAAGGAAGCTTCTTCCAACTATTATTTTATTATTTCTCTCTTTCCTATTTTGTGCAAAGACGTTTGAATTAAGGGGTCTAATTCATTTCTCTCCCATTCTCCTCATTCACGCCGGTCACTCTCCCTCATGCAGATCACTATTCACTCATCTTTCTCTCTTCTTTTCACCCCACAAAGAAGAACACCATCCACCCACACCTCCGTTTTGTTCTTCCAAAATCGTCACACTCCCAAAGACCATTTCGTGTTTGGAGAACCACCATATCCGAGGAAAACATCTCCAAGGTCCTACATTTTCTTCATCTTCATCTTCTCCACTTTGTTGAAGTTTAAAGGTTGGAACTTTAAGGATCTCCTGAAACCGAAAACGTGATTTCGACCAAAAAGGAGCGCTTTTTCTTTGTGCTTCTCCAAGGTAAGAGGAAGACACTCCTCCTCAACCTATTTTAGCATTTAGGAACGTCTGTGATTGGTATTGAGGGTCATTCTACTTTTGTATGTTGTTTTGTATTGCATCCGTGCTATTTGATTGTTTGAGTTTTGAATATATATATATATCTCGGATGTATTGGAACGTGGAATAAGGAAGGGAATGAGTCCCGATTGGTTCTCGATAGTTACGGTGTAGGCCAAGAAATTTGGAAACTTAATGAGAAAACTGGTAATAGTGTGAAATCTGGCCAAAATACGTCGAATGTGAAAATCATGTCGAATTTGATATCCTAATTACTTAGTCAAATGTTAAAATCAAATCGAGTATGAACTTCGGCCAAACTCATCGAATTTGATATCCTAATTACTTAATCAAATGTTAAAATCCGTCGAGTATGAACTTCGGCCAAACTCAATGTCGAATTTGATATCCTAATTACTTAGTTAAATGTTAAAATCCGTCAGTATGAACTTCGGCCAAACTTGTCGAATTTGATATCCTAATTACTTGGTGAAATGTTAAAATCATTCAGTATGGACTTCTAAACACAGTCGAATTTGATAACCTAATTACTTAGTAGAATGTTAAAATCCGTCGAGTATGGACTTCTGGCTAAACCTGTCGAATTTGATAACCTAATTACTTAGTAAAATGTTAAAATCCGTCGAGTATGGACTTCTGGCCAAACCTGTCGAATTTGATATCCTAATTACTTATTAAAATGTTAAAATCCGTCGAGTTTAGACTTCTGACCATTTCCGTCGAATGTCAAAACCCGTCGAGTTTACATTTCTGACCACCAAACACAATGTGAAAATCCGTCGAGTTTAGATCTTTGACCACTAAATACATTGTCAAAATCCGTCGAGTATGAACCCCGATCATGCCCGTCGAGATTGATCTTCCGACCAAAACCCGTCGAATAGAGTCCCTGGACACTTAGGAGAAACTGCCCCAAAGTCAATAATCGTCGAGTTTGAGAGACAATGCCTGTCGAGTAGATGAATTTCTCTAGACCCGTCGAAATTAGAGATTTCGACAAGTGTTTCGTCGGTTCGACACTTGGGAGATTTTCTCCAACGTCGACACCTATACCCGTCGAATTGAGGCTTTTGTCGACCCTCGAAGGGTTCGACAGCTTTGATCTTCGTTCGACAGAACCCCATCCGACAGTAAATTGATTTCTTGCCAATCCTATTATAAAATGTTTTCCCCCATTCTTTCCTCCTCCTGTTACATTATTCTTCGTCGAATGGCAGCTTCAATTATTCATAAAACGTATTGTCTTCGTCGAATTCAAAAGTATACCTATCGTCCAACACCTAGTAATTGAAATCTGTGACTCAGTTTGTGATTCCGACCGTGTATTTTCCTGGACCCAAAACCTTGGGACTAATAGAGGCATATTGATTATAAATAAATGGGATAACTAGAAATTACTTAGGGATGCATAAACAGGGAAGAACATGAGAGTGTGAGATTTTAAGATCTTAGAATAACCTTCTAAGGGCATATGAATAAATTACCTAAGAGGATTTAAGTTAACTAAGAGAATTCCTTTAGAGACAAACTCTGTAAGTAAAGCTAAACCTAAGTAAGAATCCATAATATGCTTTAAAATGTATTAATTTATTTAACAACAATATCATGCTATTGTGGGTCCATGTGGGTGACCATTGATTGGGTTAATTCTTACTTGGGCAAATTGTGACATATGATGGAATAGTATGTAATAATGACCATACATGATTATGCATAGAGTCTCGTATGCATTGTGAATGTCCATTGACTTGTCGTAAGGCCTAGTTGCCTAGGAGTTGAACACACCTTAGTGCGGGTGCGAATAGACAAGTGTAGGTCATCGGTTGACCTTGGGGGCCAGGGTGCGGGTACCTCGCAATGGCAGTTGGTAGCTCTCTGTCCGTGGGGCAGACCGATGCAAACACACTGACAATCCGGACAACACTGTCTATATCGCGATCTAGAGCGATGTCGTATAATGCCATGATGTGCACGTGGGTAAATTCGAATAATAGCACTTTGGCCTCGGCAGCCTAGTTGCAAACATGTCGCCTGATCTTTCTCTCCGACCATTTATGTCTAGCTCCATGGAGTAGGATTTTGATTTTGTATGCATATGCATAGTGGGTCCATGAATTATTTGGCATACATCGTTATTATAATTGGAACTGTTGTACTTCTGATATATCTATATGTATATGACTGCCTGGAACTGTTTAGTTGATCATAATTGCTATGGAATGTTTATTACCATTATTGCTGTCATAAATGCTATGTGGGCACTTTGCGCCATTTGGTTTCTCGATGCTATAATTGGTAATGATGGTAGGATGTCTTACCTCTTTCTTGTACTTTTCTTACTCTATGTCAATTTTTGATTAAAGACTGTAAGTGGGAACGAGGTTGGATTCTTTTGGATTTTCTTGGTTTGACCCACTGTATCTGGTGATGTCGTCGCAAAGGGAGTTCTATTGGGTTCGTTCGAATTGTGTTCACTTGTGGTGTTAACGCCAAAGTGAGTCGATTGGACCGACAAGACGTATTTAACATGCTTGAGGATCGACTTTAACCATGAAGAGGATCGATTGAAGACCTTATCTTATACTTCTCACTACAACCGGTGGTGAGCCGGAGTTGCCTCACGCATTCGGGATTCGATGGAGTGCCCAACTCCTTAGTCGTAAATATATTATGAGTAGTTTATATTTTATTTTGCATTATCTATATAAAGTGTATTTTGGATATATGTATGTTTTAAGATGATTATCCAGTATTACATGCTGTAATTTAAGTACATATTATAATTCATAATTTAACTGGTTATATAAGCAACTACTCATTCGTGGCTCCTATTTTTCTCATATGTGAAATAATTAATATTTTTGTAAAGTTTGTTATTTGACAATGTTAGCACCCAAAATTTAGTGACCATGACGTAATGACGATTGTGCATTGGTTATTAAATCGAGGGTGTTACAAAAAGCATTGGACAAAAAGTAAATAAAACTATTTTAGTCTATCCGCTTCTTCTTCTTTCCCTTGGGAGAATCTTGACCTAGATTTATCATGGAAACAACAAATGGGGTGAGAATTTACAATTCTCAATAATATAAATACAAATAATGGCATCATGATAACTCCAGCTGCTTCAGGGGAAAACAATTCTCATAACAATTAGTAGAAATGTGGCAAAAGCCCAAAACTATTCATTTCTCTTCTCGAGACAGAAAAATCATTTATTGATATGATTTAATTCCTTTTTAAACTAACCATTCATATCAATCCATCATGATAATGTGAGATCATGGAAATATCAAGTATATAAGTAACATAACAGCTAAACTCACTGTCACTTGAGCAAATACACAACCTCTTTGTGTAAACTTCCATACCATAATTCTATGATCTTCATCCATCTTTTCAATGATAAAACAATTGCCCATAAAATTGTAATATACATGTTGATGCCTATAGAATGTCTAATGCATTTGCTTATGTAATGTTATATGTTAATGTTCATGAAATCTCATATTCCTTGGCAAAGTGTTTTTCTCACTTTTTTGCCCTTAGTAGTGTGCTTGTCTCACTACTCTACCTAACAATGTATTCCCGACAAAGTGCTTTTCTCACTTCTCTGCCTATGACAAAGTGTTTTTCTCACTCCTCTATCATGATAAGGTGTTTTTCTTACTCTCTTATCTTTGGATAGTTTGTGCACAAACCACATCAATTCATATGGCTTAACTTCTACCATGTGAATGAGCAACTCATAGCAAACATTTCATATAAGCTCAACTTTAGCATATAAATGAGCAATTCTCTAAAAACATACATCTCTAACTCAACTTTGGTAATTAAAGGAGCAAAACATGTTTTTAGTACATCTTAAGAATAAGACAAATCAAATTCATCAATTCTCCAACAATCTTGGTACACAGAAATATCACTTCACAAGTGTAGTATGTGTATAAAGCTTTTATCCTTCGTAGAGGTGCTAAATGAGTATTGACATCACAAAATACTCCAATTAGAACATTAATCTCCCATACTAAACATGTGATACATTTGGATTCATAAAGTAGAAAACTTAGTTTTCCCAAAACAAGATACTAATAATTGATTATTAACTCATGATAATTGATTACCATGAGCTAAATCTCAAAACAGATGTTTGGTAATTAATTACCCACTCCTGATAATTGATTATCATCTAAAAATTTGTAAGTCAAAGACTTAGTAATCGATTACCAACTTGTGGTAATCAATTATCACATAAAATCTTGTTTCCATAATATTAGTAATCGATTACACCATTTGCAAACTTCACTTTACATAAGCTTAATAATTGATTACTAACTCTGATAATCAATTACCAGCTGTAGGAAACTAGAAAAAAATAGAGTTTTCGTGCAGATACCCATATCCAACCATTTAAAACCAAAACATCATTCCTACTCATCATATGCTCTCAACCAACAATAAGATGAGTTTAACAACCAGTCCAAGTCATGAGTTTAATAAAAATGTATTTAGAAATTATTTTTAAAAAAAAAATGAATGAAATGGCAAAGAAGAGTACGAAGATTCTCATCTCTGTTTCATTTTCAGCTAGTACACAACTTTCATGTCATGTTCTACCCTCTTTTTCCAAACTTCTTCCCATTCGTTCTCTGAGTCTACACAAGAATTTGGTCATTTCTGCAACTGGGTCTTCCTTCTTTAATTGGATTATGATTAATTTATTGTTACAGTAGCAGCAGTATGCGAAGGCCAATACTTTTGCCTCTTGTTTTTGTTCAAAGAAGGCTTTCTTTCTTTTGCGTGGAAAGTCTTCAGGGAAGAAGATAAAGGCACAAACGCTTAGGAGGGAACTGTTTCAAACGTTGTTGGCTAGTTATAGTTCAAACTTCAAATTCAAATCTGGCACATGAAAAGGTAACAACATAGAAAAGAATGCTGGGGACCGTTGTGTTTTTTAACAACCATTTGTTTTGAAGTTTTAAATTTCAGTTAGTGTTGTCAAAGAATGCTTTTTTCCCAGCCCTTTGCTGCGTTTTTCGCTGAATTATTTTGAGTCTCAATAGCAGAATCATTCTTCGGGTGCTTTTCCCTTTTTTTTTTTTTGGTTTCTACAGGACAAGATTATTCAAATTTTCTGCTTTTTCTTTTGATCTCCCCTTTTTTCCTTTTGTGTTCTATAATATCTGTAGTTTGATTTCAATGAAAATTGTACACTTTAAGCTAAGTTCTATGTCATGCTTTTATATCCTAGTATGTCTCAAAGTGATCATGAAGTACTGAAATTAGAGCCCACAAGCTCAATTTGTGACTCAGCCATAATGTTCATGTGCAGGTGTTTAGTAAGTTGATCACTGATTCTTGAGCTAAGATGGACAAATCACCCAACTTTAATGAAACTTCTGATGTGGGTTATCACCCTTCACCTTCTGTGGATCATTCAGCCACGGAAACTCCTCCTTTCTCCACATTGAGTGGTGATTCTTTTGCATACTACCGGACCTGGACAAGCTCAGAGGCATCAAACTTTTCAGAGACTATAGATGACAGCAGCTATGCCAGTGAACCTTCACCTTCTCGGTGGACAGCTGTTAAACCTGGGGCTAAACAAGCTGCTCTTTCAAAGCTAGGAATGAAGCTGCGCAAGCATTCAGTGGATGATAAACTTGATGACTGTGATCTCTTGGATTCAGGTTGGTTTGCTTAGCTTGTGTAATTATTTGTGAACTTTTCCTCTTTGAATAAGTACAATCTTCAATAGTAACTAACTAAATTTTGTGGACATTAGCTGAGCTTGAAATGATGAAGGAAAGACTTGCAAAGCTTCTGCTGGGAGAAGACATGTCTGGTGGTGGGAAAGGTGTTTGCACTGCAGTTACTATCTCAAATGCCATTACCAATCTCTATGGTAATTCTTTCAAGTTTTAACAGTAGCAATAGCGTAGTCTGATATAAAGGTTATTTGTTTGTCAAATTTATTGTCATTACTCATTAAACATGTTTGGATTGGGAATTCTGCAGCAACTGTATTTGGACAAAATTTAAAGTTGGAGCCACTGAAGCCTGAGAAGAAGGCTATGTGGAGAAGGGAAATGAAGGTTCTTCTATCAGTGTGTGATTACATAGTGGAATTTGCCCCCACTGCACAATATTTAGAAGATGGCACAATTGTGGAGGTGAACTTTTGTTATATCATAGCTATAATTTTAATGGAGCTTGTTTGGCATCTCCAAATGAGTCTAATATGATCTGATGATGTCTCTCAGATGATGAAAAGCAGACCAAGGTCAGACATCTATATCAACCTCCCTGCTCTGCAGAAGCTTGATACAATGCTCATAGTAAGACAAACCTCAATTGCTTCTTGAATGTAACAGCTCAGTTTTCATCAAGACGCCTCGTGGCTTATAAACATGAATATTTTTTTGCAGGAAATATTAGATACTTTCCACGATACTGAATTTTGGTATGCAGAGAACATATCAGGGAATTCAACACGTTTACGTGCAGCCTCATTTCGAAGGATTGTTCAGAGGAAAGATGACAAATGGTGGGTGCCAGTTCCTTGTGTTCTCCCTGGTGGCCTCTCTGATAAGTCAAGGAAGCACTTGATAGAGAAACGGGATTGTGCTAATCAAATTCATAAAGCAGCCATGGCAATAAATAGCAATGTTCTTGCAGAGATTGATATCCCAGAAACATATATGGAAAATCTTCCCAAGGTTAGTCCTCATTGGTGATCCCTATATTTAAACACAATTTCTGTTTCTGTAAGTCTCAGTCTGAAAGTTTCTGTTGAAGTCTCAGAATGAGTCTACCTTTTTTTGTTCCAGCTGAAAATCTATTGCCAAGTGATTGAGGATTCCATTAAATGTGATCCCATAAAGCAAATGTCTTGGAATTTATCATCAAATTTCATAAGCCTTTTATGGAAGCCAATAATAGCAGCTGAGTCTTGTAGAAAACGGGATGATATAATTTCATATAAGGTACCGGCAGCATGCAAATCCGATGAGATCTATTAATCTTATGTCTATTCCCTTGAAGTTAATTATAAAAACTCAAGACTGATAAAGTTAATGCAGGAGAAGAATTGTTTTCGTGCTACTAGTTTGAATTTACATAGTTTTATCAAAATGACTGAAATTTAATCTATCTTAATTTTTTCTTTTCGAACATTAATTTCTTCAGAGTGGAAGAGCAAGTCTGGGGGACACAATTTACCACTATATGTATGCTGCAGACAAATTTTCACCCGATCACCTTCTTGACTGTCTCAAAATAAGTTCTGAACATGAGGCACTTGAGTTGGCAGACAGGGTTGAATCATCAATGTACACATGGAGACGTAAAGCTTGTCTGAGCCATTCAAAAACATCATGGAACAAAGTAAAGGATCTCATGGCTGACGCTGACCGGAGGGACAAAAACTACACCTTTGCCGAGAGAGCTGAGACTTTGTTGTTTTGCCTGAAGCAAAGATATCCTGAACTTTCACAAACTTCTTTGGACACATGCAAGATTCAATACAACAGGGTAAGTTTAGCAATCTATGAAGTCATGTCATATGTGCAGCATTGAGAAATAGCAGAAGGCCAAGACATAGTCATTTTCCTAACCAAACGAAGAACATTTTAGGACACCATTATATGGATATCTGTCATTGCACAAAGAGTGAACAAGAATAGATGTAAACTAACAGATATTTAAATTGTGAGCACATTGACTAAGAATGCCAATTACCTTTTGCAGGATGTAGGGAAAGCAGTACTAGAGAGTTATTCAAGAGTATTAGAAGGCCTAGCATTCAATATTGTTGCTTGGATTGAAGATGTTCTTTATGTAGATAAATCAATGAGGAATCGAGATGTCTAGAAACCACAACTGGGTTTTACACCGGCATCCTGACACTGTTGCTCTTTCATCCACCAATCTTTGTAAACTATAGCTTTAAGAGAATGTAGAAAGGTAGTAGATGATTGTATGGAAAGATATTCACTTGCACCTATATGAAGCGTACTAGGGTCTACAGAAGACAGTTTCACTTTGAGTGGAAGTTTTAAGCATAATTTATAGCTCCTTCTTTTTTAAAAAATAAAAAAATAAAAAAGTCTAATCGGTATAATTGATTTAGAAATATATTTCATTCTCAATTGGACCAGAAGCCGAGAAGGCATTGTGATATGCACTGTTGTGTTAAAATTAACATTATAACACCTTTCCAAGGTTCAGAGATATCTCCATCCCAAAAATATGCAGTTCAGAAGGACAACAACTACAAAAACAAAAAAACAAAAAACTAAGGAGTTTCTTTGTTCTTTGGCCCATTTCATCCAAAGAAACTGAAACAACAAAGCACCCAAAATTACGGTAGAACATGAGCAGCAATGACAATTTTGGACCAAAAGCATACAAAGCCTTTCAAAAAGGTAGTACCAAAGTCAAGGCCTGAAAAATGATATTGAAAGTCAACTTTCACAAGTCATAGTGGAACATTATTATAAGGCTTAACATCAATTATCATAACAACTCTTATATTCTTCGTATAAATAGTACATACATATCTTTTAATATCTCTTCTAATATTATTTATTATATTTTTTTTTTATTTTCTTTCTTTTAATCACACACCCTTAAAAAAAATATATACAATACTTACACCTCTAAATTATACACATTATTTTTAAGAAGTATAAAATAATTATTTTCCTTACCAGAATTTCAGGACAAGGGAGGCCCAATGTGGTTTCCACTACTTCCTTGGGAATGAGTCAATGAAAAAAGAATAATGTTTGTTGTCTACTAAAAATATAATATATATTTTTACACTCCTAAAAAGAGGTATATTACTATTTATATTATTTTTTATGAATGTAATTGAGTGAGAAAAAATGATAAAAAAGATATATATAATGAATGATATTAGATGAGATGAAAAAGGAATGTATATATTATTTGATGTAAGAATATAAGAGTTGTTAAAAATATGATCATCTATGTTTATTGTATATTTGCATAAGAGATATATTAAATTATATTATATATAACTGTAATATTCTCATAAAATATAAAATAAATTTATAAATAATTTAAAATAAATTAAATATATAAAAATTAAACGCATAACAAAATTAATAAAAAATACTATAATATAAAGATACGTTTACGCTTTTTTGTGATAAGAGGGTAGTAGCAGTACTCCCCAACCATTGTTCTGTGGGCTGTGGCCTCTGACCACTCAAGGACATTCTTGTTTTGAGTGTGTATCTCAGAACAATTACTTGAGACGATTACGAAATAAGAAGTCAACAGCCTTGGAAGAAAATGAGAAGTAAAATATTATTGAAACACGAGAATTATTTGTACCTGATTCCATAAAAAAAAAAATTTAAAACAACAAATTATTACTTTTCCATGCTAATCTTGATATGAGTCAACAGAAATGATATTAACACTCTTTTAAATATTTTTTAATATTTATTTTATTATTAATTTAAAAATAAATGTTATTAATATTTTTTAATATTTTTTAAGTATATAAACTGAATTAATAATAAAATAAATATTAAAAAAATTGTTAAAATAGTATATTGTTATAATTTCTCTATGAGCCAAAGCATGAATATTTGTTGTCTGCTTTGCACCCCATTAGCAAAACCAAGAAAAATGAAAATAAATCTTTTGACCCTCTATTCTTTAGAAATGAGAATTCCAGTTTAGTAACATCAGTTTAGTAACAAAGTTTATATATTATTAAATTGGACAATAAATGTCCCGGAATGGATTCTAGCGACTACCCAAAGGGTTAAAGCCCAGTCTCATTTAGTGTGAGTCAGCTTGATCTCACTAGTAATTAATGCATAAGATCCTCGTTTCATGGAAAATTAGTTATAAATAGAAATTATTCCTTAGATAACGATCAATTAAATATCAATGGAAAGCTATGAAGTACAGAAATGCATACGGACACGAGACTCAATACGAATACGAACATAGGAACGCACTAAATTTAAAAATTTTAGAACATGAATACGATATATGTATATATAATTTTGATTATAAATATTTCAAATACAACTCTTCAATGACAACACAAGCATCTTCATTTATAACTAAAAATAAAATCAATAATAATTAAAAATTGAACTACCAAACCAAAGTGAAACTTACTTGAAACTTAAACCATTAGCACACAGTGAACACAATATATTGAGGAAGAATAGAAGATTTTTCCTGAAGGTAGATCGGGTGATATTGGGCTTGTGGGCCGTGATATTAGTACACTGCCACACAGTATTTTTTTTTAATTTTAATGGACTGTGTCCAATATGTGTTCGCGATTAGGGATGGAGATAGGCCACTTTGTATTTGTCGAGAACTGTGCTTTGACTTGTTTTAGGCCTGGTCCGGCCTGACCATTAGAAAATAAATTAGGCTCAGACCTTTTTAAAAGTCTGTTTCATTTAATAGGCCAGACTTGACTTCTCAATAAAGCCTGTTAGGCCTATTAGGCCGGCCTGTTTATATTTATTTATAAAATTATATTTTTTTTCAATGGCCTTTCAATACCTGTTTAAAGGCTTAGGCCTATTTGAGGCCTATATAAAAGCCTTGGTCTGCTGGCCTATTTAGAACCTTAATATAAATCAGTTTCTAAACAAAGCCAAGTCAGCCAGACTTCTTAAACAAGTCAGACCAGGCCCAAAAAAAGGCCTTTGACAGGTAACAGGTCAGGCTCAGGTCAAATATTTGTAACACAGGCCTGGCCTATTTAGGGTGAAGCCTGGCCTGGCCTGACCTATTTCCATCCCTATTAGCAATGTGTCCGAGATGTGTCCTGGCCGTGTTCGAGTCATGTCTGAGTAAAAAAAAAAAATATTTTTAATTAGACACACTCACACACGTGAGACACGCATATCGTATACGTGTCGAAGTATGTTTATATCAAACACATATCTGACACGTGGACACGTCAGTAAAATGACGTGTCCGTGCTTTCCAGATGGAAAGGATCTCAAAGTCCTACAAACACAGGGGTCTTGATAATAATCAAGAAATGAATGTTAAAACATTTTTTTGGACTTTCAGTTCAATACTTACTTGTTTTATATTCATTCATTATTTAAAATGAACGTCCCAAGATTACTTCCTACAATATATGATGGAAATAAGGAATGAACAAATCAAGTATAACACCATAAACTCCATGAAATTCTGACAATGAGAATTACGAAGAGTAAAGAATGAGAACTAAAGGGGAATACAATATATGAATGACCTAAGTTTACATGTGTTTTCCATGGAGCTTAGGGTGTTTTCATCTCACACCTTTCCAGATTTTTAATGAGTGGATTTGTAATACCACACTCGTAATAAAAAGAGTTATATTTATATCAACATTCAAGTATCCTAATCACAAAAACAAAAAAAAAAACATGTGTGATGAAATATTTGGCTTGACATGTTGCTATGAATTATACTTTAAGTTTAGTTTTGATGAACATGCAAAATTTTTATACACCATGTGTAATTTGTGCAAGTAACACAACTCTTGAATTTATATCTGTAAAACAAAATTAAATTTATTTTATTTCCATAAAATTTATCACTTCAAATTAAATGTCTTATCTCAACGCAAACTTCCACTCAATTTTATTGAGGCCAAAATCATTTTAAGGTAGACATCAAAATCAAATCATTGATCGGTAGTTGATCTTAAGATAAACTCTTTCCTATTAAAATTAAGGCGCTGCTATATGACAAACCAATTTACCTTAAATGATGCACATGATTGGATCTGTTTATATATTACAACATAATATGTATTAGGGTGTATTTAAGCTAATATGATTCTTGTTGTCCCAAAAAAAATGGCTAATATTACCTAAGTTTACATGCGCTCTCCATGGAGCTTAGGGTGTTTTCATCTCACACCTTTCCAGATTTTTAATGAGTAGATTTGTAATACCGCACTCGTAATAAAAAGAGTTATATTTATATCAACATTCAAGTATCCTAATCACAAAAACAAAAAAAAACATGTGTGAAGAAATATATGGCTTGACATGTTGCTATGAATTATACTTTAAGTTTAGCTTTGATGAACATGCAAAAAATTTATACACCATGTGTAATTTGTGCAAGTAACACAACTCTTGAATTTATATTTGTAAAACAAAATTAAATTTATTTTATTTCCATAAAATTTATCACTTCAAATTAAATGTCTTATCTCAATGCAAACTTCCACTCAATTTTACCGAGGCCAAAATCATTTTAAGGTGGACATCAAAATCAAATCATTGATCGGTAGTTGATCTTAAGATAAACTATTTCCTATTAAAATTATAGCGCTGCTATATGACAAACCAATTTACCTTAAATGATCCACATGATTGGATCTGTTTATATATTACAACATAATATGTACTAGGGTGTATTTAAGCTAATATGATTCTTGTTGTCCAAAAAAAAAAATGGCTAATATGATTCTTTATAAAATTCTCAATGTTACCAAGTGGCCTCAATATTCAAGAAGGGGGTGAATTGAGTTTGTAAAACAAGTTTGCAAATCTTTTGCAAAACGTTTGATAATTAATTTTCGTTGAAGCTATTGAATGGATAGAGGTGATTGGATAGATGAGACGAACACTGTTACTTATAAATATAATTGCCAAAGGAAACAATATTCAAATAATTCAATAAAACAGTACACAAATGTAAAGAGAAGGATTTAGAGAAACAAACACAATAGTTTATCCTGATTCGATCACCAATCCACTTGTGATCTACGTTCAGTCCTCAAGCAAACACTCGAGATTTTGTACTATATCTTCAAGCTTCAATAGGTGCTTGACAACTTTTACAAACTTGAGCACTCAACACTTTGGGATACCTCACCCTTGAGCTTGAGCCTCTTCAACAAAGGGATGCCTCACCATTTACACTTTAGGAGGGATGCCTCACCCTCTTTACAAAGTAATTCAGATTAATAGAATGAAACTCTCATAAAAGTAAATTGATACAAATTGAAGCTCTAATATGCTCTCAAAAGATATCTCAAGATTTTTACAAAAAATAGAGCAAGAACATTTTTAGAATTTGATTCTCGTGTTTAAGTGTTAGATTGATGTTCTGAATTGAAGGTTAGCCATTAATGAAGCCACAAGGCAAGTATTTATAAGTTATTATAAGAAAAGAGCCGTTGGGAGCATTAATGGGCAGCATTAAATGCTGATAAAATAGCTGTTAGGCACTGACAGACCACTGATAATCGATTACATAATCTATGTAATCGGTTACATGGCTGTTCCAATGTGTTCTTGGCTTTCTAGGCACTTGGTAATCGATTACCAGCTTAGTGTAATCAATTACATGGCCTCTGACTTACTTATAATCGATTACCATCTCTATGCAATCGATTACAAGGCTTCTTGAACGTGTTCTTGCCTTTCTGCGCTCATTGTAATCGATTACCAGCTTGGTGTAATCGATTACAAGGCCTTTGACTTGCTTATAATCGATTACAATGCACATGTAATCGATTACAAAGCCTCTGTTTGCTGTGTAATCTATTACAAACATCATGTAATCGATTACCTTGACCTTTGAACACATTTTTCAAATCCAATTTGAGATGTAAGCCATTTTTAACTTTGAGAAACTTGGATTGAACAATATTGACATGTGTTTTACATAATCCAAGATTAAAATCAACATTTTCTTAAAATATAAGCTTTCAATAACAAGTTGATTTCGAAGGAACTTGAAAAATCATTTGAAGATCTTTGAGACACATAGAGAGCATTTCACATTGATAATCTAGGATGTATATCTAATATACCTCTTTTGATCTTGGTCTTCTCTTTTGATCTTGATCTTAATCTTGACTTTGTTATTATCAAAAACTCATTTGATATGCTTTAAGATATAAGCATTCACATTCTCCCCCTTTTTGATGATGACAAACTAATCATAGGAAAAAGAAAGAGAGTTTTTGCATTTGTGTATATTAGAGATTTAGGCGCAACTCTCCCCCGTAATTTATGCATGATATAAGATAAGATTTTTCATGTAAAAGATTAAAGCTCCCCTGTACACATGCAACACTAATCTGATTTCATTTTTCACTAATCTCTCCCACGTTGGCATTATCAAAAAGACATAAGCATTTTAAATGAAAATTTGGCAACATTTCTGCATAATCTCGTGATTAGCCCAAAACAGTCAAACATAGCAACCAACAGAAATAATAAGATCATTAAGAGTCATAAAGAGATATATTATAACATTAGCAAAAACAAAAACCATAATGGTCCAAAGATAAATGTAAATTAGTCATGTATAGAAATCAAAGTGAGAAATAACTGATTTTAGGCAAAAAAAACAAAAAGACATCTGACTAAATCCTAAGTCACTGTGTAGTCTCGCTATTGCTGTCACTATCATCGTCATTACCAGCCACATCAGCAGGATCAACGTCATCGTCATCGTCTAAATCAAGACTTGCCTCATCATCAGGAATAGCAGCTGTAGGACCCAATAGAGCAGCAAATGATAGAGGAGTAGGGGGTGCAGCGGGGGGTGCAGCAGAGGAGGAAGGTGCACCTTGATCCTCCAACAAAAAGCGAAAATAGGCTATCTCTAGTCCTTGATGATCAACCTTCTGCTCAACGCGATCAATTCCCATTTTCAAGCTGTGAATTTCTTGTAGCAGAAGCTCCATGTTGGCAGGAGGAGGAGGAGGCTGCTGGGCTTCTTCTTCATCATCACTTTCTGGACCATGAAGGATAAACCAAAGCTACCATGGACAATGTAGTGCCATCTATCATCAACTTTGTATAGCTGAAGCTTTTTCAATGTATGCAAGCCTATAGACTGTGGCCCTTTTGAGCTTATGTCCTTTGACTCCTCAGTCAAGGAAATCTGACAATGTTCCAAGATTGCTATCACTAGCATAGCAAATGGAAGGACGAAGTTTTTCTTCTTCTTAACATCTAGCATGTGCTCAATTATATAATATCCCCAGTTGATTAGCCTGCTAGTGGTCATTGCCCATAATGTCACAACGTCATCTCTTAGAACTTGGGAGTAATTGCCTCCCCTTGGAATCAATTCCCTAACTAGAAGATAGTGTAGTACCCTGTTCTCTGTAGTTAAACCAGTCGCCATTATCCTCTTTTTAGGATCCATGGGGATATCATATCTAGTCCTTAGCAGGGAAGATAAAGCAGCTCTATGCTCATATTCATTTCTCCAAACATTAGCATTTCCACAAAAATTGGTACCCTCAGGAGAAAGTTTAGTCAACCTATACCAATCATGTTTAGTGACCCTGATTTATTACTTCTTCACCTCAGATATTAAGCATTCATCCTCATATTTCATATTAGCATAAAACACTCTAACCAAGTTTGGATAAATTGCTTTCTAAATGTTAAGGAACCCAAGTAAACCTAAATTTTCAATTGTTCTAAAACTCTCCAAAGGTTCACTTTCACAGAAGGTCTGAGGGAGATACTTGGGAGAAATTATTTTTCATAATTGGAAGTTTTTTCTGAATAACTCAGCCTTCTTGATAGTGGAGATGTGGCGAGTGAGGTCCAACCCTGAGATGTTGCGTGAAGAACCTCTGGAAGACTCTCCAATGGAGACCCCTATTCTTGGGCGTTTTGCATGTTGAGAGGTTTCTGCCAAAAGAGTGAATGGGATGAAGGGAAGTATAGAGTAGAGGCTGAGAGAGAGAGAGATAGTGAAAGGTGATGAGGAAATGTTCTTGGGGTGATTTTGGTGGAAATGGATAGGGAGTTTTGGTAGAAAAAGGATTTTGGAGTGGAATGGGGAAGAAATTGGGAGATTTGGTTGAGATATAGGAGAGAAATTGAGTGTTTGGTGAGAGTGGATGCGTGGAGAGAGATAGAGAAAATGAAAAGTTTCTGAAAAATGAGGTATACGCGTGTCAGAAAACCTTTTAAAACCCCTGTGTAATCGATTACATGGCTTGTGTAATCGATTACCAGCCTTCTGTTACCCCTGTAATCGATTACAATGTTGGTGTAATCGATTACCATGCTTCTGGGAACCTTGTAATCGATTACATTATTGGTGTAATCGATTACCTGAGTTCTGGGTCTATTGTAATCGATTACAATGGTTGTGTAATCAATTACATACTTGACAGAACCTTTGTAATCGATTACAAAGGCTTTGTAATCAATTACCAACATACTCAAACTCAGATTTTGCATTCCAAACAACAAAGGATCAATTTTAAACTTTTCAAATTAGTTCCAGAACATTTCAAATCAATTCCAAACATCATGCAAGCATATAGTCCAATCAGATTATGATCCAAAACACATAATTGAGCAAAATGACTACATTTACCAAGAATTACACCATTTGGATGGATTTGTGAAGTTTTTGAGTTCCTTGAAAGTCTTTGACATGAGGAAGCACCGGTAAAACAACTTAGGGGGAATCTCTGACGCTCAAGTCAGTATTGGATTCAAATATGATTAAAAATAAAAAATTATGTAGCAAAAAGTCATGATTATGCAGAAAGCAACATGTTATGCATCAAGATATCATATTATTCAGCAAAGCAATATATTATGCATCAGTTTTAGGATTATGCAGCAAATAATCAATTTATGCATGATTGATCCAATATACCAAGTTTATTTCTTATATAGAAAAATGCTTCTTTTACCAAGGGCTTAGTGAAAATATCAGCTAGTTGCTTAGTAGTTTCTACAAATTCAAGCATGCAATCACCTTTTTGAACATAATCTTTTATGAAATGATGCCTAATTTCAATGTGTTTAGTTCTTAAATGCAGAATGGGATTTTTAGACAAGTTGATTGCACTAGTGTTATCACATCTTATTGGGATGTGATCAAGCTCAAGACCATAGTCCAAGAGTTGTTGTTTCATCCAAAGGATTTGAGCACAACAACTCCCAACTGCAATATATTCAGCTTCAGCTGTAGACAATGTCACACTATTTTGTTTCTTACTATGCTAAAAAACTAGTGAGCTTCCAAACAAGTGGCATGTCCCACTAGTGCTCTTCCTATCCATTTTGCATCCAGCAAAATCAGAATTGGAATACCCAATAAGGCTACATGAGGTACCCTTAGGGTACCACGAACCCGTTTGTAATGTGCCTATTAGATATTTTATAATTCGTTTTACAGCACAAAGATGTAATTTTTTAGGATTAGCTTGATATCTAGCATACATGCATACACTAAACATTATATCAGGCATACTTGCAGTAAGATAAAGGAGTGAGCCAATCATACCTCTATATTTTGTAATTTCTACAGATTTACTTCCTTCATCCTTGTCCAAATAGCAAGAGGTGCCCATAGGAGTAGTCATATGCTTGGCATTGTCCATTCCAAACTTCTTGAGTAACTCCTTACAATACTTGGATTGGCTTATGAAAGTCCCTTCTCTTGTTTGCTTGATTTGGAGACCAAGGAAGAAGTTAAGCTCACCCATCATGGACATCTCAAACTCACTTTGTATAATATTTGAAAATTCTTTACAAAGAGAGTTCTTAGTAGTTCCAAATATAATGTCATCAACATAAATTTGAACTAGAAGTATGTCATGCATTTTATGCTTTATGAAAAGGGTGTTATCAACTTTGCCTCTAGAAAAGCCTTTTTCTAAAAAGAATTTGCTTAACCTTTCATACCAAGCTCTAGGAGCTTGTTTCAAGTCATACAAGGCCTTTTTCAGTTTAAAAATATGGTTGGGCATTTCAAAATCCTTAAAACTAGGAGGTTGTTCCACATACACCTCTTCTTATATAAAACCATTTAAAAAGGCACTTTTGATATCCATTTGATAAAGTTTGAAATCCATGATGCAAGCATATGTAAGTAACATTCTAATGACCTCTAATCTAGCTACGGGAGCATAAGTTTCTTCATAGTCTATGCATTCTTCTTGATTATAGCCCTTAGCTACAAGCCTAGCTTTGTCTTTTATTATTATGCCTATTTCATCAAGTTTGTTCCTAAAAGCCCATTTGGTGCCAATTATAGGATGATCATTGGGCCTTGGAACTAATTCTTAAACTTGATTTCTCTCAAATTAATTTAGTTCTTCTTGCATGGCCAAGATCCAATGTTCATCATTAATGGCCTCATTTATGTTTTTAGGTTTAACTTGAGAAACAAAAGCCAAATGATTACATGCATCTCTAAGTGAGTTTCGAGTGATTACCATTTTTGATACATCATCTATCACCTTGTCGAGTGGATGATATATTGAAGTCCTTCATTCTTTAGGTAGATCCATGATTTCTGAATCCTTTTGCCACGAGTGCTCAAGAAGTCTCTCTTCTTGCTTCTTGGACTTTTTTTCTTGATTTTTCAAGTGCGTTTTTGTTAAGATTTCTACAACATCATCAATAAGCTCCTTTCTCGGCTCATTTGGGTTAGTTTCATCAAATGCAACATGTATAGACTCTTCTATGGTCATAGTTCGTTTATTATAGACTCTAAAAGCCTTACTATGTATAGAATAGCCAATAAATATTCCCTCATCAGATTTTGCATCAAACTTTCCTAAGTTATCCTTTCCATTATTCAAAACAAAATATTTACATCCAAAGACATGAAAATGTGGCACATTTGGCTTCCTTCCCTCGTATAATTCATATGAGGTTTTCTTTAAAATTGGCCTTATTAGGGCTTTATTCATAACATAACAAGCGGTGTTAACCGCATCTGCCCAAAAGTACTTAGGAAGGTTGGCCTCATTGAGCATAGTTCTTGCCATTTCCTCTAAAGATCGATTTTTCCTTTCTACAACACCATTTTGTTATGGTGTTCTAGGGGCAAAAAAATTATGCTCAGTGTCATGTTTATCACAAAAAGTTTCAAATTCATGGTTTTCAAATTCACCACTATGGTCACTTCTTATGGATGCGATACAAAAATCTTTTTCGTTTTGGATAACTTTGGCAAGTTTTTTAAACGATTGAAAAGCATCATTTTTGTGGGCCTAGAATAATGTCCATGTAAACCTAGAAAAATCATCCACAATCACCAATGCATAGTAATTTCCACCAAAGCTCATAGTTCTAAAGGGACCAAAAAAATTCATGTGCAAAAGTTATAAAGTTCCAGAAGTTGAAACCACATTTTTAGCTTTAAAAGAGACCTTTACTTGTTTTCCCTTTTAACATGCATTACAAAGTTTGTTTTTTTTCAAATTTGAGTTTGGAAGACCAATTACTAGTTCTTTAGAAACTAATGTATTTAAGTGATCCATGTGAATGTAAGCAATTCTTCTATGCCATAACCATGAATCATTTTCTTTACTCATAAAGCATTTAGCATCATTTGAGGAAATATCATCAAGACTAATCATATATATATTATTGACCCTATGACCAACAAACTTAACTTGCTTGTTATCCTTTCCCTTAATTATGCAACAAGTAGAATCAAATATAACTTTATTGCCCTTATCACACAATTGACTAATGCTAAGCAAATCATGTTTGAGTCTTTCAATAAGTAAAATATTATCAATTGATGAGGAAGGGATCTTACCAATTTTACTAATTTCAAGGATCTTTCCTTTGTTGTTATCACCATATGTGATATGACTATGTTTCTTGGGAGCAAGGGAGGAGAACTTGGAGCCATCACCGGTCATGTGCTTGGAGCAACCACTATCAAGATACTAACTTGAGCTTTTAGTCTTCAAGCACACCTACAACTCACATTCAAATTTTAACCTTTGTACCAAAATTGTCTTGGGTCCTTGTATGTTAGAATTAGGCATGATGCCTTTAGGAATCCAAACCCTTTTGATTCCAACCTTGGTGTTTATGTTCTTTCTAACATTGTAAGTAGATGCATTATGCCCTTTCTTACCACAATGAAAACATTTGACAATGTAGCTACTTGAAGTATTTGAGGAAACAAAGAAATTCTTATAAGACTTTTGATGGTTATTTGGATTAAATCCTAAATCGGCTTTTTGAAAAACACATTTTTGTTTTGCAAGAATGTTGTTTAAATCTTCAAGTTCTTTCTCAAATGTTTTACATGATGAGCAAGGTAAGGATATGGATGTGTTATCATGTGAGGAGCAAGTCATGCACAATGAGTTAGCATCAATAAGTCCTAAGGTCTTATTTTTAATTTTAAGCTCATTAATCTCCTTATTTAAAATAGAAACTTTGTTTACTAATCAGGAGATTGTCTTGTTAGAAGATAAAACCATTTTTGTGAGCCTCATAGATTCATCATGTAATTCTTGAAAAATATCTTGCAATTCATCATAAGAAGGTGGAAATTCTAAGTTAGAGGATATTACCTCGGTGTCGTTCTCTTCACTTTCTTCTCCTTGAGCCATGAGAGAAAGATGGGCTTCTTCATTCTCCGAACTATCGAAAGAGCTTATGTCATTGTCCTCCCATGCTATATATGCTCTCATTCCTTTCTTTTCTTTGGAAGACCTTTTCTCAAACTTCTCTGTTTTCTTAAGATACATAGGACATTCCATTTTCATGTGTCCCGATTTTCCACATTCGTAACATTTTGAAGGAGTAGAGGATCCTTCTCCTTTGTCATAAGCTTCCTTTTGAGGAAAATGCAGTTTTCTTTGGAATCACTTCTTCTTTAAGAATTTTCTAAACTTCCTCACAAGGAGACTAAGATTCTCCTCACTTTGCTCAATATTTTCTGCATCTTCTTCACCATCTCCATCATCATCTTCAATTGTAGAAGAGATGACTTTGAGTGCAATTCCCTTTTTCTTCTTATCATGCTCTTCATTTTGATTGAGCCTATTTAGCTCCAACTCATGTTCTTAATGCTTCCCAAATAAGGTGGCTAGAGACATTATTGATAAATCTCTTGATTCCGCAATAGTCGTTACTTTCGGTTTCCAATTCCTGCTCAAACATCTCAAGACTTTGTTAATAAGATCTTCATTAGGAAATGTCTTTCCCAATGAGATAAGATGATTAACAATATGTGTGAATCTCTTTTGTATCTCTTGAATACTTTCACCTTAGTTTATTCTAAACAATTCATATTCATGAGTAAGAGTGTTTATTCTAGATTATTTTACCTCACTTGTACCTTTATGAGTTACTTGTAAAGTATCTCACATTTCTTTAGCAGTCTTGCAATTTAACACCCTAAAGAATTCATCATATCCTAAGGATGTGGTGATGATGTTCTTGGATCTCAAATTGTATTGAACCTTCTTTTTATCCTCGTCAGTCCATTCATTCCTAAGTGTATTAATTTTCTCACCCTCTTTAGTATATGTGGGAGCAAAAGCACCATTTTTAATAGCGTCTCACACATCTAAGTCAATAGTTTCAATAAAAATTTTCATCCTTTCTTTCCAATAGGCATAATCATCCCCATTGAAATAAGGAGGTTTGTTTATAAAAGAACCTTCATTTGAAAAATCATTTGAAGCCACCACTTCTCTTGAAGCTGCTAAGCTCTTTATACAAGAGTCTAGCTCTGATACCACTTGTTACCAAGTGGCCTCAATACTCAAGAGGGGGGTGAATTGAGTTTGTAAAACAAGTTTGCAAATCTTTCGCAAAACGTTTGATAATCAATTTTCATTGAAGCTATTGAATGGATAAAGGTGATTAGATAGATGAGATGAACACTTTCACTTATAAATATAATTGCTAAAGGAAACAATATTTAAGCAATTCAATAAAACAGTGCACAAATGTAAAGAGAAGGGTTTAGAGAAACAAACACAATAGTTTATCCTGGTTTGATCACCAATCCACTTGTGATCTACATCTAGTCCTCAAGCAAACACTCGAGATTTTCCATTATATTTTCAAGTTTCAATAGGTGCTTGACAACCTTTACAAACTTGAGCACTCAACACTTTGGGATACCTCACCCTTGAGCTTGAGCCTCTTCAACAAAGGGATACCTTACCCTTTACACTTTAGGAGGGATGCCTCACCCTCTTTACAAAGTAATTCAGATTGATAGAATGAAACTCTCACAAGAGTAAATTAATACAAATTGAAGCTCTAATATGCTCTCAAAAGATATCTCAAGATTTTCACAAAAAACAGAGCAAGAATGTTTTCAGAATTTGATTCTCGTGTTTAAGTGTTAGATTGATGTTATGAATTGAAGGTTAGCCATTAATGAAGCCATAAGGCAAGTATTTATAAGTTATTGAAGAAAAGAGCTGTTGGGAGCATTAATGGGCAGTATTAAATGCTGATAAAATAGCTGTTGGGTACTGACAAACCACTAGTAATCGATTACATAATCTATGTAATCGATTACATGGCTGTTCCAATGTGTTCTTGGCTTTCTGGGCACTTGGTAATCAATTACCAGCTTGGTGTAATTGATTACATGGCCTCTGACTTACTTGTAATCGATTACCATCTCTATATAATCGATTACAAGGCTTCTTGAACGTGTTCTTGCCTTTCTAGGCTCATTGTAATCGATTACTAGCTTGGTGTAATCGATTACAAGGCCTCTGTTTGTTGTGTAATCGATTACAAACATCATGTAATTGATTACCCTGGCCTTTGAACACATTTTTCGAGTCCAATTTGTGATGTAAGTCATTTTTAACTTTGAGAAACTTGGATTGAACAATATTGACATGTGTTTTACACAATCCAAGATTAAAATCAATATTTTCTTAAAATATTAGCTTTCAATAACAAGTTGATTTCGAATGAACTTGAAAAACCATTTGAAGATCTTTGAGACACTTAGAGAGCATTTCACATTGATAATCAAGGACGTATATCTAATATACCTCTTTTGATCTTGGTTTTCTCTTTTGATATTGATCTTCATCTTGACTTTGTTATCATCAAAAACTCATTTGATATCCTTTAAGACATAAGCATTCACACTCTGGAGTTGGAAGTAAATACTGCATTTCATGCTGACGCTCAGATCAAAGCACAAATAATGTTGATAATTTGAATATGTTGGATATTTTTGGTTTTGTATGAGGCATAACATAATATGGTATGATATGATTTGGGCTTAGATTTTATCATTTTAGTATTTAGCATTTTGCTTGGAGGCATTGGGCTTGGAGGAGAAATGACATACTTGGATTGGAACCAATTTGACCCAAAAGCTAGCTTATAGATCTTTGGCTCATCCAAGCTTATAAATCACTCTTCTTCCTTTAATCTCTTCAATGTGGGACTTTCCACTTCACCATCACACACATTCACATGAATTTTCAACACTCATCCTCACATGTGAGTGTGTCAACCCATTTTTTTAGCTTATGGATCTTGTGTGGACTTTGCTGGCAGTCAACCCAATTACATTTGTTATCAGCTTTATGTGTGGGTTTCGCCCACCATGTTGGATATTTTTGATTTTTGTATGAGGCATAACATGGTATGATATAGTATGATTTGGGCTTGGATATTATTTTTTTTTTTTTTATTTACCATTTTTCTTGGAGGCATTGGGCTTGGAGGAGAAATGACATACTTGGATTCGAACCAATTTGACCAAAAAGTTAGCTTATGGATCTTTGGCCCATCCAAGCTTATAAATCACTCTTCTTCCTCTAATCTCTTCAATGGATCTTATGTGGGCTTTGCTAGCAGTCAACTCAATCACATTTGTTATCAGCTTTGTGTGTGGGCTTTGTCCACCATGTTGGATATTTTTGGTTTTTGTATGAGACTTTCCATAATATGGTATGGTATGATTTGGGCTTAAATATTATTTTTTTGGTATTTACCATTTTGCTTAGAGGCATTGGGCTTGGAGGAGATAAGGTTTCAAATGGAGAGAGATTGTGGAGAACAGAAGTAGGAAGCAGATTTATCAAATAAGTTGTAGTGGTAAATGTGTCACCCTAAAATTTTAGTGGCAGAGAGGCATTTTCTAAGAGAGCTAGGCTAGGTTCAGTCACATGTCTATGATTTCTCTCTCTATTGTCTTTCTTGTTCTTCATCTTTGTATCAACCTAATACCTTTCATAGTATCAGAGTTAGATCAATCCTTGGAGAATCAAGAAAATGCACCACCACCACCACTCTCTTCACCACAGTTCATTCCTCACATGTTCTCAAGCCCGGTACCTCTAAAACTTGATCAAACCAATTAGTTGCCATGGAAGCAGCAAGCTCCTCTAGCTACAATCAAGGGAATATTAGTGTTGAGTACAAAAATTGTTGTTATATTAGTGTTGAGTACGAAAATTGGGAACAATAGGACGAATTGAGTATGTCAAGTTAGATAGATCTTTGGCCCATCCAAGCTTATAAATCACTCTTATTCATCTAATCTTTTCAATGGATCTTGTGTGGGCTTTACTGGTTAGCAGTCAACTCAATTACATTTGTTATCAGCTTTTGTGTGGGCTTTGCCCACCATGTTAGATATTTTTGGTTTTTGTATGAGGCTTGACATGGTATGGTATGGTATGGTATGATTTGAACTTGAATATTGTTTTTTTGGTATTTACCATTTTGCTTGGAGGACAAATTACATATTTGGATTGGAACCTTAATATCTTCAATGGATTTTGTGTGGGCTTTGCTAGTTAGTAGTCAACTCAAATTGGAACCAATTGACCCAAAAGCTAGCTTATGAATCTTTCACCCGTCCAAGCATATAAATAACTATTCTTCCTCTAATCTCTTCAATGTGGGACTTCTCACTTCACCATCACACACATTCACATGTGTTTTCAATAGAATATATAGAAAGAAAAAATGGTCACGTGCCCTTGTGTGTGCTTATGGCCCCAAAAGAAACTTACAGTTCACACGAGTGTGTATTAAGACATGAATGAGCATGAAACAACTATAGATCACTTTAGATATATTACTTAGATCAATTGGGAAATTGAAACAATTATCCTATATATACAACAAACATCTGAACTATGCCTAGAAGTGCACAGTCTAGGTGGGGAGGTGATCAACAGGTTAGTAGTCAACCAGGTCAGAACCAATCGGATAGGCTGTGTGAGGACATCACCTTCACTTCTCTCCAACAAAGAACCCATCCCTTCACCTGTTTCTCAAAAGGATGTCCCCTCAACTTCCCTTCAATACAAGAAGGGCAAGCACAAAATGGTATCTTCACGCCAGTCATGCATAAAAAATAGATAATGAAACAACAAATACACCTACTGAGGTGTTTGCATACTCCAAAGTCCAAACCAATAAAAAATCTTATTAATCAACTATCATCATCTACAACACCAACATATGTAAGGTCTGTCTGTCTTACCCTTACATCCCCTTTAAGCCAGCTGGCAGCTTGAATATTAACACAGTTACTACTTCCTATGATGGCAGTATTACTTGCAAAGAGCAAGATCCTGTCCCATCTTCTAAGAACAAGACTTAGCTCCAACCTATTACTCTAGCTCTTGCCTCTAATCTTATTTAATCTCCTTCTATTTGTTACTTTCAATTCCATTTAATTAAGTTAATGGACACATAGAGAGAGATTAAATGAGGTTAGAGGCAAGGGTTATAACCAAAAGTTAGAGCCAAATTTTGTTGATCTTCTAAAAGCGTCCAAGGGTCAACTTCTAAATCAATGTCATGTTGTTTTGACTTCCCTGATGTTGCAGTCCTTGATATGGGAACCAGGTTCCTCTGAGGAACAGTCGAACTGTTGGAGTTAAACCCAGGATTTACAATGATGGGTTGAAGAGAAATAAAAGCAGAAATTGGAACAGATGGTGGATTACTGGAAAAAGAGCACTACATAGAGGGAAAGAGTACAGGTATTGCAGCTTCGATACGCCAACTGATAATGCATGGCAGTTGCATATGATCTAAGTCATTCTGCATTAGACAATAGACCATTAGACAAGCAACAAACCTACATGCTGCCATCTAATCAGCGTCATCCCTAAGATATGATATCAAGAATAAAATTTCCAAATTGCCAAATATGTTAAACAATAATGGTTACTAGCAGGACAAGGAAAGGGGAAAAAATGGAACCAGAATCCTTCAGTAGTTGCAAAGTTTTAGTAGTAGTAACGGGGAAAAGTCGAACATGGACCACCCAAAGGTGGTCTATGATGGAGCATGCTGAGATTAAAAGGTTAGATTTTTATAGATTTTAATTAGTAATACTTAGATTTGCATATAAATTTAATCAGATTATACTTTTTTATGAATAACTGTACAAATAAAAAACTTATAAATTTTAACTAATAATTTTTATATACACCCAAATTTATATATAAATATTGTCAAATAAAAAAAAAGTGAGTCCATCCATAGACCCAATCGTTTTGGGTCTATGATAGAAAGCTCTAGTGACTGAGACAAAGAAAATCTTGTCAAACATTATGTTCAATAACTCTTGATCAAATCCAGAAAATTCCCTTGTAAGTTCATTAATCGTCTTTGAAACTACTTTCAACCTAAGCCAACTTGGAGGACAACTACTCAACAATCCATGCAAAATCAACAACAAACAATCAAACAGGCCCTCAACAGAAGAATCTACTAAAACAGCTTCAGAAGGTGACTCCACCTCCCTCCTCAATAGAGAAGAGTGCATGGCATTCACCGAAATGTCTGCATCCTCATGAGTCATGCACAACTCAGCTACCTAGGAGACAGAGAATTACAGAGGCACGTGTATGTCTAATGTTATGCACAGAGGGCTCCCTGCATGGCATTCACCGCTGGCTTACTTGCCCCATAAGTAACTACACTTATTTATTGCTCAATATTATTTAACTGCTCGATCAAATCATTTGCAAAGTGTTGGATTTTATTATATAAATTTATTTTCTTTATTGTACAGATTTATTCTCTTATTTCCGTTATTAAGTAGATTTGATTTTTGTATTATGACATTTATTTATTGTAATTTAACTCTATTTTAGGCAAGTCATTATTGTCATAAGTCTATATAATGTAAAGCATACCTGTACAATTTATCAAGAAATAATATTCAAAAATATTCTTTCTCTTTCAAGTTGGTATCAGAGCTCCCGATCTAGGAACCTCTGTTATTTTCGCTGCAATCAGCCTTCATTGCTGATTGAACCAGCCTTCATTGCTGGGTTTAGAGTCAACCTTCATTGCTGGAATTCTAGCAGTGTTCATTACTACCTTCACTTCAAAAACAGATCAGATAGCCACTGTTCCACTGTCCACCTACCCCGTCATAGATCAACTTGTTTTCGTCGTCCTCCACTTCTAGTTATGCCGCCAGATAACGTCGTCAGAGTCGTACAGCTCCGCCCTCTCTCCATACCAGATTCACGTCATCTCCATCGGGATTCCATCCGCCTCCCCACACCATAAGCCACAGCACCCCAGCACTAGAAGCCACGTACCGTGAACCACCAGATTGTTGATGACCCGTGAGTCTTACTGGTGGCTTGCTGTCACCTACCCACTTGGTGCGTGTGTCATCGTCTTTGGCTTTTTTGCATCTTAGTTTGTTTCTTTGTTTTGTCTTGTTTGTTCCTTTGTTCTTTTTGTTACAAAATTGACCAGCCTTTGAAGTTCCAAAAAAAAAAGGAATGAGAGAGAGAAATAAAAAGAAAAAGAAAAAGAAAAAGAAAAAAAAGAAAAAAAATGAGAAAAAGGTTAGAATCATGTGTGTCAGACGACCAGATTAGTAAGAATTTTAATTTTTCATCTTTTTATGCTTCTAGAACTGAGAATTTATGAATTATGGACTCTGGTGTGACTGAGTATATGACCTTTTATTCACCACCTTTGTTATCTTATCAACTCTCTTCTAGTAAGCATCATATAACCATAGCTGATGGCTCTCACACCTCAGTTGCGGGTTCTGGTACTATTAAACTCCAGCCCTCTCTACACTTGTACAATGTGCTCTATATTCCTAAACTTACCTATAATCTTATTTCTATTCATAAGCTTACTAAAGACAATAATTGTGTCGTAACCTTTTTTCATTCTCGTTGTGTCTTCAGGATCTTGTCACGGGGAGGATGATTGGAGTTGCAAAAGAACAGAGAGGGTTGTACTATTTCCTCAATATGCTAGTTCATGGTGGTCCAGATCAGAAGTTGTTATCGTCTTGTCGTCAGTCTAATTCTGAGTTTCTTACTTTTCAAATTTGGCTACAACACAAGTGTATAGGGCATCCACCTTTTTCTTTGCTTAAGTCTATGTTTCCATCTTTATTCTTAAAAGAATCAACTGAGTCTTTTCATTGTGATGTTTGTGAGTTTGCCAAACACCATCGTGTTATCTTTTCACCTACTTCTAATAGAAGTGTTAAACCTTTTGCACTTATCCATTCTGATGTTTGGAGTCCTGCATCTACTTATAACATTTTTGACACTAAATGGTTTGTTTCTTTCATTGATGATTATACTCAAGTAACTTGGCTCTTTTTAATGAAAGACAAATCAGATGTGTTTCAGTTGTTTGTTCAGTTTTACCACATGGTTCAG
This sequence comes from Ormosia semicastrata, assembly GCA_029884595.1. Taxonomy (NCBI): domain Eukaryota; kingdom Viridiplantae; phylum Streptophyta; class Magnoliopsida; order Fabales; family Fabaceae; genus Ormosia; species Ormosia semicastrata. The sequence continues at coordinate 12,293,860 of JAQQTO010000047.1, read as the reverse complement.
ACCCAATTTGGAAAGTCCATTAAGCATTTGCGTTCTGATAATAGTAAGAAGTATGTCAACCAAAATTTATCTATATTTATTAAAGAACATGACATTGTACATGAACTTACGTGTGTTGATACTCCTTAGCAAAATAGTGTTGCAGAAAGAAAAAATTGTCATTTACTTGAAATCACCAAAGCTTTACTATTCCAAATAATGTCTGTTCCTAGCTCATACGGGGGGAGCTGTTTTAATTACTACATATTTAATAAATCAGTTACCATCTCGTGTTTTGAGTAATGTAAGTCATGTCCAACTCATGACCTCTTACTTTCCATCTGTTCCTATTATGTAGAGTCTATAGTCTCGTGTCTTTGGTTGTATGGCTTTTGTTCATGTATATCGCCAACATCGCAGCAAACTTGATCCTCATGTTGTCAAATGTGTTTTTTTAGGTTATGCTGCTGACAAAAAATGGTACAAATGCTATCACCCTTCAAGTCGTCATTTTTTCGTATCTATGGATGTCACTTTCCATGAAAATGAGTCCTTCTTTACTCGTCCTCAGCTTTAAGAGACGAACACTCAGGAAGCTGAGGTTGAGTTCTTCTCGCCTGGGTCCTTCCTTTCTTTACCATTTGACTCTACACAAGAATTAGCATCTTCTAGCACTCCACTTGAACTAGATAACGTCAAGGCCAAGGCTAGTACACCAAAATTGGTGTATTAGAGGAGAGAAAATTTTGAACTAGCCCAACAGCAACTTTAGGCATTCGAACCAATGGTAACTACTAAAGATACAAGTTTTCCTGTCCCTAAACTCCCTGTTTTTGAACCTAACCCAGATAATACTATTTCTGAACCTGATAACATGTCTTTGAATAATTGTGAATCTGGCCTAGATGACTTACCCATTGCATTGAGGAAAGGGAAAATGTATTGTCTCAATCCCAAGTACTATATTTCTCAATTTGTCACTTCTAAATATCTTTCCTTGCAGCACCAGAGTTTCATTTCAATTATAGATTCTATCAAAATCCCAACATCAGTACAAGAAACATTGAAGGATAAGAACTGGATTCAAGCTATGAATGAGAAGATGAATGCATTGGAAAGGAATGGAACATGAGAGATTGTTGAAAGGCCAGGTGACAAAAGGTCAGTTAGGTGCAGATGGATATATACTTTGAAATATTGGTCTGATGGTATACTAGACCGGTATAAAGCAAGGTTAGTAACAAAAGGATACACTTAGAATTATGGAATTGACTATGAGGAGACATTTATGCCAGTAGCCAAGATGACTACTGTAAGGATCTTACTCTCTCTTACTGCCCACTTTAGGTGGGAACTACACTAGTTTGATGTTAAAAATGCCTTTCTCTATAGAGACTTAGAAGAGGAAGTTTATATGAAAATTCCCTCTAGATATGATTCCACTAATGGATGGAACAAGGTATACAAGTTAAAGAAGGCGTTATACGTGTTGAAGCAGTCTCCACATGCTTGGTTTGGAAGATTCACAAAAACAATGGTGTCCCTGGGTTACAGACAAAGTCAAGGTGATCATACCATATTTTTTAAACATTCACAAGAAGGTAAACTCAGAGTTTTGCTTGTGTATGTTGATGACATCATTATATCAGGTGATGACTTAATTGAGAAACAACTTCTAAAGAAGAAATTAGCTACTGAGTTCGAAATGAAAGATCTTCGAAGACTAAACTACATCCTTGGGATTGAAGTTGCCTACTTCAAGCAAGGAATCTTCATTTCTCAAAGGAAATATATCCTAGATCTTCTCAAAGAGACCAGAAAACTCAGGTGTAAGCCAACTGGTGTACTAATTGAGCATAATCACAAAATGAGAAATGATGAAGAGAGTCCCAAGGTAGATAGATCTCAATATCATAGGCTAGTTGAAAAACTGATATACTTGGCACATACCAGACCTGATCTAGAGTGTGCTGTCAGTATTGTTAGCCAATTCATACATAATCCGAGGAAGAGACACATGTAGGTCATGGATCGAATTCTATAGTATCTTAAAACCACGCTTGGAAGAGGACTACTATTTAAAAAAGGGGGAAACCTATCCATGAAAGTATACACGGATGTTGACTATGCAGGTTCAGTTACTGACAGGAGGTCAACATTAAGTTATTGTATGTTTCTAGGTGAAAATCTAGTAACATGGAGAAGTAAGAAATAGAATGTAGTGGCACGGTCGAGTGCAGAAGTTGAGTTTCGAGCTATGGCACAAGGAGTTTATGAGTTGCTATGGATGAATATCATACTAGATGACCTGAGAATAAAGTATGAAGCACTTATGAAGCTGTTTTGTGATAACAAATCAACTATTAGCATTGCGCATAATCCGATTCAACATGACAAGACAATGCACATTGAGATAGACCGACACTTTATCAAGGAGAAATTAGATAGTGGACTCATAGCCACAGCATATGTTCTTTCGAGACATCAGTTGACAGATGTATTAACTAAGGGACTACCTACATAGCACTTTCAAGATCTTACTGGCAAGCTGGGAATGATAGATATCTATTCACCAACTTGAGGGAGAGTGTTAAACTTTATTATACATATTTATTTTTTTTATTGTACAGATTTATTCTATTATTTCTATTATTATGGTACATTTGATTATTGTATTATGACATATTTATTTCCTGTAATTTAACTCTATTTTAAGCAAGTCATTATTTTCAAAGTTATATAATGTAGATCATACATGTACAATTGATCAAGAAATAATATTCAAAAATATTTTTTCTCTTTCAAGTCAAAGGAATTGTGAGATTCATCAGAGCTTTGATTTACGCAGGAAGAATTAACTTAATAAGAGCCCTCTCTGCCCCATGCTGCTGCTTATTGCTTAAGTTTTCTAAGTCAAACACTTGAGAGAACCCTTTTATGCACCTTTTCATATCCATTCCCCCTTCAACAACTTCTCCTTCTTCAAGAGACATGGAATCAACTTTCCTTTTATCCCCCTTGATAGTTAATGGATCAGCACATGGACTGCACCAACCCCAGGGCTCCGAAAACTGGGCCTTAACAGAAAGTTCTTTACTCTCAGCAATGTTGATTAGCCATTGCCTATTGGTCTTCCAACCAAAGAGGACATCTTGTCCTCCAAGGAACCATTTAGCTTGCAACAACATTGAATCCTCTAGTGACCTCCCAAAAAGATGAACCAACTCCAAGAAAAGGGGTGCAGCATCAGGTCTAACCAGTAACCTTGTGAGAGTTCTTTCAATAAAATTGTTCTTATTCTCAAAAGCAACAGCCTTCTTTGGACTAGGTGAGGACAATTGTGTAGCATCAGCGAAGGACATATCATGTGTCTCCAGTTTCTCAATGAGGGCTTGTTCATTTAAAAGTAGCCTGAGTTCAACCCACTTCCAGTGAAATTTGGCAGGTTGCAGGGCATCTAAAACATGTACAAGCTTATCCTGAAGCTTAGATTCACTATTTTGTAAACTGAATTTTAGATTCACCATGTCCAGAAATCTAGCTCACATCATCCTTTGTATAAATAGATTGTGGCATCTTACAATCAATCATGGCACTTAGAAAAACCCAAGCATGCAGGGGAACAAATGCCATGGATTTTAAGTGCATAAGATCATAGAGACCCTGACAGTCTCTCAAACATACATCTCAAAAACGCAAATGTCGTATTGCATCACTTATGGCCATTGTTAGAGACTGGTAAAGTTGATTCATGTCTTCACGAACTGCTACATTAGCATTCATAATGAAGGGCCGCCACATAACAAAGGCAAATATTGAATAGGCAGGTGGAAAGACCAAACTTAGCGGAAGCATAAGCTGCATCCTTGAAAGTGCTACAATAGATGGTTCACCCAACAGATCCACCACTAATAAGCCTTCACAGATGGTTTTGCAGTTTCCAACAAGCAATCTAAACTAATGGACATGAACTTCAACTGAACTATCCACCTTAAAATCCCCAACCGAACGTGCATTTCCATTTGAATTGGATCTTGTGCTTCTGACAAATTGTACTACATCTAGCCCCTCTTTTAATCTGAGAATGGTAACCATTCTTTCCAGGCTGGTAACACCATATATAATTGCCCCAACATGAAGTGCAGAAACAGCAGTAGCAATTTTCATTGTTCTCAGAACCACAACTTTACTAGAGTTGTTTACAACATCATTTTAAATAGCGGTACTAGTATCATGGGTTTCAGGCGACAAAACTGAGTTTGAGATGCTTTACTAGGAGCAAATGTTAGAATTTTTATTTATGGACAAACATAAATCATATTATATAAAATTTAAATTAATTAAATATAAAAAATATTAGAATATTTTGTTTAGTCTAAATTGTGATCAGTATTGTTAATGGACCTATTATTGTTAAAGCACTTCTCATATATGTGAGTTTTATTTATGGGTCCTGTATATGAGTTTGTCATAGTGGGTAGGTTTAACCCATTTAATTATTTTTTATATATACAGGGAGAAACTCCTATTCCTAACCACTCTAGTGTGTACAGTTGCCTCATTAATACTGACGCGTGAGCAACTATTGTGGGATAGGAATAGTATCTCTCTCTCGTCGTGTTTTACTTTTCAGGATTGTTCGACAATATCTTCTTCATCGATGCTATTTCAAGGAAATCCTAAATTTTTTTATATGAAATTGATATGTTATAAAGTATTAGGATTAATAGATTTGATAAAAATATTTTCTATCAATTGGTATCAGAGCCAATGTTTTTAATCTTAATTATGACTATCAATTTTTTACTTTACCTATAAAATAAATGAGATTTAAAATTATAAAAATATGAAATATTAAATCATGTGATTTTCAATTCAAAGCTTTATTTGAAATATTGGATGATCAAGTCTTTGTGTTGGAGCAGCGTGCCTTTTTTGTTATTATCATGTGGAAAAATTGGACAATTATGTCCTTTGTGCTGGAGCGGCATACCCTTTGTTATTGCACTGCTCCATTATTTTCTGTGGCGGTACTGCACGGCGCAATCCTTCAACTTTTTTTTTTGAACGCTCCTTTTTCTTCCTTATTGTTTATTATGTGTAATAGAATCCTGTGTAAAGTAACAAATTTCAAAGCTTGTTTATTTTGAAGTTGTGTTTAATATAAAATTTTAGTAAAATAATTTTGTTCAGATTATCTTAAAAATATATATATATGCCTATTTATTATTTATTTCAAAAAATTTAGAGATTAAAATTATTAAAAATATATAGTATTATCCTCTTTTGTCTCTAATTTTTTTTTAGTATTATTGTGATGTTATTGGGCATGGTATATATTGTGCACTTTTATAGTTGATATTGTTTAGACACTGAAATCATTTTTGGTATTATTCTGTGCATAAATTAATATATAGTATTTTGAAAATTATTTATTTTGTTGTTATTTATGCGATTTGATTATAAGAGTTGCTATTTAAAGTATTGTGGTACTATATTGAAGCACTTTGCATAATTGTGATGCTATTGGATATCATATATATTGCACACTCTCAAATTTTGTGTTATTTGATTATTTAAATATTTTAGTATTATGTTGTATATATAATATTGCATAATGTTAAAAATTATTGTATACTCTCCAAGTTTTACCTGAATTTTTTTTTTTTAAGCATGATTGTGACACTAGTGAGAGTGTTGCACAATATGTACTCTCGGACTTGATATCTTGTTTAGTCACCAAATAATTTCAGTGTTATTTTGTGCATAAAATGTTATGTAAAATATTATATATATTGTTATTTCTTGTTATTCTTTATGCAATTTTGTTTTGAGAGTAATTATTTAAAATATTCTGGAGCTTTTGGGCACTTTTCAAGATTGCGAGTTCACCTTCACGGGACCAATTATGTTGAGGTGTCAATTTTGTTGATATTTTGTTAATAATGTTGCATTGGAAATTATATTAATAATGCGCTTACCTTATCGGTTTGCCTTTATTAATGTAATTTCTAGTAATTTATTGAGTGATATTATTTTGGGCACTTTTCATAATTATGATCTCGCCTTCGCGGGACCAATTATTGCAAGATGCTATTTTGTTGATAAAATATTGTTATGTTGTGACTTTGGGGATTATATTGATAATGTGCTTACCCTATCGGTTTGCCTTTATTAATGTGATTCCTAATGATTTGTTAAAGGCATTGAGATTCTGACCTTAGAGTTCTCAGTATCCTTTTGGTACTAGCTTTAGGGACATGATTTTGATGTCTGTGGGAGTCTGCTTATGTGTTGTAATTCGAGACCTTTAGGCGGGATTACAATTGCATGGGAAAACTCAATTATGGTTTTGCTCAAATATTGTACATGTTGATATGCTTGACAAAATCTTCCCTTAATGTATCATTATTTCAAGCTTCATCGATGCAAATGAGTGTTATAACGAAATTGAATGGGACTAATTTTGAGGACTAGGTGGATTCTGTGAAATTGTTCCTTGCTGTCTCTAATATTGATGCTGCTCTCACTGAGGATGAATCTCAGAGACCCACAAATGCATCTTCTGCTACAGAAAAGAAGAAGCATGAAAGGTGGGTTCAATCCAATAAAGTTTGTTTGATGACCATGAAATATAGTATGAAAAAAATTATTAAAGAGAGCATTCCTGAAACAAATAATGGTAAAGAGGAAGAAATTTGTTAAAGGGAAGAATAGTAAGCCTCAGTTTAAGAAAAGTGAAATGATAAGCCTGGATATTCTTCTAAGCCATCTTCTGGGCCTAGTGAGCATTCTAGTGTTAAGCCTAGATATTGTTTTAATAGAAATTGTAAGTTTTGTGATATATATGGGCATAAGCAGTCTGATTGTTTGAAGTTTAAGAGTTGACTTGAGAAAAAGAAAGAAATTCAGAAGCAGGAGGAAACCAAGTGAAGAGAAGTTAATGATCATAGTAGGAAATGGAGCTAAGGTCAAAGTAGAATATATAGGAATAGTTTCATTAAAGTTATGTACTGGACATAATTTAGTTTTGAAAGATACAGCTTATGTACCTTCTATGAGGAGGAATTTGATTTCAGTTTCTGTTTTGGATAGTTGTGGCTACTCTTTCCATTTTAGTAATGCAAAAGTTTCTTTATATTATGGTTCTGTTGTTGTTGGTTCTGGAGTCCTGTCTAATGGTTTATACATGTTAAATGTTGATTCTTTCTCTGTTGATCAACGGGATTCAGATGTCAATAATGTTGTTGGGAACAAGCGTGGTAGAGTTGTTGAAAACCTTTCTATGTTATCGTACAAACGTTTAAAACACATATCTAAGGAGAGAATGGAGAGGTTGATCAAGGAGAATATTCTTCATGATTTAGACTTCTTTGATTTTGATATCTGTGTTGATTACATAAAAGGGAAACTTACAGTTGGAATCAAGAAGAGTGGGGTTACCAAGAGTGAAGGAATACTATAATTAATTCATATAGATATTTGTGGGCTCATTATTCCTATTGCAGAAAGGCGAAATCGTACTATTATGGATATGTTGGGATGTATGCTTAGTCATTCCACTCTTTCAAAATTCTTGTAGGGATATACCTTGAAAATCGCTGCTTATATATTGAATCATGTGCCAAGTAAATCTGTGCTGAAGACTGCATATGAGCTTATGATAGGCAAACGGCCTACCTCGAAGCATTTTCGTGTTTGGGGATGTAGGGCAGAGGTGAGACCTTATAACCCACATTTAAAGAAGTTTGATCCCAAAACCATCAGTGGTTTCTTCATTGGCTATTGTATTAGCTCAAGAGGTTCTAAGTTCTATTGTCCTTCTTATACTAGTAGAGCTATTGAATCTGATCGAGCTGTCTATTTTGAAGGGGACTTAGGACATGGTGGAACTCAGAAGCCGCGTATTGTTGATTTTAGTGAGGAACATGTTGTTGTTCCTATTCCTGTTGATCCCTTTCTAGGGATAATGCCATCTCCTCTTATCTATAATGATATATCTATAATGATAATGTTGTTGATCCTGTTGATAATGTCGATATCCCTCAACAAGTCAAAAATAATGTACAAATTCTAAATGTTGTTGTGACTCCACTGAGAAGATCTGAGCGGGTTCTTATATCCACTGGTTCTACTAGATTCAGGGATTATGTTGTGTACCTGCATGAGCATGAGTTTAATTCAGTTGAGGATTCTGATCCTATTTCTTTTCAAGAAGCCATGGTTAGTCCTGATAGTGCACAATGGCTAGTGGTTATGGAGGATGAATTGGCTTCTATGAAAAAGAATAATGTTTGGGAATTAGTAGAATTGCCTACTGGTTGCAAAATTGTTAGTTGTAAATGGGTCTTTAAGACCAAACCTGATGCTAGAGGTGAAATTGAGAGGTATAAGGCCAGACTTGTTGCTAAGGGATATAACCAGAGGGAATGCATTGATTATAAGGAGACTTTCTCACCGTTCTCCACTAAAGACTCTTTTCGTGTTGTGATGGCCTTGGTTGCTCATTTTGATTTGGAGTTTCATCAAATGGATGTTAAGACCGCCTTCCTAAATGGTGATTTGTATGAATATGTGTATATGGATCAACTTGATAGTTTTGTTGAAAATGGTAAAGATCATATAGTGTGCAAATTGAGATGACCCATTTATGGATTGAATTAGACTTCCAGGTAATGGTATTTGAAATTTAATTATATTGTTAGTTCTCTTAGTTTCAAAGAGAATACTGTTGACCAATGCATTTATCTGAAGTTTAGTGGGAGCATATTCATCATTCTTGTTTTATATATTGGTGATGTATTGTTGGAGAGTGATGATTATGTTTTTTTGAATGAGACAAAGCAGATGTTGACAGCACATTTTGATATGAAAAATCTTGGTGATGTCTCTTTTGTATTAGGTATTGAGATTCACCGTGACAGATCTCATGGTATTCTTGGCTTATCTTAGAAAGCTTATATTGAAAGGATTCTGAATAGATTTAATATGAAATTTTATAATCCTTGTACTGCACCTATTCAAAAGGATGAAAGACTCTCTAATACCCAGTGTCCTCAAAGTGATAAAGATATTGCTGAAGTGGAGAAAGTCCTATATGCTTCCGCTGTTGGCAGCCTTATGTATGCTCAAGTTTGTACACGTCCTGATATTGCTTTTGTTGTTAGTGTACTTGGGAGATACTTGAGCAAACCTGGTGTGGCTCATTGGCAGGCTGCAAAACGAGTTATGAGGTATCTACAGAGTACCAAAGACTGTATGCTCACCTATAGGAGGTCTGACCGCCTTGAGGTGATAGGCTATACTGATTCTGATTATGGTGGTTGTTTAGATGACTACAAGTCCACATCAAGGTATATCTTTATGTTAGTAGGAGGAGCTGTTTCTTGGAAGAGTGTTAAACAGACACTTACAACTACTTCTACTATGGAGGCAGAATATATAGCTTGTTATGAGGCTACGCGTCAAGTGATATGGTTGAAAAATTTGATTACTGAATTTCTATAGTGGAGAGTATTTCCAGGCCTCTTACTATTTATTGTGATAATTTTGTCGCAGTGTGCTTCTCTCAAATTAATAAAAGCTCAAAGCGTTCAAAGCATTTTGATACAAAATTCATGTTTGTTAGAGAGAAGATTCAGGAGTTTCAGACTTGTGTTGAGCATATCACTACAGAACTTATGGTTGCAGACCCACTAACTAAATGTTTAGCTGTTAAAATTTTTATTGATTTTGTGACCCGTATGGGTATAGTGAGGTCTTTTGATGTTTTGGGTTAGTGGGAGTTTAATTTTGTAATTTTGTTATGACTTCATTTTATTATGTCTCGAGACAATTATATTATTATTATCGTTGTCATATAATATTGTTATTGTTATTGATCTGCCCAGTTTTGTTTATTTATGATATAACATATTGTGGAGACATTTTGGACCCACTCTCATTTTGTTGTTGTGCTAAGATGTTAAATCTCAGAAAGCATCTTGGGCGGATGCTTAGGGTCATTTTGTTAGGAAATGCACTTTGATCACATATTAGCATGCAAATTTTGGATGTGCTTTCCCATTACCTATTTACCACATTTTGATGGGTCACCGAGATATGAGTATATTGCATGTATGATATCAGTACTCCTTCAAGTATGATTTTCTACATTGTTGGGATACTAGTAGTTTCATTTTGGACCATTTGTTGAGAGTGCTAGCTCGATTTTGACATCATATTGTAGCTACATATTGTTTGATTAATCTGGAGAATTATTTTCTTATTAAAATGATATAATGTGACTTATGTTGTCCAAGTGGGAGAATGTTAGAATTTTTATTTATGGACAAACATAAATCATATTATATAGAACTCAGATTAATTGGATGTCAAAAATATTAGAGCATTTTGTTTAGCCTAAATTGTGATCAGTATTGTTAATGAGCCTATTGTTGTTAAAGCACTTCTTATATATGTGGATTTTGTTTATGGGTCCTGTATATGAGTTTTTCATAGTGGGTAGGTTTAACCTATTTAATTATTTTTTTATATATACAGGGAGAAGCCCTTATTCCTAACCACTCTAGTGTATACAGTTGCCCCATTGATACTAACGCGTGAGCAACTATTGTGGGATAGGAATAGTATATCTCCCTTATCGTGTTTTACTTTTCAGGATTGTTCGACAATGTCTTCTTCATCGATGCTATGTCAAGGTAATCCTAAATTTTTTTATATGAAATTGATATGTCATAAAGTATTGAGATTAATAGATCCGATAAATATTTTCTATCAGTAAAAACTCCTGCAAAAGCAGTAGAAGCTTCTGTTGCAAGAGCAATCTCAAATACACGGCTTTGACGTTCTCCCAAGGCTTCCTTAAGCAGGCACAGACAAGTAATATGCATTTGCAAATTGTATTTTAGTATAGTTATGTTAAGAGTCCCACATCGTTTGCCTTAATCTTTTAAGTGCAGTTTATATATGTATTGAGTCACTTCATTTAATATTAATTAATTTTAAGTTAGAATATCACATGGAATTAAACTCAAGATTCTTTTTGCATTACCAACTTTGAGCAAACGAATAATCTTTCGAGTGTAACTTATATATTTGCTGAACAGCACCACATTACTGCATTACATCTCTCATGCCTGAACCTACTCCAGATGGTAACTGGCCACCACTTATCTTTAGACAGAAAAAATCATCAGGGTTCTCAACTCCTGCAGGAACTCCAAGGGGAAACCCTAACTCTCCATCCACTGACCGTCTAGACTCAAGTTCAAAAGCAAGTCTCTTATCACATGTAGTATAGTCTTAAAATTTTTCTCCTACTCAATGACACTAGTCACACTGCTATATTTTTTCAATAAATAACGAGCAAAAAGCTAAGGCTCCTGAACCTAAAACCCTTCCATTAGATGCTATAATAGCTGCAGCACGATGCATAACAGATGACAGAGCTTCAGGAATAAGATCTACTGCAGCAAGAACATTTTCATAATTGCATCAAATACAATGTTGGACAAGGAAGGCAGGCTAAACACAATCAATCTCATATCCCAAAAATCCATAAAAAATAACTGTCCAACATAAGCATAAAGATAAAAAATAAAAAATTCTGAAAGCACCTGTTCAATGATAAAAGATAAGAAAGAGAAAAGGTGAGGGGGATTAACTGGGGAGCTCATACATAGTCATGGCAACCCCACTGAAGGTTCAGCAAACTTGCACTTAGTTTTGAAACAAAAATAATAATATCATCACTTTTTCTACACCACTTTTACATTAAATAAAAATAAAAATTTATAGTTAATCACGTGTATTAATTAATTAATGAGAATTATGTATATTAATTAATTAACAAAATACTAATTAACTAATTTATATACATAATTATTACAAACTTGTATTTCATTAACAAATATAAAATGTGGTGAAAAAAAATAATGAGAGAAAATTGAGATTGTTTTTGAATTTTGCAGTCGGCCTTTATAATAAGACAAACAATGATTTGTGTCATCAACTAGTAGATAGAGGATTTCTTCATTTTGGCAATAGTAGATAAAGGATTTCTAATTTGACAAGTGCAAGTAGAAGTGGAGGAAATTTTAAATTTAAATTATACTGCCCTGAATTAGTTAAGATTTAAGATGACAAACAAAAGGAGCATAAGAAGCACTAAGATGCAACAGTTTCCCAAGTGCTTTTTTAAATAATAATAATGGTAATAAATTAGTGAAAATAAAAAAATATATTATAAAACATTATGTTAGAATGTTGAAAATAAACCATAAAAATTAATTAGGTTCATGTATAAATAGTTAAGATAGTGTTATAGGAAATAATTTAAATTTATTATTATTATCTTGTAAATAGGTGATGTATTTATTCTCTTGATACATATAGATATCATGTGTCCTGAGTGTCATTCACTCAAGCAGATTCAAAAACCTTTCCTAAATTTAAGTTAATATCAGAGCGGATTTCGATCCAACTCTATTCATCTATTCTAAATCATTATTCAATGATAAAATTTTTGAGCCGCACATCTTACCGGCTGTTCCAATCTCTGTCGCGCATCCTACCGGCACCTTTTTCGGTGAATATTCAACATCTTTGCCACCAAAATCAAGTCCAGCATCTCCAGATAGGCCCAACCCCCAAAGCCACTCCACCATCGAAAACCCCACGCGGCGCCACCATCCGTCAGCCTAACTCACCACCGTCGGCATGTGAGGGCGCATCCGGCCTCGGCTCCGATCGCCGTTGACCCCATTTGGTTTGCCTTGACGTTTCCGGTCTAGTTATGTTCTTATATCTCACACTGTTGTCTCTTCATATTGTGAGTCTCTTCCTAAGGTGCTTCAAGTCTTTTGTGTTGCAATCTAATGATGAGTTCTTCTAATTTTATGGTCACATCTGATCCAAAGGAGTAGTTAACTCTCTCCAACTTATTTGTTCCATCCATCACAAGTAAAAGATTGATTGGTTCTGCTACTTACAAGTTGATGGGACCACAGCAAGTGTACTGGGTCATTATGTAATAAAAACGATGAGAAAATCAAATATCGTTCTCATGGATCAATGACCAATTACGAATTCATGAACTTAGCTACTATTCAAATAGAACTTTGGTTCAAAGGGAGCTCAATTTTAAACAACTAAGCATGTAGGATATTAAATTAAAGATGAAGATTCTTTTTGGTATTTTAGCTTTGACAAATTAACAAACACTTAGAACACAAAAGAGATAGAAATTCAAAGATAAGAAAGAGTTGGGATCAAGTTTCATTTGATTTCATTTGCAACATATTAATTTTGGGTTAAAACAAATTTCTACTTCTATTTTGTTATCGGATTTGCCTAAATATCCAAGTCCTAATTCCTTAGGTACAAGAACCTTAAATCCTAGTTAAAATCTCTAATTCCTTAGGTGATTCTAAAAAGGAAAAAGCATTAAGATTAAGAATCCAACGAGATAACAAGTATTCATTGACTATTCCTAGCACGATGAATCACAAGGTTCACAATCTCAAACAAAATTTACACATCAAATTCTCATCCAATGCATAAACCTAAAAAAATCATTCTAAGGATGATCAAACCCTAGAAAGCTTTAAGAACAGAGATTATAAACTCAAAACAGAAGAATCCATTAAGCATAACTAAAACCCAAGTCAAATACAAGCAAAATCCATCAAAATCCACTTAATTCTAACAATGGAGAGTTTAGCTAGACATAGAAATAAATGTAGAAACTAAAACAATAGGGAAGAAGATGCTAAACTCCATGGAAGATTGAAGAAAATCTTAGTGCCCACTCTTCTTCTCCTCAAATCCACACCAAAGCTTTCCAAATTAGGTCTCCTCCTTCCTATGTCCCAGTCTGTCCCCCAAAAAACATCTTTTCTTAACCACAAATAGCTCTTCTGATGTGAATTGGACCAAAATGTAAATGGGCCCGCGTGACACTCATCGCCCAGCGGCCAGTTGGTCACCTGGCGACCTAAGCTATTTTTTTTTAGTGAGCATTTTGACTCTCCATCACCCAACGCCAGTTGGCCGTCCGGCTACCTGGCTTCTGCTACTGCTTCCTTTTTCCTTGTTTTTCTGAGCTCCTGGTGGTCCAAGATACATGTCTGGCAGTTCAATGGCATTGCTAACTCTTCTATTTGGCCCTATTTTTCATAGTTTCGAGTTTCATCCTTCTTTAACCTGCACTGCAAATAACATAACATAAATGAGATGTAAAACATTCTGAAATACAACCAAACTCCATGAAATTCATCAAATTAATCATCTTATACCATCATGGTCAAAAGCTGGATGCAAATGGCTAAATCCAATCAAAAAGCATAAGTAAAAACAGATAATTCATAGGATTATCACCACTCTAAACTTAAAACATTGCTTGTCCTCAAGCAAAAATAGAACAAGAGAAAAGAAAACATAATAGTCACCAACTTTATGCTAACTGATGGAAGGGAAATAAGTGTGTCCCATAAGCCATAAATAGGCAAAGCAGCCATCCAAACAGTCCTAAGAGTTTAACCTTCAATTACGCAACTTGAGGTTCAAAGGAAATGAGAAGTTGGAGTCATACCAACAATACACTGATCAATCACAACTTGGAAGTTAATGGATTTGGCAACTAATGCATGCAAAGTGATTTGCTTTATTAACCTCTCATTTAGGTAGATGCTCGCTCATTTTCTCTTGTATTTGGGCCTGTGTTTCTTTTAATCAACACAATTTGAGCCCACCCCCTATGAATTTGATTTTCATCTCAAACATACAAGCTCATGATTCACAAAATATAACAAATAGAAGGACTTAATTCAAGGTTGCATTGGTGCCAAGGTACAAGGTAGATAAAATGAACATGTAAATTGCTACCTTAGAGAGCAAGTGAGCATTGGTGCTTCTAACAAATCTTCAACTCACAAAACTCATACCTTTCAAATTCTCTCTCCCCCCTTTTTTTCTTTTTTTGTATTTTCCTAGTAACCTACATAGTCTCAAAGGGGTATTTGATCATTGTGTCAAGTATTTCCCCAGTAACCCATCAGTCTCAAAGGGGTACCCATTCAACAAGTCAACTCTTTTTCATACCTTTATAGATTTCAAATTGAACAATTAACCCAACATAAAATCACCGCACTCCAAACTTGGTTTCTTGTCAACTTCTTAATATATTAATTTCAATGCTCACCTAGCCCCTTCAGGTGGGTCAGATGTTACTTATGTGGCTAATCTCAATTAGAAGGGTTTAACAAAAAAAGAGGATCATTAGGCTCAAGGGGTAATGCAAAAGATATGATCATTGGGTTAGCTTTTGACTACTGGCTTAACAAGCAAAATGCCTTTATCATGTTCAAACATTGTGCAAATCAAGAGAGCATCAGAAAATCAGGCAAATTTAGGAGAGTAAAGCCTCAAAAGTGTCCCCTCAGTAATAAAGTCATGTTGGAGGCTAAATACTCCTACCCAAGACAAGGAATGCAGACTAATCACAAAAATGGTGTCAATTCATTAACAACCAAGCAACAAGATTCATGTATGTATTGTATGAAACCATTTCTAATAAGCTTCAAGCAACAAGATCACACAATTTTCAAGTTCCACAAATAAGCATGCAAGTTGATTGATTCCATCACAATTTTAGATTCAGGTCTGGGCACCCAAAAGAAAAACTACCTCCATAGTTTAGAACCAAGTTGAAAACAGGATAACTAAAGACAACAAAACACAAGAAAAACTAGCATATAAACTCTTAAGTTAATCCTAATTACCAAGTAGAACTAAAAACTCCTAGCCTAAAGATGAAATGTAAGAAAGCTAATAAAAGTCAGAAGGGAGAGAAGGAAAAATATCTGGTGGGTTCTGAGTAGAACCCATAGCAAAGCTCCTCATAGTTTTTTCTTTCCCGAAGCTAGGACGGACTAGTCCTCGTCCGACGCTTCCTCTTCTGAGTCATCCTCTCCTTCATCTTCTTCTTCTTTTGTCTTCTCTTCAGTTTCTTCTTCATTCTCTTCAGCTTGATTCCTCTCTTCCGGTGCTGTCGAATTAGAGGCTTCAAAAGGCCTCCAGTCCACAAACTGATCCACCTCCTCAACTGTTCGGCTACTCATAGGAGTGACATTGAGATTAAGTCCCTCCCACATCTGTCTTATGATATCCTCCATCCTCCGGTTATCTTCTCTTGAAACTTGTCACATTCTATGTAAGGCTTCCATGTTGTGACATAAGGCATCCCTTTCTCGCCCAGCTAAGCTCAAATCCGCTGAGGTTGAACCCTGATTTTGAGCTTGGAGCTCTCTTCTAGTTCGTCTAGTTCTCAAAGGTCTTCCTCCACCCCCCACAGGCTCGGTGTCCTCTACTAAACAGTGAGCGGAAACGAAATGCATGTCAATTTTTGTAGGACTCTTCATTGGTGTCAGGTTAGCCTTCGACACCTTAGTTCTTTCACAAAGTAAAATGATTAGATGGGGATAAGCTAAGGTTGCTGATGTTGAATTGGCTATACTCTGGATGTTTTCACAAATGATCTTACCAATATTCAGTCTTCCCACTCATGATTGCACACACCAATCTAGCTCGGTCAAATTTCACATCTGATTTATTTGTGTTGGGGAGGAGGTTTAAAATGATGTAAGAGGCCCAGAATCTAGGGATAGTTTTAAGGTCAGCAAAATTGACTTTTCTGGGCTTGTTTCCTTTGGTAAATTCCCAGATAGCTTTTGGTCGGCATAATACCCTCAACATTTTATCCAACTCCTCCTTTATCATGGATCCGAGTCCCCTTTCCTGGAATTCTTCCCAAATGCTTTTTCCTTCCTAATTGGGCTGAGTGTTCAGGACTTCATTGATTGTGTCAGGATCAAAAGGGATATACTTTTTCCAAACAAAACTCATTGCTATTGGGGTTTCCCTTTTTGAGATGAGGGCATTGGCAAAAAATTCTTTCACTATTTCATTGTACCCCTCTATGGGGTACGAGACCAATGTTTCCCACCTTCTTCGATGAATTTCTTGCATTACTGGGGGGATTTGAGAAATTTTAGACAAAACCACACCGTTCTCTCTTGAATTATCCCCCTCTTATGCATAGTGTTGTAGTGTTTCTTGCACCTTGCTTATCGGAATCGTCTTCTGTCAACTGCGCGTCCACTCAAGGATGAGCCATCAGCTTTTCTCTTTACGGGTAGCTTAGAAGTCATAGTACTCAACCTGTAGAATATCAACAGAATCAATACTCAAATACAATCACAAAACATCTTACAAGCCATATCTTATGCTCAAGCAAAGCTAAGTGCAGTAGATCCATAAAGTTCAAGAGCAACATCTTTTCAATTTTAGAAGCTTTTATTATTTTAACATTCACATTTAATTTCACATTCCAGAACTTATCAAGAGCCAACACTTGTAAACCCATAAAATAATATAGAAGTTTATGCCCAAAAATTCAATTTCAACTAATTGACCAAAGATTTTCACAAACTTAGGCTAAGAACAACCCACATTTAACTTTAGTTGCAAGTCCAGAACCTCAATTTGATAATCAAAGCCAATTGTATCAAAGAGCCCCAAATTTGATCTCACCCAAACCCTCATCAAACAAATTTTCCTATTATTCCTCATTCTGGACAGAATTCAACGAATTGAAAATGGAAACATATCATACATAAGTTAAATTGTATATCCAAACAATCAATTTGCAGAAAACCTCATGCTACCAGAAAAGCCCAATTTCACATAGTGTGAACCCTAACCATGTAATTAACACAATCCCACATCATTCACAATCAATCTCAAGAATCTAACAATGGAATCAAGTTAACAACACACGCAATTGCAAGATTAAATCATTAATTTATCACAAAATTCATTTCACACAAAACTCCCAAATTGGCAAATTCAAACCCTAAACCTATAAATCTCACAAAAATGAGGACACTCTCATTATCCAAAACACCAAAGAAAATCCACCATTAATTGCAAAATGATTAACAACCAAACAAAGATACTAATTAAACTTGAAAACAATTAGAATAAAAGAACATACCGTAAGAGGGGGCAATAATGGAGGAGAGAAAGAGAGCACGAAGAGGGAGAAAATGCAAGGAGAGAGAAAACATGTGAGAGAGAACGTGACAACGGATAGAGAGGGAATGAAATGAAACTATGGTGATAGGGAAAGAGAGCTATGGACGTGAAGAGCTCTGTTCTGTGTATGTGAAAGTGAAACAGGGAGTGAAAAGTGCAGAGTGTGTCTGCTACGTGAGGTAAAATAGAGGGGGTTTTTTTTTGGGTCGAAAAAGGCCGCCCGGTGGTAATCCCACTGCTTGGCGGTACAAAGATAGAGAACCCCCATGAAAATTTCACGCGACTGGCCAGTGGTACTCTCACCGCCTAGCGGCTTGTAAAAATTAGGATCGCCTAGCAATACTCTCACTGCCTAGCATCCTCAACTCAGAAAAGGGCCCATTTTTCTTGCATCCTACAACCTAGCTGCCATTGTACTGCCCAGCGGTATGGTTATTGCAAAATTCTACATTTGAAACCTCAATTTTTTTTTTCAAAATCATGCTATGTTTATTCCCCTTTTTATATTAACATCAATTACAGAATGCATCTAACTAAAATGAAAATCATGCATGAAAAGAATAATAAAAATACAAAATGAGTTCACACACTCCAAACTTAAATAAAAGCACTTACACATAAAATTCTAGAATTAACCAACACATTAAAGATGTAACAAAGCGAATTATAACATATTCTACGATTCAAAAACACATCAACATAAACTTAATATACATGATTCCACACTCTTCTTCTATTTGTTCTTAGCCTTTGGAGCCATACAAAGTGACTATAACACTTTATACTAGCAGAACAAAAATAGAGTGACTACATGAACACTCTACATGAAAAAAACTAAAATAGAGTGACTACCTCTATGTGAAAACTCATTTGCATGAATGCCTAGTCTCCTATTTAGTTCTTTTTATTAAGCCTCTAAGTCCCTTTGAATTCACTAATGATAATCTTGGTGAAAAAAAAAACAAAAAAATATCACCTAATTGTAGAATCGCTCAAATCGTATCGGTGATATGGAATCACACTAATTCGCATAATACATGCACGATTCAAAGTCATCTATGATTCACTACATGATATGAGTCACTGCTTGCTGAATCATGCGATTCGAATCGTGAATTAAGCTATTCTAACATCTATAGTTTAGGTAGGGAATGAGGAAAAAAAGAAAGATGACTAACAATAGTATACTAAATATTGATAAATGTGTCATACAATACCCTAACCTAATGCTCCTTTTTATTTATATTAATAATTGGGTCAAGTGTATAAGTACTACTAGTACAATCCCAAGCCTACTAACAATAAGACTAAGAACCCTAATATTCTAACAAAAACAAGTAACAAGGGAAGTAATTATTATATGGGAAAGTTGCAAAAAGAATAAAGTAGTAGGAGCTAGACTTTCACTAAATATGCCTCAATCCATTTCTTCTAGAAGTCTTCACCACATGGCCTTTGTTCAAGGAAAACACCAAGCTTAGTAAGTTGTGATCCTGAAAGAGCCACTTCATAGACTTGACCATCCTGTCAAAGTAAGCACAATCATGTAGGATCAAATGCCTTCGTAACAAACTGGCATTGGAAGGGCCCACTAAATCCAAAATAACAAAAAAGAAAATACACAAATATGGATATATCTTAGAGGTAGCCTTAATGTTCAACAAGCAAAATAAAATAATGTTGGGAATCGCGGATACATCATGCAATGAAAAACAGAATTCCCACCAAGGATCCATGTGAAAAAGTCATAATCTGAGTTTTTAAAATTGTTTACCTCTTGAAGAATAATCAAAAGGAAGTGATGTGAATCACCAACACCGTAACAACGATGATATTTCTGCGATATCCACACGAACAGACTCACGAACGTCCAATATCCATAAATAGGAGTCCCACGTCTCTCACACAATGCTAACTGCGAAGAGAAGAGAAGAACCTGTCACTCTCTCACTCATTGTTTTTGTCAAGTGCGGTTAGGGTTTGTAATTCGTGCCTTAGTAGCCTGATAATTATGATTTTTAACATATTAATTATCCACACAATTACCTTATTAATGATGTCCAAATTGTAACTAAGTGATCTTAGCACTCATTTAGATCATTGGGTTGAATTGAGCTTTAAAGCAAAATTTTTGGATTTTAATGCATATTGACATTAGTTCAGTATTTTGATCATAACTTGAGTTTTAGATCTCTGATTTTGATGTTCTTTATATGCTAGGAAAGATGAGAAAAAGATCTACAAGTTTTGCAAAATGTCAAATTAGAAAATTCAGACGTTTAAGTGGTCAAATACAGCCTTGAAGTTGGACCAGTGGTACTGTCATGAATTCTGGACACACCTTTACTATTTTGGGCATATCTCACTCATTTCAAGCCCAAATTAAGCATGTAAGCACTCCTTGGAAAGCTTACTTTAAAGGCTATCTGATGGACTTGATTTGAATTAGAGATTGTGACAGAAATCCAAAAGATGGAAACATGGAAAAAGTGAAGGAATCATTGGAAGGTGGGAGACACACTTTCATAATGAGAAAATAATTCATTGGAAGGTGGGAGACACACTTTGATAATGGAGGAATAATTAACAAAAGTGGGTGAACCACTTTTGACTCGTAGTGGATGATGAAGAGGAGATCAATCATATTTTGATGAGCGAATGGAGAGCTTTTACGTAGGGAGAAGTGTGGTTATTGTAGTTTTAGTTTTTGATTTTGGAGACTTCTCTTCTTCTCTTCCTCTCCTCCTCTCTCTTTGTTATTTTTATTTTTGTATAGTTCTTGAAGGTTCTCCAATGGTGATGGCTATGGAGAGCTAAACTTCTTTAATCATTCCAAGAGATTGACATTCTTGATGATTAATCTTGAGATCTTGTTTTAATTGTTATAAATTCATCTATTAATCAAGTTTCTCTTTCTCTTCTTCTCTTATTTAAATTCTGATTTAATGCTTAATTTGATTGAGATTTGCATATGTT
Organism: Ormosia semicastrata; assembly: GCA_029884595.1. Classification (NCBI taxonomy): domain Eukaryota; kingdom Viridiplantae; phylum Streptophyta; class Magnoliopsida; order Fabales; family Fabaceae; genus Ormosia; species Ormosia semicastrata. The sequence goes on along the minus strand of JAQQTO010000047.1, from coordinate 12,272,809 downwards.
AATTTCATAATTATCATGTGCCAAGAGATGAATTCAGAGGCTAAACAATGTGTTTGATGAAATGTTTAGCTTGGTTGGATCTTGGTTTTTAAGTTAATTTGGGTTTTAGATGGATGCTTAATTTGTCTAACTTTAATTAATTGAATTCTAGAAGCGTTTCTAGTAGAAGATCCATGGATCATTGAGAGGCGTCTTGATGTGATCTAAGATCAAGGATTTGGTTGATAGTTGAACGGATCTATAAAGATCAATGATGGATTAAAATCAAGATTGGTTAATTCTCTTGGATTGGTTATTTTCTTAATTTTGTTTACTCATTTTCATTGCTCTTTGTTGTTTAATCTTGCAAAACCCTTTCCCCCCTGTTTATTAACCTCTTAATATGACTTCATAATTAGAGTGATCTACGGGCTCGACCCAGTATTACCTTATGCTGCAAGTAGTTTTGGTAAATCAGTTATAAATTGATTTAAATTTAGTAATCTCGATAGTTGTCAAATTTTTTGTGCCATTGCCGGGGATCATTCTGATTTTGTTCAATTTTATTAAGAGTATATTTAATTACTAATCTTTAACTAACCTTTGTGTTGCTGTGTTTTGGTGATTTTTAAGAGAAAACGGGTGATTACGGGTCACTTTACAGAATTTCGTACTGACAGAAAATGTGCCTAGAATGCGCTAAAACTTGGTCAGTTGAAGGAAAATGGCCTAATAAACAAGACTAACAGTTTATTGTGAGGTCACCCTTGGTTTTCCCAAAATCCATCGTTTAGACTAGTTTTTCAATTTTTTAATATTTTTTATTGTATTTTTTAGTTTTATTTTTGTATAGTTTTCATGCTGTACAAGTCCCATAATTTTTAAAAATTATTGCATAGGTCAATTAGATTTATTTTGGTATATTTTTAGTGTTATCTAGTATATTTTGCTTGTTTACTGGTTTTGTATTTTTTGTGTTTTGATTGGTATATGACTAGGTCTAATCCTGATATCTTGCTTGAATTTGATCCTGAGATTGATAGAACATTGCATAGGTTGACTAAAGCTCATAGGCTAACTGAAAGAATTGGTTTTGAATTTAGTTGTGACATTGAATCTGAGGGTGCACTTGAGATCTTAAGTGATTCTAAAATCATGGCTGATAACAGGCAAAATAGGACCCTTAAAGAACTTGTTGCTCCTGATGTAACTTATCAGTCTTTGTGTATTCAATATCCTGATCTTGATGCTGACTTTGAGTTAAAATTTGGATTGATACACTCGTTGCCCAAGTTTTATGGTCTTGCAGGTGAGGATCCCCATAAGCACTTAAAGGAGTTCCATGTGGTCTGTTCAACCATGAAGCCGCATGGAATCTCTGAGGAGCATATCAAGTTGAGGGCATTTCCTTTCTCTCTTACTGATGTAGCCAAGGATTGGCTGTTCTACCTTTCACCAGATTCTGTCATGAGTTGGGATGATATGAAAAAGTTATTCTTGGAGAGGTTCTTCCCTGCATCCAAAGCAGCTGCCATTAGAAAAGACATTTGTGACATAAGGCAAATGACTGGTGAGACCTTGCATGAATATTGGGAGAGATTCAAGAAGCTGTGTTCGAGCTGTCCCCACCATCAAATTAGTGATCAGCTCTTAATTTAATATTTCTATGAGGGCTTGCTGCCGATGGATAGAAGTGTGGTGGATGCCGCATCTGGAGGTACCTTGGTGGATAAAACTCCTACTGCAGCAAGAGATTTAATAGCAAATATGGCAGCCAATGCTCAACAATTTGGCACAAGAGTCCTTACCTCAACCAAAAGAATTAATGAAGTTCAATTGTCTCAAGTCGACCAACAGAGAATGGAACACAGACTTGATGAATTGACTTCTTTGGTGAGGCAATTAGCAGTGGGACAACATGTACCAGTTTCTGTACAAGAGCTTGCAAGGGTGTGTGACATTTGCTCTTATTCATCTCATCCTACTGATGCATGCCCCACACTTCAGGATGGTGGTTCTATTTTTCCAGAGCAGTCAATTGCAGCAGCTGGCATTTTTCCTGGTAGACCTCAATATCAGCAATCCCAGCAGCCAAGATATGATCCATTTTCTAATACTTATAACCTTGACTGGAGGGACCATCCTAACTTAAGATATAGGAATTCTGGTCAGCAACAACAACCCCAATAGCAGCAGCAATTTAGATACCAAGCTGTAGGTCCTAACAATAAATACCAACTACCTGCATTCAGACAACAACAACCTGTGCAGCAGCCCCTCATGTTGCCAAGTCCAGCAACCACTCCATCCGAGCCATCATTGGAAGATTTGATGAAATAAATGGCCACAAATAATATTCAATTCCAGCAGAATGTCAATGCCACCATTCGAACCTACAAACTCGTTGGGCAAGTACCGCCACCACTGTGAGTGAGCTGAAAAGCCAAGGATCAAGCCAATTGCCTTCACAAACAGTCAATAATCCAAGAGGCAATGTAAGTGTCATTAGCTTGAGAAGTGGCAGAAAAATTGATGGTCCTAGTCTGCCACAACCAGAGCTCCCATTGCAGCAGCCAGAGATTGATCAGACACGACAAAATCTGCAGAAACTAGATGCCCCATTCCAGAAGAAATGTGCAGAGAATTCAGACTTGTTCATTCCACTACACTTCCCAAATCGAGTGACACATTCCAAGCAGGTAGCGCAGACAGAAATGGAAAAGGAAGTCATGGAGATATTCAGGAAGGTAGAAATTAATATTCCCCTCCTAGATGCAATCAAGCAAATTTTCAAGTATGCCAAATTCCTCAAGGAGTTGTGTACTCACAAAAGAAGACTTAAGGGTACTGAGAAGGTCAGTATGGGCAGAAATGTTTCTGCGATGATTCAGCCAAGCATGCCAAAGAAATGCAAAGATCCTGGAACTTTCACAATCCCTTGCACTATAGGCAATTCCAGATTTGACCATGCAATGCTAGATTTAGGTGCTTCTATCAATATCATGCCTATGTCAGTGTATAAGTCTTTGAATATTGGTACCTTACAACCCACTGGCATAGTGATTCAGTTAGCAAACAAAACCACTGCTCATCCTGCAGGAGTGCTGGAAGATGTGTTAGTGCGAGTGAATGAGCTAATTTTTCCAGTGGACTTCTACATTCTAGACATGGAAGATGAGTCTTCAAAAATCATGCTCCATTGATTCTAGGAAGACCATTCCTCAAGACAGCCAAGACCAAGATAGATGTGCATGCTGGCATCCTTTCTATGGAATTTGGTGAAGATGTGGTACAGTTTAACATTTTTGATGCCATGAGACATCCCCTTGAGGAGCATTCAATTTTTCATGTTGATATGATTGAAATGCTGGTTGATGATACTTATGCTGATATGAGTGCTGAATTCCCTGATATTGTTGACTTTCTGGATTTTGTCACTTGTGATATATGTGTTAGCTGTGATACTGAACCATGTGCTGCATGTGCTGAGATTTATGCGGTTGTGAGTGATGATGCAGCTGCTTATTTGACTAATGCAGCATATGAAAATGTGAGTCAAAATTATGTCGAATTTAATGCTGCTGAGTTGCTTGTTTCAAATAGCTTACTGCCTTCTATTGGGCATCCCCCATCCTTAGAGCTAAAGACTTTGCCAGACCACCTTAAATATGCATATTTGGAAGATAGGTGAGAAGCCGCCAGTGATTGTCGCTAAGAATCTGCAACCTGAATAAGAAGAAAAATTGTTGCAGGTTTTGAGACAGCATAAACGGGCCATCGGATGGACACTTACAGATATTCCTAGTATTAGTCCATCCACATGTATGCATAGGATTTTATTAGAGGAAGGTACCAAGTCAGTGAGGCAGCCCCAAAGGAGACTAAATCCCCTGATTCTGAATGTGGTGAAGAAGGAAGTGACCAAGTTCTTTCGAAAGTTGGCATTATTTATCCCATATCTGACAGTAAATGGGTGAGCCCAGTGCAAGTGGTTCCAAAGAAATCTGGAGTCACAATAGTTTCAAATCAGAATAATGAGCTCCTACCCACAAGAATCCAGAATAGTTGGTGGGTGTGCATTGATTATAGGCGGCTTAACCAGGCCACTAGGAAAGATCATTTTCCATTGCCTTTCATTGATCAAATGTAGGAGAGAATGGCTGGCAAGTCGCATTACTGTTTCTTGGATGGATATTCAGGCTATTTTCAGATTCATATAGCCCCAGAAGACCAAGAGAAGACCACTTTCACCTGCCCATTTGGAACATTTGCATACAGGAGAATGCCCTTTGGTTTGTGCAACGCTCCAGGAACCTTTCAAAGGTGTATAGTCAGTATCTTCTCTGAATTTTTAGAGAGTTGCATGGATGTGTTTATGGATGATTTTACTGTCTATGACTCTTCCTTTGATGCATGTTTGGATAGTTTGGCTCGAGTTTTGCATAGGTGCATTAAAACTAACCTTGTCTTGAATTTTGAGAAATGTCATTTCATGATAGAACAGGGTATAATTTTAGGGCATGTAGTATCTAGCAAGGGTGTTGAGGTAGATCCTACAAAAATAGATGTCATTTCATGCCTATCTTATCCCACATGCGTGCGGGAGGTTCGTTCTTTTCTTGGTCATGCAGGTTTCTATCGACGGTTCATAAAGGATTTTAGCAAAATTGCCCTTCCACTGTCTAACTTATTGCAAAAGGATGTAGAGTTTCACTTTGACCAGAGATGCAAGGATGCCTTCAATCACTTGAAGCGAGCATTGACTAGTACCCTATCATCCAGCCACCAGATTGGACACTCCCATTTGAACTCATGTGTGATGCCTCTAATTATGCATTGGGAGCTATCCTTGCATAGAGAGTCGGTAAAGTACCTCATGTCATTTCCTATGCTTCGAGGACTTTAGATGCTGCACAAGCCAACTACACTACAACCGAAAAGGAACTTTTAATAATTGTTTTTACTTTAGATAAATTTCGATCATATTTGTTTGGTTCTAGAGTGGTTGTATTTTCAGATCATGCAGCTTTGAAGTTTCTCCTGAAAAAGCCCGATGCAAAGCCTCGGTTGATTAGGTGGATGTTGCTCTTACAGGAGTTTGATATTGATATCAGAGATAAGAGTGGAGCAGAGAACCTGGTGGCAAATCACTTGATTCGGATTAAGAAAGAGGCAGATTCTTCTCCTATCCATAATGCCTTCCCTAATGAGAAACTTTTCAAGATGCAAGGTAACATCCCTTGGTTTGCAGATTTGGTTAATTTCTTGGTTGCTAGAGCACTACCTGCACATTTCACTAAGACACAGATTGATAAACTGAAAAGTGAGTCAAAATATTATGTATGGGATGACCCTTATTTGTGGAGATTTTGTAGTGACCAAGTCATTAAGAGATGCATTCCTGATCATGAGTTTGATTCTGTTCTTAGCTTTTGTCATGCATTTACCTGTGGTGGACATTTTGGACCTACTCGTATAGTTGGGAAAGTTTTGGACTCTGGATTATATTGGCCTACTCTATTTCATGATGCATATTTGTTTTGTAAATCTTGTGAACAATGCCAGAGAACAGGGAATATTTCTCGTAGGAATGAGATGCCCCAACAACCTTTGTTGTTCTGTGAGATATTTGATGTTTGAGGTATTGATTTTATGGGTCCTTTTCTTGTGTCATTTAGTTTTGTTTACATTCTGCTTGCTGTGGATTATGTATCTAAATGAGTGGAGACAAAAGCCACTCGGACTGATGATTCCAAAGTTGTTGTGGATTTTGTTAGATCACATATTTTCTGTAGGTTTGGAGTCCCGAAAGCCATCATTAGTGATCAGGGTTCACATTTCTGTAATCGGAGCATGGAAGCCTTGATGAAAAAGTATGGAGTCTTGCACAGGGTTTCTACACCTTACCATCCCCAGACTAATGGGCAAGCCGAGGTTTCCAACAGAGAGATCAAGCAGATACTTCAGAAAACAGTTCAACCTAACAGAAAGGACTGGAGCAAAAGGCTTGAGAATTCTTTATGGACTTACAGGACTGCCTATAAGACTCCAATTGGGATGTCTCCTTATCGGATTGTTTTTGGCAAAGCATGTCACTTGCCGGTGGAAATTGAGCATCGCGCATTTTGGGCAGTAAAGAGGTGTAACTTGGACCTAAATCAAGCGGGCATGGAGCGAAAGCTACAGTTGCAGGAATTGGAGGAGATCCGCTTGGAGGCTTATGAGAGTTCCAAACTTTATAAAGAGAAGACCAAAGTCTTCCATGATAAGATGATCATGAGAAAAACATTTGAGATTGGTCAAAAAGTTCTCCTCTATAACTCTCGCCTCAAGCTCATGCCCGGGAAACTCAGATCTAGGTGGTTTGGCCCATTTGTTGTTACTAAGATTTTTTCTTATGGTGCTATGCAGGTTACAAGTGAGAATACTACTAAAGTTTTCACAGTCAATGGACATCGCCTCAAACCATTTTATGAGAGAGCTCAAGAGGACATTTTGGAGGAGGTACACTTGCAAGAAGTCGTCTACCCCACTTGATAAGGATGTTTGTTTCCTTTCCTCTCTTTTATTTTACTTGTCCTTCATTAATTGATGATTTTGATAGAATGTTATTTTTCTTGTGAGCTTTACATTGCAGACAATGTACAATTTAAGTGTGGAGGAGGAATTTTAGCATTCTGTTTTTGTTTTTGTTTTCAATTTTAATGCTTTTGCTATTTTTGCTATTTTGATATTTCAGTCCTGTTGTTTATTTTTTTTGTTACTATTTCTGTTATTATTTTGGTTTTGTTTTCTGTGTTTGTTTATTGCAAAAAAATAAAAATAAAGATGCAAACAAAAATTAAAGAAAAAAAAGAAAAAAATAATACTTTGAAAGAAAAATATGTTTTTGAATGGATTTTAAGTTGTGTTAAAGTAATGAGTAGAAATAAATTAAGTAAAAGGTTCATGGTTTGAATTGGTGAATTGAGTTTGATAGATGCATACCTTGTGAGTTTTTGAGCATATTGGTGAATTTTAACATTTGTACCATTCTCCTCTTTCTTGTGTAATTTTCATTCATGTTAATTGATCACTCTAGAACTTACTTTGATTCTTTTTGAAACTATATTTTTACTTGCATGCATAAACATGATTGAGGCCTTCTTTCTTTTATTAGCTACTTTAGCCAAATAGCCAACCCTGCATTATTTCCTTTATTTAACCCCCTTGAGCCTACTTGCCTATTCTTTGTTTTAGCTCATTATATAACTTATGTGAAAAATCAAGTTTTACCTTGCCTTAGGGAATGGAAAAGCATTAGTTCATTTTCATTTGGATGAGCTCTTTGGCTTGTGAATAATTAACAGTTCAAGTGTGGGGGTTGTGCAATATTGATTAGTGTGTGTGTGCAATATTCAAAGTGTTTGAAGAAAAAAATATATTTAAAAAATAAAGAAAGATAAAAAGAAAAAAATTGCAAGAAAGGTTGAATTTTTCAAAAAAAAAAAGAAAAAAAAAAAAAGAAGAAAGTGAAGGAAATATGTGAAGAGAATGTGTATTATTTGGAGTTGGGGGATAAAAATTCATGTTTGTTAGTTGTCATTTGAGTTCCTTCCTAATGCTCTTTTATTCTCTTGGGTGTTTAACTTGTCATATCCATATTGTTTCCTTACCTTACCTTGGCCCCATTTCAACCTTGAATAAAGTCTTCTTGATTTTTGTGTGCATGTGTTTTGAGTAGTGGAGAAGTTGAAAATAAGCAAGCTTATGGTAATACAATTTTCATGGATTGAATTGAGTGAAATACTTATCCCATAAACACTTGAGGGATTGAGAGTGTATCCTATGAGAATCTATCATTCTTGATTTATTCTTTTCAAATTAATGATACCTTGCTTGTTCCCTTAAATCTTTAATTATTTTTCTTGCTTATAGCTTTTGCATTCTTGAATGTCATTTGAAATTGAGTCTTTTAGAGTTTTTAGCTATTGAGTTTGTTTTGTTTTTCTTTGTTCCCAAGTTTTGGTTTTTTTTCTGTTTTGCCCGAGGACGTGCAAAAGAGTAAGTGTGAGGGTATTTGATAATTATGATTTTTAACATATTAATTATCCACACAATTACCTTATTAGTGATGTCCAGATTGTAATTAAGTGATCTTAGTACTCATTTAGATCATTGGGTTGAATTGGGTTTTAAAGCAAAATTTTCGGATTTTAATGCATATTGACATTAGTTCAGTATTTTGATCATAACTTGAGTTTTAGATCTCTGATTTTGATGTTCTTTATATGCTAGGAAAGATGAGAAAAAGTTCTACAAGTTTTACGAAATGTCAAATTGGAAGATTCGGATGTTTAAGTGGTCAAATACAGTCTTGAAGTTGGACCAATGGTACTGTCATGAATTCTGGACACACCTTCACTATTTTGGGCATATCTCACTCATTTCAAGCCCAAATTAAGCATGTGAGCATTCCTTAGAAAGCTTACTTTAAAGGCTATCTGATGGACTTGATTTGAATTAGAAATTATGACAGAAATCCAAAATATGAAAATGTGGAAAAAGTGAAGGAATCATTGGAAGGTGGGAGACACACTTTCATAATGAGAAAATAATTCATTGGAAGGTGGGAGACACACTTTGATAATGGAGGAATAATTAACAAAAGTGGGTGAACCACTTTTGACTCGTAGTGGATGATGAAGAGGAGATCAATCATATTTTGATGAGCGAATGGAGAGCTACTACGTAGGGAGAAGTGTGGTTATTGTAGTTTTAGTTTTTGATTTTGGAGACTTCTCTTCTTCTCTTCCTCTCCTCCTCTCTCTTTGTTATTTTTATTTTTGTATAGTTCTTGAAGGTTCTCCAATGGTGATGGCTATAGAGAGCTAAACTTCTTTAATCAATCCAAGAGATTGGCATTCTTGATGATTAATCTTGATATCTTGTTTTAATTGTTATAAATTCATCTATTAATCAAGTTTCTCTTTCTCTTCTTCTCTTGTTTAAATTCTAATTTAATGCTTAATTGGATTGAGATTTACATATGTTAATTTCATAATTATCATGTGCTAAGAGATGAATTCAGAGGCTAAACAATGTGTTTGATGAAATGTTTAGCTTGGTTGGATCTTGGTTTTTAAGTTAATTTGGGTTTTGGATAGATGCTTAATTTGTCTAACTTTAATTAATTGAATTCTAGAAGCGTTTCTAGTAGAAGATCCATGGATCATTGAGAGGCGTCTTGATGTGATCTAAGATCAAGGATTTGGTTGATAGTTGAACGGATCTATAATGATCAAGGATGGATTAAAATCAAGATTGGTTATTTCTCTTGGATTGGTTATTTTTCTAATTTTGTTTTCTCATTTTAATTACTCTTTGTTGTTTAGTCTTGCAAAACATTTTCCCCCTGTTTATTAACCTCTTAATCTGACTTCATAATTAGAGTGATCTACGGGCTCGACCCGATGTTATCTTATGCTGCAAGTAGTTTTGGTAAATCGGTTATAAATTGATTTAAATTTGGTAATCTCGACAGTTATCATAGCCCCCTTAGCAGTACTATTTATAATAGTGACTACCTTAAGTGAGTGTGAGCAGCAGTAGAGTAAGTTGTGTAACCCTAGACTCATCTGTTATGAGTCCGGCCTACATTTAAATCTGAGTCCAACTTAGATATATTGCTCCAATTTATTTTGCTCTATGTATGTGACCCTGTAGGTTCTCATAACGTTAGCAATAATATTAAAATCATATTTTCGCGTCGTTTAGTCTTTTTGTCAATATATCTAGATTGAACACAAGGCATGAAATGCGTCACCCTTGTATAGTCCAATCTTTCGTTTTCTGATACTCAAGTAGACTTTGTAACAACAAATGAAATTAATATCTCATATTGACTCATTTGTGCATGGTCATGCATTTCACAGTCTCACTCAATCAGGGAGCCCAAAGACATCGCTCCTGTTATGTAGGAGTGACAAATCTTATCTAGGTCACTCACTTTATAATCACCTTGTTACAGATGACGTTTGATGGCATTAAAACACACAACTCCTCATATAGGAATCGTAGTGATTTCAGGTCAAAGGACCACAGACACCATTGTCACTATAAAAATCGCTTATGATACTCACGTAACGATCCATGTAGCATTCTAGTACATCATTACTCTAATATGTACCCATGTGAAGACTTGATATCTCATATCCATGACCCGTGAGATGTGGTCATCTGTCTACGTACATATTAGTCTCGATGCATTATTATTGTCCTAATTAACAATAATACTTAAGTAGGGACATTTAAGAATAATGTTCTAACTTTATTCAATAGGATCTTACGATCAAGTCAACCACTTGATGTCCTATGGTATCAAACTTACGATTCTAAAGACTTTATTATGTTTATTAAAAAGAATACAATAAATGAAATGTCTCATATATTAAAATTAGCATAATAGAATGTATGTAGATACAGACAAAATGTATCAACCTCTAAGGCATGTACTAACAAATAACACAGACTAAATATCATTAGTTATTACCTTCCGCTTCTGAACACGACATTCATTGATGGCCCTTGGACATTTTCTAATGGCTTGGAAAGAAGATATAAAAGGCTAAAGAGTTAACCTATATCTACAAAGACTTTCAATGAATACAAAAATTAAACATTAAGAATGTGTAGTAAATTCATGGCGTAGTTATAGAAACAACAGAGCATAAATCTATCACAAAGACAAAGGAGTCACCTCTTTGCAATTAAGGACAACTGTCTTGTTAAAATTTGGAACCTGGGCCAGTGAAATTTCTCTAGCTTCCTAAAGACAAAGAAAGTAATGCAATGTTATAAAACAACAAATAATATGTTCTTAAGAAAGCACAAGTTGATTTTCAATGACTCATCAAGGAGAGCCAATCCTCAAGAATATACAAATGCCTAGACAACTATTTCAATCACCTTGAATAGTAGAAGATCCAAATAAGAACTTAGAAAGAAAAATCTAAATGTAATATCAATTTAACTTAAACTAGCACTAATAGAAATACAGCCATAACACAAATCCAAATACAACAGGATCACCATTCCAAAATAAGAATTACTAGAATCACTTTCCATAACATTTGCAATTGTAGTACTAGACAAAACAAAGACATAATACAGACTACTCTTGTATCAGCATCTATGTAGCCACTGTCAACAACTAGAATTAAGGTGTGAATGCAACAATGCATAGCAGTAATTGGAGGAAAGGAAAAATGAAATGGAAAGGACAACTTCAGAAGTCAGAAGTTGTGGAAAACTATGTTGTTAGTTTAGGACGGTGGACGGTGGCCTCCTTGATAGACGATGAACGGTGGCCTCTTGTGGAAAACCGTGTTGTTAGTTTAGGATGGTGGATGGTGGCCTTCTTGATGGATGGTGGATGGTAGTCTTGACAGATGGTGGATGGTGGCCTCTTGTTCCAACGTTTTCATGTTTTTGTAGACATTATTTTTAGTGTTTTATTGTTACTTATTTTCTAGGCTTGATTAGCTTGTTTTCTAGGACCTAGTTTAATGTACAGCTCCCTATATATATTACCTTCTTATAAACATTCAGATTAAGCAAAAATATATAGTTTTCATATTCTTCAAATTCTGAGATGGTATCAGAGCAATTTCGATTTGGGACTGTCTCTTTTTTTCGTTGAGCAATTTTCGATTGGCCTTCATTGCCAACAAACCCTTGAACCCTTCATCACCATCGGCCTTCATCCCTGAACCTGAACCCTTGAACCCTCATCACAATCGGCCTTCATCGCCGATCTGGGACTGTCTCTGTTACGTTGTCCCTACCGTGTCTACTAGCCTTCATTTGGCCTTCATTACAGACGATACCAGCCTTCATTGTTAGATATTTTTGTTCGAAATACTTGAGGCCTTAATTGCCTAAAGAGTAAAGATATGGAGGATATTTGATCTCAACAGTCTGGAAGGTCACAAGGTGCATCAACATCACAAGAACTGGGCAGTCTCAACTAATAAGAGATTGAGAGGGTGAGATCACTCATTTGCAACCTTGAGAAGCCGTCAAGTACTTGTTTTTTGGCATTTTTAGGTAAATTTCCTCTTTAAATTGAATTAAGTGTCTTGGATACAACCTTTACCAATTCTTGTATTTTATACTCAAGAGCCACAGACCATAAGACCAACACCCCCAAAATATTTTCCACATATTCCCCATACCCAAGCAATAAGAAGATTTCCAAAGCTGATAATTCATTAACCATTGTAGCCGGTGTAAGAGATGTTCAACTAAGCCCCCTAGTGGCCTTAAAAAATGTTTTTCATGTCCCTAAACTGTCAAATCTAGTTTCTATTAAAAAATTAACTAAAGATTTATCTTGCAATGTGATTTTTTATAATGATTATTGTGTTTTTCAAGACAAAGATTCAGGGAAGATGATTGAACATGCTAGAGAACAAGATGACCTCTACCTCCTTAAAACAACAAGTCAGTTAAACAGGTCAAGGGTAGACTTGGACATCCATATTCCTTTATCTCAGAACTTCTTTCAACCAATAAAGACAAAATTTGGCTTGTTCATTGCAAACTTGAACATTCATCCTTTATTATTGTTAAGAGTCTTTTTCCCTTTTTATTTAAAGGTCTTGATGTTGAACATTTTCATTGTGATGTATGTGAACTTGCCAAACATAAGCGTGCAACCTTTCCAATTAGTAATGCAAGAAGTTTTGTTCCTTTTTCTCTCATTCACAGTGATGTTTAGGGTCCTTCTTTTATTCATAATGTCTCTGAGGCAAGATGGCTTTATGTGTTTCATTGATGATTGTACTCGTGTTACCTAGATTTTTCTACTCAAACATAAGTATGATATTAATACTGTTCTCTCAAATTTTTGTTTCATGATTAAAAAATAGTTTAAGATGAGTGAGTATTAAGCGATTTAGGTCCAATAATGCTAGGGACTATTTCAATCAAACTCTTATGCATTTTTTTCCAAAAAGAATGAATAATACATAAGTCATCATATGTTCATACCCTACAACAAAATGGGCTAGCAGAGTGGAAAAATGGTTACCTTCTTGAAAAAACCCGAGTCTTACTATTCCAAAGAAATATCCCTAAGTCCTTTAAGGGGAGAACTGTTCTACTAGCTACTCATCTTATAAATCGTTTGTCCACTATAGTCCTGGGATTCAAGAGTCCGATAGATGTCTTCTTCACTTTCTATCTTGATCTACACACTACCAATGGTCTTATCCCTAAGATTTTTGGATGTGTGTCATTTGTCCATTGTCAAGACAGGGGGAAACTTGATTTGCGGTCTCTAAAATGCGTCTTTGTGAGCTATTCTTTGATCCAGAAAGGGTACAAGTGTTATCACCTTCCATCCAAAAAAAAATTATGTCTCCATGGACATTACATTTAGTGAAGAAGAGCCTCATTTTATCCATCATTATGTCCAGGGGGAGAAGTCAATAAGGGAAGATAGGGAAGATTTTCTGCTTGACTTGTCCTTACTTCCTATGTCTAATGGACCTTTTCTTGACTTTCTTGACCCTAATCCTCCTCCTGAAATCACTGTTGAACCTATGCTCAAAACCATTCCCGATTCTATACAACTTGTGTCCAAAATCATTCCTAACCCAGTAGTAGAGTTTGCTCTTGAGTATGTGAGGTATGAAAAAGGTAAAATATTTACAAGAAGAAATATGACTGTTCCTGAACCTGTGTAGGTCCAAGAGTCTAACTCGGAACCTTTGAATGAGGTAATAGTTTTTAACCTTGCATTGTAAGATGAAACTAAATTTAATGTGGATAGTGATGATCAAAATCTTCCTACAGCCATTAAAAAAGAAACTAGAGAGTGTACAAAACGACCATTATACCCGCTTACACACTTCTTGTCATTTGAGAAATTCTTCTTCTTCGGATAATTAATACACGATCACTTCTTGTTTGAGGGAATGTGAAACTTCTGCACTGCTTCCCAGTCGATCATGAAACTCTTTTAGTATTGAACTATGTTATATTGCTGAAAAGACTCTTCAAAATTTACATTGGAACACCTATTGAGTAATCCACATTAAAAACTATTTATTTAAATGAAAATTTTTTTATTAGCAAGTGTGCATAATTTATGATAATATAGTTGGTAATGTTACTACTAACTCTGTGTCTTATCTGTAACTGTATATTTACTGGTGAGAATTTTTAATATAACTAATAATATTTTTTATTGTTAAAAATTATAAGAAAATTTTTAAATAATTTCAAATTGCAGGAATTAAATTAGATTTTGAGTGAAATCCAAAGCCAAATGAGTAATTTAATTATTTTTTAATATTATTATCTAATCATATATTATTATTATAATAATCAAACATTTTGATAATGTGATAACGCATGAATATATAATAAAATAAAAAAAAGTTGTACTCATAATAAATCAAATTTAAATTAAAAAATATAGTAATTTAGTAATATATATATATATATATATATAAAAGGATCAATTTATATCAAGATAAATTTTTTTTTTTACATTTATTTTTAATCATTAATTTCACTTTCATCTAATAGTTGAAATTATTTTATTAAAGATAACCATTAGATGAAAGTGAAACTAACGGTTAAAAATAAGTGTAAAAGAAAAAAAGACTTATACTGATATAAGTTGATCTTTCTTAATATATATATATATATATATATAAAGCAGGACTTAGGATACCTATTCAATTTGTCATGAACTCTAGGTACACGGTAATTAGTAACATTATTTTTTCTTAGTTGAGATTGGTTCGTCTGTCGTAGCCAATTCTTTTTGCGGAATTAATTATCATGCTTGATGATGGAGCTTTGGTTTAAGAGTACAATATTAATTTATTAAACAACTTGTGTACGTATCATTCAAATATTAATTTATTGAAATATGTTACGCATTTTAAACACGTTATGTTTTTAAATCCGTCAAACCTACCTGATTTAGTAGTTGGTTTTATATAAAGTATATAACATGACAAGAATGTGGAATTGACTATTTCACCTTCCAATTATGATTGCTACGAACAATTCACAAGAAATAATTGTGAGATAATTCATATGAAATGAAAGGTAACGTTTTAAATATTTCTAAAAGAGTTTTCAGCATAATATTTCATGTTTTTTTATCATTGATTTGTAAAAATTTAACATTTATAATTAAAAATTATTACTTCCAACTAGTTTAATAAGTTACACTCTTAACATTTTCATTTATTACTTGTTAGTCCTCTCCTCCTCCTCTATTCTCTTATGGTCTCCTCTATTTCTCATTTGGCAATTACATGGTGACAAATGATGGAAATGCTTTGGTTCTTCCACCACCTTCCACCTTCACATTCAACCCTAACCTCGAAAGGCTTTCTTCCAAGAACTCCCTTCGACAATTGTTATACACGTGCGAGCACTCGTTCCCAAACCCTACGACAACCATTTGTTTCTCGATCAAGTGAAAGTCGTTGATTGTTCTCGATGGCAAAGCATTGATCACGATGTCATAGTCTGTTACCAGCAGCGCCACTGGAATTTGTTGCTCCTCTTCTCTGTTCCTGACTTCTTTTTCTTCAACTTCTTCATCTTTTTCCTCTGAGTCAAACAATAAGTTCTGAGTTGACTCGCTGTGAGGTCGAGTCAAGTCTAAGGACTCGCTGTCGTGCTCCATGAGGGACCAAAACTCATCCTCGAGGTAAAACATGGTGTGCTAGAGCATGTTGTCGGTGCATGCGAAGCACGAGGCGATAACCTTCTCGGAGGCGAGGTGGTTCCCCTCAGAGACGACGATGACGAGGTCGTCGATGGCATTGAGGAAAGCGGTGGAGTCGGCCCAAATGAGATGGTCGGAGGAGATTTAGTGGGATAAATGAGAATGAAAAAGGTTTAAAATAAATAAAAATAAGAATTAAGGCATTAAAAGATAAATATTAAAAGACTTTTTAATAAATATTAAAAATTAATTTAAAAAATGAGATAATTAGTAATAGAAGAGAAAGTCAATAAAACATCAATGCTTCAAAAGTTTTTAAGAGCATGGTAAATGGCTCCGAGATAGTTAACACTTGAATTGGGTTGAACGTCAAAAACTTATTGGCAACATATTTTATATGAATGGAATGCTTTCTCTCTACAATATGTTTGTGGGAAAAGTCAATGCTTTTCGCAACTTATTAAATCTTTTATATATATAATTCTCTGAAGTGAGGGTATCAAACAATATATTTCTTTTCTTTTTTCTTTATCTATATTTTCAAGTCTTTATGTAATAAAAATTAATAATACAAGCAAGTTATGACAATTTTTTTTTTACATAAAGTCGATTGTCTTAAATTAATATTTTTGGACAAGGTTCGATTTTACATATCACAATTTAAGATATTTGACATTCACTTTATATTTTGATATCTCGATTTTATTTTTTTATTCTAGTAAAATTTTCACTTCAGAGAGTTTATTGGGTGTGAAGTTTATTTTGCTTAACCCACTGCATCAGTAATAGCAGTTTGATGGAAACTCTTCATCTCTCCTCTATGAAATATGAAATCCCAAAATTAAATCTCCAGGGAATTTTGCTGAACGGGGAAGGTAATCAGTTATAGATATCTTTTATATAAGTATGGCCAAAAAGGAGAATTTATTTTATATTATAATTTATTATAATCTGAACAAAGCATCTACATCAACTAGTTTTTTTTTTTGCTTTTTTTTCCTGACAACATCAACTACAGCCACTACATCTTAAGTTGGACAATCCCCAATGGGCTTCTCTTTTTTGTTCTTTTTGTCTAGTGGTTGGATTTTTAATTCGTTAATGAACAATGATTAAGGGGCTTCCTTTAACATAGTCTTAAGCTGTCACAGATGTCTCCACGGCAAGCTTCCCAGGGTATGCTACTTCTGATTTTATGTCAGCCTCCCATAGTTCAGGCACTGCCTCTCTAAGGTTGTGGATGCTTTCCAAGGCATAATCTGCACCTTTAACTCTCTGAGATGTACCAACCTGTGTGTGGCAACCAATAAGTAGAGCCCCAAATTAGTTCATGGTGGGCCCAGACTATTTAAAAGACACCCAATAATAGTGGCTAGAAGGAATTCAGTTTCTACTACAGAACAAAATTTCCAAATACTTACCAGCACGGTGTGAAGACCCACACGTTTTCCAGCTTGTATGTTGCGGACACTATCATCAAAGAACAACTGAAAGTGACATGGATAACCAAAGCAAATATAAACACAAAATCCCTATAAGGTAACAAAATTAGATCATAAAGCCAAAAGGGTGATTTTCTTACAGTTCTTTGTGGGTTAAGGTTGGCTATCTTGAGAGCCAATTCAATGGCATTTTCTGATGGTTTGCAGATAATTGGTGTCTTTGGCAACACTGCACTGGGATTGGGTTGAGCAAAATGCTCTATGATGTCAAAGATTTGAGAGCTACTAGCACCATTGCTTGTGGTTGGATTGGTGCTCCTTGAACCCACAAACTCAATGTCATCTTCATCATCAGAAACAGTGCTTTTATGGATGGGATTAAGGGTCTCAAAGCATATAATTCCTTCAAAGCAGTCTTCTAATCCAAGCCTGCTAAGTACCTTAATCGCGTGGACTTTGTCTGCGTTTGTGAAGATCTATTGACAAAAACAAGAGAAGCAATAGAGGTCACATTAGATTATGCACTATATTTACTGGCTTTATTCTACTGCTTCCGTTTTGATTAATTATAAACTACTTACAAGTTTCCTATAGGGCAGGCTCAGTAACAGGCTCCTCAGAACTGGGTCTGGTTTCAACTTCTCATAAGGTAATCTCCCATGAACAAAACTGTAAGCAGAAATTCAAAAAATCAATATCACCAATTCAAAATAAACACAAGGATAAAAAAAAAAAAAAAAAAAGAATCACTCATTAGCAGTTTGAAAGTGATGGGATAAAAGTAAAAGGCAAAGGTACCTGTGATATTCATCATAGTCAAAGTCATATCCAATTGCCTGAATAGAAAATGAAACAAAAAACAATAAATAGGTTATCAGTATGTTCAGAATTTAACAATGAAAATCCATTTAACAGGAAATGATAAGGAAATCATACCCTTAGACCAGCCATAGTTGTTCCGTAGTTCTTGTAAAGGAGGTTGGACAAGTCATCAATTTTGCTTGGTTCTATGCCAAGCTTCTCGACCATGTAGTCTAGGATAAATGATACCACTCATGTCAATACCAAAAGAAGCAGCAATAATAAAGACATTACTGAGAAAATTAGAAAACTGCGGCACAAGTATGCTACAGTCGCTTACCTTTAATATTTTGGAGACATGCTTTTGCAAGACCAGAACTGAGGGGATACAAAGTATCATCTAAATCTGCAGAACAATCTCAAAGTTATAACATACACAAAAATGAAAATTTCAAATTGGTACTTGAAAAATGTTCTGATTACAAGGCTTACCAAAAAGAAGGCAATCATATTTTGGTCTCTGAGCCTGTTGTCTGAAGCGGTCCTCGTACTCCATTGCAATCAGAAAACCTTAAACATAGAACAGAGAACAAAGTGAACACTGAGTTCCATGACAACATGATCCTACCAAAATTTATATGGGATTCATTTTGATTCTCAATCTACAGATCTTCATGGCTTTTGCAACAAAAACAGATGTTCTTATTGACTCAGATTAGCACCAAAAGTGGCAAAAGGATCCATAAGGGGAGACAATCAAGGGGCCAATCCAAACCATTTGGAATAAGACTTTGTTAAGTTTCTGAGTGGACAATCCACAACCAGTGGAATGGGTTGAATTTAAAAAAAATGGTGAAACAGTCTCCCTTTGGGGCACAGAACTTAAAGAAACTTGTGAAAGCTCAAAAGTTGCTTTCAATTATAAAAATTAGCAGCCACATGAAGTGGACAGCAAAGCAAGGACGCTTGTAGGGCACAAACCCATTATTATAATCTTTCGAGCAGAGTTCATGAGACAGAGCAAATCACTTTCCAAAGTGCACCAACTTTTAGAATTATTGAATTGCTCATGTAATAAAATTTCAGGATTGAACTGAAGCAGATTGTTTAAGAAAAAACAACACTTTATAGCAATGCTGATTTGTGAGCCTCATCATAACAAGGAAATAAATGTGTTAAAATGTCTAGAATCACCAAATAAACAGGGTTAAATAACAGAGTTATGGTATGGTTCTTAATTCCAAACTCCAAACATTTGTTCCATGCTTGTGAATTTTGAGAATTCCAAAGCAAAATTTCAAAACCTTTCTCATGGTGCTCATGGGTTAACGTCAATTATGTTTCAATGATCATGAAGACATGGTTGATTGAAAATCAAAAGGTAAAGGATTTTGGGCAATGACTGAAGAATGTAACAGAGAAAAAACAAAAATGCTAGAGCATGAAAGAACAGCTGAAGCCATTAGCTTACCAGAAAGAGAACAACCAATGATGGATAAGGCCAAAGGAGAAGAGGGTATGAAGAAGCAAAGCTTAGAGAGCAATGCAAAGGCACAAGAAGCAAGAGGAAGAGGGGGGAGGAACAATAGAGGCAAAAGGGTGTTTATATAGACAATGGGTTGCTTCTGCAGCTGGGGTCTTTGAATATAATATTGAATTAATTTATTCAATTACGTTATATTTTGAAATACAAAAACCAAATGAAACTCATACAATGATTATTGTTATATTTTTCACTTCTCCAAGAAAGTGACAGCTAATTTAATTTGGTTAAGTATTTTTTTTCTTCTTTTGGTTTTGTTTTTGACTTAATTCAACAATCAAAATTTGATTTCTTCTTTTCTTTTGGTGCTATACAAGGAAATTAAAACAGTAAAGGAAAATATGCCAGCATCAGCACAAAATTAATATTTATATTCTTACATCAAATAATATATATATATTTTTTATATTTTATCTAATATTATTTATTATATATTTTTTTATTTTTTTCATTTAATTATATTTATTAAAAATAATATAAATAATATTTATATTCTTTTTTAAGAATATAAAATGATCATTTTTGACACAAAATGGAGGCAAAGGAAAAGTGGAGGTCTTGCCAGTTGCCACCGTACACAAGTAGCACCACTCGTGTTTCCCATATTCTTGGCTAGAAAATCAGCTACTTGATTGCCCTCCCTGTCCATGTGCACATTTTAAACATGATTAAACTCAGAAAGCAACTGATGAATGTCTTTTAACAATAGCCCTGTAAGCATCTGATTTCACTTATTCCATTATGAAATTCGTATTCAAGAACAAATATTAATTGCAAAATCTACATTCACAATGCAGTTATTAATGACAAGATCGATCTCATTTAAAGATTCTGTCATGATTCATGAAATTTTGGGGAAATTAGAAATTTTTATATGAAATTTGGTACTTTATTTTAAAATAAAATTAAGATATTGAAAATGCTTTTACCTCTTTTTTTGGGGGCCGGGGGGGGGGGGTTTGTGGGGTTCAAATGTTTTTTTCCTTTGTTTAGCCGATACGAAGCAAGTACACGCACACGCAATAAAGGAAGGAAAAGAGAATTCTTATAGATGTTGTAGCTTCTCAACTTTTGTTCACGATTTTCCAGCTATAACACCACCATAACACATGGTCAATATTCAACCTCTTCAATCTTTCAATATTGCGGCAGTTCCCTCAGGTAGAAGTAACTTCTCTGTCAAAACAATTGGAAGCCACCTGTGTTGACAAGGTGGAACAACAATCTTAAACTAAAACTAGAATAATCTTTTAATTAATCATATAATTACAGTTTTGCGTGTAGGACTCCTATTTGGCTAAAAACTGTGCAGTGAAGCAAAAAGCGTGCTGACAAAACCAAGTCGTATACAGCTCAATACAACACATGAACACTACCCTTACTAATTTGGGGTAGTGAACTTTGTTAAAAGAATGTTGAGTTTCAATGGCTTTTTCCTTCAAATGGTTTCAGTTTAGCAAAGATATTTTGGGGCATTTTGGTCAAAAGAGAAAGATTGTACTGGTTAATGAACCATGATCAATTATCTGGACACTTCTGGATGCTTGGGACTAATTTGGGGTAGTGAACTTTGCTAAAAGAATGTTGAGTTTCAATGGCTTTTACCTTCAAATGGTTTCAGTTTAGCGAAGATATTTTGGGGCATTTTGGTCAAAAGAGAAAGATTGTACTGGTTAGATGAGCCATGATCAATCATCTGGACACTTCTGAATGCTTGGTGCACGTAAGTGGACTTATAACAAACAGCTTACAGCTAATAACAGCTCCACTTTATATTAGAGGACAAAAGTTACGGTTTGGACAATCTGATTAATGATGAAGATCCTTTTGTATTATTCCCATGCACAAGATATACTAGAATAAACTGAGACATTAACCACATGCCTGGATTTTCTTTTTTTAAATCTTGGTACACCTTTTGTGACCATATAAAGTTTAAAGTATATGGTGGGTAAAATATTTTAAGCCCTATATGCATGGTAATGATCATGATTCATGAGGCCATATAATGTTTTTAACTCTCTTTGATCCTTCTGGGAAACACACCACCTATGGGCTTCCTCATATTTTGTTTGAAATTTTTTGTCTTTAACATCTCAGGTCTAAATGCCCTTAAATATTACTCAATAAGTTATCCTATACATCGTCAAAATCTGCATTTTTTTTTTCCTTGAAAGATCTTGGGTATATGTTTAGTTGGGTAGAAAGAAATTCTCATTAGAATTTTTTATTTTTTTCTTTTAAGTAGATAAATAGTTAGAGGGATTGATTTTGCTAAATTCATATAATTAGAATCAAACTCCAAAGAAACCTTTAGTGAGGCCCAAAAATACCATTTGAGCTACACCCCATTGAAATTTTTTTAATAGAATTGCATTATGAGAGTATTTTTCATTTTATCTCATCCTAATTCATATAAATAATATCGTGGTTGATATATTATACATAAGTCACCGACTGTAGTAATCGAAATCTCAATGGTGAATTTTTTTTTTCCCTCTCTTCTTGCATCACTTTTATCAACATTTCTAAGGACCTAGCAAAACAATAGAAAAACAAAAAAAATTCCGTTTCTAAGTAGAGGGAGTTCAATTTCAATTATATAAGGATTCAAGAGAATTGCTTCATGTTCGGGTTTAACTTATTGAATGCCCGATTTAAATTTTTCAGTGTGTTTGGAATATCAATATTAATATATAAAATGAAGATACATGGTTTGAAAAGTTGTTATGTATCTTCTAAGTTAATAAATTAATATTTTAATTCGTTGACATGTAGTAAATAGAATAATTAATTTTTGTCATGTATCATCTAATGTATTTTTTTTTTTTACGTGTAAACTGATGTGGTCACTATCACATATATAAAAAAGTATATCATAAATTAATAAATAATAATAATAAATCAAAATTCTCCAAAAAAATATATTTGAAAATACAAAGAAAAACATGTTTAATTATATTTGAAAATACAAAGAAAAAACATGTTTAATTAAATATGAAAAAAAAAATAAAATAACATGTTTAAAAATTTATCATGTGGCAAATATATGATCTTAATAACTATAATGTGGTATTTCACGTTATAATTTAAAAGAAAAGTGTACATGTGTTGTCATATCTAAATTAAATTTATTACTCACACATACAAATATAAAAATTTATAATCATATATTAATTACATTGACATATATATCTTTACATATTAATTCATATTAAAAAATTGAAAACATTCTCACCTATCTTTAGTTGACCACGTTATTAATTGTTTTAATTGGGGATTGATCTTAAAATTTTAAAATTTTTGTAGGTGTCGAGATATTATCTCATTATATATGTATTATCATCCTAAATTAATTAATTATATTTTTAGATTACTATATTTATTCAATATTATTTAGAAAACGTCTCTCTCTCTCTCTCTCTCTCTCTCTCTCTCTCTCTCTCTCTCTCTCTCTCTCTATATATATATATATATATATATATATATATATATATATATATATATATATATATATATATATATATCACAAGAGTAAAAATTTTGTATGAAAATATAGTAAAATTAATTAAATATAATTTATTATGAGGAAATTAAAAAATTATTAAGTGTTTTTTTAAAAAATTTGTTCATATATATAATATATAGTATTTAACTATTTTATATTTATATTTTCCAACATTGAAAACTTGAAATGAAAATATATTAATATTTACATATATGAAATAAAAACTTTACAAAAAGACATTATAAAATGAATTAAAAGGTTCAGATTTGTAATAATGTTTGTTTAGTAAGATATTTTTAAAATGCAATTGAAAACATGTATCATATAACATTGAGGTTTTATTAATATTTTGAGTAAAAATATTTATAAGAGTTGAGATAGTTTTGTGAGCAAATAATGGAAGAAATTAACCTCAACGAGAGCATTAATGTAGCATATGCAATGTGCAAGCTATAATTCTGTATCATATTGAAATAGATTAGATTTGTAAAAGAGAATAAGATTAAAGAATTTAAGAAGTCATATGTCAATTGATTAATTTAACTAATATGTTATTTTATTTATTCTATTTAAATTGTGTAAATTAAATGTATATGTTATAAAATAATAGGGTATTTGAATGCATTGAGTATCATTTGATTTTATTGTTATTGACCATTTCAATTTTTAATAGTTTTCTTTTATTTGCCATTGTAATACCTATCAATTTAAAATTATTTTATTAATATAATTTGACATTAAGGACTAACTTGATATACTCTTAATAATAAGTAGATAAAATATTCAAATGAATAAACACATAAAAATTTTAATAGAAAAATAAATAAACACAAAAATTAATATTAAAAGAAAAAAATTAGAATAAAATATTGAAATTATCTAAAACTATATAAACTAATTATTTTTTGAGATGACATATAAAGAAATTATTTATTGAAATGAGTTACATAGTTCATTATCACAATACGAGAAAAAGTCAGTTAATGAAAACAAAAACAAAAAAGTTTTGAGTGAGTTTCACTGTATATTCTACTAATTATAATTTAATCAAATTCATTTAAATTATCTGGATGTTATATTTTTAAGGTAAATATATTTTTTTTATTTATTTTAATATTTTAAATTTATCTAGTGCATTGCAGGGGTACATAAATACTAGTTTTAAAAAAGGAAATGATTTTTTTTTTTGTAAATCAATTTGTGTTTGGAATATTAAAAATTAAGAAATAATTTAATTCTTAAAATATCATGAAATTCATTTATTTTAATTTAAAAATTTTATCAAATTTGATAATATTTGTTAGAATTTAATTTGATTTTAAACATAGAGCTTTATTAAACAACACTCTAAAATATGAAGTTTTAAATAAAAACAAAGCATTTAATATATTAGAAATTGAAAAAAATTCTATTTTGACTTCCTTAACAAGTGTTTTAATGTCACATGTTAACAAACCAAAATCCTTAAATTAATATATTATTTTACCTATAATAACTACATCTAAGTTTTAATTATCTCTCATAAAGATAAAAATGTAAAATAATAAAATTAAATCAAATTAATTCTTATTTTAATAAGTACCAAACATAAGAAAATGATTTTCAGATCAACTGAAATTTTATTTTTTATAATAAATTTCAAACATAAAATTTAATTTTTAAATCAATTTAAGTTAAATAAAATCATTTACAATTTAATTTGATTGCAAACACAACCTTATATCTATTGCGAAGTTTAGCTTGTGCGCTTTCATGCATCTGTAATTATTTTTGGGAAACTACGGAGCGTAAATTTTATATATTTAGATTTAGAAAGTGACAAATTTTAACAATTATGTTTTTGCAATAAAAAAATTGTTCTCATCACATAAATTTAGAGAAAATTTATTAAAAAAATAGCTAGCTTAAAATTTATAATTTTCTGCTAAATTTTTGTCAGTTCTGCATGCATGATCGGAGATAAAATGGAATATGCACCAAGAAGATGCCATGAAATTTACAATATAAATTTGGAGAAAGACAAAGTATTACAATTAAGAGATCCACAAATTTAGATTTTGTTAGTGTATATCTCTTTCTAGGATTTACAATGTAAATTGCAGAAAGAATTTTAAAATACCAAACCTTGAATGTCCTATTTCTTTCTTTTTCGTTATTGTTTTTCGGATGGGGAATATGGGCGAAAGAGCAGCTCAAATTATAAATTTCCACTTGTCTTGTTAGTGATATTTAAAAAAAACTGCCAAACTCCAAAGATGCAAGGTTATATTATCTACCATGTCAACAACCGTGATTTGTGGAACAAGCCCCCACAAGGCAGTGCAGACACGTATACCTACAAAAGCCAAAATAATAATAATAATAATAATTTTAGTAATTATCCAATATAAATCCATCAAGCTATTTGAGCAAGATGTCAGTATCTTTGATTGCATAATTATCCTGAGAATTTTAGATTCAGCCCTCTATGATTGAGCGACTGTGTAGTACAGATATGAGCATAGGAAGTTTTCAATCAATTATTCAGAGATCTTTACATTTGAAATACCTCTGCTTACTTGCCCTTAGCAATAGCTATCCCCAGTTTACAAAGCAAAATTGGTCATATTGCTTCCATCTATAGATTATATGATGTAACAAAAGCCCCCTAAATTCTTTTCGTAAGCTGGGGTGGTTGAAAACTTGGACCCTTTGACAGGTATGTGCATGTGTTGTTTATTGTATAAAATACAGAGACTGTGCCGTCAATAATTAAGTGAAAATGATCGACTATCCTAATGTAGATCTTGGCACTTCTGCTTCCCTTATTTAATTCTTTGGGAGCAAATAATTGGAACCAAAGATTACATGCTAGGAAAAGTACATCTCAAGTAGATGAAAAGAGCTGGAAAGGAGAAAATCGGGGGTAGACTCTTGTTTAGTGATTCTTTCTGTGTCACTGAATCCTTAAAATATAGAGTGGATGGTTACGTATTTGTCAAAACATTGGTAACTGTGGTGGGCTACTCTTGGTTATGTGTCTTTGGAAGCTCAATTTCAATCTTCCCCTCCCTCAATAATTCCAACCACCTGGGCTGGCTGTGATTGTGACATTTCATTTAAATTTCTCATTATTATTAATAAAAACTATTAATTAAGCTATGTTTGTATGCAACATATTCATTTGTTGCATTGGTGTAGCAGCCTAGTTGACTATTTTTATAAATTGTAAAATTGAATTTGAGCTTGATAAAATAATTTTATATAATTGATGTCACTTAATTTTTTATTTTATTTTTGTTAGACTCAAATTCAATCTCGTGGTTCACAAACAACCAATTGAAATATTGCATATAAGCGCAAAAACGTTGACATATCACCCTGTTCAGACCATTGGATTCTGTATTTCGTTTCACTTCAATATAGTTATATATGCTTATTATTGGAGCTCGTTGGCCTCCCCTTAGATGATTCGTAGTAAAAAAGAATTATTAAAGGAAAAAGGGGCTTTGGCTTCAATAGGTGAAGTTGGTTGACTGAGAAAGCTACATCATGTGATGTGGAAAGCAATTAAATATTGTCACAGAAAATGACATAACGCAACAATATTTTACTTTTACTTTGGCTTTGAGCATCTGTGAGGTTGTTAGATTTCAAAGATTACAATCAGGCAATTGATTCTGTGGATTTTGGTTTTCACTTTTTTGTGCAGAGTTCAGACTAATGGAGAAACTTGTTCTAGGGAATTGATTAATACACAGTTGAAAAACGATTAAAATTTTAAGGACAGGTTTAACATTTTCAATTTTAGAACTGAAACGCGGCCAGATTCACTAGGTGATATGCAGATATTGACACTGCAAAGACCAATAATAGAGAACACAAAACAAAATTAAAATAAAAAAGACACTTGTATTTGTCTCTGCACTGTATAAAGTAGTTTCAATTGTAACAATATTAATAAAATAAAAATCACAGCACTTTCAACCGTGCTCATTGCTTGCCAAGCCAACCTAAAAGTGACATTTTATTTATAAATAAATATAAGATATAAGTTATTTGTAGATCAAACGTTTTCTATTATTTTTTTATAACAAAACAAAAGAACTACATATTTTTTTTTAATTTTTTTATCCCAAACTAAAAAAATGTAAAGATGAATGAAATTTTTTGATGTGCAAATAATATATTATACAAATTATTTATCCTGGCGGGAGTTAAAATTTCTAAATGCCTACTTGAAAACACACACGCGCTTAACTCTCCGGTGTGGGACTTGAAGCCTCACTCCCTTGAGAGGGTAGCCCCAAGCACACTTCGTTAGCTTCACACACTGGGAACACCAAACACACAACATACCCTAAACCCCAAGCTCCCTTCTAGCCTGTTCTGAAAACTCATTTTCATACCTAGTTTGATTGTAGATGCCGACCCACGGTTTAATTATCTAGAATTACACCATTGACTTTCAACACAACGAAATTTCTAACTTACAGTTCATCTCAGATTTGTTAGGTAAACCTAAGGAAGAAAATAAAGAGTAAAAGAACATCAGCCAGTGTTGCTTTATTGCCGTACAAGAAAATTGGGTAACACTTGTGAGTGTGACACATCTTTTAGGAGAATGCTGCTTTGCACCTTCCCTTAGCAGGGTGTACGTATGCACCCTCTCTTGACTTTCAGTAGACGGTTTCACCGGTTATAAGCTACATAAAGACATTTTAACCATTACTGTGTAGATTCTGGCAAACGGTGCGTGGTGGTATGGTTCCGGTGGCTGGCCGAGGAGAAGGTTGCAAACATGGTTGAGGGGTTGGTTGGAGTAAAAGCGGACCACATATGAGATGACAACTGTGTAAGGAGAGAAAAAAATGGTACAACAACCCTCCCCTGCTGGCCAGCCACCCACCACCATGAGCCAGCCTCACCTGTGATGCCACCCCCCGTCGTTCTATTACTTTAGACTTGAAAATAAAATTCATTAATTTTAATCTATTAAATTTATCTATAATAAAATTAGTTTAATTCATTTAATTAAAATAATATATTTTATCAAAATAGATCTAATAAATTAAATTAAATTATAAATAATTAATAATCAAATCAAAACATACATTAAATATTCAATTAAAAAATAATCCAATATATCACGTTGTTTTCCAAAATATCTCCAAAAGCCAAAAGTCCAAAAACCATTCTTCTCCCTCTTCTATTCTCCCTCTTCTATTCTCCCTCCTTTCGTTCCTTCTTGTTTCGTTTTTTATCTTTCTCTCAATGGCTTTTCTACCTTACTAAGTTGCTTCATTAAGAAACTTTTTTTTTTCAGAAAGAGCATGAAATTTCTTAAAAAGAAAAAAAAATTGCCATCAGATTTTTTTTAAGAGAAATAGATTATTTTAGAGTGAGAAAGAAAAATTTTTAAAAATAATTTTTTTTTTTTAAAGTGATAAACATTTTTTAAAAAGAAAATAAAACTTTTTTAGAGAAAATAAAAAATTTTAGAAATAATTTTTTTAAATAAGTGTGTTGAACATTCATCCATTAAATCTATTAAAATATATTAATAAATAAATTAAATAATATTAAATATTTTATAATAGATCTTAAATGAATTAATCATTTATTTCGAATCCATTTGTTATGATCAAATACAAAATTAAACCAATTCATTTATTTGTCACACTGCACCGCCACCACCGTGGTGCCTGCCCTGCTTCCAGCTATCACACCCTAAGTCGTCTTAAGCCATCCTCCTCCTTCGTGTGTGTGGTACAAGGAGCAGATCCACTCTGCTTTTCAAGGTAGCTACCGACGGCGACTGGTTGTGGTGTGTTAGAGATGATGATAGCTGGGCAGAGATATGGTCAAGCTTGGATTTTACCTGTTCAACATGTTTCCATTCTTGATTGCTGACCATTTATGGCATTTGACCTCCTTTTCTATCATATCAATGGTTAGGATTTAAGTTGTATCCATGTAAGACAAAGCCCATCTTTAATACGGCGAGTGCTATGGTGCATCCGGTTGAGTTTAAGTGTACCATATACCCTAGATTTTACTTGTTATTATAGGTTTTTTTTATAGGTTTCTTTTTATAAATTAATTTTTTTCATTTTTTTCAGGTACTGTTCATTGCGCTGTTCACGACATCGGTAGCAAAGACTTTCACCGCCACCACCGCAGAATCGTTCATCACCGACGTGACACTGTTCGCTGCAATTGGTACTGTTCACAATCCTCCGTGATACTCGTTCATTCTGTCAAATCTTGCTCATTGACCGTCGCATTGTTCACCTGTCACTACTGTTCATTTTTTACAATTTAAACAATTGTATAAATAATAACAATTAAAATTATATCAATCTTTATATTTTTTATAAATATCTGTGTACACTGAAATTTTTGTCCTAAAACTATAATTATGTTTGTTGAAAAATCTTATAAATTTTAACTGATAATATTTATACAGTTATATAACTTAAAAAATAAAAATTGTCATTTTTCCTAAAATCGTAATTATATTTATTAAAAAATCTTATAAATTTTAACTAATAATATTTATACAATTATATAACTTAAAAAATTAGAAATGACCGATAAACAATATACATTGACCTACCAATTAACGATAGTAATAGTAATATGTAAAAAAATATAAAACTAAAAAAATCTAAAAAATAAAAAATAAAAAACTTGCTAAATAAATTTTTTGTAATTAATCCAAATTATTAATTTATTTTATAAATAAATTAATAATTTAAATTAAGTGGTGTATTGTACATTCTCTTTTAAAAAGTATATATTAGACTGACCCTTTTATACACCTAAAAATAATACAACTTTGTTTCTCGGTTGTGTTTTGAAACTATTTTTGAATCAAGGAATCGTCTAACATGCACCATGAAAGACGTGGTGCAGTGTTACACCAATCGGTGAAAGTCGTTGATTTATTAATTATTATATTTTTATATCAAATAGTATATATATTTATTTTTATATTTTATTTAATATCATTTATTATATATATTTTTTTTATTATTTTTTTTTACTTAATTATATTTTTTAAAAAATGTGAATAATATTTATAAGAAATATAAGAAGATCATTTTTCTAAATTTATTAATAAAAAACGAACGATCGAGGATGGTTGGGCTGCAAAAGTAGGAAAATTGATAAGGAGGTTTTGATAGGACAGACGAAAAGACAAATTAGACTACAGGTTCTCGTCCCCTGCATTAAGAGAAGCCAAAGCTACTCTGCTTCTCTCTCTGTTTGCTCTGCTTTGCTCATGTTTACAAAACAGGACTCTAATATCAAAAGAGCCAACAACGCTCACAGACCTTCACAATTCACAAATCACAAGTTACACACTTCACACTTCAAACTTCACGCATCACAATTCTCACTACACATACTAAATTCCAACACCCATCATTTTCAATTTTCACCAACATCAAATCATTGTCTCCTATTCATAATTCTATGTCTCTATAACTCTATCTTTATTTCTCTCTACTCTGCTACACACTACAGACAAAAACAGTCTTGCCATGAAATCCAAAACTCACATATGGAAATGGCCACTTAAGCGAGACCTCTGGCAGCAACGGAGGAGGCGGAACCAGCAGCTCTCCAAGCCCGCGGCCATCGCCGTGCTGCCACTCTGGCGTTTCCCGTTGCGGGAGGCGGCTGCGCTCGCCAAAGCCTTCTCCTAATAACATATTATTATGCTTTTCTGTGGCAAAAGAATAATATGTCCAGCAATCTTTGGAATGCACATAATTGTAACACTATTTTTTTTACACATTTATATAAAAATAAAATTCATTCACAACTTATTAAAATAAAAAATAAAAAATTTATTAAAATTCATTCTTACATATCAATGATATAAATGTGTAAAAATAAAATATTACAATTGTATACAAGTACGAATTATTCGTACTATGTCTTACGACACAATCCTCTCCAGAGAACGAGTTTAAAAAACCAATCCATTTACATTTTTTAAACAATAATTTTTAGTGTATATTGATAAGACGTATTCTACTTTACCGTAAAATTTATTTAAAACTTTATTCGAATAGTAATTTTTTATGACAGAATAATCATAACAAAAAAATTAGTTATTTTAATAAATATAAATAATTGAAATATTAACAGCATAAATATTATTTATAATGTAATAATTAATTTTTTGTAGTTATTATGTAATGAAAAATGATTATTTCATTGAAGATATTTAAAACAATAACACGTCACATCTGGCATAAAAAAATGTTAGCATTGACCTAATTAATAATTTCAATATTTTTTATGAAAAGTATTTTGTGTCTAATTTTTATACGTACATCATATTTATATCATATATTAATATATGTGAAATATTAAATTATTTTATATATAATTATAATATTTTTAAAAGATACAAAATAAATTTATAAATAAATTAAAAAAATTAAACATATAAAATTAAACGAATAATAATATTAATATTTTATAAGTTAATAATCTCACATTATTAAATCTTACACTTACTGAGTACACGCTCTCTTATAAGTTAATAGATGACATTGGGAGGAGTCGTCCACCTCATTATTATTATTATGGAAATATAAAGAGATTAGAATTTAATTTTGATGGATTGTTAATATAATTTTTTTTATACTACTATTTAGTTTTATATTGACATTTTATTTAATAAGTTTAATTATGTTAATAATTATATGCGATATCAAACTTATTTAATAATGTGATAATATGTTCTGAACTAGATTCAGAGGGTACTTGAGATAGGTACGTTACGACGAGTTCTCCTTGTGATGGTGAGCTTGTGATACTGGGGGGGTTGGGTACTGCAGAAGTGACTCAACGCTCAATCAAAATCGAACAAGACAATAAGGTTTTTGGGATGAGGTTTAGAGTTACCTTACTAAGATGACTTAGCCTTGTATTTATAGAGCGTAAGCAAAATCCTAATGGGATTCTTATCGAATACTGAATGCAGGTAATTTAGGATTAGTATCCTGAAGAGGATTGCCTTCCTGTTATTATCAGATATATCCCTGCAAATCTGGGATTAAGATATGGAAAGTATCTAACCATTAAGGATATCTATAAATCTTGTAATATCGTAAGTTGATGATTGGCAGTTACGAATATTTAGGGATTCATCCACTGCGCGAATCTCAGTCACGACGTCGAATACTGATACTGCTCGAAGGCCGTAATCCGTTGTCCGGAGTACGTCGTGAGTCTTCCTTTACGCCAGCTAGGAGAGTCCGGTAATGTGCATGCCAGGTTGATCCCATGGAGCGGGATCCCGGATAATGGTCCAGAACAGTTGCCCCCAGCTTGGCTCTTGGATGAGACAGACCAGAGTCAAGTTTAGAACGGATCAACCATTGTGTGGTAATTCGACGGGTAGGTGTCAGACCTCGGGTTACTACCGATATCCTTGTCCTTATTCGATTCACGAACAAACATCGCGCCCCAAGCACGAGTACCAAGGATTCCTAGAGACATATTTGACGCAGATCCCAAACGTGATCCCTGACGTAACAGTCTGCGATTTTCTGGGAAACTGATGCTTGGACTTTATTGGGAAGTAATGATTCTTTAAAGAAAACGTCAGTTTCATACGGATTTTTTCAACTGCTCCCTATCTTTGTGACCAACCAGAGATCAAAGCATTTATTTTGGCTGACTTCATGGGATCAGGTCACCTTTTACGGGACTAATCGGAATCCTTCATGCATGCTATAAGTAGAGAACATTTCTTCGTGGGTTAGCATTCCCTTCTTCTTTCTCATTGTCGAACAGAGATGATTTCTCCCAAAGGAATAAGTGTAATTCTTCCTTCGTTCCCTTCTTTTGTGAAGAGAGCTTCACCATCTGCAGAAACTATATTTTTATTTTTTCCAAAGTTCGTGAAGAGATTTGATTTTCTCTGAGCGTTCATCCTTATTGGACAGGGGCCTTTCTATCTTGGCGTAAAACCTGGTTGCTATGCATTTAGGGAGCGGAAGCCTTTCTATCTGGCGTACACGGGGGTGTCTGGCCCAACGTGTTGTTAGGATGGAATAATGCTTCCGTCTTCCATTGCATGGGGACCCGATGGAGCACACTGTTCCTCTCTTCTTCTTCTTAGCGAGCTGCTTGAAAGCACTTGGCTGGTCTTTTTCGGAGTAACGGCTGGAAATGCAACGATGCTAGGTCAAAGGAGTGCGGATCCCCTTGGAGTAACCTGGGGTGGTCTGCTTTCTTTGACTTGCTTTCAAGGAAGCAGCGCGTATCCCCTTCTGCCGTTATCCGTCGAGAAGGTAGGAGAAGAACGGGCGAACAGAGGATTTCTACTCTGGAGTGGCTTCACTCTGTTTCGGCTTAGAAAGGCCATTGTAGCTGCTCCGTAACTTGAGGCAACTTGGAATGGTCGAGACCGGCGGAGGATTCTTCAGCTAGAGAGGTCGTACCCCTTCCAACCAGAAAAAAGGATCCCGATCTTTAGTAGCATCACGGAGAAGCAGTGCAAAGGACTTTGGCATTTTTCCTAGAGCTATGATCCCGGTTTGCCAATGTTCTGCAAAGCCTATCCACTTTTTCAAAAGACCATGAATTGGAGATGTGGATGGGGTATGATCCGGGCAGCCGGAGATGTTTTCCCTCATTCCCGGGATTTCGTTATACATTCCATGTCTCAATATTTTCTTTTTCCTCTTTTTTAATTGTACGACGATGTATGGAATGAAGATGATTCAATAGACTTTGCCTTCTCTGTATTTGTCCTGTACTTCCATTATGCATATGCTTTTCCACCGAGGTAACTTTGCCGGGATGAGTCCAACGCTTATCCCGGTATAATCAAGTAAAGAGATTGCCGGGATAGGCCCAATGCCAACCCGGCATAATAGCCATAAACACACCTCGGGTTAGGAACGTTGTCCGTAGTTTCATTAGTTAATTGGACTTGGAATCTGTGGTAAAAACCCAGGTTCTCATCCAACGTTCGTACGATGCTTTGGATTACTGCGTAACCGTCCTTTCAACTGCTATTACAGCTGGTGGGCCACGTGTTGCGATTTCATCGGAGGGACGTGCTTAGAGCCCTGCGAGCCATGATGGGCACTTTTTTGAACTTGCACCGGAGGGGACAGAAATGTCCCTTAACCGTTCAACCCTTTATAAATAAAAGGTTTGTTTTCCTTGCTCTATCGTTTTTGCCCTTCTTCACTGAAAACACAGTGCGTTGAAAGTCTTGGCTTCTTTTTGGGTGCTCTTCAATCGCAGCTCCTCCATTGTTCTGACTCAACTTCTCAACTTTCAAGTATCCTGCCTTTACACAGTAAGTTGTTTTCTTTCGGTCATTTTGTTATTTGCACTTTCAGTATGTCAATAGCTTTTCAGAAAATAGGATAGCTTCGCATTCCTGGTTTTTCTTGCCTTCAAATAGGGCTTAGCGATTTAGGTAGATATGGTCGCCTCCCTGAAACACCAACTTCGCTGCGCCACGCGCGGTGGAGGGGTTCCCCCCGAATGCCTTGTTTCTGGTGGGACAGGAGGTCGGTAGAGGAGGTTAGGATTACCTTGCTCCCACTGTGTCTGAATCTGTAAAGCTATTGATTCTGACAGTTTCTTACCGACTTCTTCAGATGTTCTCAGTGTTTCCATGGCCAAAGGAAAGAAAGCTAGGGTCCAGCCCCCATCTCACGACGTCTGTGATCCGACAGAAGACGAGCTGGTTCGAGTTCGGCGAGGTCCAGGGTTGGTATGCCCATGGGTAGTGGACGACGTATGGGATCGTCAGTCTCAGTTTTCAAGCGAAGTCGTGCTCCGAGAATCTCTATTTGCCTTGGAGTTAACTATGAACAAGTCTCGAGATGACGAGTTCGAGGTCGTCTGTCCGAACTGGAATGAGAGGGTGTGTTCCTGCCGAGAGGAGGGTTCACATTTCATGTTCCTGTACGAGCCATTTTTCTTCAAGTTAGGGCTAAGGATGCCGTTTTCTGGCTTCCAGATGGACGTGCTCCGTACTCTCCAAGTGGCCCCTTCACAGATCCACCCTAACGGTTGGGGCTACATCATATCGTTTGAGAGGTTTTGTCGGTTGATGAGCCTCAAGTGCTTGGCGAACACCTTTTTTTATTTTTATACGAGAATAAACACCCAGGGGACGGTGAGGCAAACTAGTTGGCTTGTCATCCGATCCCGGCTTGGTCGTAAATCCTTTGATGTTTTCGAAGAAAGCTTTAAAGGGTTCAAGACTGCATTTTTCAAAGTAAAGGCCAAAGAGGATGTCGGCCTTTCTTCCTCAAGCCGGACGGGGAGCCGAATTTCCTCTTTCTTTGGGCGCAGAGAGTCTTTGGGACGTGCCCATCAACTTCATTGAGAAAGAGGAGGAAGATCTCGACCCTGAGGAACTTAGGACCGCGAGATTCATAACCCGATATGCTGAGAAGCACGGGAACATCAACATTAGAGATGTTCTTCGTATCCTTGGTGATGATCTTCTTTACACTTTGTTAGGTAGGAATTAGGGCGTTTATACCTCTAGTATCCTTAGGTGTTTGCATCGTCTTCATATATCAATGTTTCGTGATGGTGTACTGACTGTATCTATTTCTGTTTCTTTCCAGTCAGCAACATGACTTCAGGATCTTCCATGGTTACCCTGCAAACTTCAAGAAATCGGAGGAAGGGGAAGAAGACGGCGGCTTCATCCTCCACAGCTATTCTGGACTCATCTGACCGTGATGTTGTCATTGCAGAGCAAGATCAGCCGGGATCCCCTGCCCAGAATCTTAAAGGGAAGAAAAGGCAGGCTGTGGAAGAGCCTCCCGAGCACGATGGAGGGTCGTCGGAGGGCGGTGAAAGGGGAGGGGCGGACTTCTTGCCAGTCATCGCGGGGCACTCTGATCCCGGCACCTTCGTAGATGGGCGACTTTTGAGTGGCGAGGTGAGGCAGCATATTACTGAGCAAGGTCTGACCCAAACCTTAGCCGCACTTCAGAGACAAGCTCTCAGGACAGCGGCCGAGATCCGTGTCATCGAAGTCACTATCGAGAATGCTGATCGCCAGGCGTCGGAAAAGCTGAGGGCCTTGAAGAAAGAAAAGGAGGACATCAACCAGAAGTTGACCGCATTGATGCATGCGGATGTAGTGATTAAAGTTTAGATAAAAATCAGTTGTCAGGCCCACCAGAAAATAAAAATCTTACAACTAGTTGTAGTTAGTAAGGGTCGATCCATAGAGAACCAATTCAATTAACACTATTAAATAATTCCCAATGTAAACTCTGATTAATAATAAACAGTAAATAGGGGGTTTTGGAGTTTTGATGAACAATGAACAGCTTCAAAGATAATAACAATAAACAAACTGAAATCAACAATATAAGAAAATTGGTTAAGAGATTGAATCCACCACTAGATTTATATGATAATGTAAATTCACATATCATTTTATTCTAACATGCTCAATTATGTTTTTATGCAATTGTGAGAGTAAATCTCTATTTTCCTTACGTGTTGGTCAATTTAGCAACCGCTCAAATCAACTCCTAATCACTGATTAGTCATAAAGCAACCGCTCTTATAACTATCCAACAATTGCATTAAGATTTAGAAAACTAATTACACTAAGATCTAATCACACACTGGGATTAAATTACTTAGAACATATATTTCTCTAGATCTACTACCACAACCGTGCATAATAAACCCAGATCTACCACTTTGAAAGTGAAAACAAGTATAAAAACTTTCATATCAACAATAGATTCAGAAATATATGAATAAAAATATAACTGTGTTAAAATAATCAAATATGTAAGGTTCACAACATTAATACTAGTGGTTTCATCGCTCCCTTAACCAAGGGAGGTTTAGTTACACATAACTAGAAGGAAATAACAAGAAAAACTATGAAAAAACAAGAAGAAACTATGAGAGAAATGAAGGAGAGTCAAACTTCTTTTATGATAACCAATGGTGCCTTTAATAGAAGTCTAGGGTAACAAAATGACAAATGGGAATGGATGGATGAGTGGGTTAGTGGAGTGGAGTGGTTGAGTGGATTGGTTGAGTAGATTGGTTGAGTGGATTAGTTGAGTGGATGAGTGAAGTGGTTGAGTGGATGAGTGGAGTGAAGTGGTTGAGTAGTTGAGTGGATTGATTTAGTGGATGAGTAGTTGAGTGGATGATTGGAGTGAGTGGGTTGGTTGAGTGGGTGAGTGGTTTGATTTAGTGGATGAGTAGTTGAGTGGATGAGTGGAGTGATTTGGTTGAGTGGAGTGGAGTGGTTGAGTGCAAAAATTTCTTGGTCTGACTTGGAAGCCAAAAATGACTGACTATACTTCAGATCCATGAAAAGTACTCTTCATGAAAGTTGTAGATCTTTGTCTTGGCTATAACATGCATATCTGGATCATCCAATTTGGCTTCCTACAGCCCAAGATATGACCCAAATACCACAGGTTGTTCAAACCCAACTTCAGCACATCTGTTCCGACTTGCAAGCCCAAACTGACCCATTAGACTTCATTCTTTCAAAAGGTGTTCTTCATAAAAGTTGTTTATTTGGGTCTTGACTATCAACTATCCAAATTTCAGCCCATCTCCATTATTACAGCTTGAGATATGATTTTATGAGTGCACACCGTTCGGATTCTAGTGACAGAACCCGTATTCTGACTTCCATGTAAATTTAGGTCCCTTAGACATCTGTTTAGGACTTCGAGCTCTTCATCAAAGTTGTAGAGCTTCCTCTTAGCTTTCCTACAAGATAAAATTCATGATTATCAGATATCAGAAACTCAAGTTATGGCCAAAATACAAAAACAGTGTAAAATCTCAATAATGCTGAAAATATTCAATTAGGACCAATTTGAGCTCAAACTCACAAAATCATACCAAACTCAATCAATTAAGAATATGGAGAGTGTAAATGACTAAACATAAGGGTTTCTTAATAAATAAAATATGTGATTATCAAATTCCCCCACACTTAGCTTTTCGCACTCCTGGGCAAAACTCAAGACCAAAACAAGGACATAAGAGATTAACAAAATTTTAAATTCCAACGACATTCAAGAGCCCAAAATTTTACAATCAAGAAGAACAACCAAAGGTTCAAGGGATCAAAACATTCATGAGTTAACAATTCTCCACATCTCAAACCAACAAGCAAGGTATCTTCAACATGAATCGAGAATGATAGATCTTCACAAGATTCCCTCTCAATCTCTCAAGTGTTTAAAAGGTAGGTATTTCACTCAATTCAACCATGAAAATTGCACTACCATAAGCTTGCTTATCTTTTACTTCTCCACTACTCAAAACACATTCATACACAAATCATGAGGACTTTATTCAAGGTTGTAGTGAGGTCAAGGTAACAGAAGAGGGTAAAATGGATATGAGAGGATAAATACCAAAGAGAATAAAGCAAATGAGAGCTGAGTTCAAATAACAAGCATAAAAGTTCATCCCAACTCTAATGTATAACCCTTTACATATTCATTTCTCAATCCTTTTCTTAGCTGTTTTTTTTTTTTAGGTACTCTTTCCTTTTTCAACAATCATTTTGTACACACACCCCCACACTTGTTCAAAAACTCATTCATTAACCAAGCTAATGTTCTTTTATTCCCTAAGGTAAAGTAAGAACACGATTTTTCATTTAAGGCAATAATGAACTAGAAACAAGGAATGGTCAAATAAGTTCAAAGGGGTTAAGTAAAGGAAAATATACAAGGTTGGCAGGAATCAGAGAATTTTCAAGAAGTCAAAAGAGTGCTTGATATCATATTGAAAACAAGGTTGGCTATTTGGTTAAACTATCTAATTAAGAAAGAGGGCCTCAATCATGTTCATGCATGCAAGTGAAATGTAGCCTTAAAAAGAATCAAAGCAAGTTCTAGAGTGGTCATTAACATGAGTGAAAGTCACACAAGAAAGAAGAGAATGACATAAATATTGAATCCATCCATTAGGCTCAAAATCTCACAAGGTATGCATCCATCAAACTCAATTCATCAATTCAATCATCCATCACCAAGCACATCAGTTCAAGAAGGGAGAAAAGTTATTCAATCATGCAATGATTCTTTTTCTTTTAAAACTTTTTTTTTTAAAATTAAGACATTTTTTTTAAATGCTAAAATCTCTCCCCCACACTTAATATAACATTGCCCTCAATGTGAAAGAGAGATATAGAAAAAAGTAACATAACCTGATAAGAAGTGAATCAACGCTAAAGCGGGAAAAGAAACACACTGTCAAGATCTTGCATCGGACCACGAAAAGAAATCAAATAATAAAAATTTAGTACTTCCACAATTTAATACTAATTAATTACTACCTAAAAACAAACTCCTTACTCTGCCACCAATTAAGATCGTCTCAAGAGTAAAATTACTCCTTACTCGCCATCACTAATTGGTTTAATAAGTCCATGACAATCATATCATACTTTCCAAACAAAACAACAAATTTTTTTTTAGGTCAACTATCCTTCCCCCCAACTAGATCACAACATTGTCCCCAATGTTAAAATATAGATGAATAAAGGATAGAAGATATTACTGTTGGAGAAAGCTGACACAAATTTAAACAGAAATAAAGTACAATAAAATCAAACCGACTAAAGAGAAAGTGTCAGATCTGGCTTTCTTTTCTTGTCACTTCCTTCGCTGCTTCCTGTTGACTAATCTATCTGAGCTAATACCTTATCGTGTACATACTCAAAAGCTTCTAATTTATCAATGAGCTCATCAATAGTGGAGAGGCGAGAGATAAGAAGTTGTCTTCCGAAGGAGTGATAAATTTACTGTTCCACAGCATTGTCAAGAAAAAATAACAAAAGATCAAAGAAATTATTAACATTCAACAAACCAATGAGTTTATGGTGGATGTTCAGTTCGACCAAGAGACAATTTGAAAAATTTCTTCCAAAGTACCAAAACCACCGGTAAGACAAGAAATGCATCAAATTGTCAACCATTGTTTTCATTCGTCCATGCATGGATGTTACCCGAATTTCTTCTCCAACTGTCTTTCCAGGTGATGTTATTTTCGGCTAAAGGTTTAGGAATAACACCTAAAACCCGATTGCCTCCTATAAAAGCGAAAGTGATACTGACCCCATTAACCCACGACAACCTCCCCATATACAAGATGAATATTCCTCGCGACAAGTGATCGACCAAGAGTGCTAGGCTGCGTTTATAAATTCTAATCCTTCCCATAACTCGACCCACAAAAACACGAGACATTTTTGAGGTTACGAATAGAAGGCCCCATTCTATACTCTTCCTCTCTTTGAGTGTTTCGAGTTGAAGGTTAGTAGAGAAAATGGAGTGTTTAAATAAGAAAAAGAATAGGAAGGGAAATAATTGTACCTATAAGGGTAGGTTAAGTTTGTTGTCGAAAAAGGTTGAAATTAAGAAACGCAGAATCTTTTCTTTTTTTTTTTTTTTTTTTTTTTTTTTTTTTTTTGAAAGATGACATGAAGAAGAAGAAGATGATGATGATGATACATACAGATTGTTTGTGGATATGGCTCACATCTCACCCCTGGTTTAACGTCCGATGAACTTGGCTTAAACGTCTTCTATGAGTCGAGGATAAGCCTCCCATCCAATTTTCTTATAAATTGGCAAACAGGGTCTTTTAGAGTCAGATTCCTAAGACTGTAGCATTTTTCTTCATCCTTGAAGAGATTCCACAATTTAAGAATTTCATGATGCACCAATCCACAAGAATGCGTCTCAAGAGTCAATAAGATATCATCTAATGACTCCTTACTCAGTCCATTCTTAATGAAGAAAATTTTATCTTCTCTATTTGCGGAAACCATCCCCAAAGTACGACATCGCTTGTTACAGTTCCATCGTCCACATTTGTGACAAACTTGTAACCTTTTTGCTCTTCTCCTTTTAGAATATGAACTTCTTCCAAGACCAGGCATATATGAGTTAAATGAAATTGAGGACTCACCTGCTAATCGGACCTTTGCTTCAATTATCCAGTACATCTTTTGGCATACCTTTGTGCATTAACAGTCTCAATCTTTCACATCGAACTTTGTAGATTGTTCTCAGAGCATTTTGAGGAAGAGAAGGAAAATATTTGCTCGGGTTTGAAAGAATTACATCCATAAGGAGAAGAAGGGTTCAGTTATTTTGGGAAACGAAAAATAAACCGACTTGAGAGTCACGAGTCCGTATCCGCCACTTAACCGGTAACACAAAGAATTCAAGAACTTGGTTTTCTAGGAATGGTTGAGTCTTTGTCCATTAACTTTAAGCGCATTACCATTCCTAGGATCCTCAATATCTACGGCCCTAGAGGATACACGTGTTTGACAACAAAAGAATCGCGCCTCCTAGTTCTCAATATTCCAAGGAGTAGGTGCAGATGATAATCTCAAAGCAGAACTTTTTTGACCAATTTCCGCAGCTTTTGCAGACCTTGAATAAAGTAGGCCAATAAAATCCATACTGCAAGATTTTCGCAATTGTTGTCGCTTATTGTCGGGCATACAGCTTTTTTTTTATTATTCATAATGTGGATGGAGAAGGTTCATCACCTCCACTTCTGCATTCTCTGGAAGTTCATAATAAGGTTTGAGACGATGACCATTGACCTTAAATGTTTTGCCTGAAATTTCACTCCTGATCTCAACTGCACCAAAAGGAAAAACATTAGTTACCACAAATGGCCCAATCCACTTAGAACACGCTTTACACGGAAACAATTTGAGTCTTGATTGAAAAAGTAAAACTTTTTGCCCTCTCGTGAAATTTCTTTCGGAAATCAACCGGTCATGGAATGCCTTAGCTTTAGTCTTATAAATCGGGGCATTCTCGAAGGCCTCATTTCTTAATTCTTCCAGTTCACAACTGGAACTTCCTTTACTTTCCAGCTCCTTCCAATTCCATATTTACTTGTTTAATGGCCCAGTAAGAGCGATGTTGCAACTCAACGGGAAAATGACAGGGCTTTCCATACACCAACCGAAATGGTGACATGCCAATGGGAGTCTTATAGGCAGTCCTATAAGCCCATAAAGCGTCTTCAAGTCGAGTGCTCCAATCCTTTCTTGAGGGATTCACTGTCTTTTTAAGGATTGACTTAATCTCCCGGTTGGACACTTCAGTTTGCCCATTTGTCTGTGGATGGTAAGGAGTGGAGATTCTGTGCATAACTCCATATCTTTTCAATAGAGCATCAAAGGTTCTATTACAAAAATGAGTCCCTTGGTCACTGATGATAGCCCTTGGGGTCCCGAACCTGGAGAAAATATGTGTTCTAACAAAATCTGCAACAGTTTTAGAATCATCAGATCGGGTGGCTTTTGCTTCCACCCATTTAGACACATAATCAACAGATAAAAGAATGTATGTGAAACCAAATGAAGGAGGGAATGGTCCCATGAAATCAATACCCCACACATCAAAGAGTTCCACAAAAATGATCGGAGTCTGAGGCATTTGATTACGAGGACCAATATTACCTGTTCTCTGACAGCGATCACAAGACTTACAGAAGTTGTAAGCTTCTTTGAAAATTGAAGGCCAATAGAAACCACTGTCAAGCACTTTATTGGCTGTCCTTTTACTGCCAAAGTGTCCTCCACATGCATAGGTGTGGCAAAAGGAGAGGATGGAGTGTGTCTCAGAATCAGGAATGCACCTCCTAATGACTTGATCTGCACAATGCTTCCATAAGTACGGGTCATCCCAGATATAGTATTTACAGTCACTCCTTAATTTATCTCTTTGGGCCTTGTTCAAACCCTCCGGAAAGTCCTTAGTAACCAGGTAGTTAACAATGTCAGCATACCAAGGGATTATGGTGTTGACAACCATCAAATATTCATCCGAAAAAGTCTCCATGATAGGCATTTCTTCCTCTTCAGTTACCAATCTACTCAAGTGATCGGCCACCAAGTTTTCGCTCCCTTTCTTATCTTTAATCTCCAAGTCAAATTCCTGGAGCAATAAAATCCATCGGAGCAATCTAGGCTTTGCTTCTTTCTTTGTTAGAAGATACTTCAAGGCTGCATGATCTGAAAACACAATCACTTTAGAACCAATTAGATATGATCTAAATTTTTCTAAAGCAAATACAACAGCTAGAAGTTCCTTTTCTGTGGTTGAGTAATTAAGTTGAGCATCATTTAGAGTCCTTGATGCATAGTAAATGGCATAAGGAACTCTATCAACTCGTTGTCCCAAGACAGACTCCTCTTTGCAAAGTCACTGGCATCACACATTAGTTCAAAAGGTAACTCCCAGGTTAGGTGGCACGATGATAAAGCAATGATTAACAACTTCTTGAGTTTATTGAAAGCTTCCATACATTTCTCATCAAAATTAAAATTAACATCTTTTGAAGAAGTCTGCAAAGGGCAATGAGACTTTAGAAAAGTCTTTAATGAATCTCCGGTAGAAAACACTGCATGACCAATAAAAGAACGAATCTCCCGCACACTAGTGGGTGGTGGCAAAGAATGCATGAGTTCTACCTTAGCTTTATCTACTTCAATTCCCTAGTGAAATTACATGACCTAATACAATACCTTCATTCACCATGAAATGACATTTTTCCCAATTCAGTACCAGGTTAGTGTCAATGCATCTTTTAAGAACCAATGTTAAATGTTCCGGACAATTTTCAAAATCATTTCCAAAGACACTAAAGTCATCCATAAAAACCTCAATGATGTTTTCAATGTAATCGAAAAATAAACTCATCATGCATCTTTGGAAAGTTCCTGGTGCATTGCGAGTCCAAAAGGCATTCGCCTATATGCAAAGGTACCAAATGGACAAGTGAATGTAGTCTTGTCTTGGTCTTACGGAGCTATGGCAATCTGATTGTAACCGAAAAACCATCCGAGAAAACAATAATGAGAATGACCACTAATCTTTCTAACATTTGATCAATGAAAGGTAAAGGAAAGTGGTCTTTTCTCGTGGCGGCATTCAACTTCCCGTAATCAATACAAACACGCCACCACATGCAGTAACCTAGTGGGAATAAGCTCATTTTCAACATTTCTTACCACGGTAATTCCAGTTTCTTTAGTACTACCTGGGCCGGGCTTACCCACTTGTTTGTCGAAATGGGGTAGATCACCCCCACAC
Source organism: Ormosia semicastrata (assembly GCA_029884595.1). Taxonomy (NCBI): domain Eukaryota; kingdom Viridiplantae; phylum Streptophyta; class Magnoliopsida; order Fabales; family Fabaceae; genus Ormosia; species Ormosia semicastrata. The sequence continues at coordinate 12,228,669 of JAQQTO010000047.1, read as the reverse complement.
TTAGGAGCTTCAAAGATCTCCTTTTTCACAACTTCCATCATAGGAGGATTCAACCTCCGTGAGGGTCTCTCACGAGTTTAGTATCCTCCTCCATTAATATCCTGTGCATACAAATGGAGGGACTAATACCCTTGATATCGGCTATTGACCAACCAATGGTCATGTTTATGTTCTGCAAAACACGACTACCGGTTTCTCTTCTTGTTCTTGGGTGAGTGACTTTGCAATTATTCTTTGGAAGGGTGTCCTTCTCCCCAAGAAGATGTATTTAAGATGATCAAAGAGTTTTAAGTTCCAATTCAGGTGTCTGCACAACAGAAGGTTGAGGTATATCAGTAGTAACAGGTAAATCAACAAAAGTTACCTCGTGCTCTTCTGGAGTGGAAGAGAGCTCTTGTAAGGCAGTACTAATTTCATCAATGTCTTCACTCCATGGCTCTTCTTCACTCTTTTTCTTTTCCTCCTGTACATCTAAGCTATGAGTTAGAATTGTATCAAGAGCATCAAAATGGTTAGTATCAAAAGCTGCAGAAATTAAAGAATCAAAAGGATCAAAAGAATCAATTAAACAAGCGAGTGCACATCACTTGGGTATCTCATAGCTTCAAAAATATTGAATCTAATTAATTCCCCATCAAATTCCATTGTTAGAGTTCCCGAGTGCACATTAATTTTTGTCCGCGCAGAGTCTTCAAAAATGGTCTCCTAACAAGATAGGAGCAGATTTGGGAGACTCATCCTCTTCCATGTCCAAAACATAGAAATCACTGTAGGAAACACTAATTCATTCACCGCACCAAAACATCTTCCACCACACCCTTAGGGTATGCATTAGATCTATCGACCAATTGAATAACAACACCGAGGTTCCAAAGGACCCAAGTATAAATATGCATAAATAGAATATGGCATGACATTTATAGATGCACCTAAATCAAGCATTGCCTTTCAAACCTTGTGTTACCTATAGTGCATGGAATGGTGAATGTGCCGGGGTCCTTACATTTGGTTGGGAGTTTCTTTTTAATTACAATTGAAACATTTTCTCTCACTTGGACCTTTTCATTTCCTTTTAACTTCCTCTTGTTAGTGCATAATTCTTTTAGAAATTTTGCATATCTAGGTACACAGCTTAATGGCATCTAACAAAGGGATATTAACCTCTACCTTCCTAAAAGTCTCAAGTATTTCTTTTTCTCGCTTCTTCTTTCTTGGTTTTAACCAACCTACTAGGAAAAGGAGCTTTAGTAACATATTTAGGAAGGGGTTCGAAATACTTACCTTAGGGGCTTTGGAAGTTTGCCCCTATCATTTGCTTCTTTGGGTGGTTCATCTTTCTCTTGAGTGATTGGTAGAGGAGATGTAGGCTCATCCATCGTCTTTCCGCTTCTCAACGTGACAAAGACTAGCATTTTCCCTCGGATTTACTTACATTTGTAAGGGTAGTTTTCCTGAAGCTTGGCTTTGAAACTTGTTGAATTACGTGGATAGTGTCCTATCCGATTCGCAAGTTATTAATTGCAGATCCTTGTTTCTTGTTGGAACTGTGAATTATTAGTAGCCATTTGCTTCACTAGCTCCTCTAGTGAAGGCTCGGGTTGCTTAGGAGCTTGAACTTGCTGCTTGTCTCGAGGGAAATGTGCTTGCCTTTGTTGGAATCTGGAGGTCCATAAGCTAGAGGTTGATTTTGAGGTTGCTTTGCATAGTGAAATTAGGATGATCCCTCCAACCTGGATTATATGTGTTTGAGTAGGGGTTGTAATTTTTGAAAGTCCAAAGATATCCCCCTCTTCGCTCTTACCTCCTCATTTGTGTCCTCTTGGAGAGTGGGACACATATCGATGGGATGTCCAGATGAACAACGATCCCACAAGCATGAACTGGTGCTTTGCACTGTATCCATTAACCGCCGAACCATAGCAATCAATTGAGTCATTTCTTTGTTGTAGGTCGTTGTCTCTATTTCTTTCAACGCTTCTTTACTCCAAAGTGTCATTTCTAGAGTAGAATTATTGAGTATTGGCAGCCATTCTTGAGATCAAGTTTCTAACTTCTTGAGGAGTTTTATCAACCAATGCTCCTCCGCTAGCAGCATCAATCATGTTGCGATCCATCACTTGTAAGCCTTCATAGAAATACTGAATTAAGAGCTGCTCACTTATTTGATGATGAGGGCAGCTGAAACATAGCTTCTTAAATCTCTCCCAGTAGTCATGGAGTGATTCTCCATGCCTTTGTTGAATACCACAGATTTCTTTTCTGATTGTTGCAGCTTTTGAGGCAGGGAAGTATCTGTCTAGGAAAGTTCGGGCCATGTCCTGCCATGATTGGATGGATCCGGGTGGTAAGTAGTAAAGTCACTCATTTGCTGAGTCTTTCAATGAGAATGGAAAAGCTCTCAATTTGACTTGCTCTACATGAATTCCTGTAGGTTTCATGCTAGAACATACCACATGAATTTCCTTCAAGTGCTTGTTGGGGTCCTCTCCAGGTAATCCATTGAAAGATGGCAAGAGATGGATTAAGCCGGATTTCAATTCAAATGCCTCTTCATTTTTAAGAATGTCTATGCACAGAGGCTGTTGATCTAGATCTAGAGCACCCAATGCCCTTAAAGTATTTTCTGCCATCGTCACTTCTTCAGATATTTCAGATGTCTCTGAACTTGATAGATCAATGTAACTAGACTTCAATGTCGACGGTGTGAAATGGAAATTATCCTGGATGGAAGGGAAATTGAGGATGTGAAGTGAGTTGATCAATATAGTTCCTCAAATTTAGCAATCCTTCGTCTAACCCTTCAATGGACATCAACACCTACAAAACACTCGAAAGAAAGATTCAAAAATAAAAACAAAAATAAAAACAGAGTAAAAATAGGAAATAAATTAATAATGTAATTAAAAATTGGCTCCCGAATGCAACGCGCCAAAATTACGATGCGTGCGGATGTAGTGATTAAAATTTAGATAAAAATCAGTTGTCAGGCCCACCGAGAAAATAAAAACCTTACAACTAGTTATAGTTAGTAAGGGTCGATCCACAGAGAACCAATTCAATTAACACTATTAAATAATTCCCAATGTAAACTCTGATTAATAATAAATAGTAAATAGGGGGTTTTGGAGTTTTGATGAACAATGAACAGCTTCAAAGACAATAACAATAAACAAACTGAAATCAACAATATAAGAAAATTGATTAAGAGATTGAATCCACCACTAGATTTATATGATAATGTAAATTCACATATTATTTTATTCCAACATGCTCAATTATGTTTTTATGCAATTGTGAGAGTAAATCTCTGTTTTTCTTACGTGTTGGCCAATTTAGCAACCGTTCAAATCAACTCCTAATCACTGGTTAGTCATAAAGCAACTGCTCTTACAACTATCCAACAATTGCATTAAGATTTAGAAAACTAATTACACTAAGATCTAATCACACACCGGGATTAAATTACTTAGAACATATATTTCTCTAGATCTACTACCACAACCGTGCATAATAAATCCAGATCTACCACTTTTATAACTGGCAAATAGCACAAAGATAATTATACCCACATGAACATCATACATCTCACTAGATCTACTACCACAACCGTGCATAATAAACCCAGATCTACCACTTTGAAAGTGGAAACAAGTATAAAAACCTTCATATCAACAATAGATTCAGAAATATATGAATAAAAACATAACTGTGTTGAAATAATCAAATATGTAAGGTTCACAACATTAATACTAGTGGTTTCATCGCTCCCTTAACCAATGCAGGTTTAGTTACACATAACTAGAAGGAAATCACAAGAAAAACTATGAAGAAACAAGAAGAAACTATGAGAGAAATGAAGGAGAGTCCAACTTCTTTCATGATAACCAATGGTGCCTTTTATAGAAGTCTAGGGTAACAAAATGACAAAGGGGAGTGGATGGATGAGTGGGTTAGGGAGTGGAGTGGTTGAGTGGATTGGTTGAGTGGATTGGTTGAGTGGATTAGTTGAGTGGATGAGTGGAGTGGTTGAGTGGATGAGTGGAGTGGAGTGGATGAGTAGTTGAGTGGATTGATTTAGTGGATGAGTAGCTGAGTGGATGATTGGAGTGAGTGGGTTGGTTGAGTGGGTGAGTGGTTTGATTTAGTGGATGAGTAGTTGAGTGGATGAGTGGAGTGATTTGGTTGAGTGGAGTGGAGTGGTTAAGTGCGAAAATTTCTTGGTCTGACTTGGAAGCCAAAAACGACTGACTATACTTCAAATCCATGAAAAGTACTCTTCATGAAAGTTGTAGATCTTTGTCTTGGCTATAACATGCATATCTGGATCGTCCAATTTGGCTTCCTACAGCCCAAGATATGACCCAAATACCACAGGTTGTTTAAACCCAACTTCAGCACATCTGTTCCGACTTGCAAGCCCAAACTGACCCATTAGACTTCATTCTTTCAAAAGGTGTTCTTCATAAAAGTTGTTTATTTGGGTCTTGACTATCAACTATCCAAATTTCAGCCCATCTCCATTATTACAGCTTGAGATATGATTTTATGAGTGCACACCGTTCGGATTCTAGTGACAGAACCCGTATTCTGACTTCCATGTAAACTTAGGTCTCTTAGACATCTGTTTAGGACTTTGAGCTCTTCATCAAAGTTATAGAGCTTCCTCTTATCTTTCCTACAAGATAAAGTTCATGATTATCAGATATCAGGAACTCAAGTTATGGCCAAAATACAGAAATAGTGTAAAATCTCAATAATGCTGAAAATATTCAATTAGGACCAATTTGAGCTCAAACTCACAAAATCATACCAAACTCAATCAATTAAGAATATGGAGAGTGTAAATAACTAAACATAATGGTTTCTTAATAAATAAAATATGTGATTATTACACATCCTTAAAGGCCAATGAGGATAATAGGACGAGAGCCATCGAGCTGGAGAAGAAAGTCCCTGAGCTGGAAAAGAAAGTCATTGAGTTGGAGAAAGCGTTGGCGGACTCTGAGGCTGCCAGGAAGGCCAAAAAGCTTGGGGCCGACCGAAGCATTGGCGCTTTGAAGGCCGAGGTAACACGACTCGAAAAGGAGGTGGAGGAACTGGACGGAGTAGCTGGAAATATCGGGGAAGAGCAGTTCCAAAATGCTGTGAAGCAAATCCAGTACTTCAACCCCGGGGTCGACCTTATCTTGGAGGGTGTTACCCCGGATAAAATGTTTCATAATGGCCAGCTTGTAGCTGTTGAAGAGTTAGCCGCGAAAGCTTCTGGTGGCAACCCGGAGGTTATCCAGATCCCGGAAGAGGCCGACGTCTAATCTTTTGCTTGCTTTTTTCATTTTGCTATTTTCTGCCCCCTACGTGGGGTTTTGTTACTTGTACGAACAATTGCCCCGTGTTTGGGGTTTTATAATTAATGATTCTGTTTAACCATTTATTTTTCATGGTTCGACTTGGGTCCAACGCCCATTTTCGTAGTCATTATAAGGGACGTAGAAAACTTATTATCATAGAAAATCATGGTCCGGGATCCTTCACTCATACCGTTGAGTGAGTGGCATTCCACTTCGACTTAGGTAAAAATAACGCCTTAGTCTGTAATCTAACGCTTATAATAATCAAACGTCAAGAAATTTTAGACTTAGGTAAAGTAAAACCTTAATCCATATTCCAGTGCTTGCTATGGGAAGCGTTTGGAATTGCAGATATAGGTAAGTAACGCCTGGCTTAGGGCAGTTTACGCGAGAACCCTTTTTCCTGAGGCATCATCATTATTGAACCTTGCCCGGGGTAAGTACCCCAACAATCATATAGATTTTGGGACCCCTTCTAGGCTTGGGTATAAAGGAGCGTGTACATATGATCCGTACTGCCTCCTATCGACTTGTAAATTTAGAGCAACGCGTTGGATAAACTTGGTTTCCTGAATAACGATTTAATTTGTCCGCATTCCAGTAATTCTTGACCGGGGTCCCAGATAACGTTTCCAGGGTGTAGGCACCCTTACCCGTACTAGTGACGACACGATAGGGGCCTTCCCAGTTAGGGACTAATTTCCCTTGGGAGGCATTTTTTCCTCCTATGTCGGCTCTCCTGAGCACTAGATCGCCGGGATGGAATTTTCTTGGGACCACTTTCTTGTTATACATAGCAAATGTCTTCTGCTTGAGGGCGGATCCCGTATATGGGCCACGTTTCTTCTTTCTTCGAGCAAGTCCAGGTCCTCTCTGATTAGACCAGGGTTGTTGTCGGATGAGAACTTTTGGTAACGCCAGCTGGGTTCCCCTATTTCTACCGGGATCATGGCTTCACAGCCATAGGTCAACTTGAAAAGGGATTCTCCCGTCGTGGAATGAGGAGTGGTCCGGTATGCCCAGAGAACGTGGTCGAGTTGCTCGACCCAATTTCCTTTGGCTTCGTAGAGCCTCCTTTTTAAGCCTCGCACGATGATTCTGTTGGCGGCCTCGACTTGCCCATTTGTTCTGGGGTTCTCGACTGAGCTACAATGGTGCTTTATTTTCAATCCGGCTAGTAGCTCTTCAAAAGCTTTGTCTTTGAACTGGGTACCGTTATCTGTGACTACCGATTCCGGTACACCGAACCTGGTGATAATATGGCGCCAAGTAAACTTCTGGATTCGCGCCGACGTGATGGTGATCAGGGGTTCGGCCTCAATCCACTTGGTGAAGTAGTCTACTGCTACCACCAAGTATTTAAACTGTCCTAGGGCCTGAGGGAATGGCCCCAAAATGTCCATACCCCACCTATAAAAGGGCCAGGGAACCGACGTCGTGGACAATTCTTCAGAAGGGGCTTGAAAGTGATCTGCATGATGCTGGCACTTGTCACAAATTTGAACATGTGCATGAGAGTCAGCCTCCATTGTGGACCAATAGAATCCTGCCCTTAATACTTTTTGGGCTAGGGCTTTGGCTCCCAAGTGGTGACCGTAGCTTCCTTCATGAACTTCAGCTAGGGCGTACTCTGCTTCTTTGGGGGTTAAACACTTTAGGAGAGGGGAGGAGAAACCACGTCGGTATAAGCGACCATTGTAAACGGTGTATCTAACCGACGTCTTAACTAATCTGGAAGCCTCCTTCGGGTCCGACGGTAACTTCCCATGTTGCAGATAGTCCAGTATAGGAGTGATCCAGGATGGCTGATGGTCCTCCACTTGGGATATGCTGTGATCCGTAATGGAGGGTTGGGAGAGGGTTTCTTGGATTACCGACCGGTTGTTGCCAGGGCTCTTTGTGCTGGCCAGTTTAGACAAAAGGTCTGCTCTGGAGTTCTGTTCCCTCGGGATGTGCTCTATCTTGGTCCCTTCGAAGCTTTTCAAAAGTTCCTGGACCTTGTTCAAGTATTTCTACAGGAGGGGTTCTTTGGCTTGATATTCGCCTCGGATTTGGGAGGTTACTAGCTGAGAATCACTGCAAAGCGTGATCCGTGTTGCCTCCAGGTCCTTTGCCATTAGCAACCTGGCGATGCAGGCCTCATACTCGGCCTGGTTGTTTGAGGTTGGGAATTCAAACTTCAGGGAGTGCTCTAAGGTTAGACCCTCCGAATTCTCGACAATCACCCCGGCCCCGCTTCCTTTGGGGTTCGAGGATCCGTCGACAAAAATGGTCCAGAAGGCTTTCCTTGGATTGCCGTTGTCTGTTGTGAGTTTTGCTAAGAAGTCGGACAAGACCTGGGCTTTTATTGCCAGTCGTGGTTCGTATGTGATTCCAAACTCTGAGAGTTTAATCGATCACGCAATCATTCGCCCGGCCAGGTCTGGTTTGTGTAGCACTTGTCGGATGGGTTGGTCGGTTCTTACCACCACTGGGTGGCATTGGAAGTATTGTCGAAGTCTTCTTGCGGTGATGATGAGCGCGAAGGCAACTTTCTCTACCTTTTGGTATCGAAGCTTAGGGCCTTGGAGGACCTTACTGATGAAGTAGACGGGCTTCTGTCCTTCGTTGGTATCTCTAATCAAGACTGAACTCACGGCCTCATCATGGACGGATAGGTACAAGTAGAGCGTCTCTCCAGTGTCCGGCCTTGTTAAGATAGGAGGGGAGGACAAAAGGTTTTTTAATGACGTGAAGGCATCTTCACACTCCTGGGTCCATTCGAAGTTTTTTCCCTTCTTGAGCAATTTGAACAGGGGGAGGGATTTGTGCGCGGCTTTAGCTAAGAATCTTGTGAGGGCCGCTATGCGCCCCGTAAGCTGTTGTACTTCTTTGACGTTCCGGGGACTTCTCATGTTGAGGACGACCTGACATTTATCCGGATTGGCTTCAATTCCCCTATGAGTTAGCATGAACCCCAAAAATTTACCGGCCTGGACCCCGAAGGCGCACTTTTCCGGGTTTAACCTCATGTTGTACTTCCGGATTTATGCAAATACTTCCTCGAGGTCCGCCGTGTGCGATCCGCAGTGTGGGGTCTTTACTATCATGTCGTCTATGTAGACTTCTAGCATCTTTCCCACTTGATTTTCAAAAACCTTGTTCATCATCCTCTGGTAGGTGGCTCCTGCATTCTTCAGGCCAAAAGGCATGACCTTGTAGCAGTAGCTTGCCCTGTCGGTAATGAAAGCCGTTTTATCTTCAACCCCAGTGTACATGGGAATCTGGTTGTACCCGGAATATGCGTCCATGAATGAGAGCCATCTGAACCCCAAGGAGCCATCCACTAATTTATCCACGTTGGGGAGTGGATATGGGTCCTTGGGACAGGCTTTATTCAGGTCAGTATAATCTACGCACATCCTCCACTTCCCGTTGGACTTTTTTACTAGGACCACGTTGGAGAGCCATGTGGTATATGAAATTTCTCTGATGAAATTGTCATTCAGTAGCTCTTTAACTTGGTCTTCTACGACTTGTTGCCTCTCGGGCCCGACCTTCCTCTTCTTTTGCGCGACCGGTCTGGTACCTTCTTTGATCGATAATCGGTGGCAAATGAAACTGGGGTCGAGTCCAGGCATGTCGAAGGAAGTCCAAGCGAAAAGGTCTTTGTTTTTCAACAAGAGTTCGGAGAGTTGCTATTTTTCTTTCTCGTCCAGACGAGCTCCAATCTTGGTGACCTGTTTAGGGTTGGCCCCGAGTTGAAGAGACTCCAGTTCGCCTTCGGGCTGGGGTCGGGTATCCCGGATTTCTCCTCTAACGTCGAGCTCTGTCATTAAAATGTTAACCTGGTCGATAGCCGGGGCGGATGCTACGGGGCTCGACCGAGGCACTATACAGATCTTCAAGCTCTCATTATAGCACTTCCTGGCTGCAATTTGGTTGCCTTTTACAGTGACGATGTCATTGTTCTTATTGGGGAACTTCATCATGAGGTGGGTGGTGGACACCACCGCTCCGAGGGCGTTAAGAGAAGGGCGGCCCAGGATGATGTTATAAGCCGAGGGGCAGTCCACGACCAGGAACTTCACCTTGACGGTCCTGAATAGTGTAGATGATCCGAGAGTCAGGTGGGTTTCGTAATATCCGACCGGGGTGATCTTCTCGCCGGTGAAACCCGTCAGTTCTCCAACATGGGGAGTCAAGTCGAATAGCGGGAGCTCCAACTTCTGATAGAGATATAATGTCAGCTGAACTCCCTTGATCAACGAAAATTCGGCGAACTTCGGCATTGGAAATTACCCCGGATATCACGAGTGGGTCGTCGAGATCCGGGATTATTCCGCCGTAGTCCTCGTCCGAGAAGGTAATGAGTGACGTTTTTCTATCCTCTGCTTGTGTTCTTGGTTCTGAGTGGGCCACGCTGAAAACTGCCATTCTAAGGGCTTTCTTTCGAGCTCCGTTGGAGGATCCCCCTCCTGCAAAGCCACCGGCGATGGTATGGATCGTCCTGTTAGGCTTGGCGCGGTGGTCTTCGTTATCGACTGGAGTAGTGTTCCTGGTTCGACCCTGTCGGTCGCCATTATCTCGTCGAGGAGGAGTCCGAGATCTTCTCCTTGGGCTTCTTGTTCTTCTCCTGCGTGTAGGGGATGGACTCCGACGCCTGCTGTCTCTGCGCCTATTATCCCCTTCGTTGTTCTGTACACGGAGGATATCTTCTTGTAGGCGTCCGGCCTTGATTAGAAATTCAATGGCGTCGCGCAGCGATAGTAATCTTACGTATCGTGGCCATAGGCTTTGTGCCATGTGCAATGTTTGGAATGATCTTTACTGCTTGTGCTTCTTGATAGGAGGCGGCCTCCGGATGTTACGAAACTCCGTGTTCATTACCTCCCTCAAGATTGTTTCTGGGGATGTTCAAGGAGTGTAGTCAGCGTAGCTTTTCCGTGGTGGGCTACCCTTTGGGGGCCGCGACCTTGAGGAATTTTGGTTGGGCTTTTGGTGAGAAGATTCACCTTTGTCCCACCTCCTATGGTCTTCTGTTGGCTCCTCCAAGTAGACATACTTCTCAGATCGCTTTTGGAAGTCGGTCAGATTGTCCGGCTTCTTTTTTGCCAAGGACTTGAAAAAATCGGAGCCTATCCGGAGACCGCTCCTAGCGTAATGCAAGGCTATTCTGTCTTCAAAATTTTCCACGTTGGTGCAGGCGGCCATAAAACGCCTAACGTAGTCTCGGAGGGTCTCTTCCTTTCCCTGGCGGATCTTAGCCAAGGATTCGATGGACTTAGGCTGTTCCTTACTCGTGGTGTACTGCAGTAGAAAACGCTGCTTGAGGTCGGACCAATCCACAATGGTCCCCTGTGGTTGGCTAGTGAACCATTTGAGGGCCCCCTTTTTAAGGGAGAGGGGGAATGCTCGGCACAACAACTCCATGGAGCCGCCATAGAAACATAGGGACTGCTTGTAAGCATTTATGTGTTCCTGGGGGTCCGTGGTTCCGTCGTAAATTTCGAGATTTGGAGGAAATTTGAAATTTCTTGGAACACGAAACTCCATGAGTTGGTCGGAGAAATGTTGTTCCATAGTTCCTCGATTCCGGTTATTGTCTCCAGTATCGGGAATTCCGTCATCATCGTGGGCCCTCCTTCTGTTATTTTCCACACCGACTGTCATGTCACACGGCGGCGCGGCTTCGGTTGGTTGTCATGCATAGCGCGCTGCATGTCCTCCAGTCTCCTGAATTGATCGTTGAGTAAGTCCATATGTTGCTGCAACATATCTTAAAACTGGCGTTGGGAACCCCGAGTTTGATGTGTGTGTTCAGAGTGGGACGCACGATCATCGAACTCGTTGTTCGGGATTCCCAAACGTTGGTGCACTGGAATCCTGTGCTCTCGAAGGCTCTGATCTCCTCTCTGAGCTGGGAATTCAAGTCTTTCCCTGACGGAAATCCTGCGTGATGGGTTGGGAGACTCCTCAGAAAAGGAGGTAGAGTGCCCATCACGTCGGTTTCCTGTTCCGGGTGCCTGATTTCTCACAGCGGAGGTTTGAGCCACGAGTGGAGGCAGTGGTGGCGGTGGGCGTTGCATGTCGAGATTTTGCCTCTGATTGACAGAGGCTTGAGTAGCGTCTCTTCTGGAGTTTTGCCTCGTATTCACCATGATTGGGTGGGATTAGAAATTTATGGTCCCCACAGTCGGCGCCAATGTTCTGAACTAGATTCAGAGGGTACCTGAGATAGGTACGTTACGACGAGTTCTCCTTCGCGCAGCAGCTGAGCTTGTGACACAGGGGGGTTGGGTACCTGCAAAGGGACTCCAACGCTCAAGTCAGGCAGTACACAATAAGGTTTTTGGGATGGGGTTTAGAGTTACCTTACTAAGATGACTTAGCCTTGTATTTATAGAGCGTAAGCAGAATCCTAATGGGATTCTTATCGAATACTGAATGCAGGTAATTTAGGATTAGTATCCTGAAGAGGATTGCCTTCCTGTTATTATCAGATATATCCCTGCAAATCTGGGATTAAGATATGGAAAGTATCTAACCATTAAAGATATCTATAAATCCTGTAATATCGTAAGTTGATGATTGGCAGTTACGGATATTTAGGGATTCATCCACTGCGCGAATCTCAGTCACGACGTCGAATACTGATACTGCTCGAAGGCCGTAATCCGTTGTCCGAAGTACGTCGTGAGTCTTCCTCTACGCCAGCTAGGAGAGTCCGGTAATGTGCATGTCGGGTTGATCCCATGGAGTGGGATCTCGGATAACGGTCCAGAACATAATATATTTTTAAATACAAGTGTAAAATATTTTTATAATAACATTACTTCAAAATTAAATTTAAGGCTTCATGTCTGGAAGGGAAATCTAAAGATATGTAAAACTGAGGCAAAGCGTCTTTAGTAAAATTCGATCCTATGACCAAGTGGTCTCTAAAAAAAACTTTAATTACTTGAGTTAAAAGCTCTTAAAAGAACTCAAACTTAGGATAAAATTAAGTTTACACTATTTTAATTTCGATCACGTAGAGATTAAGCCTTAGGGTTTGAAAATATTTAAATGACTCGGTGAACTTATACACTTCAAGAGAATAACTCATTTCTTCAAGCAAACTGTTAGAAGTCAACGAATTGAAAATGTCATTTGACTTTAACCTCTAATGAAACATGATTAAGCGAAAAAGAAAAGAGATTTTAAGTAAAAAAGTTAACATAGTTAGGAGAAAAAAAACTTGTTAATTTTCAATTAAACTTCATTTTTCACTTAATTATAATATTGTTAAATGATAAAACATGTTTTAATGATGTCACGTGAAAGTTATATGATCGTTCTATAACTTTTATAATAATATGCTTGAAGAAAAGAGTTTGCGCCCACACGGTGAATTTCAAAGATTCATTTTCATTTTTCAAATTCTAAATTCAATTTGTAGATAGTTTAAAGTTAAAGGGTGTAATCTTAATTCAAGTAAAAAAGTTAGAGGTTGTGTTTATGGTAAACTTTTGTCAAGAAACGAATTTGATTTCAGATTTTAATTCGGAGAAGAGAATCATTTTTTTTTAAGATTCTCTTGTTCCAAGACTAATATTTAAGCAAAGACTTTGATAGTTAATTTTGAATAAAACACAAGATTGTGTAAATCAAAATCGATATATTATTACAAAAGAAGTAACTTAATAAAATAATGACAAATAAGTGAAACAATGAAAAAATAATTGAAAGAACTTGTTTTGAAAAAGTAAAGTTTGCTTTTAAAACTTAAGAAAACAATTAAAAGAAAAGTAAATAAATGACATGAAATATAAATAACAAAGAAATAAAGAGCAAAGAAGTAAAACTGACAGATAATGTAAAATGCAAGAATGTAAAGAATAAGACTTGAAAGAAAGCGATGTAAAAAACAATAAAAGTAAAGTCGTAAGTATGTAAAGAACAAGAAAGTAAATTTGCAGGAAAGTAATGAAAGCAAGTAAATGAAAGCAATTAAAAAGAACTCAAATAATCTCGAAAGAATCACTTGATTTGAAGTAGAAAAGAGTTTGCTGTAAAGTAAAGATACTGAAAATAAAGTTACAGATATGTAAATGTGTAGAAAAGTAAACGAACAGAAAAATAATGAAAGCACATAAATGAAAGTAATTAAAAGAAATCAAATAATCTCGAAAAGACCACTCGATCAGGAGTAGAAGAAATTTTGAAAAAAGTAAAGACTAAAAACATAAATGAACTTGAATTTAAAGTTACATTGAATTTGTAAATGATACAAAAATAAAATTAAATGGAAACATACTTGACTAGACTTGTGTATTTGCTCAAGATGTCGCTGAGACATGAGAGCATGAGTACAAGTGTTTGTAAGTAATGAATTTCTAACCCCTAAGTGTTTCCATCCTTTTGGAATTTATAGACATTCTAAATAACTACCATTGCTACAGGATCTTGACATGTGTCTAAAACAAAGATAACTGTCTAATGATTATTAGTGATCCTTGTCAAGAAATCGCCAGATCTTTGTCAGCATTCCTCGTGCTACAAGTAACTGCTCAATCTCTGTCAATAATCATTGTATTGTCTTGGTCTTGTACTTACAACTACTGTTAACTTCTATTTCAAATTCAAACTTGAATTTTCAATCATTCGCTGGCTTCTAGTCGAGACTACTTGTTTCTTTCTTTAGAAATTTGCTAAGTATAATTACTCTTCAAGTCTTATATTTCGAGACTAACTCAAAATTATCACTCTTGATATGAAATCGAAATGACCTTTTCTAATTTCAAATCGAAACTATCACTTTGATAACTTCGAGTCTTTACTACAACTTTGACTTTAATAAAACTAAAGTTGAAGGTCTCATATTTTGAGACCTACTCGAAGTCACCACTTCCGATATGAAGTTGAAATGATCTTTCTTGATTTCAAATCAAAACTAATAATTTGATAGTTTCAAGTCTATTACAATTTCGAAGTTATTATTTTTTGATACCAAATCAAAACCACCATTTTGTGAATGCTTATGTCTCTAAGGCATGTCGAAAGGTTTTTGATGATAACAAAAGCAAAAGAGAAGATCAAGCACAAAAGGAAAAATCAAGATCAAAGAAAGAAGACAGAAGGTTTAATTAGTTATTTAGACTTAGGACATTAATGTTAAATGCTCTCAAGATTTCTCAAATGGTTTTTCAATATATATGATTTCAAAATAAATGGGAAATTTCAAAGATAAACATGGCTTTCAATAAAACCTGAGTTTCAACTTTAAATCTAACACTCTTAAAAGGATTTATGTTTAAACAAGTACCTTGAGGTGTTGGAAATGACTTACAAGAGTTATTGGACTTGAAAAATATGTTCAAAGGCAAATGTAATCGATTACACAATGTTTGTAATCGATTACACATCAAACAGAAAGCATGTAATCGATTACATGAACAATGTAATCGATTACAAGAAAGTCAGAGGCCATGTAATCGATTACACAGTATATGTAATCGATTACACAAAGCCCAGAAAGGCAAAGAACATGTTCGACAAGAAATGTAATCGATTACACAATATATGTAATCGATTACACAAAACCCAGAAACTCAAAGAACACGTTCGACGAGCCATGTAATCGATTACAAGGATATTGTAATCGATTACACAGCAAGTCAGAAGTCATGTAATCGATTACATGAGCATTGTAATCAATTACAAGCAAAGTCAGAAGCTATGTAATCGATTACCTCAAGAATGTAATCGATTACACAGAGCCCAGAAAGTTCAGGAAACGTTGGAACAATAATGTAATCGATTACCAGAGATATGTAATCGATTACACGCATCCTGACAACGTCCAACGGCTATATTAAATGCATTAAATGCATGCCCAACTACCTCCAACGGCTCTATTAATTGAGAAACTTATAAATACCCAAGTTGGGTCTTTGTTTACGGTTGACCTTGAACCAAAAACTGATCATTATACTTCAAAACGTGAATCAATTCTTAAAATCATTTCTTGCTCTGTTTTCTGACTAAAAACGTGAAAAATCTTTGAGAGCAATATTAGAGCTTCAATTTGTAAACACTTGCTCTAGAGAGAGCTTCTTCTATTTCAATCTTATACTTTCTGATTAGTGAGGGTGAGGTATCCCTCAAGTATTGTAAGGGTGAGGTATCCCTTGGAAAATAGAGGCTCAAGCTTTTGGGTGAGGTATCCCATATTGTTGAGTGCTCAAGGTTGTAGTGGTTTTTCAAGCACCCATTGAAGCTTGAAGATATAGTGGAAAATCTCAAGGTGTTGCTTGGGGACTGGACGTAGATCACAAGTGGAGTAGTGATTGAACCAGGATAAACGACTGTGTTTGTTTCTCTAAACTCTCCTCTGTTTATCTTTGTGCATTGTTTCATTATTCTATTTGGATATTGTCTCCTTGACTATTACGTTCATTAGTAAAAGTGCTTAACTCATCTATTTAATTATTTCGATCATTCAATAGCTTCAACGAAAATTGATTGTCAAACGATTTGCGAAAGATTTGTGAACTTATTTTTAACTACTCAATTCACCCCCCTCTTGAGTATTGAGGCCACTTGGTAACAAGTGGTATCAGAGCTAGACTCTTGTATAAAGAGCTTAGCGACTTCAAGAGAAGTGATGGCTTCAAATGGTTTTTCAAATGAAGGTTCTTCTATAAATAGACCTCCTTATTTCAATGGGGATGGCTATGCCTATTGGAAAGAAAGGATGAAAATTTTCATTGAAGCTATTGACTTAGATGTGTGGGACGAGCTTGAAAATGGTGCTTTTGTCCCTACACAAACTAAGGATGGTGTGACAATTAATACACCTAGAAGTGATTGGACCGATGATGATAAAAAGAAGGTTCAATATAATTTGAAAGCCAAGAACATCATCACCACATCTTTGGGGTATGATGAATTCTTTAGGGTGTCAAATTGTAAGACCGCAAAAGAAATGTGGGATACCCTACAAGTAACTCATGAAGGTACTAGTGAGGTAAAAGATCTCGAATAAACACTCTTACTCATGAATATGAATTGTTTAGAATGAATCAAGGTGAGAGTATTCAAGATATGCAAAAGAGATTTACTCATATTGTTAATCATCTCATCTCATTGGGAAAGACATTTCCTAATGAGGATCTTATTAACAAAGTCTTGAGATGTCTAAGCAGGAATTGGCAACCCAAGGTAACTGCGATTGCGGAATCAAGAGATTTATCAACCATGTCTCTAGCCACCCTATTCGGAAAACTTCAAGAGCATGAGCTGGAACTAAGTAGGCTCAATCAAAATGAAGAACATGACAAAAAGAAGAAGGGAATTGCACTCAAGGCCACCTCTCCCATACTTGAAAATGATGATGAAGATGGTGAAGAGGATGCTGAAAATATTGAGCTAAGTGAGGAGAATCTTAGTCTCCTTGTGAGAAAATTCGGAAGATTCTTGAAGAAAAAGGGATTTCAAAGAAGACCACCGTTTCCTCAAAAGAAAGCATATCACAAAGGAGAAGGATCCTCCACTCCTCCAAAATGCTATGAATGTGGAAAACCGGGGCACATGAAAATGGAGTGTCCTATATATCTCAAGAAGACGGAGAAGTTTGAGAAAAGACCCTCCAAGGAAAAGAAAGGAAGAAGAGCATATATAGCTTGGGAGGACAATGACTTAAGCTCTTCCGATGATTCTGAAAATGAGGAAGCCCATCTTTGCCTCATGGCTCAAGGAGAAGAAAGTGGAGAAAGCGACACCGAGGTAACCTCTTCTAACCTAGAACCTCCACCTTCTTATGATGAATTGCAAGATGCCTTTCAAGAATTGCATGATGAATCCTTGAGGCTCACAAAAATGATTTTGTCTTCCAATAAAACAATCTCCCTATTGACAAAGAAAGTTTCTACTTTAACCAAGGAGATAAATGAACTTAAAATTGAAAATGAGACTTTAGGACTCATAGATGCTAATTCATCATGCATGATTTGTTCCTCACATGAAAATGCATCCATATCATTACCTTGTTTATCATGCAAAGCTTTTGAAAAAGAAATTGAAGACTTGAACAACACTCTTGCAAAATTCACTTTTGGAAGAGACAACTTGAATGTGTTGTTAGGGAGACAAAAATGTGTTTTCCAAAAAGCCGGTTTAGGATTTAATCCAAACAACCATCAAAAATCTTATAAGAACTTCTTTGTTTCCTCAAAAACTTCAAGTAGCCCCTTTGTTAAATGTTTTCATTGTGGTAGGAAAGGGCATAGTGCATCCACTTGCAATGTTAGAAAGAACATAAACACCAAGGTTGGAATCAAAGGGTTTGGGTCCCTAAAGGCACCATACCTAATTCTAACACACAAGGACCCAAAACAATTTGGGTACCAAAAGTTAAATCTTGAATATGTGTTGTAGGTGTGCTTGAAGACCAAGAGCTCAAGTTGGTATCTTGATAGTGGTTGCTCCAAGCACATGACCGGAGATGGCTCCAAGTTCTCCTCCCTTACACACAAGAAACATGGTCATGTCACATATGGTGACAACAACAAAGGGAAGATTCTTGGAATTGGCAAAGTTGGTAAGATCCCTTCATCATCTATTGATAATGTCTTACTTGTTGAAGGACTTAAACATAATTTACTTAGTATTAGTCAATTGTGTGATAAAGGAAATAGAGTTATATTTGACTCCTCTTCTTTGTATAATTGAGGGAAAGGATGACAAGCAAGTTAAGTTTGTTGGTCATAGGGTCAATAACATATATATGATTAGTCTTGATGACATTTCCTCAAATGATGCTAAATGCTTTATGAGTAGAGAAAATGATTCATGGTTATGGCATAGAAGAATTGCTCACATTCACATGGATCACTTAAACAAATTGGTTTCTAAAGAACTAGTAATTGGTCTTCCAAAGCTCAAATTTGAAAAAGACAAACTTTGTGATGCATGTCAAAAGGGAAAACAAGTAAAGGTCTCTTTCAAGGCTAAAAACATAGTTTCAACTTCTAGACCTTTACAACTTTTGCACATGGATCTTTTTGGACCCTCTAGAACTATGAGCTTTGGTGGGAATTACTATGCATTAGTAATTGTGGATGATTTTTCTAGATTTACATGGACATTATTCTTAGCTCACAAAAATGATGCTTTTCAATCATTTAGAAAACTTGCCAAAGTTATCCAAAACGAAAAAGGTTTTTGTATTGCATCCATAAGAAGTGATCATGGTGGTGAATTTGAAAATCATGAATTTGAAACTTTTTGTGATGAACATGGCATTGAGCATAATTTTTCTGCCCTAGAACACCACAACAAAATGGTGTTGTAGAAAGGAAAAATCGATCTTTAGAAGAAATGGCAAGAACTATGCTCAATGAGGCCAATCTTCCTAAGTACTTTTGGGGATGCGGTTAACACCGCTTGTTATGTTATGAATAGAGCCCTAATAAGGCCAATTTTAAAGAAAACCCCATATGAATTGTACAAAGGAAGGAAACCTAATGTGTCACATTTTCATGTCTTTGGATGTAAATGCTTTGTTTTGAATAATGGAAAGGATAACTTGGGGAAGTTTGATGCAAAATCGATGAGGGAATATTCATTGGTTATTCTATCCATAGCAAGGCCTTTAGAGTCTATAATAAACGAACTATGACCATAGAAGAATCCATACATGTTGCATTTGATGAAACTAACCCAAATGTGCCGAGAAAGGAACTTGTTGATGATGTTGCAGAAATCTTGGCAAAGACGCACTTGGAAAATCAAGAGATAGAGTCCAAGAAGAAAGAAGAGAGACTCCTTGATCACTCATGGCAAGAAAATTCCAAAATCTCGGATCTACCCAAGGAATGGAGGACTTCAAGGTATCATCCTCTTGACAAGGTGATAGGTGATGTATCAAAAGGGGTAATCACTCGAAACTCACTTAGAGATGCATGTAATCATCTAGCCTTTGTCTCTCAAGTTGAACCTAAAGACATAAATGAGGCCATTAATGATGAGCATTGGATCTTGGCCATGCAAGAAGAACTAAACCAATTTGAGAGGAATCAAGTTTGGGAATTAGTTCCAAGGCCCAATGATCATCCTATAATTGGCACCAAATGGGTCTTTAGGAACAAACTTGATGAAACGGGTTTAATAATAAGAAATAAAGCTAGGCTTGTAGCTAAGGGATATAATCAAGAAGAAGGCATAGATTATGAAGAAACTTATGCTCCCGTAGCTAGATTAGAGGCCATTAGAATGCTACTTGCATATGCTTGCATCATGGATTTCAAACTCTATCAAATGGATGTCAAAAGTGCCTTTTTAAATGGTTTTATACAAGAAGAGGTGTATGTTGAACAACCTCCTGGTTTTGAGGACTTTGAAATGCCCAACCATGTTTTTAAATTGAAAAAGGCTTTGTATGGCTTGAAACAAGCTCCTAGAGCTTGGTATGAAAGGTTGAGCAAATTTCTTTTAGAAAAGCCTTTTCGAGAGGTAAAGTTGACACCACTCTTTTCATAAAACACAAAATGCATGACATTCTTCTAGTTCAAATCTATGTTGATGACATTATATTTGGAGCTACTAACAACTCTCTTTGTAAGGAATTTTCAAATATTATGCAAAATGAGTTTGAGATGTCCATGATGGGTGAGCTCAACTTCTTCCTTGGTCTACAAATCAAGCAAACAAGAGAAGGAACATTTATAAGCCAATCCAAGTATTGCAAGGAGCTGCTCAAAAAGTTTGGAATGGACAATGCCAAGCATATGGCTACTCCTATGGGCACCTCTTGCTATTTGGACAAGGATGAAGGAGGTAAATCGGTAGAAATTACAAAATATAGAGGTATGATTGGCTCACTCCTTTATCTCACCGCAAGTAGGCTCGATATAATGTTTAGTGTATGCATGTGTGCTAGATATCAAGCTAATCCTAAGGAATCACACCTAAGTCTTTGTTAAGAGAATAATGAAATATCTAATAGGCACATCACAAATGGGTTTATGGTACCCTAAGGGTGCCTCATGTAGTCTTATTGGGTATTCCGATTCTGATTTTGCTTTGGATGCAAAATGGATCGAAAAGAGCACTAGTGGGACATGCCACTTGCTAGGAAGCTCACTAGTTTCTTGGCACAAAGAAGAAACAAAATAGTGTGGCATTGTCCACAAATGAAGTTTGAATATGTTGCACTGGGAGTTGTTTGTGCTCAAGTCCTTTGGATGAAACAAAGAAACTCTTGGACTATGGTCTTGAGCTTGATCACATTCCCATAAAATGTGATAATACTAGTGCAATTAACTTGTCAAAAAATCCCATTTTGCATTCTAGAACTAAGCATATTGAAATAAGACATCATTTCATTAGAGATCATGTTCAAAGAGGTGATTGCATACTTGAATTTGTTGAAACAACTAAGCAATTAGCGATATTTTCACTAAACCCCTTGCAAAAGAAGCATTTTTCTACATTAGAAACGAACCGGGTATATTGGACCATTCATGCATAAATTAAATATTTGTTTGCATAATCCTAAAACAAAAGCCTAAGCTTGCGTTGTTACGCATAATTATGCCACACTTGCAGCACAATCTCTGAATTTTCATTATATATATTTGAATCCCATACTAACTTGAGCGTCGGAGTTTTCCCTAAATTATTTTGCAGGTGCTCCTCATGTCCCACTTTGACAAGAAAATCAACGACCTCAAAAGTCACCAAAAAGGGTGAAATTCTTGGTAAACATGATAATTTTGATCAATTATATGAGTTGAATCATAATGTGATTAATCTATATGCTTGGATGATGATTTGAATTGATTTGAGTTGCTTTAAAACTGTTTTGGATGGATTAAAATTGATTATATGCTGTTTGGAACGCAAAATCTGAGTTAAAGAGTGCTGGTAATCGATTACAATGCCTTTGTAATCGATTACAACCAACTCAGAACTCAGGTAATCGATTACATCATCTATGTAATCGATTACAAGGTTCCCAGAAAGCATGTAATCGATTACACTAAAAATGTAATCGATTACACACCCACCAGAATGCATGTAATCGATTACACACTCAATGTAATCGATTACACAGGGTTTTTTAAAAGGCTCCTGACGCGCGTAGTGGTCATTTCTGTTTGGCCCTGTTCATCTTCCTCGTTCTCTCCCTCTGCACCCACGCACCTCAGATCTCAAAACCTCTCATTTCTCACTCAAATTTCCATCAAAACTCATCATTTCGCCTCTCTCAATCTCGGAAATCCCCTCTCCACATAACCCACCGATCAAATCTCCTCAAATCCCTCATCCAAAATCTCCCCATCTTCTCTCACGAACACCCTCTCCACTTTTCTAACCTAATTTCGTCCCTCTCTCTCTCCTCACTCATCCCCAACCATTTACCACTCAACCCGTGCTTCTCTCTCTCATCAATGGCTGAATCCTCCCATCGCTCGAAGCGCCCAAGAACAGGGGCTCTGTTGGAAGTTCCTCTGGTGGCTCTACACGCAATATCTCTGGGTTGGACCTCACGAGGCACTTCTCCACCGTGAAGAAAAAGCCGAGTTGTTCGGGAAGAACTTCCACTTTCGCAAGATCATCTCTCCCGGTATCTACCCATCACCTTCTGTGAGAGTGAACCCTTAGTGAGCTTTAGGACAATAGAACACTTAGGCTTGCTGGGATTCCTAAGTATAGAGAAGGCCATCTACCCTAACCTTGTCCGAGTGTTTTATGCTAACCTGAAGGTTGAGGATAATTGCATCATTTCTGAGGTGAAAAAGCAACAAATCAGGTTAACCATGACAGAATGGTATAGGCTCACCAAGCTCACTCCTGATGGAGCCCAGTTCTGTGGGAATGCCAAAGTCTGGGGGCATGAGTTTGAGCACAAGGCTGCTCTTCTCTCCTTGATTAGGACTGCTACCACCTCCCCAGTGATCCTAGACGCGAGAATAATGGCCACTGGCCTCACTATGGAAAACAGGGTCCTCCACTACCTCTTGGTTCGTGGATTGATTCCCAGAGGAGGAATTACTCCCAAGTCCTCAAGGACGATGTAGTGGCATTATGGGCAATGACCACAGGGCACCCAATCAACTGGGATACTACATTCTACAAGCATATGCTAGACATCAAGAAAAAGAAGAACTCGCTTCTCCCCTTCGCCATGTTAGTCACCACAATTCTTGAGTATTGTCGCATTTCGGATCGAAGAGTCCAAGGACACCGCTCCAAGGGACCCCAATCAATTGGGCTGCATACTCGAAGAAGCTTCACTCTACAAGATGGAGGATAGGTGGCATTACATTACTCATGGCACATTTGGCCATATCCATCACGATCCTAGACAGTGATGATGAGGGGGCTCAATACCACTGCCTCTGCTCCTGCTCCAGCTTCTCTTGATCTTCTGCTCCAAGAGATGCGCAACCTGAGCGCCAACGTCAACACGCGCATGGATCATATAGAGCAAAAGATCGACCATCTTGAGCTGAGGATGGACTACTCAGACCAGGAGCTTGCCTCCATTCGATCCCTCTTACGTGGACCTCCGTTCCTGAGAGTCCTGCTGCTGCTGTACCCCCACATCCTCTGCCCCTCCGGATCCCATATCCTTCGCTGGTCCATCTGGAATTCCTGCTGATGATGAGGAGCTTCTGGATTCTGACGACGATCTTATGCCCAGCGATGATGACATTGATCTAGGAGACTCTGCTGCGGAACCAGAGGGTGATGTCTTTTGTGACAGCGAGGACACTGATAAAAATAAAATGTACTTAAAGGTTGCATGAGTACGGGGGAGTTATTGAACTTTTAAGTTATTAAACTTTTCATATGCAAAATCTAACCCAATATCATGCATAATCTCCTAGGGACAAAGATCAGACATTGTAACTAAATGACTATGATATACAAATGCAAAAACTCTTTCTTTTTTTCCTATGATCAGTTTGTCATCATCAAAAAGGGGGAGAATGTGAATGCTTATGTCTCTAAGGCATGTCGAAAGGTTTTTGATGATAACAAAAGCAAAAGAGAAGATCAAGCACAAAAGGAAAAATCAAGATCAAAGAAAGAAGACGAAGGTTTAATTAGTTATTTAGACTTAGGACATTAATGTTAAATGCTCTCAAGATTTCTCAAATGGTTTTTCAATATATATGATTTCAAAATAAATGGGAAATTTCAAAGATAAACATGGCTTTCAATAAAACCTGAGTTTCAACTTTAAATCTAACACTCTTAAAAGGATTTATGTTTAAACAAGTACCTTGAGGTGTTGGAAATGACTTACAAGAGTTATTGGACTTGAAAAATATGTTCAAAGGCAAATGTAATCGATTACACAATGTTTGTAATCGATTACACATCAAACAGAAAGCATGTAATCGATTACATGAACAATGTAATCGATTACAAAGAAAGTCAGAGGCCATGTAATCGATTACACAGTATATGTAATCGATTACACAAAGCCCAGAAAGGCAAAGAACATGTTCGACAAGAAATGTAATCGATTACACAATATATGTAATCGATTACACAAAACCCAGAAACTCAAAGAACACGTTCGACGAGCCATGTAATCGATTACAAGGATATTGTAATCGATTACAACAAGTCAGAAGTCATGTAATCGATTACATGAGCATTGTAATCAATTACAAGCAAAGTCGAAGCTATGTAATCGATTACCTCAAGAATGTAATCGATTACAGAGCAACTGAAAGAAAGTTCGGAAACGTTGGAACAATAATGTAATCGATTACGAGATATGTAATCGATTACACGCATCCCGACAACGTCCAACGGCTATATTAAATGCATTAAATGCATGCCCAACTACCTCCAACGGCTCTATTAATTGAGAAACTTATAAATACCCAAGTTGGGTCTTTGTTTACTGGTTGACCTTGAACCAAAAACTGATCATTATACTTCAAAACGTGAATCAATTCTTAAAATCATTTCTTGCTCTGTTTTCGACTAAAAACGTGAAAAATCTTTGAGAGCAATATTAGAGCTTCAATTTGTAAACACTTGCTCTAGAGAGAGCTTCTTCTATTTCAATCTTATACTTTCGATTAGTGAGGGTGAGGTATCCCTCAAGTATTGTAAGGGTGAGGTATCCCTTGGAAAATAGAGGCTCAAGCTTTTGGGTGAGGTATCCCATATTGTTGAGTGCTCAAGGTTGTAGTGGTTTTTCAAGCACCCATTGAAGCTTGAAGATATAGTGGAAAATCTCAAGGTGTTGCTTGGGACTTTGGACGTAGATCACAAGTGGAGTAGTGATTGAACCAGGATAAACGATCGTGTGTTTGTTTCTCTAAACTCTCCTCTGTTTATCTTTGTGCATTGTTTCATTATTCTATTTGGATATTGTCTCCTTGACTATTACGTTCATTAGTAAAAGTGCTTAACTCATCTATTTAATTATTTCTGATCATTCAATAGCTTCAACGAAAATTGATTGTCAAACGATTTGCGAAAGATTTGTGAACTTATTTTTAACTACTCAATTCACCCCCCCTCTTGAGTATTGAGGCCACTTGGTAACACATTTTGGTAACTTTCAAGTCGAAAACAATATTTCGACACCTTATTACAACTTTGATTCTAATAGAATTTTGTAAGTTCTTGAAGTAAGTCTTCGATTACACATCGAAATTGTCTGAATCGAAAAGTGTTATTTTTATACCAACAGGTTGTAACTATAATTACTTAATTTTTGAATATTTTTAATAAAAACTCTGCCTATGTCATGTTTATTGAAAATCATTACATAGTCAGTTTCAAGCTCGGATAAAAGAGGAGGATTGTATTAGGCAGTCAACAGCTAACGTAAAATTTTGTCAAATCTTTATGATATAAACAGACGATATGATTGTATTAATGCTAAGTCATTACCTGCAAGTAACACGCTGTATGCATCAAGTACATTGTTGAGGCAAGAGCCGCTGCATCGGGGTTTAGATGCAGTGAAAAATAAATAAGGGTTCCTACATCTTCATAGACGAGCATAGGTAAAAAAGTTAGTTTATAAGAGTATTATTTGTTTTGGAACTTGAAATATTAGCACACTTATAGGCAAATCTATGGAAATAGTTGATACCATGATTGAGAGCTGGATTTAATTTTATGTGCCTTTAGGAAACTAAATAGGTTGGAGAAAAGGCTAGGGAATTAGAGACTTCAGGTTTAAAACTTTGGTACATTGGCAAAGTAAGATTAAGAAATAGGGTAGGCATAATAGTGGATAGAAATTGGAAGAATAATGTAGTGGATAATAGAAGAGTCGAGAATAGGATCATAATGTTAAAATTTGTAGTCAAACAAGATACTTTCAATGATATTAGTGTGTATGCGCTTCAAATAGGGTTAGAAGAGGAACAAAAGATAAGATTTTTGGTTAGAAAGTTTAGTTCAGATAATACTGCAAGAGGAAAGGATTTTCCTCAGAAGGGATTTAAATGGACATGTTAGGAGGGATAGGGACTATGAGGGGTTGCAGGGGGTATGGTCTTAGAGAATCTAATGTTGAGGGTAAAGTTATTCTAGATTTTTCGTCGGCTTTTGATTTCACAATATCAAACACTTATTTTAGGAAACAGGAAGAGCATCGTATTACATACAAAAGTATGGTTTCTTGCTCAAATTGATTTCTTTGGGGTAAGGAAAATGGACAAGAAGATTTGCATGGATTACAAAGTTATACCTGGGGAGAGCTTGACTACCTAGCATAGAGTTTTGGCTGTAAATGCACATGTTAAGATGAGGGTAAGGAGAAATTACCAATCAAAAGCCCAAGGATCAAATGGTCGAAGTTAAAGCAAAGGAAACAAATGGTTTCTAATAGGAATGTTTCAAAGGAAGATATTTGGGAGGTATAATCCAATGCTAATGATATGGTAGGAAGAGATGGCTAGAGGGACATGGAAGGTAACTAAGGACACGCTTAGAGAATTAAGAGGCTTCAGACCTAAGGATAAAAAATATTGGTGGTGGGAAGCAAGTGTTCAAGAGAATGTTAGAGTTAAAAGAGAGTGATATAGAGATTGACACTTGTGTAAGAATGCTAAAAATTAGAAAAATCAAGGTTCAGAAGACCAAATCGATCACTGAACCAGTCGAGCGATTGATTCAAGGTCTAATGGTTGAACTGTGATTGAACCAAAACATAATTAAATATGTAGTTATATATATGAAATTATATATATATATATATATAATTAAAAATTAAAATAAAATATAAACATTGTAGTCCCTTTATTAGTTTATTTATTAAATTTTTAGTCTATTGCCATTACAACTCAAGCCCCACATTTAAAAGCAAACAAAGCACTCAAGTCTATTGTTGAAAGATAATGCTGAATTCCCACATCGAACAACTATCACAACACTCAAAGCATACAATTGCATATAAAAGTCAAAAGCCAATGCACATTTTCTCTCATCCTACGAGCCTCTTCTATAAGTGGGTTATTGGTCTTTATGTGGCCTCTTGTTAAAGTAGGTCACTAACCATATGGGGCTTGCAATTTGGTCTTTTTTTAAGGCTATGAAATGGCCTTATTTTAGACCTAGCTTGAATATGAACACTCAATTTTACTCAAGTCATTAATTTAAAATAAAAAAAAAAAAAAAAGAAAATATAAAAGTAAAAAAAATATAAAAGAAAAAGAAGTAAAAGGAAATTTGGAAAAAATAAGATGACCCAACTTCCTGTATGCATAAACTTAACCCAATTTTTCTTAAGCCACCCACCTTGAGCCCAAACCAATTTGTGACCCATCAAATATGGGCTAACCCAGATCTATCACTTTCATCCAACCTATCTCGCTGCTTACATCCAAAACCCTAGCAACAACCATCTTCTTTGCTACTCAAAATCCTAGCAATCCAGCACCCTTCAATTTTGCACATCAAGGATGCATAATATCTACAGAATAAGTAAGTTTCCTTTATCACTTTGATTAAAAAAGTCTAACATGATTTCTTCCCCATTTTCTTCCAATTTAGCGGGAATCAAGAGCATGATTGAGGAAAACTTTTGCAATGTTAAATACTCAGCTTGAAAGGCTAAAAAAAAGGAGAGACACATACAAACACTTAAAGACCTATAGTTAGAGATACAGAGAAAACAGAGCAGAGAGGGTGAGGCAACGAGGAGGAGCCACAATTGCCGCTCAAGCCCCATACATAACCACCATTCCTCAACCTTCAACACCAAGCCAACAGCCACCCATACCCTGAATTCACCCCTAGATACACCACCGCACATGACCCAGAGCCTGCGACATAGCCACGACCCGCTGTCTAGATCCACCTCCACGCATTACCTAGAACCCGCGACTTATCCATACACAAGCCGCCGGTCACCACTACCCATCATCGGACTGTCACCGCCCGGATCTCTATTGTTCCAAGCTCCATTGTAACCCCCTTTTTCCTCTGTTTCATTTTTCAATTTCAGAGACAAAAAGTCTCTTTCTTTGTTTTCTTTAGAAAATGGCTTGCTATTTTTTTTATTATTTTCTTTTTTTGAAAATTTATTGAAATAAATGAAATATAAACTTCTGTTGGGCTTTGGTTTAAGAGGCTTTGTTCAAATTATTGAAATGGATCAAGGTTTTCATTAGAAAAAGAGAAATTGTTTTTTTAAGAACAAGAAAGCTAACTTGTTTCCTGTAACCTTTAGAAAGGAAAATAAGTAAATAATAATAAATAAAAGAGAATGAAAATCACAAATATATATATATATATATATATATATATATATATATATATAATAAAGGGAATAATAGATAAAAATGATAATAACAAAAAAATAAAAAATAAAAAAGGTTACCCTTGTTGGCTTTATTGAGGTTTTGTTTACTCTATTGTGTGTTTATGCTTATCTTACTCGTCAGCATATTTATTTTGATCACGTTGCTAACATTGTCTTTTCTTAGTTATTGATTTTGCAATCTTTTTCAAAAAAATAAAATAAAATAATTGAACATTGATGAAAAGAATAAAATAAGATTAGCTAAGTTATGACAACTTATTAATCCTATAACTTTTAAAATCATCTAAATTGTGACAACTTGATGATTCAATTTTTTTTCTAAACATAGAAAAAATCAAATGAATTTTTTAAACAAAAATATTTTCAAAAATTAAAAACAACAAACTTACAATTGTTTTTGAAAAGAGCTACGTGACTTTGAGTTTTCCATTGCACTAAGGGATATGTAGGCATGCAAGTCAAAAATTAATTTAACTTAATTTAGTAGTTATTATTTTGTTTTATCTTATTTTACTTTGCTTTTACTAAAAAGGGTAAAATGAATATTTAAAATTTTTAAATAGTTGCCCAATTACCGTAGGGTAACCGCCTTAAAGCAGATGTATTAGGGGTGCTGTGGGGTTATGTCTCTACCCTTCCCTATGGATAATTAAAATCCTGAATCTGAATTTTTGAACGTAGACCATTTTTCTTAAGTTTTCTAATTTTTCCTAATAAGAAATAAAATTAGTGGTGATTCCTTTTTTTTTAAATTTAAGAAGCTATTTTGCTGCGATCATGGTTGCGACAAATTGCGACTCCACTGGGGAAAGTTAGAGGGTCAAGCTTATATTAGTTGGTTGTGCAAAATTTTGTAATCTTTATTTGTTTTTTTTAACCTTTTTTTGTTGTTTTCTGTTTCTTACCTTTCATTGTTTGTTAATTATTTTGTTTATAGTGTTAATTATTTTATTATGCAAACCTTAGGGTAGAGAACCTTTTGGAACTTGTGTTGTGTTTGATTTGTTTTGTAGGATGTGGATAATTTTTAGGATTATAAAGGTTTGTATGCTACTTACACCCATTACACCTACACGTTTCTCACATACATTTGAGTGGGACCCTATACTCGGGTCTAAGTGAAAACTTAAGTTAACTAGAGGTTGCATAGTAGTAGCCATTTTGGATGTACATCCTGTTTGGTGATCATGAAAACCTCACCTAGAGTGTGCCTTTTCACGAATGTCCTACATTTAGTGGTTTACCCACTGTTTGTGACCAACATTCTGAAATGAGACATAGTTCTAGGGGACTTTAGATTAATAAAGCCACCAAATGAAAGTTTTCACAAATTAAAAAAACTTATAGATCCTTAAGATAGAAATCCCCAATTTTAAGGCAATCTCATTATGGCACAAATGAAGCATACCTTTCGTTACCTTTAGATTTATCCATATCAATTCCTTGTGAGTTGTTTAGTCCCTTAATGTGATGAACCATACTTGTGTCCCTCTTAATAAAAAAGGTTTTTCCCAAAAGAGGAGGCGAGTCACTATTAAAGGACCAACAACTCACTTACTCATTATTGCATTATAAATCATCATACTTTGCACCATATTTCTATGAAATTCATGCACTAATAATTCTTATATTTGTCATTCCTTGGTAAGTTTGTTGGAGAACCATTGAAACTAAGTGCCTAAGGACTAACAGTGAGTATCTTTGATTAATAATGGAAAGTGTCATGGGATCAGAAAGTTGACACAAAGAGCTTGGTGAATTTGGGATGAATGTTAAAGAAGACACAACGTCTAACCCTCATTGCAAGATATGGGAAGATCCTGAATCTATTAGAAGTGGATGTGCAAATAGAAGCCATCACTGCACTAGCCCAATATTAATGTCCCACCATTACGTTGTTTCATATTTCAAGATTTTCAGCTAGCCCCCATCTTACAGGAGTTCGAGCAGATGTTGGACTTACCTTAAGAAAAGGAAAAGCCATACCAATATGTGGGCCACTATGCATCCATGCCAACCATAGCAGATGTATTAAAGATTCATGTAAAAGATCTGCAAAAGGCAAAACAAAATAAGAAAGAAATAGAGGGGTTTCCAAGGAAATATTTAGAAGAACACATGTGCTACTAAGCAGAGGTTGAAGACTGGAGTACCTTTATAGATGTGCTAGCACTCATCATTTATGGCAACATCCTCTTCTCGAGTAATGAAGCCTTGGTAGATTTTGCAGCAATTGATATGTTCCTTGCTCGAAGAAATGATATCGTAAATCCTGTCCTAGTCATTCTTGATGATGTTTATTACACTTTGAATTTCTGCCATGACAAGAAGAGTAAGCAGATCTTATGTTTCTACTGATGCTATTTGTATGGTTCAAAACTCACACGTTCAAGAGGGGCTACAAAGAACTATGTCCTATTATAGATCTCAAGATATTCCAATTGAAGACTATGAACGGTCGTGAATAGGCCAAGCTTGAGGAGAAAAAGATCATATGGTACCCACGGTGGGAAGAAGGGCAAACTGTGGTTTATTAGTGCGAAGGCTTTCCTATTGTTCCTCTCATAAGTACTCAGGGGTGCATTAACTATAACCTCACTTTGGCATTGCGACAACTTAGCTATCTTATGATAGGACCACCTTTGGAATTGGAAACCACTCCCGTTATTTATGATATGAACACGAAGTGTACTAAGACACTCAAGAAGGTCCGAGACGCTTGGAAGAAAGTCATCAGAAAGGGTAGAGAGCTAGGCATCAGAAGCCATGAAGTCAAAGAAAGCTATCGATAGTGGGTCAAGAACCGGGCTCAAGAAGTTAAATTACCCTTCAAAATTTTAGCAGCCTATACAATTAGTGAATCTCTGCCTTCGATCCAGATAGAAGATGAAGAAATAAAGGAAAAAAATAGAAATTAGAAGCAGAGTTAGAGAAGTCTCGCCAAGCATATATAGCTTTAAAGTGTGAAAATTCTGAGAAAGGCCACGCTCCTGAAAGAGCTAACAAGATGTTGAAGACAAAGCAAGATCATATGTCAAGAACCAGAAGGTGTTTGGAAGCTGTAAATAAGGAACTAAGATTCTGAGGGCAAGAAAGAGATATGGCTCTGGCTAAAAATCAACAACTTAAAGAGCTGCTCGTAAATGCCAAAGCAGCATAGAATAATGCTCTACAACAGGTGGATAACATGAGGCAACAAATAAAAATAGTGTCAAGACACAATCAAAATTGAGAGGTTACACACGGACAAGGTGATTGCGGGATATGAAGCAGTGTTACAACAGGGACAAGAGGACTTGTAGAAGTTGATAGATCAAGTGAATCAACAAGACAAGGACATCAACGAATGGAAAGGAAAAGTCCATTTTTGGATGGCCACTTCGCTAGACTAGCCAAGACAACAATTGCAGACGTTCCACATCATTTGAATATGGTTGATAGGATGGTTAATCCCCTTAAGACATCGGTAGAGATTAGTGATTTCATTGAGTATTGCAAGAGTCTTATTGGGCAAATGAAGTAGATGGCCAAGGTGTATTCGGCTAGAGAATGATGAATTTGGCTAGCACTACAAGAAATCAGGAAATCAGCGAGGAAAATTTCCTTCGCTAATCCCTCTCTAATCCCTTGCTAATTTTATTAGCGAGAGATTAGAGAAGGATTAGCGAGGGAAATTTTAGTCACTTTTTTTCATCGCTAATTAGTGAGGAAAAGTATTCACTCTCTAATTCGTCTCTAGAAAGTTAATTTCTCTCGCTAATCCCTCTCTGATCCCTCGCTAATATTCCCTTACAAAATAGAGAGGAAATTTCCCTCGCCATTCCGTCGCTGTATTATTTATTAATTTTGTCAATTTCCCTCGCTATTCGCTCACTATTCCCTCTCTAATAATCCTCTCGCCAATCCATCTCTAACTTCCCTCGCTAATCCCTCTCTAATCACTCGCTAATGGCTTGTATTATTTACTCGCTATTTCCTTGCTAATCCCTCGCTAATATATCCCTCGCTATTTCCTCGCTAATCCTTCGCTATTTACAATGTGAGCTTCTGTCGCTAATCCCTCGCTAATGAGCTAGGTTTTTTTAATAACCTATATATATATATAACTTTCCCAAAACCTGCATATCAAACCACAATCCAGCAAACAAAAATCCATCAACAAACAATCCAATAATTATAAACTGCTACAACAAAAAACTTGTACAAAATAATCCAATAATATAGTTGAAAGTTATTATACAAATAATCAATCAATATTGTTGAAAGTTATACAAATTTGACAATAAGAATAAAAAATGGCAATCAGTCTAAGTTGTCTTCGTCTTCGTCTTCCTCTCGACCCTCTCTACCTAAATCTTGCGATGGTGGTTGTGGAGCAACATTTGTTGATCCGATCATAAATAGGAACGATTGGAAGGGCGCCAACATAGGGACAAGTTGACTCTGGACAAACGAAGCCATCACTGCTGCCACTGCTGTATTTACAGTTTCAAATATGTCTTGTGTCAACGGTGTAGAGTGGGAAGGACCCGCAACCGAGGAGGATGAAGATGGCCTGGTGTTATTACCAATGTGCAAGCTGTTACCTATGCCATTCACACGTCCCTTCTTGTTGGGACCTGCCGCATCCAACCAAACCTCCGGGTCAACCATAGGGTGAGAGGAAGAGTTTTCTCCATATTTTTCTGTCATTGCGGTGTCATATGACTCCTAAAAATAACAAAACAAGAAAAATATTAACAAAAAAATAAACAACCTAAAATATATATGACTTTTGAATAGGAATAAGACACTTACAATAAAATTCCTCGAACGCTCAGAAACATAACTTCCGTCTTTCTTCTTATGAACTTTTGCATACAAATTTCTGTAAGAAATCGGATGCTTTAACTCTGCCTTCTATAATCCCATATGAAAGAATATTATATAATAAACACATATCAAAAGTAAGGCAATCCCTCTAAAATACTATGTCATACTCAAGATAGGCAAATAACTCAAGTAATTATAACATGTTCATACACAGATGCTTATCATTAAAACTTTAAATGAGGAAGTTATATTACCATCTTGCTTTTGTGTTGACCAAAGCTTATCGACCCGCCTGTATGCTTTAAGGCATCAGGCATGGCATTTCCTCTGTTCCTTCGGGCATTGCGGACAGATCTCTCATCCATTTATCTGTCAGCCAAATGTCGACCAGGTCATCCCACACTTCTATCCTCATTCCTCTGAGTCCATGGCCCTTAATATCAGTTAAGTTATTTGAATTTGCCCTCTCAAAGGACTTATCTCGTGCTTTGTTCAAATGGTCTGGATAACAGTCCAAGATAGTCTGTTCCCAGACAGTTCTCGCCATGCTGCGATCAGCATCAGATATGAGTTGATGCTTAGCCTACACAAAGGATATGTATGTATATTTTTCAATAAATGTATAATATATAATTCTATAAACACAATTACTTACCATGAAGTTGTTAAATAGTATTTCCTTCATCTCAGCTAGATAACCTCGCCACGTACTAGCCAGAACAGGCATCCGTGTCATGACATTGTACATAATGTCATGTATCACCCTGGACAGGAGAAACCTCCTCCTATAAGTACAATAAGATAATGTTAGTAATCTGAAAGTAAATACATGTAATAGAAGATGATATGTCACTATTACTTACGGTTCAGGGACAGACGCCACATATATAAGTTCCCTGCTATCTGTTTCTACATTGGATTCTCCACATGAAGGCACCACATTCGGGCCGCTAGTGGGTGGGTCAACAGGGGGTGGCATAGAAATCGCTGGGTCAGTAAGGAGTGGGACAGAAGCTGATGCGCCTCCAATGGTCAATGGACTAGACGCAGGGTAGGCATGTCTTGGTCGATGGGCCGATGGTGAAGTTGCACCTAACATAATTATACATAATAAAATACATATATATTACATTTATATAAACCACGAGTTAACAATAATTAAAAAGATTATCCTACAGGTATACTTGGAGAGGGCTGAGAATGCTGTACTGGTAGAGAATCATGGGTAGATGAAACATTACGGCCTCTCCCGCGACCGCGTCCAGCACCCTACCTCGAATGGTCATGATGAATATTTGCATAAGAAAACATAATAAAACATGACGAGTTAAGAAACTATATGTCAATAAAAACCTCAAAATATAATAATGATATTCCAGTGTAAATACCATTAAGGAAATTTATTGAACAAGCTTCAATTTTAACTACTTGAGTCTGAAGCAAAAGATTCCTCATTTCATCTGAGAATTCATTAATTTCATTATTTTCGTTGTCATCAATGAACTCATTATCAACCAGATCGTCCATTGGATAATGTATATCATATATGTTCACTTCTTCCATTTGGGCATGTGCATCAAATAAGGAGACTGCTTTATCATCTATCACAGGATTGTGTGTTCCAAGGGATCCATTATCTTAGTAATAATCAGTGGCAGTTAAATCATTCAATTCATCACCTTCGTCATTTAATGTCTCAGCCACGAAGAGTTTTGCTCTAACCTTGCAAGCTGCCCACTATTCACCATTAGCTCTATTCCCGCTTTGTGGGTATCTTGTATAGTACACTTGTTGTGTTTGTTCGGCTAAGACGAATGGCTCATTTGAGTGAAGTCTTGATTTATACTTGATGTCAACTAACCCATATCTCTCATCAACATTGATTCTATTTATCGGGTCAAACCAATGACATTGTAAAAAAAATATTTTGTTCTGATTTCCTACATATGACAATTCCAATATATCTTCAATGATGCCATAAAAGTCGAAGTCATTCTCACTATATATACTACCTCTAACACATATGTCACTATTCATGGTAGCTTTAATTTGTCCGTACACCTTGGTATGAAATCTGTACCTATTAATTATTAAACCACAGTAAGAAGTCACGGACTTGGATGGACCATAACTTATCTCTCGTATCATTTGATCCTCGACTTGGCCTATATTAACCTGTATCATTACATAGACGGTAGATAGTTGTAACATCTAGCATAATGCACATTGAATTTAATATGATAGATCACTATTATGGATAAAAGGACTCACTAGATGTTTTAGCCACCCACTGAAGTCCTTATCTCGAGCTTTCAATATTTGATCATCAGTGATATTGGGATCTGTATCCCTTAACGAATCCTCGAATTGTCTAATCAATATAATAATTAATATTTAGCATAAATTTAGCACATTAATAACAAATTCATTATATAGAGATTAAACTTACTGGAGATAAGGTTCTACTTCTCCACAATTTACAAGCACATATGTCTCAGCAATCTAAAGTTTCACATCCGTCAAGAATCTATTTCGACCTCTCCCGACACGATGACATGGATGTTTAAAAATAGATAACCGTTCATTAATTATATCTTCCCCACTGTCGTCATTCCAAGGAACTTGAGTCTGTAGATGGGGATCAAAACACATGGAAGGAAAATTAGAAATTTCTTCTAAAATATATGCTTCACAAATAGATCCTTCAACTTTTGCCTTATTTCAGAACTTTCTTTTCAAGTACAGATACACCTCTCAAAGGGGTACATCCACCTGTAATGCACTGGTCCTCCAACCTTAGCTTCATAAGGGAGATGCACGACTAGATGTTCCATCACGTCAAAGAATGCTGGAGGGAAAATCTTCTCTAACTTACAAATTGTTCAATGATAGAAAGCTCTGCATTCTCTATGGTGGAAGTACGAATTTCAGTTGCACAAACTTCTTTAAAGAACAAGCTTAGTTCTGTTAACGATCCCTATATAGGTTTTGGCAAGATATCATGAAACGTTAGAGGAATTAACCTTTGCATAAAAACATGACAATCGTGACTTTTCATTCCATATATCTTCCCGCCCTCTACATTGATGCAACGTGCGATATTTGACGCATACCCATCAGGAAATTTTAACTGTTTTATCCACTCACACACCATCCTTCTTTGATTGGCATCCAAGACATACGTCGCCTTTGGTTTTTTACACTTGCCATTCTCAACTATTAGCTCCAAGGTAGGACGTTTGCATATTATCTTCAAATCTTTTCTTGCATTTGCATTGTCTTTTGTCTTGCCCTTTATGTCCATGACAGTGTTGAAGATATTATCAAACACGTTCTTCTCGACATGCATAACATCTAAATTATGTCGTATTAGATTAGTGGACTAATAAGGCAATTCTCAGAATATGCTCTTCTTCACCCAATTGTGGTGTATACCAAAGCCATCTTGTTTTTGTTTACCTGAATTCAAGTCAAAAATGATTTCCTTAAGTTGAGCCACTCTATTCAGACATCTGCCCCACTTAGCCGTTGCGATGGATTAGATTTTTCCACTGTTAATCTTTTAAAAGAGTTTCGATCACGGTAAAATGGATGATCAAAGGGAAAAAATTGGCGATGACAATCAAACTAACAACATTTCCTACCGTGCTTCAACACAAATGACTTATTGTGATTCATACAAAGCGGACAAGAAAGTTTTCCATGAATGCTCCACCTAGACAACATTCTATAGGCTGAAAAGTCACTTATTGTCCACAATAAAGCCGTTTTCATATTGAAATTTTACTTTTTCCATGCATCATAAGTTTGCACCCCATCATCCCACAATATCTTCAGATCGTCAATTAGGGTCTAAGATAGACATCTAAACTTTTACCTGGTGACTTTGGTCTAGGAATCACAAGAGTGAAGAATATGTATTCCCTTCTCATACACATACTTGGAGGTAGATTGTACGGTGTGATAAAAATAGGCCAACATGAATATGGTATGGCTGAACTGCTGAATGGATTAAAACCGTCTGTACACAGGCCAAGCCTAACATTTCGAGCATCTAGCGCAAATGTTGAATGGGTAGCGTCAAATCGTTTCCAAGCCTCAGCATCAGCTGGATGCCTGATCACTGATTCATCTTGACGCACTGCATCCGCATGCCAAGTCATATATTGTGTAGCGTTTTTAGACATAAACAGACGTTGGAGTCTTGGCATAATGGGAAAATATCACAACACTGAGTGCGGCACATCCTTCTCATTCGATGAACGTCCCGCCTTCGGTTTGAATCGTGGGTGTCCACATACTAAGCAAACTGAGTAGAGTCTCTTGTCACTGTATTCTTTATAATATAACATGCACTGATTAAGACACACATCTATCTTCTCATATCCTAATCCCAACTCACAAACCATTCTCTTCGATTTGTAGAAGTTTTCGGGTAACCTTTTAGACTCTGGAAGCATGCTGTTAATTATGATAATCATTCTATCATAACAACTCTCACTCATATTAAACTCTGACTTCAAGTTCAAAAGTTGAGTTATAGCTGACAATTTCGTGTGCTTATGGCAACCATCCCATAAAGGTTCTTTAGCGTCTCTTAGCAGGTCATAAAACTTCACAGTTGACGGATTTAGATCCTCTTCTAAATTTTGAGCTTCTGGGTTTAATCTATCACCTGCGACATCCATAACTATATCCACGTATGGATTCTAAGGCTCTACTTTATCATCATGGACAATGGATGTTGAGTCGCTATCCCCCATGAATGGTCCAATTTACATAACCATCCACAAATCTGTACTTATATAGATGTTGTTCTACCCTAAATACCTCCCTCCAAGCACGATTCTTACATCTAGCACATGGACAAAGGATGCGATTTAATGCATCAGTAACTGTCGGGTCTCCTTGAGCAACCCTAATGAAATCATCAACTCCATCCTTGAATTCTTCACTTACATAGCCAGTTAGATCAGTTCTTCGTAACATCCAACTTCGATCGGGTCTCATGATTGCTAAAATTGGTTTAGCACATTAATACAAATCCTTATATCTCCATCTCCTTCTTAACATGGTATGACTCTATCCTATTCGATAAGAAACTTTTTCAACACTTAGTTAATAGTTATTCCTGAAATCTCATATTTTATACTTGACAAAATTTCGGCAGCATTTCCCATTGGTCTCTAAGTGCATGACTATAACGCAATGAGATCTACTGCGTTTAAGTATACACCCAGAGAACAAAAAGAAATGTAGCAGATCGAAATTTCAACAAGTATAAGATATGAGATTTAAAGAATAACTATTAACTAAGTGAAGGAAATTTTTTTTACCAAATTGTCTCACTTGGACAATTCAAGATTCAATACAATGAGCAGTACTAACAATAGGTATGTGTGCTCATTAATATTGAATCTCAAATAGGAAACTAAGGTTTTGCTCAAATGTTCACTCAAATAAGAAAATAAAACTTTAAGCATATGTTAAAGCACAATCAAAAGTTAAATCAAACCAATATTCTTAACACATAATTTTGTTAGAAATTCATAACTTTTATTTTCAACATCCAAGATTTGATATCATATTTAGATAGTCCTAAATGTACCCCATAGGAGAGAAAAGCATAAAGTTCATCTCAATTTTCACTGGTCACAATGATTGCTGCTATGCTGCCTGACATAGACAACATTGATGAATATGTTAGGAACACTACTGCTAGAGCTTTCAGTGTTGTTGCCTTTGCTCTTGGTATACCTGCTGAGGGTGTGGAAACTGATTATATTAGAAATGATATTGTCCCTGACTTTTGAACAAGAACGTCTGGGTAGGGGATTTTTATTCTTTTTCCCTCTTTGTTCTTTTGAATAGGGGTTAGGGATTTAGAATGAAAAATTGGATTTGGAGAGCCAAATCCTAGCTCTTAGCTTGATTCTTGCTTCCAAGAATTGAGTTAGGATAGTTTTAGTTTAGTAAGTATTAGATAGCCATTTATGGCTCAAACCAACCATTTTGGCTCATGATAGACAATCTTGGCAATGGATTGGAGAAAGATGAGAATTAGGTTGTGATTAATTGACTTTGATCACAATCTAAGTTTAATGAATTATATACTAGTTAGTTGATAGATTGGAGCCCTTAGAATCCATAATTTCCTTTTTAATGGTTAGTTGAAAAAAGTAGGATTTTAGTTTGAAGTTTGAGTTTAAATCCCTAATTGATGAGTTGAATTAGTGTTTAATAATCCTAACATGATTAGAGACCATGATTAGGGTAGGAAAACACTTAGAATCCATGATTTGAGTATTAGAACTTGGTTAGAAACCAAGATTATGCAAAACCCGAATTTACAGAATTAGGGTGGCATCCGAGCAGTCAGTGATGTTTGTTATATAACTTGAGTTACAGACATTGGAATGAGATTATTTTTGTGTCATTATAAAGCTAAGACATAGGGCTACTTGTGGTAAAAATTTCATAATTTTCCACTAAGCCAATTAGCACCAGTTTCTATTTGAATCAGAGTTGGATTATGCAGAAAATGCATTCTGGCAGCCAGTAAACCAGATCGCATAACTTCCTGTTTCGATGTCTGTTTTGTGTGAAACTAGTGGCATTTTGAAGCTAACGTGTAAGGCTTCTTTCTTGAAAAATTTCATAATTTTACTATGTGTAGTTTGTTTCCAGTTTCAGTTTTAAGTCAGGGTAGAAACGGGTGAATCAGTAAATTCCCTGTTTTTGCTTCTGTAAAATATCGTATAACTTTAGATAC
The DNA here is from genome assembly GCA_029884595.1 of Ormosia semicastrata. Taxonomy (NCBI): domain Eukaryota; kingdom Viridiplantae; phylum Streptophyta; class Magnoliopsida; order Fabales; family Fabaceae; genus Ormosia; species Ormosia semicastrata. The sequence continues at coordinate 12,188,960 of JAQQTO010000047.1, read as the reverse complement.
GCTTAGCCAAATGAGGTGAGGTTTGTGGAATTGGAAAGATATGAGAGAGAGCTATCTTCCCATAAAATTTTTGAATATTATGAGTTAGGATGCACATTTGGTGCAATCTTGAAAATCAGCCTTTTTAGGCAAGATTTGGAGGTGTTTTGGGATGGTTTGAGTCCTAGAAACACTAGTATGAATTCGATGCTTCCAATTCCTGAACAGTACAAGCATAGCATGAAAGGGTTGAAGACAGTTGAAGCACACACTAATGTCAAGCACACACACGACCAATGCTAGGATAATGATTAATGACACTTCTCTTCCTCTTTTATTTTACTGATTACCTTTCCCAAATTGTGAATCAAACCCACTAACAGGAATACAAAAGGGAATTTATTTTCAAGTTCAAAATCCACAGTGCACTAACTTTTGAATGAAAAAAAATTACTCTCAAGTGAGCAAGAACCCAGCATAATAACCCCCAATACTTTATATTTCCAATAACAAAAAATAACAAGAAACAATAAGAATGGCATACAATAAGAGAAATACACATGGGAATTCTTCAATGGACACTACAGCAGCAAGCATTAAGAATTAAAGAAGTTGAACACAAATAGGTAATGAAATCCAAAGATTAAACACACAATATCCCAGGTGAATGAATACATCCAAAGATTAAACACACAATATCCCAGCAACCCTATGAAATCGTAGGGCAATAGGTTTTGCCTATGTAGTGTGTACACATTTACATACAAAAGGTGGGAATAAACACTTGGTCATGTTAAATTTGGCAAATATGAAGCAATCAATTGGCAATACCTAGCGAAGAGAGGCTTTTGACTTGTTTTGGAGCTAGAAATTAATATAGCACAGGGAGTATATCTTATACAATGACCAACATGTTGGAATAGAGCGCTCAACTCCCAGTTTATCAGTTTGACATTGCTCAACCCCTATCCTTTTTACTGAACCCCTCGAGAGTAAAAAAAGAAAACAATGACATTGCTCAATTATTGACTAAGTTACTCACATCCTCCTCCAAAGTTAAAAAAGCCAAAAACTTACACTAGCATTCAAAATTCTTTTTGTAATTAATTAAGACTAAATTTATTCTATCAAGAGTCCTCCAATACCTAGTTATATATGTAGATAGACCACTATCTTCACATAAACCCTTAAGCAATATGGTTATGAATGGCTCCTGACAAAGAAATCCTACAATTTTTAAAGTTGAAAATTGAACGCTTCATGTCAATATCATTCTTTCATGGTTCCATACCTAACTTTCCCTAAGTCTTTTTCCAGCATACTCCTCTATGAATCCTCTAACTCTTCCATACCAGAGCATTAGTGTCAAAACATTATGAATGTCTCAACGACTCAACCTCAACGTTCTTCAAGATTGAGCGCAGTAAGGATATTCAATCTCAAAACCCACATAAATCCCTACTTCTCTGCATTTTTTCCAGTCTAATGTCAAAGTAAACACTTTTTAAATGCACTCTTCCTCACCAAAACCATCTAATCTGTATATTTGCTATTTCTAACAGACTTGCTTTTCCCATCTTTCGTACTAGCTACTCTATATTAACCCATCATTTATTCCTCCTAACTTGCACAGACCTTAAATCTAGTCTTTCACTCTATTCTACCTTTTACTTTCAATTACCACAAAGAAAATAAAAATGAAGCAGAAAGGAAAACAAGGAAAATTATTGCATAACTATACAAGACTTATTTCTATGATGTCAGTAGCACCCCTTTTATTCTAAATTGACTGAATTCGTAGTAGTTAACTAAAAAAATTGATGGGTTTCATGTTTTCCTAAATGTGCTATTAATACAAATGCTATATGCTCGAGTCTGTAAACATAAGAAATGATTTTTAGGAAGTCAAAATAGTTAAACTAAAGAATTAGTGATGCATCAGGTGGAAAGTTGCACTGCATAAACTATCTCTAGAGAATTCTATATTGTTCCATGGCCCCTGGAAAAATTTTACTGCTGTTCCATATTTCTTGTCCATCCTACAGACTGCAATATTTTAAGGAGGCACATCGATTGCAGGAACACATGGCATTGGTATGCCTGCAATATTTCTTAAGTTAACCTAATTTATTGCCAGCAACTTACATTTTCCATTGGTTATTCAAAAGGGTTTGTAATTTTGGCTATGCTGAGGTGCAGAGTGAGCATGAGCAGAGGAATGTTTTTGTATGTGGATAAAAAGGAATGGGTGCTACGTGAGTGTGTGATTCTGTAGAAAACATATGAGGGAACGGGTGGGAGAAAGAAGAAATTTAAAGAAGACAAATGGAAGAAAGCTTACCAGTAAGAAGTCGCGTTGCTGTGGCTGTGTGGTTGCTCATCAATGGCGTCGCTGCAGAAGAAGGGGAAGTCACTCGTGTCGTGTGGCTGCCGTGCTCAGCTCCGGGGAAGGGTCTGGGTGGTGGAGGGGAAGGTCGTCTCGGGTGCTGTGGGTAGGAAGGAGATAAGGAGGGGAAAAGGATTTTGATTTCTAACCTAAAGGAGCTGTCTTGGCGCTTAACCGAGTAGGCGAGATTCTTTTTTTTAGCGAGGGAATGCAATTCCCTTGCAGACTTTAGTGAGGGAACTCCCTACCTCGCAATTCCCTCATTACTTTTAGCGAGTAAACATCTTACCTCGCAATTCCCTAGCTGATTTTAGTGAGGGAACATATTACCTCGCAATTCCCTCGCTGATTTTAGCGAGGGAACATCTTTCCTCGCAATTCCCTTGCTAATTTTAAAGAGGGAAATATTTCACTCGTAGTTACCTCACTAATCACTCGTTGTTTTCGAATTGGATTTTTTTTTTAAAATTTAGCGAGGGAAAAATTTTCCCTCACTAATCCCTCGCCATTTACTCGCTAATTAGTGAGTAAGTTGCGAGGAAAAATTTCCTTCGTAAAATTTCGTCGCTAAAACATAAATTTCTTGTAGTATAGGTAATGATGTATTTCAGCTAGGAAGTGAAATATTTTGGTTAAAAAATGATGTACTCCTCTCAAGTGACATTGGTGATATTTTTCAATTGAATACAATATGCTTGTTTGTTTTTATGATCCCATGTTTTACTTGAGAACTAATTCTTTTATACAAGACATTTTGATGAACAGTCATGATGAACAAAGATCAAAGATACTCACTCAAGTCCACTCAACACAAACTGATAACGGTCCTCTAACAAATCAATAATAATCATGATTATTTTTAATAAATTATAGTTTGACTGTTCACAGGGAGATTCAGAACCATTGCGCGACCAAGGAAAGAAGACACCAACCAAACCCATGTTCACAACACAAGGGCTCGAGCAAGGGTTACAACAATGGCAACTGAGAATAAAGGAAGAAATTTGAGTATGAAAGTCGATAAGGTGAAAGGAAGGATGAATGAAATGATATAGTCTCAAACAAGAATGAAGGAAATATTATCAGCCATGAGGGAGAACCTCACCTTGATTGGGGTACCCGGGGGTATAGGATTGACTGGGGCACATTTGTGCCTGCCAACTATTACTTCCATGAGGACGAACCCTGGGGTCACCACTGAGATGCCTTTTGGGGGAGGAACCTCGAATACTACACTGCTAGTGATTCCTATCAGAGAAAGGCATCGTTCGTCGGAGGATGCTCGAAATGAGGTTCATGGTAACACTGAATTCACATGGGAACAACTGCATGTGTCTATCCCAATGTCAACAGGATTTATTCAAAATGATAAGATGATAGAAGAATGGATGGAAAGGATGGAAGAACAAATCAAAGCATTCAAGGGTCTTAGCACCTATGGTCCCCTTAGGATAGAAGAGTTGTGTCCTACTGTTAACATTGTCATCCCAAAGGACTTTAAGGTTCTAGAATTCGACAAATATGATGGGAGCACCAACCTCTTTTTTCACCTAAAAACATACATTACCAAAATGTCAATTTGGTCAAAAGACTGGAAGTTCCTTGTCAGCTTCTTTCACGAAAGCTTGATTGGGCCCGCTTTGGAATGGTGTATCCAATAGGATTTTTCCAAAATCTCTTCTTGGGATAACAGGGCAAACATATTTATGGGACAGTATCGGTTTAACCTGGATACTGCCCCAATTCAAGAACAGTTGGAAACACTACAAAAGAAAAATGAGAAAAACTTCAAGCAGTATGCCCAAAAGTGGAAAGCTCTCGCAGCACAAGTTCAGCCACTGTTGATGTTGATAGAAATGTGCTCATATTTTATGGGGACTTTGGGAGCTCCCTATATTGAGACAATGACGGGTGCTACTTATCGAGACTTTGCTGAATTAATAACTACCAGAGACAAGATTGGAATTCTAGTAAAGGCTGGCAAATTGCCAACTAGCAATAATGAAAGTGGTTTCAAGAAGGAGTTTCCTCCTAAGAAAAAGAAGTCGGAAGTAAGCTACGTGCAAAACTAACAACTTTCATAACCCTGCTATCCACCATCTTACCCTGCCTACCGAACTCCTCTATATAACCCAAACCCTTACCTTTCTTATTAAACACCTGCACCTTCTCATCCACCTGGCCTAACCGCTCCACCTATGAACACACCTCAAATCCCACCGTCCCAAGTCAATAGCATCCCAACACCTCAAACTTATGGACTCACCTGTCATTCACCAACACCTCCACTAAACCACCCGAATTACTTACAACCATGACAAAATTATCAAAACCAAAGTCGTTTCTGCTATCAAAATTTACCACATTTCCAAAAATTAGCTTTTTCAAATGCAGAACTATTCTAAAGGCTCTATGATGCCCATTTAATTTTGGAGCGTCCTGCGCGTCCCATGGAGCCACCATTCCCAAGTTAGTATACGTGAATTTGACCTACAAGTTTCACATGGATATTTCTGGGCATTCCATTAAAGACTGTGATGCATTCAAGACAATGGTGAAAAAGTTAATTGTATGTGGTAGATTGGATATAGAAGAAAAGACTGGGCTGAATATAATCAATAATTCAATTTCAAATCATGGAGGAGGAAACTGAGTAAATGCTTTGAAAAAAGGGGAATCATTAATAAGGAAGGTTGTAGATATACGCACCCTAATGGCTGAAGTGTTTAAAGGGTTAAAGATGGCGGGTTATAATGTCACTGCACCACCAGCCTCAATAAAGGAGGAGGAAAAGTATGATGATGAGTCAAACTGTGCATGCCACCGTCGAGGAAGAGGATATGATATTGAAAATTACTGGGACTTCAAGGTTCGTGTTCAAGGGTTAATCACCATGGGGTAATACAAGCTCAATGAAGAAAATATTTTGTAGAATAAGTCAATGTGGTTGAGAAACTTGTACTCCATGTACCACCCCTTAAGAAGACTACAACAAAAGAAAAGGTGGTAATGATTATAAAGAAGCCCACTTCTTTTGCTTTTGCTGACACGCATACTATTCCATGAAACTATGAAATAGAGATAAAGATGACATAAGTTACTAGTGAATCCTCTACAGGCCATACCGTCGTCTCCCATTAGGCAGAAGTAGTATAAAATATCAGAGAAATTGGCGGGATACCTAGAAGTGGTAGATGTTATGGGGGAAAAGAATCAATTCAGAAGGATAAAGAGGGAAAGACTAGGGGAGATGCTTATGTCATGAAAAATAGGAAAGAAGAAGAATAAAAAGAAGAACTTCTGAAGATAATGAAGCAAATTAAGTTTGATGTCATTGAACAATTGAAGAAAATGCCAGCAAGGATCTCATTTTTATCACTGATTCTCACCTCGGAACTACATCAAAGAGTACTACAAAAGATACTAATTGAAGCTTATGTCAAGCTTGATGTCACTCCTAAAGTAGTGATAAGCATGGTGGATCTAGTAAAACATGTCAACATGATCTCTTTTTCAGAAGACAAAGTTGTTTCGAAGATAGGGTGTGGTCCTAAAGCTCTACATATTACCTTAAAGTGCAAAGGTTTTGTGATTGCAAAAGTACTTATAGATGGGGGTTCAACATTAAATGTAATTTCAATGTCTACACTAGCAGAATTGAACATGGGGTAAGCTAATTTAGAACCCCAAGAGATGATTGTGCAAGCCTTTGATGGGATAAAGAAAGGAATTTTAGGGAAAATAACTTTACCATTTGAAATTAGGCCAAACTACTTTTATGTTCTCTTTCAGGTCATGGATATTCAGCCAACATATATAATGCTTTTAGGAAGGCCATGGATCTATGAGGCTGGAGTGGTCCCGTCAACCTTGCATCAGTGCTTGAAGTATATTCATAATGGATTTGTAATCACCATTCATGGAGAAGAAGAGATTATATTGTCAAAACTTGTTTTGGTACCTTATATGGAAGATACAGAGCAAGTCGAGGATGATTCCTTACACAATTTTGAGATTTTGAAGGAGGAATCGAGAAAGAATGAGACACCAGTGCATAATATAAATGAAGCGGTGGTTCATATTATGGCAAGAAGTGGATATCAGAAAGGAAGAGGCTTAGGGGCAAAACTTCAAGGGGTCTCACAGCCAATTAAGGTGTTTGAAAGTGAAGGAAAGTATGGATTAGCATACGAGCCCTCATTGGAAGAGAAAATGGAGTGCATGACTTTAGGAAAGAAAAAAGGAAAAAGTTGGGTGGAAAAGTATACTCCCCACTTGAAAAGGACATTTCCAGCACCACATAAGGTGATCATATCAGAAGAAGTCTCCAAGGGTCAACTGACCATAAATGCAATAGAAGAAGGCTTGAAGAAGTGTGATGCAATTTGTCCGTCTCTTAATAATGAGCTGCTAAAAAATTAGCAGTTTGAGCCGGTCATTGATGTGGTCGTTTCAAAGTAATTGTCTGGTTGTACTTAGCATGATTAAATAATCTGTGATTTGAACTTATGTTATTTTACTTGAGACAATGAATAAATAAATTTGCATTCAACATTTTATTTTCCTTTTTGTTGTTTCTTCTTTTACCTTCTTATATTATTTCTTTGTTGTCTTGCTTTTTTTTTTGTTTACCTTATCTCCTATTTTTCTAACTATACATAATTTCTTTCCAGGAATTTAGACCTTATAGAGATGTTGCCTCATAAAAAGGACCTTGAAAATTCATCAATTGACTCCCTTGCGGCCATTGAAGATAGCCTAGGATCTGAAGAAGAAGAAGAAGTCATTAAAGAGTTCACAAAGTTATTAGAATACAAAGTTGTAGAGGTAATTAACATAGGGACCGAAGAAGACAAGAAAGAGTTGAAAATAGTAGATAATCCAAAGCGTACAGAAATGGTGGTGCTACTTAAGGAATATCTTGATGTGTTTGCATGGTCCTACAGAGATATGCCTAGATTAGACCCTGAGATAGCATCCCATAAAATCCCATTATACCCAATGCTGAGGAGAAGAAGCAGAAATTAAGGAGAATGCACCTTAAAATGTCTTTAAAGATCAAGCAGGAAGTCACCAAGCAATTGGAAGCAAGATTTTTGAAAAAGAACAAATAAGTAATCAATTGGTGTGCACTATCTTTTTATCTCAAAATTAAAGTTTTGAAAATAAGCAATCATGATTTGAAAATTAAGATTAACCATCTTTCTCTATCCCTTACAAAATTTTATCATCTTTATTATCTCTTGTTACCCCCTTTTTTGAGCTTGAAAAATTTCTTTAAAGAATCTTGGACAAGGATCATCCCTACACTATGGGTTAGCATAAAGTAAAAAAATGTGATTTCTCAAAAAAAAAGAGAAGAAGATGATGAAAAATGAAATGACTCATAGCAAAGGCAAATGATGAAGTGAAAAAAGGAAAAGAATACAAAAGTAAGTGGAAAGTGTTAGTGGTATTGATAATGCCAAAGGCAATTGACAAAACTTACTAAAGATCATTGGTCTCATTCAACCCTTAAACACTTATTTGAGCCTTATATCCTTCATTTCATATCCCTTAAATTTGGCCACGTTACAAGCCTCCAAAAGTTCATTCTAATCAATGAAGGGTTGTTGTCATTTTCATTATTTTAATTTTGAGACAAAAGGTTCATGCTCTTTCGAGTTTTCAATTTCTTGCTCCTATAAAAAAAATAAAAAAGAAAAGAAAGAGCCCATTAGATCGAAAACCTACAAAATGTGGTCTACGCAAAAGTTAGGGTATGTAAAATAGGTGAAATCTCAAGAGTTTTTTGTTTGGAACTCACCGAAGGGCTTATGCTGAGGCAAATTAGAATGATTTATACTGGGGCAAGTTGGAATTCAAATGGATTACACTAGGGAAATTTTATTTTCAAATGACCATATTGGGCAAAATTCCTAAAAACAGAGTAAAAAATGACAGAAGCATAAGAGACAATGGTTACTTAGTAAATTGTCGCAAGAAATCAATTGACGAGAAATCAAGGAACAAATAATGGGGCAAAATTTTCATGTGTACCTTATCTTTCTTTTCTCCTCTTCTTTCCCCTTTATTGTACTCTTCTTCTTGTAATCTTGTAGTTTGGACGTTTCCTTTATCTACAAAAAGCTTGCTTCGTGTATAGTCATAATTTCAGATCAATAAAGAAGTTTGTTCATTCAATGAACTTTACTTCCATTTATAGATGCATGTTATTTAGTAATTCATGTCTCAAATAAAACTTTAAAGTTCGATGGTATGGCTGAACAATTCTTGCTGTTAATAATCCTTCAATGATTAGTTCAAGTCACAAGAACTTAGTAACTCCAAGCAAGGGTTCGTAACAAGGGATGATCATCTCACTTCTCAAAAGGTAGACTAAAAGGAGAGATAAGAGTGGAAAGTGAAAAATAAGAAAAAAAGAAAAAGAGGAAAGAAAGAAGAAGAAGAAGAAGAAGAAAAGGATTAGTAAGTAGGATCAAAGCTATCAGAAAGGTCCAATGGGCGAATATACTAGAATAAGGGTTTTGTTGGTTGAAGCTTTTCAAAGTCACTATCTGGTTTGGATCTTCTCCCTTCGTGAATTATGAGTCCATGTCCAGTTGACTCGTAAGTCATTTTTTTCCTTTCCAAGGTTTATAATCCCATATCCAGTAGATTTACGATGACCTTAAGTTCTATCAGTGACATCTCTAGCGTGATGTTGAACTTCACCTTGCAAAATTAAAAAGGATTAACTAAGCTGCGATGACTTGTTAATTCAAAATTTCAAGTTAAATTAAGACATATATCAAGATCCAATGGTTAGAGTTTTTTTAGGCTTATGGCCCATTGTGTTCAATTATCTGGTTCAAAAAAGGCCTACCTCGTTTAGTTTTGGGCTCAGAGGCTCAGATCATTTTGTCTTAGGGGATCAAAGGCCTAGTTCTTTTAGTCTTCAAGGCTCAAGGCCCATTGCTTTTAAATATTTTGTCATCAGTAATTGATGGGTGATGTCTCTAGTGCGACGCAGAGCTTCTCCTTTTAAAATTCTTCTAGATTAACTAAGCTGTTTCTTAAGGCCTACTGCATAAAATTTTTAGGCTCAAAAGCCTATTTTGCTTCGTTTCGGGATACAAAAGTTCAATGTCTTCTAAATTTTAGGACACAGAAGCCCAATATTTTTTAAATTTTGGGATACAGAAGCCCACTTTCTTTTAAATTTTGGGACACAAAAGCTTATTGTCATTTAAATTTCAAGACATGGAAGCCCAATGTCTTTTAAATCTCAGGACACAGAAGCCCAATGTCTTTTAAGTTTTGGGACACAAAAGTCTGATGTCTTTTAAATTTCGGGACACAAAAGCCCACCGTCTTTTAAATTTTGGGATACAGAAGCCCAATGTCTTTTAAATTTTGAGACACAGAGAGGGTGAGGTGAAGAGGAGTAGCCATAACCGCCGTTCAAGCCCCATACATAACCACCATTCCTCTACCTTCAACACCAATCCAACAACCACCTATACTTGGAATTCACCTCCAGATCCACTACCGCACGCGACCCAGAACCTGAGATGCAGCACGACATATTGTTCAGATCCACCTCCGTGCGCGACCAAGAACCCGCAACTCATCCACGTACAAGCCGCCAGTCACCACGACCCATCACCAGAATGTTGTCGCTCGAATCTCCGCTGTTCCAAACTCCATCTTAACCCCCCCTTTTCCTCTGTTTCGTTTTTCAATTTCAGAGAATAAAAATCTCTTTATTTGTTATCTTTAGAAAATGGCTTGCCGATTTTTTTAATTATTATTTTCTTGTTTTTGAAAATATGTTGAAAAAAATAAAAAAAAAAGTTTCTGATGGGCTTTGGTTTAAGAGGCTTTGTTCAAATTAATGAAATGGGTCAAGGTTTTCACTAAAAAAAAAAGAAATTGTTTTTTTAAGAACAAGAAAGCTAACTTATTACCTGTAATCTTTAGAAAGGCAAATAAGTAAATAATAATAAAAGAAAAGAGAATAAAAATCACTATATATATATACACACACACACACACAAAAAATAAAGGGAATAATAGATAAAATGATAATGACAAAAAAAAAAGTTCCCCTTGTTGGCTTTATTGAGGTTGTGTTTACTTATTGTGTGTTTATGCTTATCTTACTCGTTAGCATGTTTATTTTGATCACGTTACTAACATTGCCTTTTCTTAGTTATTAATTTTGTAATATTTTTTTAAAATAATAATTGAACCTTGAAGAAAAGAATAAAATGGGATTAGCTGAGCTGTGACAGCTTGTTAATCCTATAACTTTTAGAATTATCTTAGTTGTGACGACTTGATGATTCAATTTTTTTTCTAAACATAAAAAAAAATCAAATAAATTTTCAAAAATTAAAAACAACCAACCCACAATTATTTTTTCAAAAGAATTATGTGGTTTTGAGTTCCCCATTGCACCAGGTGATACGTAAGCACACAAGTCAAGCCAAAAATTAGTTTTACTTAATTTAGTAGTTCTTATTTTATTTATCTTATTTCTCTTTGCTTTTATTAAAAGGGGTAAAATGAATATTTAAAAATTGTAAATCGTTGCGCAATTACCTTAGGGTAACCGTCTTAGGGCAAATGTATTAGGGGTGCTATGAGATTAAGTCTCCATCATTCCCTATGCATAATTAGACTCTCAAATCTGATTTTTTAAATGTAGACCATTTTTCTTAGGTTTTCTAATAAAAAATGAAATTGGTGGCGACTCTTAATTTTTTTTTAAATTTAAGTTGCTATTCCACCGCGATCACGGTTGACATTGAAAATTAAGAAAAAAATTGAATCACTCTAGATCAGTACTAGTTCACCAATTTTGCTGATTTGAGTCTAGTTTACCTCTTTTTGATCGATTTTTGACTTAAACTATTTTTAGGCCTTGACTAGACTGGTAGGATATCTGGTTTTTAGTTGAATCGATTGGTTCAGTTTGGTCCAATTTTCATAAGCATGGAAAAAAATAAAGGTAAAGTTAAGAAGGATACTAAAAAGGTGGCCAATAAAGTGAAAGCTAAAGCTTTTGAGGGGCTATACTAATATTTAGACACCATGGACGGGGAAAGACATATTTATAAGTTTTCTAAAAGAATAGAAAGGAAAACAAGAGATTTGAATCAAGTGAAATATATTAATGATAAAGAGGGTTATATTTTGTTTACGGAACAAGATATCAAGGAAATATGGAATGATTATTTTCACAAGTTTATTTAATAAATGACATGCAACATTAATGGACTTAGATATTCTACACACTAGAGAGGTAGACCAAAATTATACCTTTTATCACATAATCCAAGAGTTTGAGGTAAATGAAACATTAAAGAGGATGGACACTGGTAAAGTGGTTGGACCTGATAATATACCTATTAAAGTTTGGAAGTGTTTAGGGGAGGAAGGTATAATCTAGCTCATGAAGTTGTTTAATGAGATAATGAAGTTGTAGAAAATGATAGATAAATGAGAAGCACTTTGATTCCTATATATAAGAACAAGGGAGATATACATGATTATGCTAACTATAAAAAGATTAAACTCATGAGTCATACTATGAAACTATAGGAAGGTAGTTGAATGGAAATTAAGACAAAAGACTCATATTTCATAGAACCAATTCAGTTTTATGCCAGACAGATAAACCATGGAAGCAATATACTTTCTATGAAGATTGATGGAGAGGTATCGGAGGAAGCAAAGAGTTATATACATGGTTTTCATTGATTTGGAAAAAGGCTACGATAGGGTGCTAATAAAGGTCTTCTGGAAGGTTATGGAGAACCAAAGAGTTCGTATCGTTAATATTCGAGTGATGAAAGATATGTATAATGTGGTTAAAATTAGTGTGCGAACACATGGTGGGATCACAAAAGATTGCCCTATAATTATAAGATTACACCAAGGATCAACTTTGAGGTTATTTATCTTCAATGATAATATTTATTATTTATCTATCTTCCAAAAAAGAAAAGGCTTAAACCTTTATGTTTAATGATTGAGTATTTAGATAAGAATGTATTGGTGGGCTTAGATTTGGTTATTTCGAATCTACTTTCATAAACTATATACAGTAGTGATCTATATTTTATATGATGCTTTTTCGATGTAAACCCATCTTATGTACACGTTTACTAGGAAAAGAAACATTTATTAATTAAACATGAATACCAACAAAAGAGAACAAGGAGACTAATTTAATTCCACTTATCAAAATTCATAGTATAGTACTTAACATTTTATGGTTAAACATGGTATGTCAATAATCAAACATACTGTTGGAATAATGGAAGCATGGTCATAACCTTGCTTAAGCGTAGCAAATTAGAGAAATGCAAATTATATAGTGTCATAGTCCCACCAATCAAAGTCATTCATATGCTCCACACATCATTTCATTCTTCTACTCTTCTACCTCAAAAAATAAAGGAAAAATAATTATAAAGGCAAGTTGGAACAACACAAAACCCCACTAATGATTGGTGATGAGCTTATTGGCCTTGTTGGGTACTAACTCCTTATCTAGTTGCTTTCCAACTTGGAGGCCATTAATGCTTCAGCAACGTTATTCGTCCAACTAAAATACTCCAACTTTCATTCAACTCTCTCACAAACTCATTCTGTATCCCACGGGAAAGTTACAGTAATATACAGTCTGATTTGACATCTCTCTCACATAAATCTATGGCGTGATTACAGTGTGCGTATTTTGGTTATACGAAAAATATTATCCTTAATGCTTGGGGTTCTGACAAGGAAAAACATGTCCAAAACTTCCAAACTTATGGATAGAATGGATAAATCTAATATACGAAGTTGAAGGATGTAAATTTATTCTATATATGTGGCTCGCGTGAAATTTGCATAATTGCATAGGATCTACGATGTAGAGAAAATTTAAACTATTTTGCAATGTTTTTAAAATTGAATTAGTAATTGAACGTTCTTTGATTCAATCGCAGTTGAATTATCGTTAAATTAGTAATAATTATATATATATATTTTTTAATATTATATAATATATTAAGTAATAAATTAATATATTAATATTCCATATTATGTTATTTAGTTTTTTAAAGTCTCACATTATACAATGAATGAAGTATCTAAGTATATAATATATATAAAAGTTAAGAGAAAATCACACTCACAAATCTCACATAAAATAATGAACGGAATAACCAAGCATACAACTTATATGAAAGATAAGAAGGGAGCAAACCTTCTTATACCTTTCTTAGGCCATATATGTGGGCTATTGGCTTGGCATTAAGCCTTTATTTAGTTCAAAAATTATTTTTGAATGAGTTAAAATTTGTTGAAAAAAAAGAGTTTAATTTTTTCTTAAAAAATTTGGTTCAACTCAATTTATAACCAATTTTACCAGTTCAGCTGATTCTTGACTGATTCTCTAACAGGCTAGTTCTGTGAGTTAAATGAACTAGACATATGACCAGTTCATTGATTTTTCGGTCAAACTAACCAGTTTGGTATATTTTTTCAACAATACTATTTTGTTCACCTACCTATTTAATGCAGTTTTTCAAGAAACATCTTCCAACATCAACATTTACTACTCTAGTTTCTCCCTTTTCCTTCGTGTAACTTTCTATCCCTTTGTAGTGCCTTCCCTTCTTTTGTAGTGCTTTCTTTCCTTTTGTGGTGCTTTAGTTCACTCTCGTTGGGTTTTTCTCATGGGGGTTGCAGTCGATACCTTTTGGCAGCAACGCTCTCCATTCTCTTTCTTGCTTTTCTTGGTTTTTCGTAAATAAATTTATCCAAATCTGTAGATGTGAGGAACTTGGTTTTGAATCTTTCAGAGATGTCTTCTATTATGATAGATATGAAATTTCTAGTCTTAGTTTCTCAGATTGGTCGTATGCTTTGACTTACGAAATAGTAAAACCTCCAGATTTGATGAAAACTGCGGATCATGGAGATGCAATAGAATAAGTGAGGCCTTGACACAAGGAAAAAACCATTTTGGAGTAAGATCAAGACACTAGGTTTTATGGAATAGACATATGTAATATTTTATTTTGTCTTTTTACTCCCCCTTAATTTCTTCGTTAGAATTTAATAGAGGTTATGATGTTTTTTTTTCTTATAATGTTTATTCCTTATTTCTTTCCTAGCATGCAGGAAGAGATATTTAGATAAATGCCCATTGCTTTGTATATCTTGAAATTTTGGTTTCCACTTCATTTTTAGTGATGAATTCTCTTTATCTTTCGGAAAAAAAAAAGGGCAAACAAAAACCCATGCAGCTGTATCCTTAAAAATAAAAATAAATAAAAAATATTCAATAATTATATCATACGCATATCCAATACAATACATATATAATATATGATACAGACACACTCACCATTTTAGCACATCAGTGCATCATCGCACCTATTATTCATTGTGCTCATGCGATTGATTCCATTGCATACATGAGGATAAAGCCGAAAGTTTACTTGTTTATGTCAATTGCATGGCCCAAATATGCTTAACCGACCGCACAAACTCAATGTTAGCCCTCCATGAGATGCCAACAATCCCTAATCATTTTATGAGCTACTTTATCATTCCACCACCTCCAAATAAAATTTGAGGGTGAGAGACTACCCAGCTCCGTAGTTATCTATGTCCAATGCTCGTGAACAAGATCACTACATCAATTTTCATTACTGGCCAAGAGGTATCTGTCTCATACCACTTATTTAATTCAACACTCAAATCAAAGTAAGTGGTGAAAAGCGAATGTGAACGTTTTAAGGTTCTGGTCACCACCAGTTTGGTAGCTCTGCATTAATCTACATCACCATCAAAGAAATGAAACATGTGAACCCAAGGATACCATAGTCCTTGAGGGCAGTGTTCAACCATTGTCATTCACGTAGGAGGAGGAAACCCAAAACTCCAAGTAAGTGTGTGTTTGGAATAACTGTGAAAACTTGATTATTTAAATAATCGATTATTATATAATTTTTTTTATAATCTATTGTAAGAAAAAAAATTATGTTTGAATATGTTAGCTGAAAAGTGATTTTAAACTAATCTGTTTTGTTTGGATTGCATAAAAAAATTACTTTTATGTATCAAATTACCAAAATAGATATAGAATGATTAAAAAAATTATTTGATTAATTAAAAAAGTTATTTGATTGAAGACAAAATAATATTTACATCTCACTGTTAGGAATAATCCCAATAGCTTTTTTTTAATAATGCTCAGGAAATTACTTCTCCTCCAACAGCTTAAATCCAAAGAAAAAGTTATTACCTTTTTCCTCCAATAGATCCAAACATGTTGCTTAAATGGCAACAACTTAAAACACAAAAAATAAAATAAAATTGTTGGTTTAGCTTTTAAGGTGAACCAAACATGCTCTAAAACAAATTAAAAAATGAGAGTAAGAATGATGATGATGACCACAATGAAAATCATATTAGTAAATATGATAATGATAATAGTAATCTTCTATAATTATAATAGAAAAGTTAAAGCTTTAGATTTACAATAATGCAACTTTAATAGAGAATATGATGAATCATTTATTTCATCTATAAATTCTTGAAAAGTAGGCTCCATTAGATAATCCTATATTATATGCCAAGCACATTCACACCACCGAATGCCATCAAAGATTTGCTATATGATCTTTTAGTTAGTGGTGCAAATTTTAAACCATTGGTTCAATCCTTAATTCCTTATACAAAGGACTTTTTATTTGTGAGTTGTAAGAGAAAATGAAGTGTAAAATGTATTTCTCTAAACAATATATTATGCAGAACCAGAAACCAATGAAGGAGAATGAGTAATTTGACAACACTAAGCAATAAGAAATAAAGAAGTCAAAATGGAATAAAAAGGAAATAGAAGGAGTTAATTAGGAGTTAGCCTTGAACATCAACTTAATAAAATAGTAATATTCTATAATTATAATAGAAAAGTTAAAGCTTTAGATTTACAACAATGCAACTCTAATAGAGAATATGATGAATCATTTATTTCATCTATAAATTCTTGAAAAGTAGGCTCCATTAGATAATCCTATATTATATGCCAAGCACATTCACACCACCGAATGCCATCAAAGATTTGCTATCTGATCTTTTAGTTTGTGGTGCAAATTTTAAACCATTGGTTCAATCCTTAATTCCTTATACAAAGGACTTTTTATTTGTGAGTTGTAAGAGAAAATGAAGTGTAAAATGTATTTCTCTAAACAATTATGCAGAACCAGAAACCAATGAAGGAGAATGAGTAATTTGACAACACTAAGCAATATGAAATAAAGAAGTCAAAATGGAATAAAAAGGAAATAGAAGGAGTTAATTAGGAGTTAGCCATGAACATCAACTTAATAAAATAGTAATCTTCTATAATTATAATAGAAAAGTTAAAGCTTTAGATTTACAACAATGCAACTCTAATAGAGAATATGATGAATCATTTATTTCATCTATAAATTCTTGAAAAATATGCTCCATTAGATAATCCTATATTATATGCCAAGCACATTCACACCACCAAATGCCATCAAAGATTTGCTATCTGATCTTTTAGTTTGTGGTGCAAATTTTAAACCATTAGTTCAATCCTTAATTCCTTATACAAAGGACTTTTTATTTGTCAGTTGTAAGAGAAAATGAAGTGTAAAATGTATTTCTCTAAACAATTATGCAGAACCAGAAACCAATGAAGGAGAATAAGTAATATGACAACACTAAGCAATAAGAAATAAAGAAGTCAAAATGGAATAAAAAGGAAACAGAAGGAGTTAATTAGGAGTTAGCCATTAACATCAACTTAATAAAGCATAGACTAACTCTCGGTGAACTTGGATTTGGCAAGATATACTTTTCCTGACGCCAACAGCCAAAGTTGTAAAAAAAAAAAAATTAAAGAACATATAGAACAAAATTAGGCATTTTGTGACCATTAATCCCTGGCCCCTCCCAAAGATTAGACAAAAACAAATAATTGAATATAAAAAAGTGACTTTTAAAAGTTTAGTAACATTATAATAATCTAAAACGTGATAATTCAATTCATGATTCAGATTCAGATAAGACAGTGACAATTGTATAAATTCATTTTACAAAGCTTAATCAAGCTCACAAAAGCGGGCTGGGGAAGGTAGAAAGATTTTATTTGTACAAGACAATACTCCTATCTAGATGCTCTCCTAAAATTTTAATTAAGTCATCTATGTGTTAAAGATATGACATGAAAAAAATTACATTTGCTTTGAATGCAATGAAATAATTAGTGATATAAATAACAATTGTAAACAAAAGAAAAGTTTCAAAAAAAAGTTTAGGATTTTCGATTGAAGCATAGAAAAATACACCCTGAAATATGTTATTGTCATGTTATTTCTTCTTTAGATGTTCTCATGATACTTCTATGCTGAGATGGCGCCGTCTTCCGATCACCTTAAAAGTTAGGATGCATGAATACACTTTTGTTGCTACAAAAATAACATATTTCGATTTAAGGCAATTTCAAGTGTGTATTGTAAAGCTTAGTATGAATAAAATTTATTAAGTCATAAAAATACACATATTTTAACTCTATTAGAGTCAAAATTGGTTTGAAAACTTAGAGTTATCGAAAATGTTAATTTCAATTTATCAAAAATGGTAATTTCGATTGGGTCTCAAAAACTGAGACTTAAAGAATAACCACACTTATAAATTTATGAAGACAGAAGCAGTGGTCTCGATCAGAAGCTAGTAACTGTTTGAAGATTCAAATTTAAATTCATTTAAAATGATTTGAATTTGAAGTAGAAGTTAGCAACAGTTGAAGAAGTAAGATCCAGACAATACGATGATTGCTGACAAAGATTTGATAGTTACTTGTATCATGAGGATTACTGAAAAAGATTTGGTAGTTACTTCACAAGGATCGCTGATAATCATTAAACAATTTTCTTTATTTTAAACACATGTCAAGATATTGTAGAAAAAATAGTTACTTAGAAATTCTATAAATATTGAGAGGATGAAAACATTTAGGGGTTGGAAAATCAATACTTACACACTTGTAAACACGCTCTTACATCACTCTGACATTCTCGAGCAAGTACGTAAGTCTAGTCAAGTATGTTTCCATTCTGTTTCATTTCTGTATCATTTACACTTTCAATGCAAGTTTAAATTCAATTCCATTTATACTTCCAGTCTTTTAGTTTATTGCAAATTCTCTTCTACTCCAGATGAAGTGATTCTTTCGAGATCATTTGAGTTCTTTTCAATTGTTTTCTTTTACTTGCTTTCATTATTTTTCTGCAAATTTACGTTCTTGTTCATTTATCTATCTGCAACTTTACTTTTATGGCTTTTATATTGCTTTCTTTAATTTCTATTCTTTACCATTCTACACTTTACATTGCCTATCAAGTTTACTTTGTTTCACTTTACTTCCTTGTCATTTACATTTAATGCCATTTAATTATTTTTTTTAACTTTTCTCTTTATCTTAAAAGCAATCTTTAACTTTCAAAGCAAGTTCTTTTCATTACACGTTCATTGCTCCACTTATTTTTCTCTATTTTTACTAAGTCAATTACAACACTGCTATTATTGTTTTTTTTATTTGCACACCTTTGTGAGATATTCAAAATCATTAATTATTGGTTTTCTTGATTAAATATCAGTCTACGTACTAGAGAATCCATTAAGGAAGTGATTCTCTTTCCCAAATTGAGATCTGGAATCAAATTTGTCCTTTAACAAAAATTTATCATAAACAACCTGAATGTCAGCCATTGATTTTATTTTAAAACTATCAAAAGCTCCAAATAATGATGGTCAACCTATAGAACGAGTAACTTTGTAAAATAAAAAATAACATATTTGGGCACTTAAAAGATTTCTAAATTGTGCTTAAGGATTGCAAAAAAGTTCATAAGTTAATCTTTGTTATTGCTCCTTAGAAAGGCTTTCATCGCTAACGAGTGTCGAAAAAAACTTACCATACATACTTGAGTCTGAGGACCAATTTTGAAATTCTCTAAACAAAAGGAAATGAAAACAAAGACACGTAGAAAAGCAGAACATAAAACTTATCGATGGAAATCGTAAACAGAGGCGAGCTTGTTAGCATCGATGATCTCCTTGAAGAACTTCATGACTTTGTTGCAGAGCTTCTTAACTCTATGTCACTTGAATCCATCGTGACATCATCTCACCTTTCTCTCAAACAACGTTGTCTGAAACCTCGCTAGATATGTCATTGTATTTGTTGGCTACAACATTGTTGTCTTGATCATCTTCTTCTTCATCGTCATTGTCCTCGTCTTCCGCCACATTGGAGATAGCACAAAAGGTTAAAGTTAGGGACTTGAAAGTGACTTGTAATATGAGGGAATCAGGAAGGGATCGATAGTGAAGGAGAGAGCTCCTAGAAGGACTAAAATAAAAAAATACCATAGTTTTAGGTTAATTTTTAAATAACTTAAACTATTATAGGAGGCTACTTACACGCTACACCCATGCACCCTAAGTACTGAGGATGCATTGTAGAATTGGCATATTGAGATACTTTTCTTTTGGGCAGTTTTTGTGCAAATAAATCACTTCCCTTGAAGCATTAATAACTGAGTTTTTTATTTCTTCTGCAAATGTTCTTATGTATAAGTATTAAGTGACCCTGACATCTTTCTTTTTATCGGTGTTTCTACCACATACACCCGGGGTGGTCTCAATTGCTTTGGAAGCCAGAGGTTAGGTGCTTGTTTGCAGATAGCGAGGGGGGGAGGGACTTGCAAAAAGTACTTTGATGCCCAAGTCAGTGTGTGAAGGAGGTGAAGGAATTTTGTTTCAAACTAATTAACGATATGTCAAAATTCCTAAATCTATTTAACCCTAAATTATGACATGTATAAAATATAATATACAAGAGATCGGGTTATAGAATCACTTGGAAAGGACAAATATGAGCGCGATCATGCCCGATCTTTAAAGAGAAATCACGAACGGTGCGTGTGTGTAGAGGAGAGAAACTATCCTCATTCCCTATATGCGCAGAAAAAACCCTTGTGGCCTCAATGGGGCAACCACAATACATATAGGATGAGAATAGGGGCCTCTCCTTGTGTTTACAATATGGGTTAACCTACCTATCATAGAAAACCCATACACAATGCCCACAAACCCAAAACAACATTATCCACATGGGTTTAAGTGCCTATAAGAGGCCAATAACAAAATTGATCACAAATGGGCTAAACCAATAGATGCTCAACAACATTTGACATTCAATTAATCTGGATTTTAGAAAATTGGTGATTATGCTAGTCCACACATATTAAAAAATCTATCAATCTCCCACTTGGACAGCATATACACTTAGCTTTAAACAAAATAATTCTCCAGATTAATGTGGCCACAAGAATGTCAACTATGAGCAAGCACTTCCAACCATCGGTCCAAAATAGAATTACAAGCATCTCAATAATGCAGAAAATCATATTCGATAGGAGTACTGATATCATACATGCAAGAAACTTATAACCCGGTGACCTAACAAAATGTGGTATGTGGGTCAAAGGGAAAGCACAACAAAATTGCATGCTAAAAGTGTGATCAATGTGCAATTTCCTAAAAAATGGATTCGACATCTACCAAGGATGCCTACTGAGATTCAACAAAATATCTCAAAGAAAATATCTCAGTATAACAAAATGAGACCGAGTACTAATGTCTCCAACAATACGCTATATCACCACAAAAGTGTGTATAACAACAACATATGGCAACAAAAATTTCAATGAGTCTCGAGACAATATAATAATTATAATTATAATGTACATTCTCCCACTAATCCAACATATCAAAACAAAACAACAATAACAACCCCATTAGAGTCCAAAAGTTCCAAAATACTCTAATGGTAACATCATTATTAGTGGGATTATCAACTCTGTTGTAAAGTACTCAATGTGAGTTTGAAACTCACCATCTCTCTTCAACGACACAAATACCAAAATAGAGAGAAACAAAATATTGCAGAGTTATCCAAAATGTGGTCATAACAATAGAAACAATATTAAGCTAATCTATACAAAATTTATCAACCACAGAGTCTCACAAAATTACTTCATTAATAACCACAAACTCTGTATTCATAATTGAGGAGATTACAAGTATCCATATGAGACTTTACAACAAGTCAACTCCTCTTTGTCATCGCAAACACAAAATCACAAAAGAATTTTCACAAATAAGGTAATCTATACTTCACAAAACCATAATGACCACTTAAAAGACTTGACAACATACGAGTGAGTTTAAAATCCCAAATGTTTTACACATATTATGGGATCACTTGCAAGTTTTCAACAACTCACTCAAAACCCAAGTGTCACAATGACAAAAAAATAATAAGCACATGCACACTTAAGCATAACATTAGATTACCAGCAGCGGAAGCACATAGGACCTATACTTAACCATTATTGAGGACATAACCAAAAGACAGTCTCCAACTCCCACTATAGTAAAATTAATGTGCAATAAGAATACAAACACATTTCAAATTTTATAACAATATGTGCCTTGTGAGACAATTCATCAATATATTATGATTTAAAAGGTCTTTATGCCTTAAACATAAAATGACATCACCAAAAATTTTCACATGATATAAATAATTTAATATAGAATATTGTCTCCTATTTAACAATAATAGCAACATTGACCATCAATATACAACTAGCACAAAACACGTTAATAACAAATTTGCTTATGGTAACGCCCATTGGTGTAAACAACATCAAAATCAATATTAAACAATAATACTTGACAGCTCGTATCAAGTCAATTTAACTTGCACCTAGGCATTTAATTGCCTTTAATATTAGGCTTTATACATAGCAGACTTCAAAATTTTCAAAAAAGTATTTCAAAAGAACAACAATTACAAAATTGTTTTCTTCTTATAAGAAACAAAGAGCTTTAATTCGTATTGATTGTCATGTAATTTACAAAATCAAAATATAAATACATAAGAATTAAATATACACATTACTTTACTTCAATCCAAAAAAAAGGAAATTTTCTAAAGTGAATGACAAGTACAATAGGTTTAACTCAATGTACTCATCATAAATTTTGTATCATCAACAAAAGAAATTATTATTATTATTATTTTTATTCTAAAGTTGAACTAATCAACACAATAAATTGGGCTTAAAAAAATAAATCCTCACAAAATGATTAAATCATAATTGGAAGAATGCTTTGTTCACAACAATACTTGAATAATTTTAATCCCAATAATTTTCTTGAGAAAATTAGCAAAACTAAAAAAAACCTTTGGGGATTTTGACATTTGAATAATATAAAAGAAAATATTCAAATTTATCATTTCAAGATACTATGCGAAAATAATTATCACTATCATATCGACAAAATAATATTTCCCAAATTACTACGATAATACTTATAACAAAATAAAATTAACAGGCTAGTGATTTAATACAGTACAAACAATGGTACAAAATAGAAAAATTATTTATGCTTTCAACATGTCTTATTAAGACTAAAGCATATCAACCCAACATGATAACTATAAGGAGTTCACTATATTACAACATACTTTAGGAGACTCAACAATGTCCTCAATAGGTCCCAACAAGCAACAACAAAGCGATAATAAATACAAAAGTTAGAGAAAATCATGCATTAAAACATTTATTATACTTAAGCAACCATAATTGTATTAGTTTTCCCTTATTCAATTAGTTGGGCAGTTAATTGAACTAGAGCCCTTGCATCATTGCAATCCCGCCTAAGGGTCCCAGATTACAATATACAAGTCTCTCCTACTTGATAGAGTAAATTAGTTGAACCAATATTTTCATAATTTATGCACAAGCAATATTTTTCAAGATTTTCAAAATAAAATTTAAACTGTTTTCTCTATTACACAAATGGTTATGTCAAATAATGTCACACTGAATGGTATGTCCATTACTTACACAACCCAACATTAATTGCAATCCATTCAACATTATTAATTTTTTTATTTGACAAAATTACATATCCAAATAAAAAAAATATAGATTGCTACAGAATGCCCAATTATCTCATTCGTCAAGTTTCACAAAACAATACAAATATTCAAGGTTGCTTAATTCAATTCGATAAAACACTTGACAATGGGTAACATAATATATATGTCACAACAATTTGAGCTGCTATGTCATTATAATCCCGCCTAAGGGTCCTAGATTACAATGAATAAATAAACTCCCATAAACCATTAAATATCATGTCCCTAAAGCTAGTATCGAGAGGATACTGAAAACTCTAAGGACATAATCATTTAATGCATTCAACAAAACATCAAAAATCAAATTAATAAAGACAAACCGATAGGGTAAGTGCATTATTAACATAATTTTCAATGAAAACAAAACAACGTTATTAACAATATAACACTTTGTCATAATTGGTCCTGCGAAGGTGAGCTCACAATTATACAAAATGTTCAAAACAATTATAAATATTCTGGATTGAACTCTTAGAGATAAGATCTCACAAGATTTACAAAACACAATACTGGTTTTATAATAGGTGAGCATGTGACCATAAGAAACTATAATAATCAATGACAAAATTGCTCATAGAGTTCCAAAATTTTCATGTCACATCAATCATTTCCATACTCTCATACATAATTGCATATTAAAAAAAAAACATGAAAATGGAGAAGAAGACCTTAAGAACAAATTTCTCCACTTATGCAATTATACAATATGTTAATAACTATATAAGTTTTATAACTAACCTCAGATAGTGTGTTGCTCATCTTTGTGTGTAGAGCCAACAAAAGTGGATATTAACTTGATAAGATTCAAAACACCAGAACTTTATATAACTTTCACAAATGACTCACAAAATAAACTTACGAGATATATAAAACTTAACCATAATAATGACTTAATATAAACTTGTCATTACCTTAAATATTTCTCAATAATCAAAATTATTTTAAATAATATTCTCATAATGGCCACATTAAAAGTAATTTATTTAAATTTGCAATGACACAATATACAATAAAATTAATCACATACAATTGTACTTTAATTCTTAATAATATATATCAAAACACAATACGGGTTTACAATACATATAGAATGAGAAAATGGGTCTCTCCTTGTGTTTACAATATGGGTTAACCTACCCATCATAGAAAACCCATACACAAGGCCCACAAACTCAAAACAACATTATTCGCATGAGTTTAAATGTTTATAAGAGCCCAATAACAAAATTGATCACAAATGGGCTAAACCAATAGATGCTCAACAACATTTGTGAGTGTAGAGAAAGATCTTTTCTTTAAAAATTTTGATAAAATTAAAGAATAGAAAAAAACATAGAGCATAATATTATATAAACAATAAATATGCATAAAAAAGACATATTCATTTATAATTTGACGCAAGTACAAGAAATAAGATGATTCAATAAAATGCTTAATCCTTTCCCTAAGCTTAATACTCCCCCTAAGCTAGTGCATTCTATTAATTTCTTATTTACTTTCCCCTTTTGACATCACGAAATAGGTTATGAGAAGAGGGGCATCATAGAAAGATCAGAAGAGTGGTCTCTTAGAAGGGTCGTGGCCTCTTTTATGTTTTAGGCATTGATAATCTACTAGATTATCTATTTTTCCATTGCTTTTTGAGTGGATTTCACCGCCTAAGCCCAACTTTTGACGTTGTTTTGATCTTAAGACAACTTTATTTTTTATCTTTTGAGTTAATCCATTCTAGCTCGTTAGATTGAGTCATTCTGATTAGAATTACTAGTGTTTTATCTCATTTGTTAATGTTTTGATTGTAGGCACCAAAGGAAACAGGATGAAGCTCAATAGGGTAAAGGACATTCACTGAAGTCCAGGCGCTAGGCGCTCAGTATATAGAAAGCTTCATATTCTGGAGTCCAAGCGCCAGGCGCCCAAATTCAGAGCGCCAGGCGCTCAGTATATAGAAAGCTTCATATTCTGGAGTCCAAGCGCCAGGCGCCCAAATTCAGAGCGCCAGGCGCTCAGCATACAACAAGCACATTTCTTGGAGTCCAGGCGCCAGGCGCCAAATTCAGAGCGCCAGGCGCTCACCTTCCCGAGACTCAGTTTTAAGTGGACTCTTAAGCGCCAGGCGCTGGACTTTTGAGGGCCAGGCGCCCTGCTTGCTCCTGATACATATAAAAAGCCTGTTCTTTCCAAAAAGGGGATTTTTTGGCTACTGGAAACAGAGGATACTTGGAGAAAACCCTATTTTGGGCAGTTCTATGGTGGTTTGAAGGGAGAAGACGTGGAAACGACTTGGACCTTCATCAACTCATGGAGTTTTCTTTGATTTCCTCTCTTATTTTAATTGTTGTTGCTGTTTTCATGTCTAGCTAAATTCCTTTTGTTGGGATTAGGTGGATTTTGATGAATCTTTACTGTTTTTGACATTGGGTTCAATTAATATAAGTTGTTATTTCTATTTTGAGTTTATGATCTCTTTTCTTATTGCTTTCTAAAGATTGATCAACTTTGGAATGATTTTTAGGATTATATGTTGAATGGAAATTTGATGTATAACTATGTTATGAGATTATGAACCTTGCTTATCTCTAGGCTAGGAATAGTCATTGATTCGCTCGTTACCTTCTTGAATTCTAAATCCTAATGCTTGTTTCTTTTTGGAATCACCTAAGGAATTAGGAGTTTTATTTGGGAATAAAGGATCAATTGCCTAAGGAATTAGGATTTGATTATTTTTAAGAATTCAATAACAAAATAGGAATTTTAACTTGTGTTAATCCCAATTGATTTGCAGCAAGTGAACTTAGATGAAGCTTGATCCAAACTCTTTCATTAATTGAACTTTTTGTCGTATCGTATATTAAGTGTTTGTTGAATTGCCAAAGATAAAATCCCAAAAATATTGTTATTGCTTTTGTTCTTTCATTGCTATGTTAGTTTCATTAGAGCTCCCTTTGAACCAAAGTTTTGTTTAAATAGTAACTAAGTTCGTAAATTGGTAATTGGTTATTGATCCCTGAGAACGATATCCGGTTTTCTCACCGTTTTTATTACTTGACGATCCGGTACACTTTCCGTGGTCACATCAGGCATAAATCCATTTTTGAACTTGTTGACCTACCATTCTTAAAATCTTTCAAAACTCTGGCCGAAATCTTCAAGAACGGAGTGAAAATCTTTAAAAGAGATCTGAAGAAATGCCTGTACTATATCAACTTTATCATTCACAACTTGCAATTGCTTCAACTAATTTTTGCTTATTCTTTTTTCCAGTAGGATGGAGAGTTTCACTGGGGTTTTATCAGAAGGCTTAGCATAAATAGACTTAGCTTGATCAGTCTTTTGAAGGAATAAAACATCTTCAACACCAAAATTCAAGTTATGATGATTAAGACCTTTCTAAGATGAACTCAGATGAATCTTCTTATTTCGATGGCTAACATGGTTTGATCTTCTTTCTCCAATTTTGTTCCTTTTACACCATTTTATTAAAACTTTGGATCCCCAATAGTTAGAGGGATTGAGAAGCTTTGTTCAAAAAAGATAATTTTTACAGAGGGTGTCATAGATTCGGAAGAGTCATCTTTCTTCATTTCTTTAGCTATCTCTTCTGAGTGTTTCTTCTACTTCTTCTCTTCCTCTTCTTCTTCCTTCTTTTCTTCTTTTATCTTCTTTTCTTTTTCTTTTTCTCCTCTTTTTTTCTTTTATCAATTTTTTTCTTAACTTCCTCCATTAGTTCTTTCTTAAGCTGATATGCTTTAGTAATCAGCTCAGAAACTTCAACTTCATGATGGTGAACAATGATGATTAGAATAGGAGGTTTGAATGTGTATGAACCAATAGCACTATTGATTGCATTGACAATAATGATCGTGATGAATTTTGTCGAGGGCTCATCATCAGAAGGCTTAGATAAAGCCTTTGGAGTGGTAGAGCGCCTACAGTAAAATGATATGCTTGCTCCTTTAGCTTTCTCCTTCTCCTTCATGTCATGAATTACCACAATAGCATCAAATTTTACAACTTCCTCCTGAATGTTAGTATCAGATTCCTCTTCCACTACTGCTTTTTTTAATTTAGAAATGATCACTTTTTCTTTTATTTTCTTTTCCTCTTCTTTCTTTAGGTATGTTTCAACTTCGATTTCCTTTTCTTTCTCAACTTATTTTTTTTATTTTTTATTCTTCTCTTCCTATCCTTCTTTTCTGACTTCGTCTTTTTCTTCTTTGATACCTTACTCTTCTAAGGTGCATCAAAAGGAGTAGGAATATGCTTTAGAGCTTCACTCTTATTTTTGCTTTTTCTTTCTCTGATTTATTCAATTTTATGCTCTTCTTGATGTTGTTCAGCTTTTTCTTCAACCTTGATTTAATTTGAGTTCATCTTTTTGAGGTTGGTGATGGTGTACTCGAGACTAGGCTTTTCTGAGGTTTCTCCTTTGAGGGTCAAGTCAAAATGCTTGAAGATTTTTGTCAGAAGCATTCCATATGGAACATTTGCATTTTTCTTCAGTTGTTGCATAGAAACAATCATGTGGTTGAGGATTAGAAAGGGCAAGTTTAGCAACTCCTTTTTCTTCAGATGATATAAAGCCATTAGATCTATATTAGATTCAACCTCCAGATTTTCAACTCTTAGGAGAATAATGTGCTAGATTAAAGAATGCAAGAACCTTGAGGTGCTGTTCAGCTTATCAACCATGATTGGAACATCATCAGGATTATCAGTGATCTCCTACAACATTTCTTTAAGAGAGATATAGTAATGGTCCCTCCAAACTTCTTCATCAAATAGTTTCTTCCCACGAGACTTCTCCTTGATGATCTCTTCCAAAGTCTCCATGTTAATCAAAAATTGAACTCCCTTGAGATGACTAGTGATAGATAGTGGTTGACAGCTCAGTAGTTGCATAAAAAGCATGATCGAGGTCAAGATAGATATCTTTTGAAATATTGAAGAACTTCCTCCAATGTTGGATTTTGATTTCAGATTAGACGTCTATGCCTAGTTTTGTCATCTTGACCAAAGATTGTAACACCCTAATACTATTACTATTAGTGTATCCAGATTTACACAAAAGTAATTAGGTATAGGCACATCACAACTAAACTAACATCATTCTTTGATAATCAACATACTATATATATATATATGTGTATGTGTGTGTGTGTGTGTGTGTGTCTTGTGAGGGAAAAGTAATATATACATATAATATTGAAAGTATATTCCATACTGATATGAATAGTTCATACAAAAGTACATCAGTGTATAAATAATACAAACTAAGCCTGTTCAAGCATAAGTACATAGAATATATTTAGTAAAACCACTGCTTATCTATAAGAACAAAGCAATGGTCAAAACTAGTAAATAATCTTATGCTACATCAATATGTTCACTTCTACTCTTTAAGAGGATCCCGCGCTGGAATTATCATGGAAATAAAAGATATAAGGGGTAAGAATTTTAAAATCTTCAGTAAGTATACATATAACATGTCATCATAATAACTTCAGTTACTTCGGGAAATAAAATCATAATTGTAAATAACACATAAAAAGGTAGCTAAAGCCAAAAGGGTTTCCTTTCTCTTCCTGAGGAAGAAATTCTATTATTATCATTGAACAATAATTTACATTCAATAATTATATCTAAATCCATCACATCATTAATAGATCATAGAATACCTCAACAATATCAATTATTAGTCATATCTCACTATCACTAGAATATTCACGTTCGCTCATATTGCAAACATTCATTAATAACTCCATGATCTATACAATTAACATATTCATGATAATGTGATAGTATTCAATCATTTGTAATTCTCTTAGTAGTGCTCATTTATAATCATCTTTCTAAACATATTCCCAAGAACCTTGTTTCTTATATCACGTGGTAGGGTTTAGGGAGGGAATATTACCTCCTCACACTACTGGTAACCTTAGCCATATCTGATAAGGAAACTAATGAGAAATCCCATAATAAGAATTTAGGATCACCTTCTCCATTGAGGTTCATCTCTTGAAATTCACATCTATGATAAGGAAACTAATGATAAATCTCATATTAAGAATTTAGGATCACATTCCATATCGAGGTTTATTGCCTGAAATTCACTGGCTACAAGATTGTGCACATCATACTAAGGGTTACAACACTAAGGGAATAGCAAGTATGGATCACCTCTATTCAAGGATCATATCCAATGTCTTTTAGCTTGAGCACATTCTTATCCATTCAATTCTAACTCAACTTTAACAATTTAAAGGAGCAAAATTATCATTCAATATCTAATACTAGCTCAACTTTACTTTTATAAAGGAGCAAAACATTCTATAGTACACCTCATAAGCATAAAAAGTATACAATCTCAATTTATCACATTATATAGACATATTTAGTGCACTATATCATCATTCCATTAATTTACCAAGTGCACATTCATAACATAAGTCACTTCATTTAATGAACTCAATCAATTCCCTTCATATTGTACAATATGGAACTCCATTTACTCAAAAAAAGGATTTGATAATCGATCATCATGGTTTAGTAATTAATTATAACCACAAATGTTCTTATTTTGTAACTAGATAATCGATTGTCACATTCTGATAATCACTTATCACTATCCAACATTGGCATTCTGTAACCCCATAATTGATCACCAATCCTAGATAATCGATTATGACTCACTAACATTACATTTTGGAAGTTGATAAATGATTAGCATCTTGGCTCTAATCGATTATCAACTAATATATACCATTCTGGAAGTTGATAACCGATTAGCCCTTCTAGGTAATTAATTATCACTTGTGAATCCAGAGTTTCTGGGCATGGATAATCGATTATCACTTGCTAATAATCGATTATCTAGTGCATTTCAAACCAGAAAATAATTCTAACTCAGCAACTTCCATTTTTTTCAATCCATTCTATCAACATATCATCAAAACCTCATCATATATCATTCAAACTATAATCCAAGTGATAATCCAATAAGAATCATTTCTATAGAATGCTATTTATATCATAAATCACAAACTCTTAAGGTTATATATATCTATACTTAAAGCTCATCAATCTCATATATATACAACCAATTCATTATAGAAAATCACAAGGAATTCTCAACCAACTAAATCATAAAGAATTTAAGAAGCAAGGAAAGATAGAGAGCATGGTAGAGATATACAATAACCCCTAACTATACTCCTTTGTTAAAGGTGTTCTATTCCTCTTCTTGTTTCCTTTTTGTTTTCTTTTTTCTTTTTCTTCTTTTTCTTTTTTTCTTTCTTCCTGCTCTGCTATTTCTTTTCTTTCTTATCTTTATAATTTCTTTTTTCTTTTTTCTCTTTTTCCTCTACTATCAACTGTGTGAATGAAGAGAAAATGGGAAATAAGAAGATAAGAAAGTCAAAGACGTTGGAAAAAGTTGTTGGAGGGATAATGTTGTTTGACTTTCATGGCTAAATGAAAGTGTTGTATCTTTTAGAAATACTTTGATCTTCCATTAATGAGTTTTCTATTTTTCATAAGTATTAAGGAAAATTCTAGGACTTCATTCAATTCCATACTCATCATTTAATGAATATCTTTATTCACCATTAACAACCACTAAGTTATATTACTTTTCCCGTGTTGTTAAAAATACTAAATTAATTTAGTTAATTCTCAAAAATTTACCACAACTCATTCTAAGTATTTGTAACCTAGAAATAAAGTTTTCATATTTATTTTTATCATCTAAGCAATTTATGCTAAGTTCTGAGGTAATATGAGCTATTTTTCACATCCAGTGTTATAACATTATACTTAAACTAACTCAGAAAATCACCAAAATTATCAGGTAACTCATACATATGGTATTTAGCTTCTATAACAATAATTAAGGCTAATAGGTTGGGGAGGATGTTATAGAGATTGCCTTCCAAAGATAACTTTTTTGGTCATGAATCGATTATTGAGTTTCAAAAAGGTAGCATTGTTGGAGAATAAAGGGATTTCATCTCCTTCACTCTTTTTTCCTTCAATCTCAATGGTTTCTATTTCGATGTTAGTTCATTTTTTAGGTTTAGGGAATGAGATCTATCTGAAGCTTTTTCTTCTTCTTGTGGGTTTAGTGTATTGAGGTTCAGAGGGGTGAGATTCAAAAGGCTAAGGTAAAGGTTGAGGTTCAAACGAGTCAGTTTCTTCTGGTGGTAGGGTTCCCATTATGTTTTTCATGGCAATGGCTTTCTTTCCCAAGGTGATGATTTTGATTTGAGGAAGCTGATAAAGATAAATTGGTTTAAGAGAGAGATGGAGAGATAATGGTGATTTAGAGTTGGAACAAGAGAAAGAGAAGAGAATGAGAATTTCAAAGTGTAAATGGGTTAGCTTCTCACTATAGGTCTCCCTATATAGCTAGTGGAAAGTTACCATTAGGAAAAGAGAGGATATTGGTTAGCACAATAGTTGTTTGAATTTTTTGTTGTTACAATGGCTATATTACTATTAGGCACTAAGTAAGCTTCATTGAAAATTTTATCTGTTGGTGTTAGAAAATGGTTGAGCACAATTCCTCTCCATACTTTTTTTATCAATATAGAGCTTAACTCATTTGAACGTTACAACTTTTCTGATAGGGGAATTTTCCTATCAAAAGATCTTTCTAATTGAACCATGTGATACTTTTCTAATCTATGGATTTCTCAGATTTTTTCTCAAATAAGAAGAGTAAAAAGATAATTCATCATGACATGAATGTAATCATGTTAAGATGGATTCTAATGAAACAAAATATTTCTTCATGTAATGGTTTAGTGAAAAAGCTAGCCGTTGTTCTTTTGTTTTAACCAATCTAAGGTCAACATTAACTTTCTAAACATGATCTATGATAAAATGATACTTAATGTCAATGTGCTTGGATCTAGCTTGTTGAATGGGTTTTTAAGACAAGTTAATGACACTAGTATTATCATAGAACATTGGAATTTTAGAGTATCGAAGAGAGTAGTCTTCCAATTATTGCTTGATTCAGAGCAACTGGGTGTAGCAACTTGATGTAGACATGTATTTTGCTTCAGTTGTGGATAGTGCAATAGAATTTTACTTCTTATTGGATCAGATGATCAATAATTTTCCAAGAAAGTTACATCATTCACTGGTGTTTTTTCTTTCCACACGATCTCCAATAAAATTAGCATCACAATAGCCTACTAAATCAAAACATGAAGCTTTCTCAAACCATAATCCCAAGTTAAGAGTTCCAAGTAAAAATCTAAAGATCCTCTTAACAGCTTTAAGATAAGATTCTTTAGGGTTTGCTTGGAATCTAGCACACATACATACACTAAATTGGATGTCAGGTCTACCAGTTGTGAGGTACTTTACAGATCCAATCTTACCACTATAGTATTTCTAACTAACTAGTTTACCTTTCTCATCACTATCCAGATCTTGAGAAGAGTGCATGCATTGGTGAGTTCATGGGTTTGGCTGAGTCCATGTTGAATCTTTTTAGAAGATCTTTTGTGTATTTTTCTTGGTGAATCAGGGCTCCACCGTTCTGTTATTTGACTTATAATCCTAAAAAGATTTGAGTTCTCCCATCATAATTATCTCAAATTCTCCCTACATTAACTTTCAGAATTCCTTGCATAGAAGCTCGTTAGTTGGACTTGAAAGTGGCAACAGCATGAGAAGGAGGGTTGAATCGTGCTTTCAATTTCTGAACAATTCTTGCAAACTAAACAGATTCTCAAGTTTTCTCAACTTTGATAAATCAAAGTATAGATTAGAAGTTAGGTTGTTCAAAAATATTTCTTTGAAAGAAACTGAATTTAAAACAAAGTTCCTTTAAAACTTAGTTTACGTAAAGTGAAAGATTAGTTTATATTATTAGAAGGATATGTTAAAGATCAAATTTGTTGAACAAAAAACTAAGAGATAAAGTTCAAACAAGATCACTCAGACGTTTTATACTAGTTCTGTAACACCCCGATTTTCTTTTGTTTCTGGTTTATCTGTGATTTCTGTAATACTGTGAGTTTTTGTAATTTTTGTGAATTTTTATGAATTATTTGATTTCTTTGGATTATTTTAATATTATTTTTGAAAAATTTTGGACTGTTGAACCGGGGCCGGGGGATCTTATTAAACCCGAAACCAGAGACAGTTTTCAAAGTTTTCATGGTTTGAGATTTTATCTGACAGTTAAAATTTCAGTACGCTCTATTATCCATTGGACAATAGATACTAGCTTTGTTAACTGTGACTTTTGTCCATTGGATAATAGTTTGTAGTAAAAATCTAATAGATTATTTTATCTATTCACTTTTATGACATCATTCATATGACATCACTCATATGACATCATCTTTGACTTTTGGACCAAGGAGAGAAGTTTCTCAAGGAAGCTTTATGAAGCTTATTGAGGAAGCTTGACACCTCCTCCCTAAATGGAGTGCACGACCAAGAGAGAGAGAGAGGAAGGAGACTTCTAGAGTAAGTTTTTTTTATCTAATCTTCATTTCATCACTTTCTATCCATTTCTCTATCATCAACCAAAAGCTACCCATTTTTCTCTCATTTTCTCTCCTCTAGGCTCACAGCCACACTCACTGAATCCACCCTCTCATCTTCTTTGATTTCACTCATCTATTTTCTTGGATCTAAACCTCTTTCTAAGCCACATTGGTGAGAAGATCTTGACTTGTTCATCTTTTCCAAGTATTTCTTTAAGTTAGGGCTTGAAGACTTCTAAGGTAAATTTTCTTCTTTTCCATTTTTCTTTCTTTTATTCTTTCTAAGATCATGATTTTGATCCATGGTCATTCTTCTCTAAGCCTAAAATGTTGATTCTTTGGCATGTCATTTTCATTTTTCAAGAAGCTCTTAGAAGAGGAAGCTTGTTCCAAGGAGATATCCAACTAGTGGTTGGTCATCCTCCAAGGTAAGAGGGAGATGACTTTCATCAACCTTTCATAGTGGTGAAAGACGTTTTGTTGTGTTGAGAGTGGAGAATCCATGTGAGAATTCTTCACTTGATTGTATTTGACTCTTGGTGATTTTTGTAATTTTGTTCTATATGATTTTGTGGCTTGGTGTTGTTCATGATCTTGATAGAATATAAAATTCTTGATGATTGATATATGTTGGTTGCTTGAAATCCTTTGTGGAAGATGAAAATTTTGAGGCCTAAGGACCTTACATAGTTCACGGCCAAGAGACCCCAAATAGGGCATCCAAGACAAAATTATTATGTTAATTTGGAAATTAGATATTTTAAGCGAAAAAGAAATTAGATTAAGAATTAATAATAATAAAAGAATGATAAAATAAAATTCAATTATTTGTTTAGAGAGAGATTTCAGCCTTGAGATAGGAAATAAGCTAGAAAGAGAGATCATGAAAATTTTGAGTACTTTTAGGGCTTAGGGGAAAAAGGAAATGAATTTATGAGATTTAGACAATGTAGTTTTCGTTTTAGGTTTTTCGTGAAAAATGTGAGGAAGTATTACTTAGAGGAACTTAACTAGAAGAGTTTTAAAAATTAGAGTGAATTTCCATAATAATTCTTGAAAGTTTTAAAAAGAAAGACTTGTGAGAATGCTTTATATAACTTGAAAATGATGATTTTCTGAATTTGTGCAATTGAGATACTTTGTGATCGAGTATGATGGCATTATGCTGTTGGAACAATGTAATGGACCTTAAATTGTTAGTGATTGACCTAAGCCCTGTTGTGGCTCCTCTTGGTGGAACTTTTGTTGTTTATGAATATTATTGATCATTGTCATGAGATCATGCATTGTGAAAGTCGGAATGACTTGTTGTCAAGGCTGTATGCCTAGGAGATGAATTACACCTTTGTGCGGGTGCGAATTACGTAGTGTAGTTCACTTGTTGAACTTGGAGGCGTCGGGGCGTGGGTATCCCACATGTGGCTAGTTGGTAACTCCACTGGGCCGTGGTGACCGACGATCTCAACCAGGCACTATCCTATTCCCGATCAAGTTGAGAATGTCTTGTATAGCCATGTTGCGCATATTGATTATATTGAGAAGCACATGATTTAAGGCTAATGATATACAGACTTTGAATCCCCGATCATTCTCTCCGATGTTGGTTTGAACTCCATGGAGTAGATGTCAGTCCATTGTGCATTCACATAGACATTAAGCATTTTGTTGTGATACATTTATACTGTGGAATAGTCTTTTGATATATTATTGTAATACTTGCTGAGAAATTTGATGAATATAATTGTTATTTCTGTACTCTGTGATTTTACTGATGTTGCTGTCTCTTGCTACCATACTGGTATTGATGTAGAGAATCTCATCTCTTTGTATTGTTATTATGTCTATTTTTTTGTTCTATGTGTTCCTGTTGATAAAGACTAAGAAGAAGAAGAAGATTTGTAGTTTTTCATTGTTTTATTTTTGGATGGCTGCTAGAGGAGATTCTATTGATTTTGTTAGAGTTCAATTCCACGGAGGTGTAGACGCGTGGCGTATCAACTAGGGCATTGAGCGTATTAGACATGTAGGAGACGTGACTTTGTCCATTAGTAGGACCCGTGATGGGGTTCCCTTCTTTTCCCTTAGTGTTTTTGTGCTCCTAGAGTTCTTTATGCCTATTAGGGAGTTATAGGGTGACTTGCATTACATTCCCAGGGAGGACCCAGACCCTGTGGTGTCATCTGCTAGGACACCCGTCCGCGAACTTTTACCCCAGTTGAGGGATTTGACTGGGGAGGAGTTCGAGGAAGAGGACCCAACGGAAGGTCCAAGGGGAGGTCCTACTCCCTAAGTCTTTAGACTTGGGCTAGTCATGTCTTGTTAAATAGTTGTATATGTCTTTTGTGTATAAACTCTATAATTTTGGGTGAACTGTGATCCATGTCACTAAGGTATATATTCTTTTGGTGTGTAATATTTAGTAAATTATATCCTGTGTTGTTTATGTTTTGTTTAAGTCTATGCTTTTGAAAAAAAAATTATAATCCGTATTTTCCAATATCAAACCTTTTTCTGTGTTTTGATAAATTAAAGATGTTTGACGTATAAATGTGACACCCTAAGGAGGGTGTTAAAGGTTCGACCAAACCACGTGCCGACGTCCAGTCCCTAGTTAGAAACTAGGATTTTGTACTGCCACGAGTATTCTTTCTTCAACCCTAGCTTCTCTAAGATAGATTACAAGTAGTATTTATTCCACCCTAACCTCTTCAAGCTAGACTCACACTCAGATCACTAACGGATCAGGTTAAAAAGTGAGGATATGAGTTTATGTTTCACTTAGCACTCAAGTAGTGGATTTAATCTATACAAAGTAGAGAGGTTTTTGTTCTCTAACACTCAAATAGTGAATATAAGATTTTACAAACTTGAGAGAATAAGTTTCTCTTCTAAGCAAGTGATCAAAAGAAGGTTTCAGCAAAGAAACTTGTTTAGAAGCAAGATTTGAGCTTTTAGAAGTTTGATCAAAACTTTTTGCAAAATAATAATTTGTTTCATATCTTTAAACCTCCAAGCTTTTTCAATTTACAGAGCTTCAAAAACTAGTTGTTTGAGCCTCCAACGGTTACTGTGTAAAGTCAAGTTACCATTTTCTTATCCTATAGCAGTCAATCAGCTTTTCCTTAATGGTTTTTGTCCTTTTCCAATGATAGTAAGATGTTTCAAACTTTTGAAGCTTTCTGACATTGACTTTGCTATTTATAGGAAATTCTAAACTCGTATACTTTTGAAAAACTTGATTCTTTTGATGCTTGATGTTTCTGATAGTTTTGTCTTCTGATGAGTTTGGCTTCCGAACTTAGTCTTCTGATGCACTTTGCTTCTAATTCTTGTCTTATGATGGACTAAACTTCTGAAGGTTGTTTTTTGAAGAACTTAGCTATATTTTCATATTGAGTTCTTAAGTTGTTCTTCATACTTAGTCTAAAACCAACAGTTCTCTATGAAAACTTTAATCAAGTTAAGACTTCCTTAGAGTGAAGCTTACGTAAACCACAATATTCACGTTGATTGTTCAAGGTCTTCTTAACTATGTTTTGACACACTTAAATGAAAAAGTTAGTAAACATAAGATTCTAAGTTTAAGTTTGTTAATCATTAAAAATCAGAAAGTTCAAAAGAACCTCAGCAAGTTTTCATGCTTCTAAAGGGCTTTGGAGCTTAGAAAACTAAATACTATGTAAATTTTAACTAGTAAGAAATCTTTTTTTATAAGACCTCTTTTCTTTTGAAATTTTGTGAAGAAAGTAGCATTAATTTTTCCTCTAGTTAAACAATTTTCAATAGAAAAGAACTAAGATGATCATTAGGAGCCTGCTTTAAACCATATCATGCTTTAGAAAGCTTGAAAACATGGTTTGGAAATCTTCATTTTCAAAACTAGTAGGTTGATTCACATAAAATTCTTCAGAAATAAAACCATTTCGAAAAGTGCTTTTAACATCCATTGGATATAATATAAAAATTGCAAATGCAACAAAAGCAAGCAAGATTGTTATAACTTCTAATCTACCTACAAGTTCAAAGGTTTATCAAAATCAGTACCTTCGTGTTGGTTGTAATCTAGTGCAACTAACCTTGCTTTATCTATTTTGTTTCTGAATACCCATCTAGTTCTAATGATTGAGTGCTCTTCTACTTCAGGTACAAGTTCCTATAGTTTGTTTCTTTCAAAATTGATTCAGCTTTTCTTGCATAGCTAAAATCCAA
Organism: Ormosia semicastrata; assembly: GCA_029884595.1. Classification (NCBI taxonomy): domain Eukaryota; kingdom Viridiplantae; phylum Streptophyta; class Magnoliopsida; order Fabales; family Fabaceae; genus Ormosia; species Ormosia semicastrata. The sequence goes on along the minus strand of JAQQTO010000047.1, from coordinate 12,150,802 downwards.
TTCTCATCTTGAACTCCTTAGGTTCAATTTGAGAGATGAGTGCCATGTTGTTGCTATGTCTAAGTGTTGATCTTGTTTCATACTAGTAGAAGGTTCTCCAATGATAAGTTCCTTTGGGTGAGATGGGACGTGTCTCCACTCTTTTGATAATTGATATTTTCTTTGATCATTTGCTTTAGAAACCTTATCAGATGTGCCTTTTGTAGCATTAGAAGATTTGTAATCATCAGAAAACTTAAGAATAGGGTCTAGTGCACAGACTTCAGATGAGTTCTGATGATCCTTCTTTATTTCAGAAAAAATGATACATAGCTTTGGTCTATCACTGACAGACTTGTTTTCAAACTGCTCATCTAGATCAGAATCTTTGTGGATTCCAAAAGACCTATTGGCATCACTAAACATGACTTGCATAGATTCTTCTGCCACAAAGGTTCGAGTGTTGTAGACTCTGTAAGGTTTAAAAGAGGTTAAGTAGCCCAGAAATATTCCTTTGTCAACCTTGGAGTCAAACTTACCAATTTGATCCTTGGTGTTAAGAGTAAAACATTTAGATCCAAAAACATGTAAATACGAAATGTTAGGTTTTCTTCTCTTCCATATTTCATAAGGAGTTTTCTTAAGTATTGGCATTATAAAAATTCTATTTTCAATATAGCAAGATATATTGACTGCTTCAACCCAAAAATATTTAGGTATGCCACTTTCACATAAAAGAGTTATGGCCATTTCTTGTAGAGAATAATTTTTCATTTCCACAACACTATTCTATTGAGGTGTTTTTGGAGAAGAAAAATTATATGTGATCCAATTTTCATTATAGAAGGTTTTGAAAGGATTTTCAAATTCTCCTCTATGATCTGTGATGCTCCCTAGCCTATATTTAGCCATTTAAAATCTGTCTGAATGAACTAGAAAAGCTAGAGTTCATCATATCTCATACTTCTTAGGCCTATTTTAAAGCAAATTACTTGATAACCTATCTTGTATTTTAGATTTATTTCCTTTCCCAGCTACCTTAGTTATTACATGAGAATCCTTTCTCATTTGATTCTTAAACTATTAGTAAGTTATTCAACTCTTATGGTGAGCTAGGCTAAAAGCCTTTGAAGCACTTAATTCTATTAATTTATCGTGAGGTACATATCTAAATTCCAAGAGTCCTCAAGATGGAATTCCTTCTTAGTACTCAGTTATCATGTGAAATTAGTAATCAATCCAACAATCCATTGAAACTAACCACACATATCTGAAAGTGGCAACAACACAAGAAAATGGTTGAATCGTGCTTTCAATTTTTGAACAATTTCTATAAACTAAACAGCTTCTCAAGTTTTCTCAACTTGGATAAATCAGGGTATAGGTTAGAAGCTAAGTTGTTCAATTTATATTGCTTTGAAAGAAACTGAATTTGAGACAAGATCCTTTAAAAGCTTAGTTTACTTGAAATGAAAGATTAATTTCTGTTATTAAATAGACACATTAAAAATTAGATTTAATGAATAGAAAACTAAGAGATAAGGTTCAGAATAGATCACTCAGAAGATTTATACTAGGTTGGCCAAACCACATGCTTACGTCCAGTCCTCAGTCAAAAACTAGGATTTTGTATTGTCACAAGTATTCTTTCTTCAACCCTAGTTTCTTGAAGTTGGATTACAAGTAGTATTTGATCCACCCTATCCTCTTCGAGCTAGACTCACACTCATATCACTAATGGATCAAGTTACAAAGTGAGAATATAAGTTTGTGTTTCTCTCAGCACTCAATGATGGGATTTAATCTATACAATGTAGAGAGATTTTTGTTCTCTAACACTAAAAGAGTGGATTTAAGCAATTACAAACTTGAGAGGATATGTTTCTCTTCTAAGCAAGTGATTAGAAGTACATTTTAGCAAAGAGACTTGTTTAGAAGCAAGATTTTAGCATTCAGAAGTTTGAAAGAATAATGGTTTACTTTATATCTTCAAATCTTCAGGCGTCTTCAATTTATAAAGCTTTAGAAACTAGCCATTTTAGCCTCCAACGGTTATTATGCAGAGTCAGGTTACAGTTTTCTTATCCTGTAACAGTCAGTCATCTTTTCTTTAATGGTTTTTTTCCTTTTCCAGTGATAGTGAGAAGTTTAAAACTTTTGAGGCTTTCTGACTTTGACTTTGCTATTTATAGGCAAACATTATCTTCTGAACTGATATACTTCTAAAAGACTTGTTTCTTCTGATGATGTTGGCTTCTAAACATAGTTTTTGAATGCACTTTACTTCTAATTCTTGTCTTCTGATGAACTTGACTTCTGATGTTTGTCTTCCGACGGACTAAACTTCTGAAAGTTATCTTCTGAAAAACTTATTCAAATTTTCATATTGAGTTCTTTAAGTTCTTCACACTTGGTCTGAAAACAACAATTTTGTATGTTGACTTTGATCAAGTTGAGACTTCCTGAAAGTGAATGTTAATAAATTCATGAAATTCACATCGATTGTCTAGGAGTCTTCTTAACTGTGTCTTGACACACTTAGATGAAATATTAGTAATCAAAAAGATTCTAAGTTTAAGTTTGTTAATCATCAAAACTTGGAAAGTTCAAAAGAACTTCAGTAGGTTTTCATGATTTTGAAGGACTTTGGAGCTTACAATATCCATTTGGTAAATGGATCATATAAAGGTCACCAACATCAATACTTGTGAGGTATAGTTCATGTGTAATACAAACCATAGTCCAAAGTCCCATCTAGTAAATGCATACATCTACTCAAATGTACACCAACATACTATATACAATAAGTACAAGTCCCAAAATATAATACAGAGCAAAAGATAACTAGTCCTAGGTATCCAACTCAAAACTAACCCAGTACCCCTCTCAACCAACCACACTAGGGGTAATCATCATATGTAGTCTCATATTGGCATAGATGGTGTAGGTATTAGTCTTCGAAGAGTAATACCACCATCCCTCACCAACCTTGAAGTAAATCATAATCAGCACCATCAGTCTAATCAATAACCTACTTAGAGTCTGGAATATTATGGAAAATAGGGTGAAAATTCTAGTAATTCTAGTAATCTACTAGTTTAAAATGGAATAATCTCATAATAGTTCCAGGTACATCGCGATGCAAGTATAACAATCTACCATAAATAACAATATAGATGAATGCAATTATCAATGCAATTCACAATTTCTCAATTCACTCATTCCTTTATCTTATGCTTAATCCCTAAGGAAATTGCTTTGTCCTCTATCTCTAGAGGAAGTAAATTTATCCTTTATATCTTGGGTGATAGTCTACTTAACATATGCAAGCTCACTCTTTATGGCCATACTTTATCGTTAGAGGTGGAAATAGGTTAGGCCGCCCGTCAAGGGCCTGTAAGCTGGCCTGCATGAGGCCTGACCTGTTTACCAAACAAGTCAGACCAAGGCTTTTCTATAAACTCGTTTAACTAAAAAGGTTAAGTCTCAAGCCATCTAATAGGCTTTTTAGGCTTGGCGACTAGCTTGACTTGTTTAACTATACATAATATAATATATATTATTATAATTATAATGATAATAATTATAATTATTAATTTATTATAATATATTAATATATATTTTTAATTAAATTTTAATATAAGCTAGTGACTAAAACCTAAGTTAGTAAGTTAGAATGGAAACAACATATAAGAATTATGTTATAACTTAACACTCGGTACTTACTTTTATAGATGCTCACCACTTTCTTACTCTAGCCTTTGGTTGATGTGGGACTTGGAGTCTATTACGAGTTCTTTAAATTTTGCCTTCAACTTCACTCACTGCATTTGACAATGCCCCTACTTGTTTGCTTCTGAACAGTGAGACTTAACCTCTACTTGTTTCCATGATATATGTCCTGTGATGGCAGTTAACATTTACCTTTTCAAGTAAAGAGATATTGCTGCCTGAGATTTTGATATGAGCAGCACCAAAAAAAGCAAAAGAAGGTTTGGAGTGTATAGCACAATTTCTTATCTATCATAATCATAAGGGCCACCGTGTATAAACAAATTGGAAAGTTTAGCATTTGATATATAGAGCATTTTTGCATTGCATAATGGTCAGCTTTCAATGATCAAAGTATATAACTTCTTACATCGCGAAAAGGGCTCAGCACGGCCATCATCACCAGCAAGAAATGCAAAGTTGACAAGATGCAAAGTCGAAACCATGGGTAAATCTAGAGATTTCAAAAGCAATATTGGTTTTCTTAATGACCAATGTGAAAGCTTGAGATACATTAAAGACTGACAGGAAAATATGCAAGGCAGCATATCATTATATCGATTGAAATTAACGATGATTGTTAATCGTTGGACATTATGACATATAGCTTAGTTAGTATATTTCCAAGTCACACATTGACCAAAATTAGAGCTAGAAAGTGATGAGTATTTATAAAAATAGGGGGTGAGTGTTAAATTATAACAAAAATATATGGCTTGGGACTCAGCCTGTTAGCCTATTTAAAGGCTTGTTGGCCTATTTAAAGGTAGGCTAACAAGCCTATTTAAAAACCTTATTGCAAAGTAAACTTTTAAATAGGCTTTTAGGCTAGGTCAAACTTATAAAAAGGCCAGACCAGACCATAAAAATTTGCCTATTTCAGGCTCACAAACCATGCTCAGGCCTTATAATTGGGATACAAGTCAGGTTTGTTTAAGGCAAAGGCTAGCCTGACCTGACCTGTTTCCACCCCTATTTACCGCATAAAAACTATCCCTAACAAAGTGATTTTCTCATTCTTTGCCTCTAGCAAGGTACTCCCTTACCTAAACTTTGAGAGAAGCATATTCTTTATATTAATTTCTCATGCAACTTAATACTCATAAATTAAAGAGTAGGGAGATTCCATTGCATTATAAACAATAATCTTATGAGCACACTTGTTACTAAATTCTAATTCTACACATATAAATAATCTTATGAGCACACATGTTACCAAATTCCAATTCTACACATATAAAGAAAAATTACAACAGGGTACTTAAGGAACAAGCAAGATGAGGTGAGGAACTTTCCTCTTAACTTCTGAGCATCATGGCCTTCCAAGCAACTTCACATCAACTTTCAAAATCAATTCAAATTAACATTTCAAAGATTGAATTAACAACAATTAATTTATCTAATTATCATCAAGAATAGGTTTAGACTAGCTTAACCTTCCCAAGGCCAATCTACAACCATGTCAATTTCTTCTCTTTCTCTTAACAATTCACCATTTCAACTCATCCAACAAGTTCATTGAATCATTAAACTTTAAAATAGAAAATTAGACATGAACCCTCCGTTCCTCAACTAAAGCTAAGAGTTATCCCCAATAATCATCAAAGTTAATCTCCAATTAACATCACAAAATTTTATTTATGAAATTAACCAACTAATTAACCAAAAAATAAAAACAATTAGAATTCAGATTGTTTCCCATCCTCCACTCTTGACCAACATGGCCAAGAACTTCCTCCATGCACCACACCTTGAATTGGTTCGCATCCATCACTCCCATGGCCTATTTGAATCATAAGCATAGAGAAAAGGATGAAGAACAACAAGTCACCCTTTCCCCATCACTCTCGATTCAAAACCAAGACCATCACTACCAAATATTTTTACATGCAACTAGATTTTTTTGGGAGTTTTTAGCTTCATAAATCATAATTAATGATTAAAAATGGAAAACAATAGCAACAAGATGAAGAATACTCCTACGTTAACATCTAGTTCAAGAGTGGAAGAAAAGAAACTAATGATGGATGGTGAGGACAAAGGGCTCAGTGTGTAGTGTTAGCTCCAAAATGTTAAGATCCCTTTCTATGCTTAAGTTTTTTAAGCCTATCTTATTTTTTATGCTTAACGAACTAATACTTTTCTATTCATATATTGTGCTTTCATTAGAAAACATACAACACACTTATTATTTTGATCAATTATTCTAATTGATTATATCTATTAGCTGAACCTTGCTAATGTATGTGTTGAAGGTTTTCAACTAATTCATATATGAAGAACACTAGCATCAAATACTTGGACACTCAAAAATATCATCAGAAAGATGCTTAAAAAGACATTAGAACACTGCTTAAAAAACCATCAGAAAAGTTGATTAGAAAACCTATAAGAAAGGAGATTAGAAACCATCAGAATAACTCAATCAGAAAAGTACTTCAAGGATAAAACTCAAGACATTCCAAATTTTTCATAGCAAGTCTCTATCACCAAACAAATATTATGTTACCATAAAAAGACGTTACAAAGCTATTGGAAAGCTAATTAGAACAAGACAAAATAATGACTTATTTTTCCGGATGCGCCAAAAAGCTACCAAGCACATTTAATGCACTCTTATCGGATAGAATTTGTAACATCCTAATACTAATATCTCGATATATTTTCAATACATAAAGATATACATTAATAGACACATCATTTCTAACTTGACATCAATAAAATATATCTATAATAACCATACATGTCATTATAGAGAGCCAAGAGGGAAAATAAATGTTATATATGTGTGTGTATATATATATATATATATATATATATATATATATATATATATATATATATATATATATATATATATATATATATATATATATATATATATAGCACACACACACACACACACACACACACACACACACACACACACACACATCATTAGCCTCATAGGGAATAACTGTAATACAAAATAACTAATATACAAGTCTTAATGCAAATATCACATATATGAGCATTGGATACTAAAACAGCAAAATAAAATGTATCTAGCTCTTTTGCTTCTTTTTCTTCTTCTTGGAAGAATTTTGACCTAGATTTATCATGGAATTAACAAACGGGGTGAAAATTCACAATTCTCAGTAATCAATTTGTAAAACATGGTATCATGATACCTCCAGCTGCTTTAAAGAAAAACAAGTTACTCATTAACTTTAAAAAGGTGGCATAAGCCAAAAACTGTCCATTTTTCTTCCCGAGGTAGAAAGTTCATTTATTCATAAACATGGTATAATTATTGCTCAATTTAACCATTCACAACGAATAAATCAACTAACAACAGATTATATTCGCAACAAGTAAATGAGTCATATCTCAATACTATAGGAATATTAACATAATTACTCTATGTAATACTCACAAAGGTAACACATAATCCATACATATCCTTTTCTAACATACAAGACAATTGTCCATACAAATGTCATTCAACTGAAATGCTTATGTTATGCAATATGATTATGCCTAAGAAATGTCCTAAGATAGTGTTTATGAAATGCTTGTGTAAAGTTTTATTTTCAAAAACCATGAGAAACCTTGCTTATTCCCAAGAACCTTCTCGCTCCTTGTATCTTTCTCGGTAGAATTAGGCAATAAATCCCTCACACTACCTAGTAAGGAATGGTCTCACACCACATCACTTACTGGTAACCCTAACCATAACAGCATTGTCCGCTGTAAGAATTTAGGATCCCTTATCCTATCAAGGATCATTTCCTATAACTCTCATGCCAAATGATTGTGCACACCACAAAAAGTTACAATACATAGGAAATCACAAGTTTAAAAACATGAAGCGCTATATTAACAATCATATATACACCAAATTAACATATCACATAGTCCACTTGACCAAGTGAAAAGAGAGAACCAGAAAGACATGAAATCTCAGCTCAACTTCATTACCCAAAGGAGCTAAATCATGATTCTAGCACTTCTCATAGCTCAACTAATGCACACTTTTTAATTGTTGCATTTGCAAACCCAAGTGCAGGTTGTCTCAAGTAATAAATTTCTCGGTGAGTCCGAGGTCGATCCACAGGGAATTGTTGAAGATTAAGGTGAAGTAAATATTTTGTTACTACGGTAAAAATTATTTACTTGGGTAAAAAGATCCACTCTTGGTAAATAAAGTAAAAGTAAGATTAATTCTTTTTATAACTCAATTAGAATCCTCGCAACATGGAGGTTCCAATCGAAAAATACAACATTAAAAGTCCATTAAAATAATGTACGTAATTATATTATGTTTTCTTTAATCATTTATTAATATCATCACTCATAAATGGGATCAAGCATTCATTGTGCCAATCTCTTGTCTACAACAAATCAAGAACTCCACTTTATAAGGAGAGTTTCTAACACCACCACTTGTAAATGGGTTAAAGCATTCACTGTGCCAATATTTTGTCTACAATAAATCAAGAACTCCTCTTTACAAGGGTAGTTTCTAAATTATCAGAAACAAAATATAACACGTATAATAATTACTAAAAAGATAAATCATTAAAGCACAAGAGAGGAATAAATCTAACCTTATTTTATTACCAAGAGCTTCACACTTTAACCCAAGTAGACTGAAACTTATTTACACATAAACTAAAAGAGAGAAAAAGAGAAAAAGAGAGAGAAAGGAAATTGGAGGGAGGAGGAAATTCCTCAGAATTTCCCCTCCCCCGAAGTATACGTTTCAATTTGCAATTCAATTGCCTATTTATAGGCAAATTTGTTTCCACTGTGGTTACAGGTGCCACAATTATCAAACTTAACAATTAAGTCTTAAACGTCATCCATGACGTTTTTTTATTTTCTTTTTCTTTTTTTTCTTTTTTTTAAAATAATAATTGAGTAAATGCACAGCCGTGCATCTAGTCATTTTTTCATTTTTGAGAGAAGTGGTCTTCATGAAAGTTGTAGGCCTGGATATTTGCTTTAAAATAACTTTAGTTTGAGTCCAAAATCATGCCTAGAACTCAAGATATGGTCCAATTACTGCACACTATTTAGGCCCGACTTCAGCTTCTCTATTTTGACTTCAAAGCCCAATATCATCTCCAACGAGTCCGATTCTGGAAAAGTGTTCAACATCAAAGTTGTAGGGGATTGTCTTAGCTTTCCTACAAGACTAAAATCATATTAATCAGATATTTGCAACTCAAGTTATAGCCAGTTTACTAAACATTGCCAAAGAGATAATTACAGCTAATTTATGCAATAATTTATTTAATTGTCCAATTCGGCTCAAAATCATAAAATGTGTCAAAATCAACTTAATTAAGCCTAATTGAACCTTAAGAAGCCTAGTGAGAGGATTACGAAATGTATAAAATATAGTGTTATCATCAACCTTAATCAAAAAGAGAGCAAAATATGGTCCACATACCAATCAATGCTCAACTTTACATAAAAAGGGAGCAACCAGTTCAACTTTAACACATAAAGAAGAAACTAGAACTTCTAGAGCTCTTAACTTCCATAGACCAACTATATTGGATCACAGATAACCAATATATAGCCAAACCAACGTTAATCTTAGCCCCAAGAGTGCAAAACTATGTTTTTCAAAGTTTGCTAACTAGTTATCCCCTTGATTAATCAGTTAGGACCCCTAAAATTCTGTTTTCAACTAGTCTATAATCGGTTATCACCCTCTGATAATTAGTTAGGACCCTTATTTTATGTTTTCTGGTCATAGGTAACATACCTGACTAACCAATTATCATGTTGTATAACTCCCTGTCATAAGCCAATAACCTGTTAGGCTTATTGCCTAATTAGTTATTGCTTAGCTTGGATGTCTATCAAGACTGGATAATCGATTATGGCATTCCCCATAATCGATTATTTACTTCAATAGCAGCATACACAACCCAGATAATTGGTTAGGCTACTACCATAACCGATTATTTACTGCATTTTCAACAAAAAATAGGGTTTTTCCCACTTGGAAACCCAAACTAAAACACCCTTCAACTCGAGAATAATACTCCTCAACCTAAGTGCTTTCAAAACAAGTTTAAAGGAGTTCCATGAACACAGTCAAAATACCAAAACCCTTGGATCATATTCATCCAACTCAAACCATTGAGAAAACTCTCAAAAACTCATTTCTAATAACCCATGCATACCCCATGTATTAAGAGTTTGAAAGAAAAAGATGAAGTTAAATGAACAAACACCCCTACCTCAAGTAGTATGGATGATGAACTCAAGCTTTAGCTTTGCCTTTAGCCTTCCTTCTCTTTTCCTCCTCTTCCTTCTTCCTTTTCTCTTCATTTTCTCTCTTTTCCCCATCTCCCCTGGTTGTCTCTGGTTGCAGAACGTGAGAGTGGGTGAGAAATGAGTGAAAAGTCAATGAAACAAGAAAAAGAAGGTCGTGGAACAAAAGAAAACCTAATAATATCTTTTAAGATATTTTGTTGAAACTTTATATCTATTAAGAACACTTAAATCTTACAAAAACAAGTTTCTTAACTTTCATAGGTATTATAATAAATCCTAAGATTCATCTCAACCCTAGTTTTCTCAATACCATAAATTTTTATATCTCAGTCAAGTCAATTTGGTATTAAAACACTAAGTCAGTGTACTTAAAAATACCAAATTAACTTCGTTAACTCTAAAAAATTAACTACATGAGATTTCACACATTTGTAACCTAGAAACAAATTCTCCATATTTATTTCCATTACCAAACAGTTTAATTCATTTCTTGAGCTGATAACATCTATTTTTCAGATATAGTATTACAGCAAAGTGACTAAACTAACTCAGATGGTCATCAATTTGAACAAGCATATCAAGCAAGTATTATGTTACCTCTGTAACTATGTTAAATAGGATGTTATAGAATTGATCAAGACCTATAAATTGAATCTATTTCAAAGCATTATACATTAGAAGACTTAGTTAGTGATCGACTTTATTGCTGAGAAAAGCCCTGCTACTACTCTCTAATAGTTTTCTCAACTTTGTGATACCTTTTTGATCTGTAGAAAGTTCTTTTGCTCCTACTCTTTGTACATTCTAAGTAGAAGAGAACTTCTTTGCTCCGATTCTATGTGTTTGTATTCACTCTTTGAGTGTTAGTGAGCATAAACACAAACCAAACTTTATTTCTTTGTAACATGACCCAATAATGTTCTTAGTGTTGAGCTTGGAGAGGCTAGGCGAGAAAAGAATACTCTGAGTGTTATCCTGGAGAGGTTGTGGTCCAAAGAATACTTTGTTGTAATTAGCATGGAGAGGCAACCATTCAAAACATACTTAAAACAATGAAATCCTAATGTTCAGCTGGGGACTGGACGTAAGCCAAGTGGTTGGGCTGACCTAGTATAAATCTCGTTTGTATTGCTTCTCTTCCTTTTCTCTTTAGATTCTGAACTTATTGCATATTTAGTTTTATGATCATTTGCAAGTTCTTTCTGACAAATAAAAGTTTGTGAAAACTATTTTCTGATTAAGTGTATGTCAGTAAAAGTTTTTCAAATCTGTTTAGTTTCTGAAAGCGTTCTAAACAATTTTTTGAACTGTGCTATCTTTCTGATTTTATTTTGCTAACAATCTAATTTGTTTATCCAAGTTAAATACTTGAGAAAGTTGTTTTAAGTTTCAAGAAGAGTTCAGAAAAGTTTTCAAAAGGGCATAGTTCAACCCCCCACCTTCTTGTGTGTCTAGCTATCTTCACGTAAAGCTTAAAGTGAGGATGACTTTTGTTAACTATAGCAAGTTGAGAAGAACACTGTAACACCCTCCTAATGTAACACCCCCTCCGAAGGGCATTACATTCCAACCGACTCCTTTTACGCAAAACCAACTTTTATCAAGTTATGAAAAGTTTGACATTATAAAACATGAGTTTCAAAATTCTCTTTTCAACGAATTACATCAACTTATCAAATAATAAAGACACAAGGCATAAGAACTGGAGAAACACCTTTTCATAAAATGAAGTTTATTACATCCTTAAGTACATTATCTCATATTCCAAAAGTATAAAACTCAAGTACTCTAAATAGTAAACATACATGTATATGACTACTAAAAGAAAACTAAACCTAGTCCAAGTCCCAACACTTGAAGAATAGGGTCCTACGCTTGATCTTCATCCAGATCCCCTTCAGGATCCCTAACAGACAAAGCCTCCAGTTGGGGCATGTCACAACAGATGGAAGTCCAAGCAGTCGACTCCACAAGGTCCTCCCTCAAGGAAGCTCTCCAAGAGGCACGCAAAACAGCTACATCCACCATAAAAGTAGCGGCGTCATGCCGAGCCCTGCTCCAAAGTAAAGTGACATCTCCGTCATACCGAATGCGCCCTGTATCCTAATGGACACTCCACGCTTCGGTGCCCTCATGAAACTGCAGCCAAATGAAACCTCACGGATCTTGCCTCACCGCCAATGCAGTCTTTATAGACATGAGAATAAGATAGAAGCAAATAGAAAATGCGATGAAAGAGGTGAGATCCCCTACATCGATACCATCAGGCAGCAAGAAACACAAAGAAAGACAATGATGCCTTTCATATACAACAACATTAAATAAAAGCAGATATAATCAGGTCAATATAAGAATATTTCAGAATAACAAACATAATCATGTTATTTCAGAGATATCGCAAGACAACAGGCATAATTATATTATCAACTAGTAAGTGATTCAACAATGTATATCACAATACATGAATACTGACCATGCCATGAAATATGTAAACTAACTATGCATATGCACAATGCGTATGCTGATCATCTTTATGCACAATGTACTCAATTCCTACTCCATGGAGCTAAAGATTCAGAGATGAGGGTTCTAGAAGATCTGTCTCCCCTCAAAAGACAGTCTACGCTGGACCACGAAAAGTAATAGTATTTTGTCAGGCTGCTAGTGCGTTGCAACGATGTTCACGGCCAAGGGTATACAATGTGATAGTGGTCACTAGTGAATCACCCGCCCTAGGCGTCCCCCAAGATCCATAAGGGATCGCACTATCCTGTAAGTTCTCACTCACTCCTAGGCATAAAAAGCTGACTGAATAATGCTCAATGCATGAACAATAATTTCAATACACCGTTGTACCGTTCCCAATGGTATTAAAGCAACCGCCCATACAATTGTCTAATACCATAGTATCAATGATATTATATAACCGCCCATACAACTACATAATACCATAATTCACTTGGGTCCAGTACGTCGACCCAAAATCACCATGCAATGTATTCGTTCATAGAGTATCTCAGTCGTGCAAATTCAAGGATCATGCATGTTTTCACAAAAATATAATTATGTCATCTTTAGGCCTTAAATCGAAACACTTCTCAAGAATAAAGATAGAAATTAATTTTGATCACCAAATCCTTCTAACTAAATTTCTCGAATAACCTTTCTTCATATCGTTTATGAGAATCTTGAGAAAAGCCACATTATCTTAACCTCACAATTCTTTTACATCCTTCAGTTATAAATCCTCAATTAAATTTCTTGATTATCAAGTCAACTAGATTCACCACTAATAAATCACCTTCCATTATTCCAATTATCCCCAAGATTATTTCCATTGGTATTTTTTTAAAAGTCATTACTTCTCAAATCATAACATTATGATCATCTTCCCTTAGTTCTATACATAGTCCACTTAAACTAATTATTTAAGCTCTTTACAATCTCACCTACACTCATGTTCTTTCTTTGTCCAATCCTCACTCTAGGCTATAGGATAAAGTTGTGTTCTTTATTCTTTCCACATTATGGACTCCTAATTAAGTGTCTATTCATTTAATTAAATAAGTTCTAATTTGATACAAAGTCTCATATTGAGTGCCCAATGAGACCGTGAACCTCCAAGGGACTAGAAAACCCAATAATTTCTCATCACCTCAATTACACGGCCGTGTCAAATTACACGACCTACCCAACATGGCCATGTCACATTACACGGCCTGAGCCGTGTACTTCTCTGGAAAAACATCAAAGTCCCAATCTGAGCTACTCGATTACACGGCCGTGTCCTCCAACACGGCCTGAGCTGTGTACTCCTCTGCCCTATGATGTGTGAGCTGTGTTTCCAGCAGGAAACACGGTCTGGGCCATGTAAAGCCACACGGCTCGTGTATCTAGCACCAGAAAATTGAAAATATGCCTCCCCAAGCCTCCAAATCAAATGGGTAAGAATCCCTTGCCATCCAAATACATATCCAAGCATTTAGACATTTCAAATCCATCAAGATACACGATACTAAGTATAGAAAATCATACAACACATTCAAATCACATCATTATCAAAAATCACAAAAACAAAGTGAGCAACCCACAAATGGATTCCTTACCATCAACCCAAAATGTGTTCCTCACCACCATGAGTGGTTGATGAGATTAATCTCCCTCTTACCTCAAGAGACAACATGAGAAAGCAAGCTCCTTGATGCTTTCTTGCAATTTCTTCCACCACCCCCAAGAAACCCTAAGATAGTCAAGCTCAAGAGATCAACAACCTAAGCTTGAAAAGGAGAGTCCTTGACCATAATAGTGACCAAGGGTCACGAAAATGAGAAGAAAAAGGGAGAAAGTCAAGAACTTTACCTCAAAATTTCAAGCTTTAGAGCTTGGTAGGAAATGGCGAAGATGGAGGAAACCAAAATGTGTTCACCAAAGAGAAGAGCTTCAAGGTGATGAGAGAAGTCAAGATCCTAGGTTGGCTTGAGCAAATAAGCTTGAATGGTCTCCAATGGTAGTTTGGCTGTGTGGATGGAGAGGGAGGAAGAGGAGAGAACGTGAGAGAGAGATGAGAGAAAGATGAGAGAGAAAGTGATAGTTTTTGAAATAGAAAAATGAGAAGTGAAAAGATGATGACTTTTGGTCATCTTTTCCTCCAAAACCGTGGGTCACATGGGAGGAGAGAGAAAAGTGATAACTTCCTTGAGAAGCTTGGTAGGAAGCTTCCTTAAAAAGCTTTACACACTTTTTGATAAAGTGAAGGGTGATGATGTCACTTAGATGATATCATAAAAGTAACTAGATAAAAATAATTTACTAGAGCTATTATCCAGTGGACAAAAGTTACAGTTAGTAAAAATAATATTTTATTGTCTCATAGATAATAAAATATACTGCGATTTTATTTATCAGATAAAATCTCAAAAAGTAAAAATCTCATAAATTGTGCCCGTCTCGAGTTTAGTTAGATCCCTTGTCGACGCTTTCATAGTTCAAAGTTTTCTGGTCTCAGAAAAAATATTTTATTTCTCTTGTCCTGCTCAGCGCGCATGTAAATTGAAAAAAATATTAAAATAATCAAACAATTCAAATAATTTTAGAAATTTTTTAAAAAATCACAAATATTATAAAATGAATATATATCATAAAATAAGTAATTTTTGGGAAGTTACAAACACTCCTGGACCACTATACAAGCTCACCAAATCTCGGATTCCATGGTTCCTCCTCCCTCCTCCACTTTCTTCTTCTTTCTATTTAGTTTCTTTGATTTTTGCTTCCCACTTAAGGTGACGATGGGTGGGTGGTTATAGGGTTAGGTGAGTGTGTTAGGGCTTAGGTAAGGTTTTGCCACTTGATTTTATGAATTACTAGTATTTCTACCTATACGTTCTAAGGTATGTATATTATATTTCTTATTTATGATGATAAAAAATTTAATTAAATTACTAACTGTTTGTTAGCAAAAAATTATAGATTGGTCGTGGTGATATTCAGTATATATATATTAAATGTATCATATAGTAATTATGAATACAAAAAAGAAAAATATTGAAATTTTGTAATGTAAAATGTACTTGGCATGTCGAAAATATAATTTGAAGAAGTAACAATTAGACAGTAAAGTAAACAATTATAGCGAAGTAATATAATCCAAAATCCTATAAAATAAACAACATCACTGATTATTATATTAATTTTGGAAGTCATTTGTTGTTTACTTTATTATTTTTTCAACTCCAATGCACATAAACAACCTAAAAAAGTATTAATGCAGTCAAATGCATTAATAAATCATCGATATATTTTATTAAGATCTTACAAAGTGAATTAGATAAATACTTGAGCAAAGGCTATAAACATTAATTATGGAAACTTCAATTTAAACCTATGAACAAATCTAAAAAAAAAATCATATTAATAAGACTAATCAATATATGATAAAAATATATTAATATAAAATTTGTTCACAGGTTGCAAATAAATATTTTAACTATCAATTAAATTTTTTCTACTTTATTGCTCATGACATTTGAGACTGTTAAATATATATGATACATGTTTCACTACTTTACTACTCAATGTTGGTTCCTGTTATTGCATATAGGAAATTGTTATCTCACGTGCGATGCATGACAAAGATATATTTCTAATTTATGATCTTATAAATTTAAATTAAATATGCACTATTTGTTTAATAATAAATTGTGAATAATAAATTGTATATATTGGATATATATATATATATATATATATATATATATATATATATATATATGTATAATATAGTGACTATCTAAACATTTAGAAATGAGTAGTTTAAATTATAGTAGTTTTAT
This sequence comes from Ormosia semicastrata, assembly GCA_029884595.1. Taxonomy (NCBI): domain Eukaryota; kingdom Viridiplantae; phylum Streptophyta; class Magnoliopsida; order Fabales; family Fabaceae; genus Ormosia; species Ormosia semicastrata. Next base: position 12,134,444 of record JAQQTO010000047.1, on the reverse strand, counting down.
ATTGTAAAAGACAGTTGTAATGTCCAAATTTCAAATTTAACAAATCACCAAAATAACAATTAGATAATAAAATGAACAACAATTATAACTAAGTAATATCATCCAAAAACTTATAAAATAAACAATAATACTAAGCATTCTAATGAATTTTGCGATAATAGACTGACAACTTTATTTTGTATCCATAGCTCCAAACCATAGCCAATCTAATAAAAAAGATTACTAAACCAAATGCTAAAATAAAGAATGGATAACAGTTAGTTACGATCTTATAAAAGTGAATTAGATAGATACCTAAGTGATGACAATGAACATAATTAACTTCGGAAATTTCAATTTAAACCTATGACCCAATTTGAAAAAATAAAAATAAAATACTAGTAAGACTAATCCATATAAGGCATCATCTATCGACATTGGTTGAACATGAGTTGCTTCCTGTACACATTCAACATATCAGGAAGCATATGACTTTTACTGAGTGGTTCATGGAAAACACCAAACTAATACATTCTCTCAGCTCAATAAAATTGATCTAGCATATTGCTCAACCTAGTCAAGTACATATGAAAGTAAACGATTTCAAGTGTGCTATGTATTGTAAATTTTAAGCTTCTATGGAATTGATGCAGTATATATGAAGAATTATTAAGATCAAAAGGAAAAACAAATGAGCATATATCCTCAAATTTGGATAAAAATGGTCAACAAAACATTCCACTAATTTTTATTTTAGAAGAAAACAAATTTTTGCATCAAAAAGCTAAAATCAATATTGATTTTGCTCTCTAATGGCATAAAGATATTGGGTTTTGGAGCAACCTGGCAAATAACTAACAGAAAATTATTACTAGACTCAATTCGCACCATACAAACCACTTAAATTTATGATATTGGACGTATATTACAGTAGGACACTCCAAAAAACAATCCATGTATGCAGAGAAAAAAAGGCATATAACTTTTTTAGGGATAACAAAAGTTAGAAATATAAATAAGGAAATAAATATTAGTAATTTGTATATATTTCTAAATGAATGAATACAAGAGGGTTAGCCTCTATTTATATAAGAAGACTGTTGTACTGAAAAGAAAAATAATAAAATATAATTATATACTAAATCAATCTAATTTTGTACTAAATCAATTACAATCATCCCTAAAATCAATCGTGGTCAATTATAATCTCAATTATAATTAATCATACTAACATTTTCCCTCAAACTCAAGTGGGTAAAGAGAAACTAACTTGAGTTTGGAAATCAGGGTGCGGAATCGACTAGGATGATGAGCTTTGGTGAACAGATCGCTAACTGATCAAGAGTGCCAATGGAAAGGAGACGAAGAGTATCACGAAGAATGTGTTGACGAATGAAGTGGCAGTCGATCTTAATATGCTTGGTGCGCTCATGAAAAATATCATTTTGAGCAATCTGAACAGAACTCTTATTATCACAATAAAGAGCAGTGGGAGATGACTGAGAAACACCCAAGTCGTCAAGAAGTCAACATAACCAAAGTATTTCAAATGTGGTGTCAGCTAGTACCCAATATTCTACTTCAGTATTGGAACATGAAGTTAAAGTTTGTTTCTTGTTTCGCCATGAAATAAGTGCATCATTAAGATAGATACAGTAGCCAGTGATGGATCGACAATCAGTGGGATCTCCAGCCTAGTCAGCGTTAGAATAAGCATAGAGAACTAAGGAGGAGTTGGATGAGAAATAAAGCCCATTAAATAGAGTTCTTTTTATATACTGAATAATACATAAAACAATAGCATAATGAGTAAACTAACATAAATTGACTGATTAGATGAACAACATATGAAATGTCTGGACGAGTAATAGTAAGATAAATCAAGCTGCCAACTAACTGCCAATAGAGAGTAGGATCATCAAGTATAGTACCATCTAGAGGTGTAAACCTATCATTAGATTCTAGAGGAGTTGACTCGATGCAACTGTCTGAGAGACTGGCTTGAGAAATAAGATCCGAAGCATACTTAGCTTGTAACAAATAAATATCATCAACAAAGAAAAAAACCTCCAGACGCAAAAAATAACTGAGAGGGTCAAGATCCTTCATCTCAAAGTTGTGGCTCAAAGATGCTTTAAGATCAATAATACCAGAAGTATCATCACCTGTAATAATCATGTCATCAACATAAAGAAGTAGTAACACAATGCCACTATTAGTATTATGAATGAAGAGTTCTAAATCATGAGAACTAGAGGAGTATATAAGCTAACTGATAGTAGAACTGAACTTAGCAAACCAGGATTCACTACAAGAAAATTATGATTTAGTGTTGGATTTTGCGACAGATACCGTATTTGTAGATAATATTGTAGTTTAGCAATGAAATTTGTGAAAAACAAGTTCTCCATCGCAATTGTAGAAACTTTTTTCTTTTAGCAACGGATTAGAGACAGACCTGTCCATAGCTAAATTTTGTGAGGGCTTAACCCTCGCTAATCCATCGCAAACTCTTTTGATACAATAAAAATTTTGCACTATTTCATTCCCTCTATTTTTATTGCTTTTTTAATAAATTTTCTAAAGATTAAAAATAAATTATAAATTGTAAATGTTTTAAAAATAAAACTTTCATCCTAAATCTCCCAATCTCTCAAATCGTAACCTCATATCCCAAATCTCACTCACTTAATTCACTTCATTCCTTAACTCACATTTTCCCTCGTATCTCTCACTCACATTTGCCCTCATCGCCACAACTCACAGGGCCGGGGCTTATTGCCATATCAGGTTTTTCTCTCTCTCTCTCTTTCACTTTCTCACAATATCTCTATCTTTGGTTTCGTTTGGGTGGTGAAGGGGGCTCAATGACGGAACAAGCTAAGAAAGGGTACGGGTTGGTTCCGGATGGGTTTGAGAATCGGGTCTCGGGTCGGGGAATTACCGTAAGGGATTGGGTGCCCTAGATGGAAAATCTAAGTCACCAAGTCATGGGCAGGTTTCTGTTGAAGCGGTGGTGGCCTATGGAGGCGGATCAGTTCGCGAAGGTGAAGCTCAAAAATAATGATATGTAGCATACAAGGAGATACCTAGCATTACAACGTCACTACATACATAACAACCTGATAGATATTTGCATAATGTTTGTTAGAAACAATATAGAAAGCCTTATGAAATGCAGAAAACACAATATGTATAACATAATGCATCTATATACATATACATCATTAGCCTCCCTTGGGCATGAAGTAAAACATGACTATTTACATTACAAAAGAAGTACTAAAAGATACAACATTTGTAACATAAACTATAAAGCCATTCTAGCCTTTAGCTTCTTTTTTCTTCTTGTTCTTAGAAAACTTTCACCTAGAATTACATTGTACACAGCAGGGTGAGAAACAACATTTCTTAGTATGAGTAAACCAAAACCAGCATACACAACATAATAAACATAATCTTCACACATGCTAAATAAGATATGTTTAAAGCATCTATAAGGTCTAACTTTAGCATCTAGATAAACCAAGTTAATATACATTTCATACATACTTGCTTAGTCCAATTTAGAGCCAAGATGTTAAACTTAGAAATATTAGTTTAGTGGATTATCTTGTGGTAAATAGAGGGAAAACTTATCCTCACATCACACATACCCTGGCATGCTGAGAAGTTCGAGCAAAATCCTTGTTCAAAAGAACCTTACAGACTCCCTACTTATCTCCTTTGGCCTTAATGATGGTGTACAACATCAAAGGATACTCGCAAAGATCAATACTACCAATCATTCCTATCATACAAATATCTAAACGCCAACTCATCACTCATTACTCTTAAGTGATATACTTTACCACAAAAGTGGCCTAAGGTGCTAGATACTTACCTAAAGCAAACCATAACTCTTGAATGCTCAAAGGTTTAAACTTTTTCATACTTTCTAAGTGATAATTTCCATCTTGAAAATATCCTTATGTGTGCCTTAACATACTTTAGGAAACATATATAAATGATCCTAACTAGTCAAGAACTTGAAAATATCATAAATGACATTTTTAGAGTTTCAGGGCCTTACGCCGTGGCACAACTTGGGCACGCCGTAGTGCCCTATCAGGTTTCAGTACTGAATGTAGCATCACTCTCATGTCACGACGCCACACACCTCACGCCGCAACTCGCATAGCAGAAACCAGATTCTACAGAATTTTACAGAACTGTGGTACTATTTCATTGGTTCTTTTCATAGATTTTGGCTATTCCAATTCAGTTTTCAAGTGATTTTAAGTCCCTAATCAGTTCATTAACATATAGGAAACAACAGTCACCAACTTAAACCTCTTAATTTGGACTATGAACCAAAACCTCCATACTTGACCTAAAACCCCATTTCTTGTGCATCGAAGGTCTAAATGAGACGTTCTAAGCTTCTAGCTTCAACTTATGCTATGAACAAGTCATAAATGACCAAAAAAACAAAATCATGCAAGCAAAACACATCAAACACCTTTAGAACTTATTCTAACCTATTAAGCACCATAAGTGCCTTTATGGTGAAAATGGAGAAAAGAGATGAAGATGAGCATAGAAGCCCTACCTTTGGAAGCTATGAAGAAGATTCAAGCTTGGTTGGATCTCAAGCCTTGGTTTTGCCTTTGGCTTTCCTCTTTCTCTCTTCCTCCTCGTTGGTCTTTGCTTCCTTTTCTTTTCTTTCTTCTCTCATGGTTTTTGTTTCTATTTTGGTGTAGAAAATGGCCGTGAGTGAGGGCTTATAAAGAAGAGTGAAAAGGCTTATAAAGAAGAGTGAAAAGACTCTTAAGTCATAATTGATAAATCTTGATATGCTAAAAATATTTAGATTTATCTAAATCAAGATTTTCAACTTCCAACAACTTAAAAATAAATACTAGGATTCATATAAAAAGTTGTTTCACCATTATCTTATATTTCTATATCTAATGCTAGTCAATCTGGCTTTAAATGCACAACCAGTATGCCTAAAAATGTCAAACTAACTCGGTTTACCTTGAAACTTTAACTGTATCTCTTTTCATATATTTGTGACCTAAAAATAAATTATTCATATTTATTTCTCTCATCTGATCAATCTATGCTATTATCTGAGTCATTTTAATCTACTATTCACACTCTGGGTTGCAACTAAGTGTCTAAACTAACTCAGTTTGTCACAAAACTAAACATGCATGTTAAGCAAGTCATATGCAACCTTTTGAACACATACACATGTCTAAAATATCTTTTAAGGGTATTACATTTCTCTCCTTATTTTTAAAATTTTGAGCTCAAAATTACTCACCTGAAAGGAACAACTCCGGGTAGTCCTGCTGTAGATAGGACTCTAACTCCTAAGTAGCCTCCTCGGTGTCGCTGCCACCCCATAAAATTTTCACCAGAGGAATCTGCTTACCTCTAAGCTCGTTGACCCCTCTGTCCACGATCCTTATCAAATGAATATCATAAGACAAATCATCTCTTAACTGTACAGATTCATGTTCTATGATATGCAAAGGATCTGGATTATACTTTCTCAACTGAGACATATGAAAAATGTTATGAAGGTTTGACAATCTGGGAGGAAAGGCTATTTGGTAAGCTATGAGTCCAACTTTCTTCAGAATTTGGTAGAGACTAAGAAAACGATGATTTAACTTTCGGGTTTTCAATGCTCTACTAACCCCTGTTGTAGGAGTAACTCTTAATAATACATGATCTCCCGCATCAAACTCAAGAGGTCTCATTCTCTTGTCAGCATAACTCTTTTATCGACTCTGAGCAGTAACTAATCTATCCTTAATCATCTTGATTTGCTTTATGGTCTATTGGACTAACTCTTGACCTAGGATGGTTCTCTCACCTACCTTATACCAATATAGAGGCGATCTACACTTCCTTCCATACAAAGCCTCATAAGGTGTTATACCTATGCTGGAATGGTAGCTATTATTATAAGCAAACTCCGCTAACGATAAGAACTTTTCCCAACTACCCTATTATTCTAAAACACATGCTCTACGCATATCCTCAAGGGTTTGGATATTCCTCTTTGTTTGCCCATCCATCTGCAGGTGATAAGTTGTACTAAGGCTTAACTTAGTCCCAAACGCCTCTTATAAGGCTCCCCAGAATCTAGATGTGAATCTAGGATCTTTATCTGAAACTTTGCTTACGGGGACTTTGTGTAATCTAACTATCTCCTTTAGATATAGCTCAACTAATTTCTCTTGAGGATAGCTAGCTCTCATTGGCAGAAAGTGCGCAGATTTGGTTAATCTATCCACTATGAACCAAACTGCGTCAAAACCTTGCTGAGTCTTGGGTAGACCCATTACAAAGTCTATAAAAATCTTCTCATATTTCCACTCTGGGATCCTTAAAGACTGTTAAGGTCTTGCTGGCTTCTAGTGTTCAATTTTCACTTTTTGTCAAACTAAATGCCTTGAGATATATTCTGCTTTGTCTCTCTTCATTCTAGACCACTAAAATATTTTCCTTAAATCTTGATACATTTTAGTGGTTCCGAGATGGATGGTATATTTACTACTAGTAGCTTCTTCTAGAATCTTCTCTTTGATCTTTGAATCTCTTGGAACACAAAGTCTGTCTTTAAACTTTATTATTCCATCATCAGCTACATCAAAATCCTCTTGGGTTCCTAAAAAGATCTACTCACTGATGTCCATTAAAGCTTTATCCTCCTTTTAAGCTTCTAAGATTTGAATCCTTAAGTTATTTACTATGTCCACTCAACTCACAAAGAGACTATGTGGCATTAGTCACCGCTAGACTCAAATTTCTGAAACTCTTGAGAAGTTCACTCTCTTGGACCATCATTCGAGACACGTGTATGGATTTCCTACTTAGTGCATCAGCCACTACATTGGCCTTACCTGGGTGATATATTAACTTATAGTCATAATCCTTTAAGAATTCCATCCATATTCTCTGCCTCATGTTCAGCTTCTTCTGATCAAACAAGTACTTTAAACTTTTATGATGACTGAACACCTCAAACTAGACTCCATAGAGATAATGCCTCCAAATCTTTAAGGCAAACACTACAACTGCTAACTCCAAATCATGCGTAGGATAGTTCTCCTTATGTGGCCTTAATTGCCTTAATGCATAGGTAACTATTCTCTTATTCTACATCAGAACACACCCTAGTCTCATCATTGAAGCATCACAAAAGACCTCAAAGTTCTTATTGGGATCTAGATTTACCAATACTGGAGTAGTAGTCAACTTCTTCTTCAACTCTTGGAAACTATTTTCACAGACTTGTATCCACTCAAAAGTACTACCTTTTCTAGTCAACCTAACTAAAGGCAGCGCTAACTGAGAAAAACCCTTGATGAACCTTCTATAGTACCCAACTAGGCCTATAAAGCTCCTGATCTCGGTCACAGTGGTGGGTCTCTCCCACTGCAACACTCCTTCCACTTTGCTAGGGTCCACTACAATTCCTCCTTTAGAAATAACATGACCTAAAAAATGAACTTTCGTTAACTAAAACTTACACTTGGACAATTTGGCAAACAATTTCTTTTCTTTAAGGATGTCCAAAACTATCCTTACATACTGCTCATGTTCTTCCCTTATCTTTGAATAGATAAGAATGTTATCAATAAACACTACCACAAACTTGTCTAGGTAAGGTCTAAAAACTCTGTTCATGTAATCCATAAACACTGCTGGAGCATTCGTCAACCCAAATGACATTACAAGATGCTCATAATGCCCATACCTAGTTCTAAAAGTGGTCTTAGGGATATCCTCTCCCTTATCTTTGATTTGATGGTACCCAGATCTTAGATCAATCTTGGAAAACATTGAAGCTCCTCTTAATTGATCCATCAGATCATCTATTCTAGGCAACAAATACTTATTCTTGATGGTTACCTTATTTAACTCCCTATAGTCAACACATAATGTCTTCGTACCATCTTTCTTCTTTACTAATAACACTGGTGCTCCCCACTGAGAAACACTAGGCCTAATGAATTGCTTCTTCAACAACTCCTCTAATTGTTTCTTGAGTTTTGTTAACTCTAGAGGTGTCATCCTATAGGGTGCTATAGATATAGGTCCTGTACTTAGCACTAAATCTATAGTAAACTCTATTTCTTACTCTAGTGGCAACTTTGCTATGTCACTCGGAAACACCTCAGGATATTCTCTCACCACAGGTATATTGTCTAGGCTTTGCTCAACCTCTACATCTAATGAGAAAAGAAGAACATGTCCTAGAACTCCTTCTACCAAACAATGATTGACCTGATTAGCATTGAGATAGGCAGACTCAGAAGAAACAACTCTGTAGAAATATCAGACAGAAAAACTAAAGTATTATCTGAACAGTTCAAGACTACATGATTGGACGATAACTAATCTATACCAAGGATGACATCCATGTCCATAAGGGGTAAACCGATAAGGTTTACAAAGAAAACTCTATCCTCGATCCTTATACAATAGTCAAGACATACTTTCGAAGTTGTGACTGGCTTACTAGTGGGTGTGAAAACAGATAAGTCATATGGTAACTCTAATATAGGCAAATCTAACATCTTTACATAATCATAAGAAACAAAGGAGTGTGATACTCCTGAGTCATACATGACATTTAAAAGATAATTATGAATTATGCCTTTACCTTGGATGAGGTCAAAAGACTAGGCCACCTCTATTCTCCCTAGAGTGTAAAATCATCCCTTGGCTAGCGGCTTTGGGGTAGACGCATCTTCCTTATTCTGAGGACAATCCTTGGAGAAATGTCCTGGCTTCTCACATGTGTAATACACAAACTGGCCTGCCAAGCACCTGTCTCCATGTGTCTTCCCACATTTTGTGCACCGAGGTACCTTAGACCCCTTCTTACCTTTTCCTTTAGGGTTGCTCACCTTAGAAGCACCCTGCTTGCTCTTGTCATCCTCTCGTTTTCTCTTCGGGATGTCTTGTGCCTTTTCCTCTGGTTGAGGGCTGTGAACACTTGACTCCATAATCCCATATTTGTTGACTAAGGTAGGAAAGTCCCTAATCTCCATAGGTCTTACCATACTCTTGATCTTACTTCTCAAGCTTGTTTCAAATTTCAAACATTACTATTTATCATTTGGATGGTAACGGAAATGTGAAGAGAGTTTCGATAAGTCATCAAACTTGGCCACATATTGACCTACTGACATGTTTCCTTGTTTTAACTGCATAAACTCCACTTCCTTGCATCATATAGAGTTTGTGGGAAAAACTTCTCCAGAAAAGCTGTCTTGAAAACTTCCCATGACATCGGGGTTTTTGCGGATTCAAGTACTCTTATGGTACCTTTCCACTAATGCTCCACCTCACCCTTCAACATATATGAGGCGAAGACCACCTTTGCTCCTTCAAGCAAACTATTGCATTGAAGATCTTCTCTATCTCACTAAGCCACTCTTCAGCCTTGGTGGGGTTATATTCACCTCTAAACGATGGAAGTTCATCTGACAGAAAACTGTCAAGTCTAGGACATTCTAATTCCTTCTGACTTGCTGTATTCCTTGCACTGGTTGCATAGGTGGTGAAGGTTGCTGAGGTGGATTTCCTTCCATCCTCTCAAGCACCCTTGCCATAACATTGGCCATAGCCATAATTGCATTAGCCATGTTAGGTCTTTTTGAAGACAAGTTCCCTGTTTCTCTAAGTCACTTTTTTAGTGCCATAGTTTCCTGTACACACAGAAATAACGTATATTGAGCTGTCGTCTCAATACCATGTAACCATGCAATAGTAGCTAACAACAAACCAACTTAAGGCAAATCATGCAATTCTATCATCACATCTAACATATGAAACAAGAAAAGCACAATTTCTAAAAAGGAACTCCTAATATGCCTAAGCATAGTCAGTCCATACCCCGGCTCAATAGGATGAATTGCTCTGATACCGTAATGTAATATCCTAATACCAGTATCTCAATATATGTAGCATACAAGGAGATACCTAGCAATACAATGTCACTACATACATAATAACTTGATAGATATATCCATAATGTTCGTTGGAAACAATATAGAGAGCCTTATAAAATGTGGAAAACACAACATGTATAACATAATGCATCTATATACATATACATCATTCGCCTCCCTTGGGCATGAAGTAAAACATGACTATTTACATTACAAAAGAAATACTAAAAGATACAACATTTCTAACATAAACTATAAAGCTACTCTAGTCTTTAGCTTCTTTTTTCTTCTTGTTCTTAGAAGAACTTTCACATGGAATTACATGGTACACAATGGGGGTGAGAAACAACATTTCTTAGTATGAGTAAATCAAAACCAACATACATAACATAATAAACATAATCTTAACACATGCTAAATAAGATATGTTTAAAGCATCCACAAGGTCTAACTTTAGCATCTAGATAAACCAAGTTAACATACATTTCATACATACATGCTTAGTTCAACTTAGAACCAAGATGTTAAGCTTAGAAATACTAGTTTAGTATATTATCTTGTGGTAAATAGAGGGAAAGCTTATCCTTACATCATACGTACCTTAGCACGCTAAGAAGTTCAAACTGAATCCTTGTTCAAAAGAACCTTACGGACTCCTCACTTATCTCCTTTGACCTTAATGATCGTGTATAATATCAAAGGATACTCACAAAGATCAATACTACTAATCATTCCTATCATACAAATATCTAAACACTAACTCATCACTCATTACTCTTAAGTGATATACTTTACCACAAAAGTGGCCTAAGGTGCTAGATACTTACCTAAAGCAAACCATAACTCTTGAATGCTCAAAGGTTTAAACTTTCTCATACTTTCTAGGTGATATTTTCCTTTTGAAAATATCTTTATTTGTGCCTTAACACACTTTAGGAAACATATATAAATGATCTCAACTAGCCAAGAACTTGAAAACATCATAAATGACATTTTTGGAGTTCCGGGGCCTCACGCCGCGGCACAACTTGGGCATGCCGCGGTGCCCTAATGTCGGGTTTCAATACTGAATGTAGCATTACTCTCACGCCATGCCACAACACACCTCACGCTGCAGCATAACCTCCTCAAGCCGCGGCGCGCATAGCAGAAACCAGATTCTGCAAAATTCTGCATAACTGTGGTATTGTTCCATTAGTTCTTTTTATGGATTTTGGTCATTTCATTTTAGTTTCCAAGTGATTCTAAGTCCCTAATCAGTTCATTAACATATAGGAAACAACAATCACTGACTTAAATCTCTTAATTTGGACTATGAACCAAAACCCACATACTTGACCTAAAACCCCATTTCTTATGCATCAAAGGTCTAAATGAGATGCTCTAAGCTTCTACCTTCAACTTATGCTATGAACAAGTCATAAATGACTAAAGAAACATAATCATGCAAGCAAAACACATTAAACTCCTTTAGAACTCATTTTGACCTATTAACCACCATAAGTGCATCTATGGTGAAAATGAAGAAAAGAGATGAAGATGAGCATAGAACCCCTACCTTTAGCAACTATGAAGAAAAATTCAAGCTTGATTGGATTTCAAGCCTTGGTTTTGCCATTAGCTTTCCTCTTTTTTCTCTTTTTCCTCCTTGGTCTTTGCTTCCTCTTCTTTCCTTTCTCCTCTCACGGTTTCTGTTTCTGTTTTGGTGCAGAAAATGACTGTGAGTGAGGACTTATAAAGAAGAGACAAAAGACTCTTAAGCCATTACTGATAAATCATGGTTTGCTAAAAACACTTAAATTTAGCTAAATCAAGATTTTTAACTTTCAAAAAATTTAAAATAAATACTAAGATTCATATAAAAAGTTATTTCACCATTATCTGATATTTTCATATCTACTGCTAGTCAATCTGACTTTAAATGCACAACTAGTATGCCTAAAAATGACAAACTAACTCGGTTTACCTTGAAACTTTAATTGTATCTCTTTTCATACATTTATGACCTAAAAATAAATTATCCATATTTATTTCTCTCATTTGAGCAATCTATTCTATTATCTGAGTTATTTTATGTTATTTTTCACATTCTAGGTTGCAACTAAGTGCCTAAACTAACTCAGTTTGTCACAAAATTAAATATGTATGTTAAGGAAGTCATATGCTACCTTTTAAACACATACATAAGTCTAACATGTCATTTAAGGGTATTACAAAAAACAATGAGAAAAGGAGATCAAGAAGTTCAGAAAATTTGGAAACAAAAAAAGGATTCTAAAAAATCTAAAAATAAGGGGCAAAAAATTCCAAGAAAAAAGGGATTAAGGTTCTGATCGTGAAAGGCTAAAAGGTGTTCAAGTTTATGGAGAGAGAGGCTATAGAACCTCTTCATCAGTTGTTGCTTTGCTCTCAGAAATGACTTGTGGGTAATTAATTTTTTTAAGAATCTTTAATTTTCTACCATGAGTTTAAACTTGGATTGAAGACATGATGGTGTGTTGGCCTATAATGGAATTTGATTTTGTTTGAGACCTCATGGCATATTGGTTGTAAGAAATTTTTGCATACCACCTGTTTGAGGAAATTTCTGAATGGATGAAATGAATCAAACCTTAATATTTTGTTACTTAATTTCTTGTTTTCAACTTAAACTTGTGGTATTTAGTGATTGTGTGCATGCTATTGAGTTTAAATTGACTTTGTAATTATGCAAGGTTGTTTTTCAAGATTGAAGAAATGTGTTGTGTGCCTAATGCTTGAAAATGGTTATTTGTCTATAATGCTTTACCATGAATTGGAATGAACTTTTGATATGCATATATTCTGGAAAGGGGTTAATTATTGTGGTCACTAAATGCTATTCCTTAGGGGTGTATATAAAATTGAAATGCTAGATGTTGTAGGATTTACTTCCTTTTGGTTTCATGAATCTCAAATCTGCTTAAAACTATGGATTATGCTCTTCAATATGTGATTTCCATGTTATGGTTTGTTTCTATTTATCTTGAGTGCACTGTGGTCTTGGTATCTTGATAAATATTAGTGAGGCTAGTTTCATTTTGTGGATTTAGTACCTTTGTTTTTTTTAGTTCATGGTTGTATATTGAGAACCAATACAAAAGCTGACACAGAGGTATTAAATGGGGGATTAAGTCCTTAGACTATGTTGTTGTGATGAATCTAATGGTTTCATAATATTCATTTTGATCACACACTACTGGTATGATGGAAAGCCTGAGTTATAGTTTTTTATATGTCAAATGCTTGAAAGAAATGGTTAAGGGTACTAATTTAAGGTGTTGGTATAAAATTGTCAGATTGGAATGTAAATTGGAGATTTTCTGCACTTTGGGGAATTTCCCCATGAATTCCCTCTCATTTACTACTAGTTTTCATTAGAAATTAGGCGTTTTTTGTAGATTTTGCTCATCTGACAACATGTAATATTCAAACCATAACTTAAGTTTTGTAATTCAAAATCATGCATGGTTTATCTTATTGGGAAGTTAATATGTAGGTCTTTAACCTATAAAAGTTTTAGATTTTTATTCTCTGTCATGAAATACCAATCTGTACTCACAGTGAAGCCAATTTCTGCAAAATATTTTATTGAAACATTATTGTTATTTAATTCAGTTTCGAAGCTACACTTAGTATTTTTCAATGATTTCAATCATATCTAAAAAATAAGTCATTCGACTATGTGGACCTAAAATTTGAGGACCTAATTCAATTTCTAGAATTCTTAATATTTTTTAGCTTACCAAAATTCTAGGACAAGAAGTATAATGAGGCCTAAATTGATTCTAAAAGAACTCTCAAGTGTGCTTGCAATACCATGCTTAAGATGCCTCTTAGTTGTTTTTTGCTAAACCATGAGGACTAGCTTTGTCACTTGATTTTTCATCTAACCGCTTCTGTTGAAAATATGTCTTTAGAACCATGTTTATTTTTCATGCTTACTAATGTTTCCACTTGTTGGAAAGTCCCTTAAGTGGAGTTCTTGATATATTATTCTTGCTTAATGTGCTTCTGGTGCTAAGTGTTGGTTGCTGGTCTATTTTCAAAAGATCATATATTTCTAATTTAAAATGCTATAATTTTCCTTTTATACTTGATCTTATCTGTACTGCCATTGTAATTGGAGTTGATTAAGCTTGTTGAGCAAAGTATGATGGTTTCATGGGGAATTCAGTTCAAAATTGTCATAGATATTTGATTGTATGATTTAGTGTTGTTTACTCAATAATAGCATGTATGTCTTTCGTTAATAAACTCATTAGCTGAATGTGTTATTTTTCAAGAGAATGGCATGATATATGTACCATGATTAACTAATTTTGATCTAGTTTTTAGTTTCATATTCATGAAATGTGATCAAATGAAGTGAGCTTTGGTCTAAAAGAAAGATGTTTTAACCGATTATGCAAGTGAAATACCATGTTGTACATGAGCCCATAGTTTGCTGGTTTAATGCTTCTCAAGAATGGTTTTCATGGTGAAAGAAATGTTATATTAGACTGTGTGCTGGATTAGTGGTCTTCATTTGATAACATGTATAGTAAAATGCTAACTTCAATCTATTAAAGGATGATTGAATGTGGAATCCCAGGGTCCTTGAGTCTTTGTGATATCCTTTTAGAAAATGTTTTGATTTGATTTTATTATCCCAAAGTTTTATTTATAGCTTTGTTTAAACATACTGAGGTTTGTCTTAAGGTTTTAAAAGGAAAGAGTTGTGGACTTTCCTATGATCCTGGCATTTGGTTTTTGCTCTTGTTATTGGTCATGGCGTGTTCATGGTGTTTACTTAGTAACATTCCTAATAATGTGCTGTTTGAATTTTTGGTATATGTGTGGTTTTAATTATGTTAGAGATGTGTGAACTTCATATGCTAGTTTACTGTCTTGATCATGTTTCTTGAAATTAAAAATAGAAACTGAAAAGCTAGGATTTTACATGGCAAGCAAGCAAGGTGATGTCAAAGTCGAGCATAAGAATAACTGTCATAGCTGTAATAGAATTTTATAAGCTACTTTTCTCATAGATGCAACACAGATGGTGTTCTCACCCACCATTTCAATTGCTTTCACAGGGTCCATCAAGAGGTGGTACAACAGGAGGTGCAAACTGTTGTTAGGCTACTATCAAGTACTTTTCAGAGAGTGAATCTTACACAAGCATCACTAAATGGTCTTAGTTCATCCACCCCATGAATATTAACTTCTACATAGATAGTTTTAGACTTAACTTTTGCTTAGGAAGACACATAACTTGTGTAGGTCTATGTATAACATTTTGCGCTATGTTAGCAGTACCTTTTGATATAATGTAGATAGTTTCAAACTATTTGTTTGGAATGATACTTTGGATTATGTTAATATATATATATTTGATTTTATACAATAAATTATGGATATTATTTTATGTTTAGTAGTATTTTTATTTTATTCAATTTATGAGAAATTAAATAGTTCTATAATAAGCAAAAAGCAGGAGTTAGATGACTCAAAAAAAAAATAGTGATAGATTAGTCCGTTGCTAAATTTAAACTGATGTTGTTTAAATTTAGCACTGGATAGCAATGAAAAAATCTATTGCTAAATGCAATTGAGGATTAGTTGTGCATGCCGATATGGCACATATTTAGCGACGAATTTGCGAGGCAAAAATCCATCGCTAAATTTAGCAACAGACTTATTTCCATCGTTAAAATTTAACTTGGAGTAATTTAGCAATGATTTTTAGCGACAGCAAAATCCATCCCTAAATTTAATTTGGCAACGAATTTTTACCCTTTAGCAACATATTTGTTCGTAGCTAAATCTTGATTTTCTTGTAGTGCTTGAGGAGCTTGTTCAAGACCATACAAGGCTTTACGAAGACGACAGACCTTGTTAGGTGGACAAGAGTAACATGGTGGTGGTCACATATAGACTTCTTCTTTTAAGTCACCATTAACAAAGACATTCTTCATATCTATTTGATTAAAAATCTAGTTGCGAGTGGCTGCAATAGCAAGAAGAGTACGCACTAAAGTAAGACAAGCAACTGGAGCAAAGGTTTCTTCATAGCCAATGCTATATTCTTGAGTAAAATCTTTAGCCACCAAGCGACCTTGTAACGATCAAAAGACCCATCAGATCGAGTTTTAATCTTGTAAACCCATTTATATCCAACAAGAGCCTTATCAAAAGGAAGATCAACTATTTCTCAAGTACCATTATTCTCCAAAGTCTGTAATTCTTCATTCATAACTTATTGCCAACGAGGGTCAGTGGATGCCTCTCTGAATATGTCTGTGGTTTATGAAGGTGAAGCATGGTAAAAAAATAATGACAATCACGAAAGTAGGTGGGAAAGTCTCTTACTCGATAGGGACAAGTGGCAGTGTCAGATGCAAAATCAACGGTCAAGAGAGTGTCAGTGGGATAAGTCAAAACTTCAGATGTTGATGAGAGCTCACTAGAAGAATCAGAAGAGGAACCTGGAGGTGGAGAGCCTGTCTCAGACACATCTAAAGACTCTATATCACAATTATGTGGAAAAGGATCAATAGATGATGTAGTGAATAAGGGGGTAGAAGTGGAAATGATAGACTTGAACAGAGACAATATAGAGAATAAAGTATCTTCCTAAAAGACAGCATGACAAGAAATATGAATGCGCTAAAAGACTAGATCCCACTAGCGATAGCCTTTGTGTTCAGCAGCATAACCAAGGAAACAACAAAGACGGGAACAGGGTTCAAGCTTAGTGTGTTTATAGGGTTGAAGAAGAACAAAATAGGCACAATCAAAAACTGAGAGAGCTGTAGTTTGGAGGTCTCAAGTGAAGACATTCATAAGGAAATACATTACCAAGAATAGAGGAAGGGAGACGATTGATAACATAGATAGTAGTAAGAGCATCTTCACCCCACATACGTTCAGGACAAGAAGAGGAAATGAGCATAGCTCGAATAGAGTCAAGAATATGTCCTTGCTTTCTTTTAGCACGACCATTTTGCTGAGATGTACTAGGACATGAAAACTTTGAAAGGGTTCCCTGTTTAATAAGAAAAGTGAGTAGTTTTGAATTATGATATTCTAAGGCATTATCACGATGAAAAACCTTAATTGTCTTTGAAAATTGAGTTTTAATCATAGTGGCAAAGGCAATGTACATTTAAGGAAGTTCATAACAATTTTCATTAAATATATCCAAGTGAAATGTGAATAGTCACTAATAAAAATCACAAAATATCGACAGCTCCCCACAGTGTGTGTAGGAGTTAGACCCCAAACATCAGAATGAACAAGATCAAAGGAGGAAACAAAAATGGAAGTACTTTTATTAAAAGATAAAGCAATTTGTTTAGCTGTTTGGCAAGATGTACATTGCAAAGATTCTTCTTTAATAGACCTTAAAACACCCTGAGAAATGAGATGACGTAATTTACTAAGAGAACTGTAACTAAGACGTTTATGCCACAGTTGATGAGAAAAAGTAGTAGAAGCAGCACAAATAGTTGACACATGAGGTGAAGGAACATGGAGGATAGCGAGCTCAAATAATCGTCTAACTTTACGAGCATTCCCAATGATCTGCCCCGTCTGTGGATCTTGCACAGAACAACCAGTAGAAGAAAAGGTAAGTATATAACCAAGGTTACACAATTAGCCAACAAAGATTAAATTAAAGTTTAATTTGGGAATAAGGTAAGTATCTAATACGGTAAGGGTAGGTAGGGAGATAGGACCCTTATGACTTACTTTCATAAGAGACTCATCAATAGTATGAATAGAATGAATGGTATCTCTAGAAGAAATAGAAGAGAATGTATAGGATGAGGAAGTCATATGATTACAACATGCAGAATTAAAATACCAATGATTATTACTCAGGGTAGTGGCTAAGGCAATAGAAGTATTACTAGATTGAGAAAGGACTTGTTTAAGAAGATACTCAAGATCAGTAGTAGAAAGAGAGATTTGGGAATCTGAGACATCATCGGCAACTGAAGCTGCAATCACAGGCTTGGAGGAGGAACTAGTACGAGGTTGAAACTTTCTCTGATAAGACCTTTGTGGATAAGTTGAGTTCTGTGGATGACTAGGGCATTGCTCAATCGAATATTCTGGAACTTTGTAGTATCTTCATACCTGAGAGGGGTAGGTAGGAGCAATATAACCCTTCTTTTTACAAGTGTGGCACTCTATAGTGGGGCATTCAACAAAAACATGACCAGGCTTATTACGACATCGACTATAGAATTTGCCCCTCTAATGAGTAACTGCAAAGGTTAAATCTGCTTTAGGTCAAAGAAGACCTAATCTAGTTTCTTCCAATTTCAAATGAGGAAATGCATCCTCAAGTGTGGGTAGAGGATCTTGATGTAGTAAGGAAGCTTGAACAGGCCCATAGTCATCAATGAGAGTCATAAAAAACTAGATGAGCTTGGTACGATCATCATACTCCTCATATAGTTTGACATTACTTTTGTGTTTCAGGGTTAGCTCACACAGAATCAGTTGATCCCAAATAGCTTCCATCCGAGCCACGAACTCATACACAGCTTGGCCAAGTTCTTGTTTCAGACTGTTGAGTTCCTTCAGCAGCTGGTATTAATGAGACAAATCAGAAATTGTATATCTATTTTTGGGATGATCCCATACCTCTTTGATAGTGTCAAAGTGTCCAAACTATAGGTGAATGCTAGGAGTGGAGGTGTTTTGGAACCAGGTGATAATATGATGATTTTTGATATCTCAATCTTCTAAATTTTCAGAATATTTCTCATCAGTGTCATCTTTAGCTTTGATAGGGTAAGAAATATCACCTGTGACATATTGTCAAAGTTTTTGGCCTTTCAAAAAGCCACGCATGGCCTCAACCCAATGGGTGTAGTTTGAACCATTGAGTAAAACTGGAATGGGCTGAACAACATCAGACTTTTCCACAGTAGCAGAGAAGAATAACAACAAAAAGTGCACTTTCGGGGCTGAATTGACATAAAAGAACCTAAAAAATAGAAATATATCATCGAAAAACCTTAAGAAGGGTTTGGTGCTATGTTAGCACTACACATCAGCACGTTGGATGATGTAACACCCTCCTTAGGGCGCCACACTTGATGTTATTTAATTACCAAATTACCCTTCAATTAGAAATCGTGCTTGTATTATAAATACGAGTTATAAAATTTCTTGATGATAATAAGATAAACTTAACAGAAAATAAAAACGTAACAACATTGTCACAAATAATTTACGTCATATATATACATACAAGCCTTTAGTACTGTCGTACTTAAATAATTTACAAACTAGACTTTCAAAATATTTAAACTTTAGACATTAACTTAAACTATTATATTGCCCAAGTCCTACTAGACAGCAGAACCCTAAGACGGGTCCTCTTCAGACTCCTCAGCATATAGGAATCCATCATGAGGTGCAGTCCTACGGACAGGTGTCCGAGCAGACGACACAATACTAATTGCACTGGGAGTAAGATAGTAAGCTCCCCAATACTGCCTAATGGATATTGGGAACTCTAGTTGTACATAAATATTGACAGAAAAGTAAGGGTGTTCTAAATGTTGCCTACTCAATCTAATATTTAGGTCTCCCATATAGTATATACTCTCTCTCTCTCTAAATCTATAGTCCATGCCTCATCTCCTCCAATAAATGTCAGCTTCAGGTAGCCAAGGAAACTAGGCATTTCCATCTCTTCAAAACTCGACATCCTCAGCAAGAATCTGCTCCTCCTCAACTTCCCGCTCTACCTCTTACTCGACGTCTTAACCAATATAAATATAATACAAAACATACATACAAAGAGGTGAGATCACCTACGCTAATACCAGTATGGTAGCAATGAAGATAAACACATACAATATCTCATACAACTATCATACCATAATTACAGTTATGCCACTAACATCATTATCATCACAAAACATATAATACACAATAATTACAATCATGTCATTATCAATAATCAAATAATCAATAAATCAATTATCATGAACAGAAATTACGATAATACCCTCAAGTACTATATGTATGCACACAGACTCAAATTCCTACCCCATGGAGCTACAACTCCGGTCGGAGAGAGTGATCGAAAAGATTTGTCGATACCAATATGCCTCGGACCACGTGCTCAGTCTTGCATATCCAGCATATACACGACAGTCTTTATCAGATCTTGATTAAGGATAGTGTCTCAGTTAGGATTACTGGTATGTTGCGTCGGTCTAACCTACGGCACAGAAGAGCTACCAACTGCCCATTGTAGGCAACCCGCACCCTAATGCCCCTAAAGTCAACTAATGACTTACACTACGCATATCGCACCCACTCAGGAGGTGTAGTCTCTCCTAGGCAACTAGCCTCATACAGTCCATCGGACCTTTCTAATGCATGCACTATGCACTATTCATAATTCTATTTCATATCACATATTCGGATCCCACACAATAATCTAATAATATTATTACCGTATTTCAATCGCGTAGTCATTTTTTTGCGTTTTCTCAATTGCGACTTAATTCTATCGCCTTTTTAAAATCGCGTAGCGATTTTTTAACATTTTCAAATCGCGTAAATATTTTTCTTACGTTTTAAATCAAAAATACTATTTTTCTCATTTTAATACTAAAATTAGCTTTATTTTCCATATTTGCACACCAGTCCCTCAAAAACTCATATTTATGAAATAGCCCTTCATAAAATTCATATTTATAAAATAGTCCCTCAAAAATTAATATTTACGAAATAGTCCCTCATAAAATTCATATTTATAAAATCATCCCTCTTTTATAAAATATTTACAATTTGACCCTTGAAAAATAATATTTACAATATGACCCCTCTAAAAATAAGTATTTATACAATGGCCCTTTATTTACATACTATTTACAATTTAGTCCCTCTTTTATAAAAATTTGCTG
Organism: Ormosia semicastrata; assembly: GCA_029884595.1. Classification (NCBI taxonomy): domain Eukaryota; kingdom Viridiplantae; phylum Streptophyta; class Magnoliopsida; order Fabales; family Fabaceae; genus Ormosia; species Ormosia semicastrata. The sequence goes on along the minus strand of JAQQTO010000047.1, from coordinate 12,113,560 downwards.
TATAATCCCTCTAAAAAGTCAGCAATTGTATTGTTTCTCAAAAATTATTATTTCTTTTCTTTAATTCTTACAAAAATTATTTTACTTTTTCATACTCAATTTTTTTCCAGATTCATTTAAATCGCTCAGTTCTCATTTTAATTCATCAGTGTAAGGACTTTGGTCCTTTTTCCATGGTGTGGCCGTAAGCCTTAGTACTCTTTGGAGTACTCATACAATCGATTCAACATGTTGTTCACATCCTAAAATTACACATACATTCTCATGCTTTCATAATTATACATACACACATAATATCAAAGCTTTAAGCATTTTATCACACATGCAAGCATAGAAACACAATCAAACACAACACAAACACAATCAAATAATCGGTGAAGAACCCTTATGAATTTTTCACCGTACAAAACCATCCTCACACCACCAAAACTTGGTTGGTGAGGTTAAATCTCCCTCTTACCTCTTGATGACAAGCTTTTCAAGTTCCTCTCCTTCTCCTTGTTTTCGTGTGGCTCACAAACAATTCCTAACAATTCTAAAATAATTAGTAAAATCACAAACAAAACTTAATAATAACAAACCATGGAACAAACATGGTTTAGAAAATCACAAACATGAATTTAAACCACAAAAACCAAAGTTTACCTCTAGGGAAGTAAGGTAGAAGTGGGATTTTGAAGCACTTAGAGTGTGATTTTGGGAAAACTTTCTAAATGGAAAGTGTTTAGAATGTTGTTTAGCTTTAGGAAATGATAAGAGTGAAAATCATAGGTGAGTGATGGTGTATTTGGGTAGTGAGGCCGAACCACTCAAGGAAAATGGTTGCTTGGTTCTTGGAATTTTTTTAGAGAAAAAGGAGCTAAGTCTTTGGTGAGAGAAAATGAAATTTGTGAGAGTGAAAATGGGTGGGCTACTGCCGTGAATGGGTAGGGAATTTTAGGAGATTTGCATGAAGAAAATATCCTATTTTGAGTGCACATGGGTTAACACATGGTATATGTCATTCACTTGACTTGCAAGGCTTTTTAGATTGTTCAAGAATCTTGTAGAACCTCCCCAAGCTGCTGCAAAAACCGTGGGGCTCAAGGGCATTTAGGGATTCAATTTTCTTTTAATTCAAGCCTAATTACTTGCTAATTAAATAGCTAATTAATTAGGTTTAGTTTCCTAACCAATCTTAATTAATTATCCTATTACATAACTAATTAATTAGTCATATAATTACATATATTATAACCTCTAATTAAAATTAGGATATCTAATTAAGAATTAAATTATAACAAATTAACAATTAGATTAGTTTACTTAGCTTGTTAATTAGGCCATTAGATTAATCAAATTAAGTTTAATTAGTTACTAATCAAATTCAAGTCACTATTATTGACTTAATCTTAGCCATTGAATTTAACTTGGTTTCCTATCCATTGATCTCATCTACGGTGGATATTACTTAGTGGTTTTATCAGGATTCGTTTTACACCATTGATCGAATCAATGGTTAGGATCAAAAGCATCTAAATTATGCTTTTCATCCAAGGGTCCATATTGAAGTCTATGCTTCTTTATTTGACTTCATCCTATTGGTTTAAAATAGTCAAGCCACCTATTTTGACTGATTCTTATTGGTTCAGAATTTTGTCCAGTCAGAATCGTTGACTGTTACATTAAACGCGGGCCCCACAAACTTTTTCGGGTCCACAAGCAGATTTTTTACTATTTTTAAGACAGTAGGTACTATTGAATAAAATAATATTATAATAATATAAAATTATTTTATTACACGTTAAATCTTAAAAATTATAAGATTAATATATATATTAATCAATTGGGTTTAGTAAGATCCCCACTCTAATTAATTAAAATAAGATTTTTTCGGGTCAGAAAATTATTATTTTCTTGACTCGAAGCAAATCACACAAAATGATAAAAAATGATCTCAGAACAGTCAAACTATTTTTGCAACACACAGAAGATACAAAACAGCGTAATTCTGTTATTACTATTAACATAGTCAAAATTTGGGGTGTTACAACTCTCCCCCTCTAAAAATAAGTTTTGTCCTCGAAACTTGACACATTCAAAATAAAAATGGATACTGCTCTCTTATCTTCTCTTCCAACCCTCATGTGGCTTCACCACTTACATCGTTCCATACCACTTTAACTAATGTAATATCCTTTCCTCGAAGCTGCTTTATCCTTCGATCTTCAATCTTGACTGGAAACGTCTCATAGATCAAGTTTTCCTTTAGTTGCACGGTGTCTGGCTCAATAACATGAGTTGGATCAGAAATATATTTCCTTAGTTGTGATACATGAAATACATTATGAAGATTTGATAAGAACGGTGGTAGTGCAATCTGATAAGCTACCGGACCTATCGACGGAGTATTTGATATGGTCCAATAAACTTCGGAGTGAGCTTCCTCGACTTGATTACTCGTCTAACTCCAGTCATAGGCGTCACACGTAGAAATACATGGTCACCTTCTTCAAATTCAAGCGGTCTTTGTCTTTTATCTGCATAACTCTTTTTCCGCGTCTGAGTTGTCATCATCTTGTCTTGGATCATCTTCACTTTCTCAGTAGTCTGCTATACAAATTCAGGTCCTACCACAGTACTTTCACCATCATGGTACCAACACAACAGTGTTCTACATCTTTTCCCATATAATGCCTCATAGGGTGCCATCCCTATACTCGAATGGAAACTATTGTTGTAGGTGAACTCTATCAACGGTAGAAATTCATCCCAACAACTAGTTTGCTCTAGAACACAAGCCCTCAACAAGTTCTCCAATGACTGAATCGTTTTTTCTGACTGACCATCTGTTTGTGGATGATAAGCAGAACTCAAACGTAACTTTGTTCCCATCGCTTCTTGCAAACTATTCCAGAATCTCGATGTAAATCGCGGATCTCGATTAGAAATTATACTGGATGGTACACCAAGAAGTCTAACAATTTCATTGATGTAAACTTGAGCCAACTTCTCCATTGAGTACTTAATATTAATCGGTAAAAAGTGCGCCGACTTTGTAAGCCGATCAATAATTACCCATATAGAATCGTGACTCTTTCGAGTTTTCAGTAGTCCCGTGACGAAATCCATTGCTATGTCATCCCATTTCCACTCAGGAATAGGCAAAGGTTGCAACATTCCTGATGGTCTCTGATGTTCCACTTTGGCCTTCTGACAAATCAAACAGGATGATACATATTCTGCTACATCCCTCTTCATTCCTTACCACTAATAAAGCTGTTTCAAATCTTGGTACATCTTCGTGGCTCCTGGATGCATACTCAACTTACTTCTATGAGCTTCATCCAAAATCGATCTCCTCAATTCTAAATCGTTTGGTACACAAACTCTTCCTTTGAACTTCAAAATTCCATCAACACCTTCGCTGAATTCCAATTTTACTCCTTGACTTCTTGCTTCCTTTGCTTCTTGCAAATACTGATCACTGTTTTGCCTTTCTCGTATTCTATCCATTAAGTCATTAGAAATAATGATCATGTTCAAACATATCTTCCCCGGTGTCAACTTTACAGATAATCGTATATCCCAAAACTCTTCTATCAATTCTTTCTCCTTCATCATCATAACAGAAGCATTAAGCACTTTCCTACTTAAGGCATCCGCTATGACATTCGCCTTCCCGGGATGATACTGTAATTGAAAGTCATAGTCTTTCAGAAACTCTAGCCAACGCCTTTGTCTCATGTTCAACTCTTTCTGGTCAAACAGATACTTCAAACTTTTATAGTCACTGAAAACAGTGAACGTTGCCCCATAGAGAAAATGTCTCCATACCTTCAATCCAAACACTACTGCTGCCAACTCCAAGTCATGAGTAGGATAATTCCTCTCATGCACTTTCAACTGCCTCGACGCATATGCTACAACCTTACAGTTCTGCATAAGTACACAACCTAACCCTTGATACGAAGCATCACAATATACCTCGAAAGGTTCATTAGGATCAGGCAGAATCAAAATCGGTGAAGTAGTCAGTCGTCGTTTCAACTCCTGAAAACTTTCCTCACATGCTTCAGTCCATGTAAACGGTTGATTCTTTCGTGTAAGTTGGGTAAGAGGTCTTGCAATCTTCGAAAACCCCTCTATGAATCATCGATAGTAACTGGCCAATCTAATGAAACTACGGATTTTCGATACAGTCTTCGGTCTCTCCCATTCAACAACTGTCTCCACCTTTGAAGCATCAACTTCAATTCCATCCGCCGATATGACATGCCCCAAAAATTGTACTTCGCTCAACCAAAATTCACATTTGGACAACTTGGCATACAACTTATTCTCCTTCAAAATCTGGAGAACCACCCTGAGATGTTCAGCATGCTCCTCCTGACTTCAAGAATAAATCAAGATGTCATCGATAAAGACAACAATAAACTTATCCAAGTATAAACGAAAAATTCGGTTCATGAAGTCCATAAATATCGCAGGTGCATTAGTCACACCAAAAGGCATCACTTGATACTCATAATGCCCATATCGTATCTGAAACGCAGTCTTTGGGATATCCTCCACCTTCACACGTATCTGGTGATAACCAGAACGTAAGTCGATCTTCGAAAATATTGCGGCTCCTCGCAGTTGGTCCATCAGATCATCGATTCTTGGTAGTTGATATTTGTTCTTGATTGTAATTTTGTTCAATTGTCGGTAGTCTACACGTAGACGAGAAGTCCCATCCTTCTTCTTTACCAACAATACTGGAGCTCCCCAAGATGATACACTTGGTCTCACAAATTGCTTCTCCAACAAATCCTCCAACTGCTTCTTAAGTTCTGCCAACTCTACTGGCGATATCCGATAAGGCGCCATAGATATAGGTCCAGCTCCAAGTACTAAATCAATAGAGAATTCGATCTCTCTTTTTGGCGGTATTCCAGGTATATCTTCAGGAAACACTTTCGGAAACTCATTCACTACAAAAATATCCTTCAGAACGTCTTCACCTTGAACCTCCAAAGAAGACATCAACAAGTACCCTTGATCTCCTTCCTTCAAACAGGCTTCTACTTGAGTAGCTGTTAGGAATCTAGAATCTTTAACCTCAGGAAAAACTAATGTCTTACTAGCACAGTCTATCAAGATATGGTTGGAAGACAACCAATCCATTCCTAAGATTACATTAATCTTAGAAAGAGGTAAACAGATCAAATCCACATGAAAGATCCTATCTCTAACAGATACAGGGCAATTCAAGCATACTTTTGTAGTTATCACAGGCTTATTAGTAGGAGTACTAACACTCAAATCATACGGCAATGTAGTCACAGTTAATCCCAAATGGTCCATACAATCACATGCAATGAAAGAATGCGTTGCTCCCGAATCATATAATACTGTTAAAGGATTACCTTCAATAGCACACTCCTCCATTATCAAGTCCTCGGATTTAGCGGCTGCCTCCCCGCTCATAGTATACACTCGACCATCCACCTGTGGCCTTGCAGTGCGAACACTGCCCACTGATGGCTCCATTTTTTGCTAATCACACTCTCTAGAGAAATGTCCTGGCTTCCCACATCGATAATAAATCACCCCCTTATGCTGACAGTCCCTGGTGAGATGTCCTTTCCCACACTTAAAACATTTAAGTGCAGAAGTTCCAGTTGAAACTGCCCTACTACCACTTGAACTTCCTCCAAATGATTGTTGCCGATTCTGACTTACTACTGGTTTAGTATATGGTTTCTGTTAGTAACAGTTGCCACCGCTACTCTTCCCCCTTTGAAGCTGTGCTGGTCCAAAATTCTTATTTCTAGCCTCTCTCAGATGATCAATCTCCTCGACCTTTCGGCACTTATCTAGCAATACCAGAAACTGATCGATATCAACTGTTGCTAAAGCTCGCTTGATGTCAAGCCTCAGCCCCTCTTTGAACTTCCTACACTTCCACTCCTCATCTGGATGCATCTGGAAGTACCTCAAAAACTTAGACAAGCTTTCGAACCTTGTCACATACTCACTAACAGTCATCGCCCCTTGCCTCAGACTAAGGAATTCCATCTCCTTAGCATGTCGAACACTGGCTGGGAAATACTTTCCCAGAAACTTCTGCCTAAAAAGATGCCATGTCACAACTCTCCCTTCAGCTTGAATTAATATGCGGGCTCTTGCCCACTAAGCTTCTCCATCACCGACTAGCACAAACGTGGCGAAAGTAAGCTTCTGCTCATCAGTACATCCCATGCCTTCAAATATCTTCTCTAGTTCCTTAATCCACAGATCAGCCTTCTATGGATCAAACTCTCCATGAAATTTCGGTGGGTTGTTCCTCCAAAATTCCGACAAGCTATGAGCATCATCATTTGCTCTTTGATTCTGCTGTGCAACAACCTCAGCCATTCGTTGTATTCTTACTACAACTGTAGCCATATTCTGAATGTCGTCGCCGACATTTCCAACTGCTGCCCTCGCATTCATGCGTCCTCTTCCACGTCCAGCCATTTCGTTCTATCTATCAGACTGAACAACACAAAGAAAAGTGAGGGTCAGTCTTCAAATAATATTGTTTTTCTTTCGGAAAACAACTACAGAGAATCACACAACTTAGACAAGACAGACCTAACCACAAACCCAAAAGACTCTAACTTGGGCTCTGATACCAACTAATGTAACACCCTCCTTAGGGCGCCACACTTGATGTTACTTAATTACCAAATTACCTTTCAATTAGAAATCGTGCTTGTATTATAAATACGAGTTATAAAATTTCTTGATGATAATAAGATAAACTTAACATAAAATAAAAACATAACAACATTGTCACAAATAATTTACATCATATATATACATACAAGCCTTTAGTATTGTCGTACTTAAATATTTTACAAACTAGACTTTCAAAATATTTAAAACTTTAGACTTTAACTTAAACTATTATATTGCCCAAGTCCTACTAGACAGCAGAACCCTCAGACAGGTCCTCCTCAGACTCCTCAGCATATAGGAATCCATCATGAGGTGCAGTCCTACGGACAGGTGTCCGAGTAGATGACACAATACTAATCGTACTAGGAGTACGATAGTAAGCTCCCAATACTGCCTAATAGATATTGGGAACTCTAGTTGTACATAAATATTGACAGAAAAGTAAGGTGTCCTAAATGTTGCCTACTCAATCTAATATTTAGGTCTCCCATATAGTATATACTCTCTCTCTAAATCTACAGTCCATGCCTCATCTCCTCTAATAAATGTCAGCTTCAGGTAGCAAGGAAACTAGGCATCTCCATCTCTTCAAAACTCGACGTCCTCAGCAGGAATCTGCTCCTCCTCAACTTCCCGCTCTACCTCTTGCTCGACGTCTTAACCAATATAAATATAATACAGAACATACATACAAAGAGGTGAGATCACTTACGCCAATACTAGTATGGTAGCAATGAAGATAAACACATACAATATCTCATACAACTATCATACCATAATTACAGTTATGCCACTAACATCATTATCATCACAAAACATGTAATACACAATAATTACAATCATGCCATTATCAATAATCAAATAATCAATAAATCAATTAGCATGAGCAGAAATTACGATAATACCCTTAAGTACTATATATATGCACACAGACTCAATTTCCCACTCCATGGAGCTACAACTCAGGTCGGAGAGAGTGATCGAAAAGATTTATCGGTACCAACATGCCTCGGACCACGTGCTTAGTCTTGCATATCCAGCATATACACGACAGTCTTTATCAGATCTTGATTAAGGATAGTGTCTCAGTTAGGATCATTGGTGTGTTGCGTCGGTCTAACCTACGGCACAGAAGAGCTACCAACAGCCCATTGTAGGCAACCCGCACCCCAATGCCCCCAAAGTCAACTAGTGACTTACACTACGCATATCGCACTCACTCAGGAGGTGTAGTCTCTCCTAGGCAACTAGCCTCATACAGTCCATCAGACCTTTCTAATGCATGTATGTACTATGCACTATTCACAATTCTATTTCATATCACATATTCGGATCCCACACAATAATCTAACAGTATAATTACTGTATTTCAATCGCGTAATCATATTTTCGTGTTTTCTCATTTGCGACTAAATTCTGTCACCTTTTTAAAATCGCGTAGTGATTTTTCAACATTTTCAAATCGCGTAAATATTTTTCTTACGTTTTAAATCAAAAATACTATTTTCTCATTTTAATACTAAAATTAGCTTTATTTTCCATATTTGCACACTAGTCTCTCAAAAACTCATTTTATGAAATAGCCCCTCATAAAATTCATATTTACAAAATAGTCCCTCAAAAATTAATATTTACAAAATAGTCCCTAATAAAATTCATATTTATAAAATTGTCCTCTTTTATAAAAGATTTACAATTTGACCCCTTAAAAAATAATATTTGCAATATGACCCCTCTAAAAATAAGTATTTATACAATGGCCATTTATTTACATACTATTTATAATTTAGTCCCTCTTTTATAAAAATTTGTGGTATAACCCCTCTAAAAAGTCAGTAATTGTATTGTTTCTCAAAAATTATTATCTCTTTTCTTTAATTCTTACAAAAATTATTTTACTTTTCCATACTCAATTTTTTTCTAAATTCATTTAAATCGCTCAGTTCTTATTTTAATTAATCAAGTAAGGACTTTGATCCTTTTTCCATGGAATGGTCAGTAAGCCTCAAGTACTTTTGGAGTACTCATACAATCGATTCATCATGTTGTTCACATCCTAAAATTACACATACATTCTCATGCTTTCATAATTATACATACACACATAATATCAAAGCTTTAAGCATTTTATCACACATGCAAGGATAGAAACACAATCAAACACAACACAAACACAATCAAATAATCGGTGAAGAACCCTTATGGATTTTTCACCGTACAAAACCATCCTCACACCACCAAAACTTGGTTGGTGAGGTTAAATCTCCCTCTTAACTCTTGAAGACAAGCTTTTCAAGCTCCTCTCCTTTTCCTTGTTTTCGTGTGGCTCACAAACAATTCCTAACAATTCTAAAACAATTAGTAAAATCACAAACAAAGCTTAATAATAACAAATCATGGAACAAACATGGTTTAGAAAATCACAAACATGAATTTAAACCACAAAAACCAAAGTTTACCTCTAGGGAAGTAAGGTAGAAGTGGGATTTTGAAGCACTTAGAGTGTGATTTTTGGAAAACTTTCTAAATGGAAAGTGTTTAGAATGTTGTTTAGCTTTAGGAAATGATGATAGTGAAAATTATAGGTGAGTGACGGTGTATTTGGGTAGTGAGGCCGAACCACTCAAGGAAAATGGAAGGAAAATGGTTGCTTGGTTCTTGGAATTTTTTTAGAGAAAAAGGAGCTAAGTCTTTGGTGAGAGAAAATGAAATTTGTGAGAGTGAAAATGGGTGGGCTGCTGCCGTGAATGGGTAGGGAATTTTAGGAGATTTGGATGAAGAAAATATCCTATTTTGAGTGCACATGGGTTAGCACATGGCATATGTCATTCACTTGACTTGCAAGGCTTTTTAGATTGTTCTAGAATCATGTAAAACCTCCCCAAGCTGCTGCAAAAACCGTGGGGCTCAAGGGCATTTAGGGATTCAATTTTCTTTTAATTCAAGCCTAATTACTTGCTAATTAAATAGCTAATTAATTAGGTTTAGTTTCCTAACCAATCTTAATTAATTATCCTATTACATAACTAATTAATTAGTCATATAATTACATATATTATAACCTCTAATTAAAATTAGGATATCTAATTAAGAATTAAATTATAACAAATTAACAATTAGATTAGTTTACTTAGCTTGTTAATTAGGCCATTAGATTAATCAAATTAGGTTTAATTAGTTACTAATCAAATTCAAGCCACTATTGTTGACTTCATCTTAGCCATTGGATTCAACTTAGTTTCCTATCCATTGATCTCATCTACGGTGGATATTACTTAGTGGTTTTATCAGGATTCATTTTACACCATTGATCGGATCAACGGTTAGGATCAAAAGCATCTAAATTATGCTTTTCATCCAAGGGTCCATATTGAAGTTTATGCTTCTTTATTTGACTTCATCCTATTGGTTTAAAATAGTCAAGCCACCTATTTTGACTGATTCTTATTGGTTCAGAATTCTGTCCAGTCAGAATCGTTGACTGTTACATTAAACACGAGCCCCACGAACTTTTTCGGATCCACAAGCAGATTTTCTACTATTTTTAAGACAAGAGGTGATTATTGAATAAAATAATATTATAATAATATAAAATTATTTTATTGCACAGTTAAATCCTAAAAATTATAAGATTAATATATATATCAATCAGAATTGGGTTTAGTAAGATCCCCACTCCAATTAATTAAAATAAGATTTTTTCGGGTCAGAAAATTATTATTTTCTTGACTCGAAGCAAATCACACAAAATGATCAAAAATGATCTCAGAACAGTCAAACTATTTTTATAACACACAGAAAATACAAAACATCGTAATTCTGCTATTACTATTAACATAGTCAGAATTTGGGGTGTTACAGATGACACGTTAGCTAGATGAACCAGGTTAGCAAGCCACATCAGTGCTTGCGCCATGTTAGTGGGTTGTGAGTCAACAGAACCTGGTCGAGGGTCAATAGATCACTTATGCTAGATCTAGCGCGTGAGATACACGCGCAGAAGGAGAAGGTGGCGCGTGTGGTGGCGATTGGAGGTGAAATTTTGGTGGTCAGTAGATCGGTGGACGACAGCTCCAACGGTGTCAGCGGTGTCAAAAATGAAGGTTCGGGGAGTGATGAACTGAAATGGCAGCGGTGAAGTATTTCAGGGATCTAGAATGTTGTCTGAATAGAGATTTGAAACAATGTCTGGAGGTTAGAAACGATGTCTGAATGGAAGTTTGGAGCAATGTCTGAACAGAGATCTAGAATGGTGTTTGAAACTGAGTTTGGAATCTAAGACGAAATCTAAAACGAAGTCTGGAGTTTAGAGTTTGGAATTTAGGATTGGACCGAGAGTCCAGACTCTTTGATACCAAGTTAGAAACAGAAATTAGGAGATAAATATTAATAATTTGTATATAATTTTGAACAAATAAATATAAGAAGACAAATTTTTATTTATACAAGAAAGTTATTGTATAAAAAAATAATAAAATATAATTATGTATTAAATTAATTTAATTCTATACTAAATCAATTACAATCATCTTAAAATCAATTAAGATTAATTATAATCTCAATTATAATTAATCACATTAACAACAAAAAATCCCACAACTCTCGTCAAGAAAAGAATCACCGGTAAAGCAGAAAAAGAAGTACCTCAACAAAGAAGTACAGTACTATATATATCATGTCATAGCAAAGTGTTGTTGGGTTTAGGGAGGAATCGACATTTTCAGTTTAGGTTGTTTGCTTTTTTCTGCAAACAAAAAATGAAAAGATGAACCACCAAAGAATCGAAATGAATCAATGGAAATGAGGATCGAGAGTCGTATATAAAACATGGAAATAGTATGAATGAAAAGAAAAATTAATCAGAATAGAAAAAACTAAAAAGAAACCGTGGACACCAAGTAACAGCAACCTTAGTTGTAGATATGATGGAAGAACACAATAGCAGCAATGTTGAAAAGAACCACGAAGAGACAGAGAGACCGAGATTGAAAGGGAAAGACGCCGAGTGAAGTTACAGCAATCGAGGAAGAACAGAGCAATGGAGATATTGACAATACCTTGAGTGCAGAGAAACCCAAATAGATAAAGAAGGAGAAATACATAATGGAGATATTGATAGAAGCGTGCAGTAAACAGGGAAGGAAAAGAAACACGGAATGAAGAGCAATCCAGATAATGTGAACAAGGTTGAATTTTAAAAGTCACGACCTTGAGTGGGATTGAGTGCAGATTTTCATTAATTTGTTAACAGATATGTGTAGTATTTGAAAAGTATCAATTTATTAAGATAGATGTATAGGAAATTTAAAATTGGCTAAGTCGGATAATAAATGGTTGAAGTAAAAAATCTGAGAAATAAAAAGAAATAGGTTCTATTACCAAACTAACTCTAGTTTGGACGGAAAAAATTACTGCTAGACAACACCAGATTTAATTACTTTTATTTATAAAAGATATTAGATCCTATAAATCAAGACCCATTAGAGATGATACACTCTATCTCTTTATATTTAGTATTATTATATCTATCCTAAAAGCTAACAAGTAAAAAATGATCTATTAGTAAAAATAAAAAAAATGTGAAAAAAAACCTAAGACTTGCATCTATTTGCAGGAACTATATTTTAAATACAACACCCTAATGCATAATTCAGTTCTCAACACATTCACAATTAAACAACTTTAGACATAATTTTCATCTACTACTGAGCGTGTAAATCAGCTGGCAGGGATTGTTCTAGCTTAACCAAGGGTCTCAGATTCGAATCTTGAGTGTACAGCTGCGTTAAAACTCGGTTGGGAGAGCTTTGCCATCCTACGGAGTCCTGCCCGGCTTGGGAGATTAGTCTCTCACCTTCGAGTTTGGGGGACACTTTGGGAAACAAAAAAAAAAAGACATAATTTTCATCTACTTGATTATAAGAGGCTTCATGGTTTATGATATGCATCCTTGACATAATCAAATGCTAATTTCATCCATATGTTAATTTCTTTTTTTTTTTTTGATATTTTGCATTGGTCTGCGACCTAGGGATAACAGTCTCAAAGCATCATGATAACACTAACGTACCTCTGCTTGGTTAGCATGTATTGTTTCCACATTTTCTTCATCAATTGGCAACTTCATTGTCAAGTGAGTGGTAGATACAATCACCCATAGCTTGTTCAATGATGAGTGTCTAAGGATAGCGTTGTACGGTGCTTGGTAGCAAATGACCATGAATTTGATATTGATTTCTATTTTCCAGCAAAAGTTATCCAAAGCTCAATGTAGCCCTTGACCTTCACTTGTTCTCCTAAAAACCCGATCAAATTACCACCAAATAGTTTTAGGTAGAATTCAGGAATTCTTAGCTTTCTAAAAGCATCATCATACAAGATATCAGTTAAGCTTCCTTGGTCGACCAACACTCATCTTATATGAAAATTTGCCAAAGTAATAGTGATAACCATCGGATCATCCTGGTTTCGATTCACTCCCTAGAAGTCATCCTCTGTGAAGATCAATTGTGGCACCTTCTTGTCAGTCCTCAGTCGAGGTTGGTGTTCCACAGCCATTATAGACTTAACCACCCTCAAGTGTCTTTTTCTTGCATTGGCTGATTCTCCTCCACCTGTGAATCCTCTCAATATTGTGTTAATGACTCCTCTGGCTCTAGCTTGGGTTTTGGCTAGGTTCTTGCTTTCCTTCGTATTCTATTGTACTTGTCTTTGGTCTTGGAGTCATGGTTAGTTGTGGGTTACCTGATTTCTATTTTATCCCCTTTCATTACTTCTTTCCCTCATTCTGGTCAAATACTTATCCAACATTCCTTTCCTTGTAAGGTCTTCTAGCACATCTATTAGGCCAAGGTATAGTTGTTTGTTGTGTGTCCATAAGCCCGAAGAAACTTATACCATTGCAACTGATCAATTTTGGATGGCTAATGGGTAAGTGCTGGTGGAAAGCATATTAGGCTGGCATTATATCTGTGAGCTCTCTGTTGTTTCTCATACTTTGGTGGCATCTTCAACATTGATATACTTTGAGGATATTTGGGTTAATCAGGGGTCGTTTTGCTAAGCAGTCAGCAAAAGGCCTGTGGCGCAGTCCTGTTAGAATTACATGGAGTGCTACAACTAGGTTCAAGCCGTTGATTTGTAAGGATTCTCGATTAAATCAGGTCATGAAATCTCTCAAAGGTTCTCTCAACTCCTATTTGAAGTTTATCAAGCTGGTTGAGGTTTTTTGGTGAGCTCGACTGGTAGCGAAATGGGTGAGTAAACAATTTGAAAGCTTGGTGAAATCATTGATCGATAGGAGAGGGAGTGATGAAAACCATTGTAAAGAAGATCACTTCAAGGTATTTGGAAAGGGTCGACACCTGATGGGATCTAACTCTCTTGCCAACAACACTGCAGAGTTAAAAGCCTCTAAGTGCTCCTATGGATAGATTGTTCCGTCATAGGTATCTTTGATGGCAAGAGGATGGAAATTTACTTGCAGAGGCACAAACATGATGAACTCAGAAAAAGGATGTTCGAGGTTAGTTTGAATTAATGGTGGTGGTGGTGGTGGTGGTGGTGGCATGGTATTGTTTAGGCTTGAAATTGCTGTTAGGGAATTCTGTGGTTGGGTGGAGTCTCCCTGAGTTGTGACTTTCCTCCTCCTAACTACCAAACTGAATCTCCAGCTATTGTAGACGTTGCTTAAGTCGTTGCATCTCTTAAGCAGCATTTTCTTCATTCACATTCTCCTCTTGATTCCGTGGCTAGGGCCTGGCTGATTGTTCTCCATGTTAAGGCCGGTTGTGGTGGTGATCTTAGCATCGTTGGTGGCACGACTTCTGGTTACAACCATGAGTGGTGGTTTGGTGCATTTTTGGAGTGATAGTTAGTGTTTGGGGATTTTGGGTATGGAAAGAAAAGGAGAAATAGGAAAACTATTTTACCATATTTCCACAGATGTTGCAGTGTTCCTTCTTGTCTCTTGGATGGCGATTAGGGTGGCTATTGAGCTAGCTGGTGAGCCTCCAAGTGGGTCGGACCTGTCTAGTAGGGGTACTTACAAGCCCTCCAATGCTCAAGTCAATAAGTATTCAAAGATGTAATAGAGAGAGAAATAGAAAGAGTAGAAAGAGAAAGAAAAGAACCATTAATGACATAAGAACAATGCCTATTTATTGGAATACAAGGTGGGGTGCATATTGTACCCTAGGATTCAGAGTCGACGATTGGAAAGAGAACTCTCTACAGAGGTGATGAGACGTGGCTTGGCCGTTATTAGATATTTTAGGGGGTGATGTTGACAGTTGTGGGTGGTTAGAGGTGGGTCAATAAACAAGTTGGGTAAATGCATGGTTTTAAATTACAGTTACGGTCGCGGTTGCGATTAATGCGATCACAATTGTGGTCGCGATGTGGTTGTTGAGACCACAAAAATCGTAATATTGAGGCTGCAATTGCGGTTGCGGACCGCAATTCAAAACCATGAGTAAATGGTTATAGATCGAATTGGGATACTTAGGTTAAGGACTAATGGTTTTTGGTGGGTCAGGTTGAGTTAAGGACCGGGTCTAATTGTTCATTGGGAAGTGGGTCAAGATGATCTTGTTGGCTTTATGAGGTGGTTGCTTTGGGCTTGGGCTACATCCAATTATTCTAGTGTGGTCCAGCCTTCAATTGATTTCCTGTCAAGATTGATACTTGCTGCTCTTGATAGCCTTCTTCTACAAGATCCCATAGGTCTTGAGAAATGAATAAAGTGTTCATTTGGCTACTCCAATAGTCATAGTGTTCACCATCAAAGATGGGGACTTGGCTTGGTGTGTATTGAAAAAGGGTGATAGAACTTGGATATAAAGCCATATAGTTCTTAGTTAGCGATGAGATCAAATGAGCATCCAAGTTCAGATACCACTATTGTATAACAAAAGTATGGTGGGCAAAGGAGTCTTGAGGGAATTTCTAATCTTATTATGGTGTAATCTTTCTTGGTCATACAAACTCTTATACATCTACCTCTATTTATAGAAGATTGGACATGAGTTACAATGCATAGGAAATTACAAGATTAATTTAATAACACATCTGATTTGTGAGTTCATGAATGCCTACATTCATGTATATATATGCCTAAGTTCATATATAACTAGGTTCATGTATGCATACTTTAAGGTTAGACTTGAATCACTTATTGCAATCATAAATTCCTACAATTTTCTGCATTACAAATTTTTAACAGACTCTGACAATTTCCCAACATCAGTAAATGCTCCTGCTGAACCTGTCAGTTCCCCATCTAATCTCCCAAACCTAATACCCTATTGGAACTACTAGACATCAAGACATAAATATGAAACAATATACATATTCATATTCCAAGCTAAGTAGAAAAATAATATAGGCGAATTAATGATGATGTTGTACAGAGTTAAGAGGTTTCGGAATGAAAAAGAAGAAGCATCTTAAAAGATAGAAATTATTACAAAACAATTGGGACAGTTAACTCAAGAAATAGGGTTCTCTTTCAATATCCCTTTCCCCAGTTCCATCTTCAGGTCTTCTAGCATTCTCATCAGGTTTCCTGATTTTGAAAGTCATCAAATCACTCTGTCAAAAGAGAGCTCTACCTATCTTTTTTGTATTAATAAAAATATAAATATAAGGAAATTAAATAAAAATATGCTTATAATCTTACAAAGTTTTGCACAAATCTGGTAATTACCATCAACCATTAACTGCTTTCCATATTCTTTCCATTTACTAATTCATTCACATTAACCATAGATTGCTCTTCTTCTCAAGTGTTTGCTGGTGTTGGTGTCACTTGAAACTGTTCCATTGCACCAAGTTGAGCCATAAGGAGCCACACATGAGTGAGAAACTCACCCCCTTTTCTGAGCTGTTGGGCATGCTGATCAACCCTACAGTGAGTGGCAGCGTAACCAAGTATCTCTATCCATACAGCCTCCAAGAATTCCCACCTTTGCTTAGTTTCCATTTCATTGATAAGTGAGCGTGCAAGCCTACATGCATCAAGTAAAACAGAGTTGGATCGGCTTCTTCTCACTGCATTTGGGTTAACTTGCAACAACTTTTGATAAGCTTCTAAAGAAATTTCTGTTTTTGATTGATGGAAAATTTCCACGGTTTCTAAAAAAGTGTCACGGAAGGTGATCAGCCCCCTTCCTATTGGCAACATGTGTCGTTGCTTGACAAGAAGGTACAACATATACTCAGATAGAGTCTTGCTAGTTCCCACCTTAGATTCAACCATGTCAAGATGTTCTTGAATATCATCACTACCATAGTAGCACAAGTTTGTCGCGATGTGCCACGCGAGAATGCTTTGGTGAAATTCAAGCATTATGGTCCACTCTATGGACTTGAGATTATGTGCTTCAATGGCAACATGCACCCCGCACTGAATTGAGCAACGCCCCTCCATGGCTGACTCTGATTTGTGTAAGAAGTGTTTGAATATATTTTCTATCAAATTTTCATTGATTTCACAAAGATCTGTATCCAGCAGTATTTTGAAGTCATCGAACTTCCCATAAATATCTTTACATATCAGGTAGGGGTGGGGCCGTAATAAGTTGCATTTTCTTATGACTTGCGGTTGCTTTTGGTTAAAAGATTCAACAGCACGTCTGTATCGACGTGACATTCGAGAACGGTGACGTGTTTCGCTATTCCAGTATGAGTAAGCATTCATATGAATGGTACAGATCTCTTGGAAGTGATGTCCATGTATCAATGCCCACGTAATGACTGTATCTATCTTTGATAGCCCATGCATTTCATGTTCCCAATATTTTGTCGAGTAATAGAACACCATCATGGTGATAATCGAAGTGCAGAATGCCAAGAAAGTACCCGAATGACAAGACATTACGTATGCCTTGGTGTAGAAAACATCGTAGGCATACCCAAGTTGCTCCTTCACACGCTTAAAAGCATCTTTAGAACCCAATCGCCAAAACGAGGACTGCTCTCTACGAAGGTCCTCAGGGCTCAAGACATGATCCACGAAGAGACACATAAAGAAGCGCATGAAATTTTGAAACATAACTCGAGGTTTCCTTTCCAAAGCAGTTGGTATTTTGTTCTTTCTCTCAGGTTCTAGAGGAGGAAATAAATGATGACGATTGTCAATGCTTGAATAGTATAAGGCCCAAGTCCTCTCACCACATTTGATGAATCCAATTACAAGCATGCATATGCTTAAGTATGAGAACCTACTTGTTCTCCAAGCCAAAAGGATTATATAAAAAACCCTAATTGTTTGGACTATCCATAGAATCAATGTCCTACGCCATAGAGCATTGTCCTCCAGTGCCTCAGCTGTAATGGTTGGTGGACCCCCAAGATGTACTAGCAAATATGTACCCCAAAATGCTAAGAGCACCATATCATTCTCAAATTCTCCGAAGCTTCCAACTGGGTCTCCAATCT
The DNA here is from genome assembly GCA_029884595.1 of Ormosia semicastrata. Taxonomy (NCBI): domain Eukaryota; kingdom Viridiplantae; phylum Streptophyta; class Magnoliopsida; order Fabales; family Fabaceae; genus Ormosia; species Ormosia semicastrata. Next base: position 12,095,434 of record JAQQTO010000047.1, on the reverse strand, counting down.
TAGTAGAGATAACACCTAGTGCAAAATTTGACACCCAATCTGACATCAAATAGGCTGCCCAAACAAGTGAGTTGCGAGTATCAGTGTATTTTCTAGATTTTCCGTAGGTGAGGAGTATAAGTTGACAAAGAAGACTACTTAGAACAGATACTCGTAGATTCCATTTGCCCCATACTTCACGCATCGAGTATGGAACTACTTGAATAAGCCTTCGCCGCTCGGTCGATATCAAGACACTTAGACCTGATATATAAAATCAAACAAAAATGATCAGAAAAAACAAAGACATATACTTTTATTCAATTAGTGTCATTTCATTATTTATCATATTCAGGATGGTGTTGCCATAAAAAACGACTATATATAGGAGTCCAAGATATATGGCAAACTTACTCAGTGATAGCATGGATGCCATTTCGCCTTCACACTTAATTTCCCACTTGTGAAGTGAGGTGGTACTGAGAAGTTGAGGCGCTTGTTTACTTTTTAAACTTCAAAGACAATTCTGACACCCCGAAATAATTCCGTCTGATAAATGATAAAATAAAAACAAATTTACAATTCCCTGCAATTAGATGTTACTGTTTAATTCTTGAACATTTTGCTGCCAACATACCATTCAAAATCAACATTTGGAGGGCTCACTCTCTTTGTTTATTACATAGCGGGCCGTATGTAAATCAAAGAGCAATAATGTACGTCTAGCTAGTTAACATATATTTGTCCTTGAATCGGCCTAAAGGTGATAGAATAATTTTATGGATAGGTAGACTATCTAAAAGGTTAGATTCTGAGGGTTCAATTGATTTTAATCCACCTAGAAGCATTTGGTTAAAACAATGAACCTATCTGTGGAGTAGATTGTTTTGAACCACCTCAAACAGTTGGTATTTTGTTCTTTCTCTCAAATAATATGGTCAGAATATCCGAATAATAGTCTCCTCTACCCCTTATATATTTGTCCTTGAATCGGCCTAAAGGTGATAGAATAATTTTATGGATAGGTAGACTATCTAAAAGGTTAGATTCTGAGGGTTCAATTGATTTTAATCCACCTAGAAGCATTTGGTTAAAACAATGAACCTATCTGTGGAGTAGATTGTTTTGAACCACCTCAAACAGCCTCAAATAATATGGTCAGAATATCCGAATAATAGTCTCCTCTACCCCTTATATATTTGTCCTTGAATCGGCCTAAAGGTGATAGAATAATTTTATGGATAGGTAGACTATCTAAAAGGTTAGATTCTGAGGGTTCAATTGATTTTAATCCACCTAGAAGCATTTGGTTAAAACAATGAACCTATCTGTGGAGTAGATTGTTTTGAACCACCTCAAACAGCCTCAAATAATATGGTCAGAATATCCGAATAATAGTCTCCTCTACCCCTTATATATTTGTCCTTGAATCGGCCTAAAGGTGATAGAATAATTTTATGGATAGGTAGACTATCTAAAAGGTTAGATTCTGAGGGTTCAATTGATTTTAATCCACCTAGAAGCATTTGGTTAAAACAATGAACCTATCTGTGGAGTAGATTGTTTTGAACCACCTCAAAATAATTCCGTCTGATAAATGATACCACAAATTTACAATTCCCTCAAATAATATGGTCAGAATATGCGAATAATAGTCTCCTCTACCCCTTATATATTTGTCCTTGAATCGGCCTAAAGGTGATAGAATAATTTTATGGATAGGTAGACTATCTAAAAGGTTAGATTCTGAGGGTTCAATTGATTTTAATCCACCTAGAAGCATTTGGTTAAAACAATGAACCTATCTGTGGAGTAGATTGTTTTGAACCACCTCAAACAGCCTCAAATAATATGGTCAGAATATCCGAATAATAGTCTCCTCTACCCCTTATATATTTGTCCTTGAATCGGCCTAAAGGTGATAGAATAATTTTATGGATAGGTAGACTATCTAAAAGGTTAGATTCTGAGGGTTCAATTGATTTTAATCCACCTAGAAGCATTTGGTTAAAACAATGAACCTATCTGTGGAGTAGATTGTTTTGAACCACCTCAAACAGCCTAAAATAATATGGTCAGAATATCCGAATAATAGTCTGCTCTACCCCTTATAATCCATACAGATTCAATTGCTACCTATTGAAACGTGAAAAAATTTTGATAATGATAATAATGAAATTATCTAAATTATCTTAGGCTTGTGATGTTTGAGCAAAAACAACAGCGACGTTATAAGAAAACAAAAAAGTAAATTTAAGAAAGAAAACAATTTTTTTTTCCTTTTGTAAAGAGAATAACAATTTTTTTCATAGTTATATAGAGTTTCTCGGATGCATAAATCAAGGCTTAGTAGATTCGAGTACTCACAAGAAGTCCTGGGTGTCATCATCCTTCTACAGATCTTAATTTCTTCTGTGTTTTGTCGCTTGGTAAGACTGCAGAGGTGAGGTTTGATTTCATTCTCATCATAGTAGACTAACAATTAAATATAAACAATAACCTTGCCTGACCCAAAATGTTGAAACAATCAGAGCTTGACATAAAAAACAGATCTTCTTGTTATAGAGAAAAATAAAATATCGGTGACTTCTAGAAATGCAGACCATTTTGTCATTATCGTTCCAATGATTGCCTTAAGAAAAGTTATTAAACCAATGATGTGAGCTTCCAGCCTTACATGCTAAGCAATGGATGTAAATGGGAGTTTATATAATGTTTAATTAAAAATAAGGGTCAGACTGTGATTTAGGGCGAGAAAGGGTGTATTGGCTGCTCAAACTTTCTTTTACTCTGGTCATACATTGTTGAATGACGCGGTGAACTAAAAAAACGAGTTCCATTTAGTATTGGTTTCTGTAATTTCTATTTATTAACCTATAGGTCCTTCAAGGACCAAAATTCAAATAAATAAAAATATGAGGACCTATATTTAAAAAATAAATTATAGAGACCAAAATCCAAATGACTTGAAATTATAAGAATTAAAATCTTATTTAAACCAAATTTAAAGTTTCTATATGAAACTTAATCTAACAAGTAATGACACCAATAATATATGAATATATGATCAGTTAGTTTTTTGTTTTTTATCATCAACAAGAAGGAAAAATAAATTACACACAATTGAGGATAGGACACTCCATAGAATCTTGTCACAAGAGGTTAACATGAGGTTGGGGAGGGACATCCATAATAGTACAAGGGAATGAGCTCGAGTGACCCAGCTTGGCAAGAAAATTCACGTACACATAATACTTTCTCTAAGTGAATGAGCTAATAGTACCATCTCATCTTCATTGAGAAGAGCTCGAATCTCCTAAACAAATGAAGCACAATGATAGGTGGTCGGACATCCTTTCAACGCGAGATTCACAGCCAACTCCAAATCCATATTTACCCTAACCTTTTGGAGCCCTATACTCCTTGCAAGATTAAGGTCATAGTATAAACCTCAGAGCTCAGCCTTAAGATTAGAACAAACACCCAGGTTGCCATAGAATCCTTTCACAAATTTTCCTGCATCATCACATAACAAGCCTCCATAAGTAGCTTAAAGGGAATCTTGACGGGCCGATCCATCTAGATCCAGTTTATAAAAACCATCTGGTGGAAAAGACTAGGAAACCAACCTCTCTTTCTTTAGGTTTGCCAATTTCAACAGCAAAGGATTGTGTATATGGCTTTCTAGAATCATCTCAAACAACACTTGCCAATCAATATACTCCACATTCCCCCAATTGTTTGCCAAGTTCAAAGTTAGTCAATCATGCAAATGAGCTCCAAACTTGGAGCTTGATTAGGTAGGAACACACTTCGGTAACATGCTCACAATCATGTATAAGGTGCATGGTTGATTCTGATGCCTAACCACAACAGAGGACAAAGATCAACATTAGTCATCCTTCACTTATATCAGTCGTCATTCGTGAGTAGTTGTTCATAAGTCATGAGCCATAAGAAAACACGTATATGCTAAGGACCCGACCAAGACCACACTTTCTTGAAATATAAAGCATTGTGGCCTACGTGATCCTCCACTTAGAGAACATGATTTGTTGATTTATAATAAAACATTCCATCAGAAGACCATTTCCAAGTTGGGATATCAAGCGCTGAAGATTAATTGGGAGGTTTTACCTCCACTATTTTTATTGCAAACATCATGTGGTAGATATTAAGAGATTAATATCCATTTCCAGTTACCATCATAAGAGTAGAAAGCCACATGGTAATTTATATAAACCACTCTGGGATTTCCTCAGAAACTCCCTCCTTGAGGGGGCCACACTTTCGGACCCATAGATCCAACAAGAATTGTGTTGTATTACCATTCCCATGGGTCCAAAGTATATTATTCTCCACCATTTCCTAATTCTTTGCAATCCCCCTCCATGTAGTAGAGCACTCAATGTTTCAACAGACATTTGGAAATGCCTAGTTACCACAATGATATTTAGCTCGTAGAACTTGGATCCACATAGCATCCAAATTCCTAACCATGCCCCATGCAAGCTTCATTAAGTAGGCATTATTCAAAGTACATAAAGACCAAAGCCCTAGACCCCAAGGTCTTTAGGTAGACAACAAATCTCATCCCATGAGACATGGTGATACTTCCTCCTATCAACTAAATCTCCCCAAATGAAACTTTGGCAAATTTTATCAATCTCATCAAGCACACTCACTAGAATGCTCGCTGTCTGCATCATATACCTAGGTAGGGTCATTAGAGTCAATTGGGCCAATGTAATTCTCTCTACAATAAATGAAGAGTTTACTTTCCAACCAGCAAGATTCTGTTTCACTTTGTTAACCAAAAAATAATAATTCGATCAATCAACTCATTGATACAATAATGGTACACCTAGATATTTCCCTAAGTTGCTGGTCTTTAGAATGTCAAGCTGGCTACTAAGTTCAGTAACCTTGCTATGGTCCATATTTCGAGAAAAAAGACTTTGGACTTCAAAAGAGTCATTTTATGGCTTGAGCTAGAGCAAAAGGTTCCTAAAATCTTATTAATGATATCGACTTGTTAAATTGAAGCCTTTGCCACCAATACTAAATCGTCAGCAAAGAATAGATGGGATAATTTTGGGCCACCATGCCCCAAGGTAATAGACTTCCACAACCCCACTGCTTTAGCTTGGTCAATGTGCTAGGCAATATTTTCAACACATAGAACAAAGAGGTAAGGTAAAATGGGGTCACCTTGCCTAGTTCCTTGAGAGGGAAAAAACCGATCCATGGTGTTATCATTCCATTTCAAGTGCATAATGGAAGAAGAAATATAATGAAGCACCAGGTTAACAAAAAGCTCACCAAAGCCAATGTCTTGAAGTGTCTTACAAATAAAACTCGAATAGAGTCTATCATATGCTTTCTCCAAGTCAAGTCTAATGGCCATAAAGCCTCTCTTCTTGTTTATAGTCCTTGTAGTATGAATGAGAAATTG